>OX485804.1:64226532-64927782 GCA_950295325.1 Polytrichum commune
AGCCGCACCTCCACATAGGTGTTGACATTACACATCCATGCCATACTTGGGACTTAGGACTTGGGACCCCTTTGTGAAGTGGTAAGTCCCAACTTCCATGCCCTCAACGGTTGAGATTGCACGGATTGACGTCAAGTGACTTGGGACTTGGGACCCCTTTGTGAAGTGGTAAGTCCCAACTTCCATGCTCTCAACGGTCGAGATTGCACGGATTGATATCAAGTGACTTGGGACTTGGGACCCATATGAACCGGCCTTTAGATTCTCTCCCGCCATTAACGATGGCCCATGAGGAGGGAGGTTCGTAGGGTTTGGGTGGCACCAAACTTGGTATTTGCTAATACCAAGTGGGAAGTCTCTCACATGAATGGATCAAAATTGAGACAGGTGTCGGCATATTAACAAATACAAACACCATGTGTGAGTGGAGCTTTAGTTTCTAATACCGGAAAATGTCCCGAACCTCCCTAATCCCACAACATTGTGTGAACAAGGCAACTGCACTAAATATACCAATTAGTGAGTGTGGGAAATAAGTGAAGGTGATACTAAATTCCTTTATGTTATGAATTAGTGCCACCAAAAGATCTTAGATCCAAGACTAGGAAGCATTGTTCATCTATGCACTTGGCAGTATTCACTTAAAAGTACTGGCACTTGGCATGAAAATATCGGCACTTGGTATGGAAGTACTGGCACTTGGCATGAAAATATCGGCACTTGGTATGGAAGTACTGGCACTTGACATTATTCGCTGACAAGCATGTGGTGCGCACTGATCACAAGCACGTTTTTTATTTGTTGAAATCTATGATAAGTGAGCATAGAATTTAGCGTAGGCATGAATTTGGTGTCACTCAGTAGCAACTTTAACCCTCAGTAACTTTGAGATTTGGGTAGATTGTGTATGTGACCTGAATTAGTACCACACCTCACTAATTGGTATATTTAGGGGTTGTGTTACACCATGGACCATGAAGTGATCCCAAGGCCCTATAAAATTTGTGACTGGTTGTTGAACTTGTCCTAAGACCACTTCAATTTACATCAAGGAAAAAATGTCAGAGTGACCATGAAGTTCGAGGTCCTCAAAAGACATATTTCAAGGTCTACATTATCCACTGGCATGGTCCAACAGGTTTTGCGGTGGGAGAGGCAAAAGAGGTGCTCTAGTAAAAAAAGGCAAGGGCCCATGGCAGAGAAATGTTGTTATAATAAAATTTTAATGAAATATTTTTTGGGGAAGAGAGGATGAAGACAAGAGAAGACCAAAGAATGGTCAAACTTTCATTTCTTTCTTTCCAAAACTACTTTTTTGAGCATATATTTAAAAAAAACATTTATTTTTTGTGCATGGTCATTCCTCTTGGTCCACCTTTGGTTTACACCTAGTAAGGGACCCCGAGGCTTTGTAAATTGATTTAAAAAAAAAGCAGACCATGAAAGTTGGACCATTAAATCAAACCATGGAAAAGGCCATCTTTCACGGTCCATGGTGTAATGGCCCTTAGGGGCACTTCACACACGAGCCAAGAGCCGTGACCATGAAATTCCGAGAGCCCAAAAGAAAGTGTCCAACAGCCATCCCAACACACCTCACAAAATCATGTAACATGATCACGGAACCTCAAATGTAGTGGGAAGTCATATGTGACTGGGGCCCTCAACCAAATACTATTTCAATAAATTTCTACTCACGCGGGTCCTCACACGTGATAAAACATAACAAATCAACAGTTGTGAGCGTTCAGAGTGCCATGGTCTCCCAATGCTTTCATGGTAGGCCTACCTCCAAAAGGTGGTTTTTGAAAACAATCCAAGCGACCAAGAAACATGATCCGTTCGATGCCACGTAGGAATCCACGTAGACTTTACATCCATCGTGCATTCACATACTCCGTTGGTCCCTCAAGCGTAGTGGGAAGCTTAAACTTGGACCGGCTCCACCTTCTCCACCAACGAGAGTGCTTGAAGCGTAATGGTCACGGGCTCTCAGTCACGTGTGTGAAGAAGTGGCCCTTAGGGGCACTTTATATTAGGGCCTATTTGGGGTTGAGCCCACTTGGACTTGAAGTGGGCCCTAACTTTAGCCTTACTTTACAAAGTGGGTCGTTGAGTGGGCCTTGCAATATAAAGTCCATAGGCCCACTTGTAGGGCCCCAATTGGAAATTCTACTTTAAAGTGGGCCTTCCAAATGGACCTAGGGACCAGGGCCTGCGAAGCGGAGAACGACGGAAGTTGGGTGAAGTGGGCCGTAGGTGCGAAGTGGGTCTCCATAAACCCTCGACCCAATTTTTTGGCTTCGGCCCAGTTCTTTCCCTCCAAAACGCCGCCATGTCACCCGCCACGCAAGCTTTAGGAGAAGTGGGCCGACTCTCAATATAAAGCCCTTGGGCCCATATTAGGGCCCATTTGGGCAATCTAAGCACTTTGATTGGTTGATGCCTAGAGTTTGGAAATGGGCCCTATAAATGGGCCCTAATATAAAGTGTCCCTTAGTGTAGCCAAGTGGTTCTCGGGTATTTTGTAAACACCCCTCACTATTAGGTAGGGTCCGGTGGGTCGAGACCTTAATTTGGAGACCTAGAAGTAGGGCCGTGGCGACTCGTCAAAGAAGTCTTATTATTATCGTCCATTTAAAGAGCAACGGTCTACCGGCCACATCCTCCGGAGCTTCCTGCTTATCTCGAGCTCGAATACATACAAGCCCCGGTTCAAATCCCCAAACGCTTTAGCATTTTGTAAACTATTTCGAGGGCATCTTGTTCCACAAAGATGGGCCCTCTTCAGATTGGTGGAGGTGGGTGGCCATGGCCCATGGCGGTTCTTTTTATCATTATTAAAAAAACGGTTGTGTGCTTCGTTTCCGTCTTTGGGAAGTCTCTTTTTCTCTCTCTTCAAAAACAATGACACGTTCGGACTTGCAATGAAAGTGTTGCGTTCTTGGTAATACGACATTTTGGCCTCGAATGTCGTACTGTCGAGGTTTTGCAAGAAAATGGTCTATTTTGAAGTGAAATGTCATTGTATAAGTAATGAAGGTGCATAAGTATGGGAATCATATTTTATTGAAGAAATATGCTCACAACCTCACACAATGTGGTGTTAACAGAAAGTATACTCTCGTGATGATGTTTCACTGTATAATCCCACACTACAAAAGTTAGAGTTTGTTGATGTTG
Organism: Polytrichum commune; assembly: GCA_950295325.1. Lineage (NCBI taxonomy): Eukaryota > Viridiplantae > Streptophyta > Polytrichopsida > Polytrichales > Polytrichaceae > Polytrichum > Polytrichum commune. The sequence continues at coordinate 64,229,716 of OX485804.1, forward strand.
GGAATTGACATCGTTGTTGAATTTATCCATGAAAGATTACATGTGCACCACATCTGCAACTGAAAACTTCAAAGTACACTACATTGAATATTATATTTAATGTCACTTACTATTTGGAGTTACACTATATATATATATATGTGTGTGTGTGTGTGTGTGTGTGTGTGTGATTCTTACCAAGTAAAGATGTTATTGTTCTATAATTTCCAAACAACCAAATTGATGTTTTTGGCAAAAAAATGAGATATATAGTAAATAGTTATAGCATTGCGTAATTCCAAATAGTAAGTGATACTAAATACAACATTTAGTGTAGTAAATTTTGACAATAAATGGGCATAGTCATGGGCTCGAGGAAGCTTGACTATTGGTGTTGGTTGGTCATCCACATCACTCCCCTTCATTGGCTCTTCGTTCAAATCTAAACCCAAATGGACTTCTCTACCCCATGCCCAATCCACCAACTCATACATGTCCTCGACACATCCCTCCCACCACACTATACACGATTAAACCAAGGTTGTGATATCGATCTCAAGATCTGCAATCCATCAATCAATTGCAAGATTCAATAGATTAATACCCAATCATCTAAATCTTCAAGAAACATCACACCCCTATCCCAACCCTAAATCAAACCTAATTTTGAGAGGAGAGGAGTCCTTATACCCCAAACCCCTAACCCAACTCAATTTTTCCAAATACAAATCATCGCCTCACCACAAAACTCTTGCATGAAATTGTTCCCACCAAGAATGTTACTGAGATGACCGCTAGACTCTTCCAATGCACATGAATGAATTCCCCACCAACATATTTCATAATTAACAAAACCTCTACCATTCAAAGAACTTCACCGATCGTCACCAACCGAGTAGTGTAAGTGAGAGCATCCCCCCTGACACAACAAGGGAACGGTATTTTGAGTATGTGGGTACTTGTTCCACCAAACACCAATGACCGCCCATCATAATATATGTGTCTTCAACTTCACCCTACAATTGTATAGATCATTGGTACTCATTTTCCAAGTAATTTCTAAGCACATTTCCATGTGGATAGGAGGCCAAGGTTTTCTCATTTAGTGGTTTCCATGAACTTGCCCAATACATGGGCTAACATGTGGAAGTGTGCTCTTATGATATGAAGTGCAAGACTAAGAATCAAAATTACTTAATTTATTCTAAATCCAACTTATTTAACATCAAGGATCACACCATTATTATGTTCTATAAGAAAGATCCTTGATGATCCCACACTATTTATTACTTTGGAATGGTGTGGATAGTTATTAAAGTGGACCACATCAATTTTCAAATGCATTGGAATTAAACATCAACCCAATTTTATTAATTGCCAACTTCTATAAAAGGAGAAAACATGGCATACCCTTTGATATTGTCAACCCAATACGATTTAGAGTTATCTTCAAGAAAAAGAAAAAGAAAAAAACACCAAGCATCCAAGGGTTGGCGATGAATCATGTGACAAACATGGAAGACATAACATGGTAGGTTAAAAACTATATTGGAATATAGAGTAGACATACCCATTTCTGATAACCCCCTTAATCTTACTATATCTATATGAAGTGCCCCAAAATCATGAAGTTCCACACATGTAGCCATCATTTTCTAACATGATAGAAAAAATCATGAAGAATCACACATGTATTTGTCACATTCGGCGTGATGCAAAAAGTAAGTAACAAAGGCATGAATTTGGGCTCCTTGAAAAGGGCATTAATGGTAGTCAAGTTTTCATCTCCCAATTATCAAAAATAAATCGACATATGTTGTGAATATGGGTTGGAAGAAAAAATTGTCTGTGAAATTTTACAATAATTTCAAAACTCGGAAAATAAATTATGAATTTTTTGTTAAACATTGTGATAGCAATTTCCACACCTGTGAAAAATCACCCCAATATCATACATGTACTACATTTATGCAAAATTGCTTAAGTTAACGGAGATAGGATTGTCTACTCTATATCACCAAAAAATTGATGTCATTTTTCGTTCCACAAGATACCAAGTTCCAACTCAAAGATGGAGGAATTGAGAAAAGAAAGCAAAAGGTCACGAAACTCAATGACTCCTATAAAAAGCCTAGAAGTATATTTGATTGGAGCTTTATAATGTGCATATGTTTGGAGTCTCACCCAAAGTGTTCATAGCTCTCCAAATAGCATTGAGGACCAAATTCCCAACTGAAACTACTTACATTTTTGTTGTGTCTCATGATTCACCTTTTATGTATGATACTTTGTCAAGTATTTACTCACTAACGCTTGTACTCCTCTCCCATAATGAAAATAATTAACAAAACAAAAATATGGATTCACGTGAAGACAAAAGTAAAGTAATTCCATCCACATGGCTCAAGTGCACATAACCACCTCTACTTCCTCTAATATATAAGTGTTGCGGGTGGTTACTCTACTTCATAGTCATACTCTATACCACCACACGTGACAATCCACATGTTGGTCCATGTTCACCTCAAAGTGTTGTTTACTCCACATGATTCATATGCACAAATGAAGCATTAACCAATAGGAGATTGTTGCTTTATTTCCTTCTACAAGATTGACAACATCATTGAAGACATATATATTTCTAAATAAGTAAAGTGTTAATCTTAGTGTGTGCGCGAGGGTGAAGGTGGCTGTTGCTATTGGCGACCATTGGTGTTGCAAGTACCAAGTTGAAACCATGTTAGTTGGTAGTTGCATATGAAGTGGCCAAGAGGATGTTGGCATACTGTTCTTTTTTGTTTGGGGGGGGGGGGCAAGAGAGGTTGTAACTTGAATCCAACCTTACAATTGAGCCCTTCAGACATTGATATATAATTATACTAAAACAATTTACAATTGACTCTCTTGGGTCCACATAAATGCTATACATTGGCTAATTAATGTTATGACCCCCACCTCACATTTGGAATCCATATATTATGTACCTTACAAATTTTAAAATGAATTTATATACAATATTAAAAAAAATGTACAATGACTCCCTTCAAAAATGGGTGGATTATGGTCAATCACATGATATTTCCATCTACACTAAACTATCTTGTTAGTGTGGGCCATACTAATTCTCTAGAATCCACCTTTGTCAACCAAATACAATAGCATAACATTAGAGTGGGCCACATTGATTGTTTTATAGGAAATTGATGAGGGGCGACTATTTTATTTTATACTACTTTTGTCCTTGATTTAATACTCAAGTGTTGAGAAAGACTCAAGGGAAGACTGGGGGTCTTGAGCCAATATTAATCACATATCCACAATAAATTTTCACCCATAACAATAGGACAATCTAGTATTATTGGGTTTTAGGGTTTAGGGTTTAGGGTTTAGGATTTAGAGCTTCAGGGCTCCATGGAAGTTGGCCCATGTGATGAGGAGAGTGGTTTGTCTTCCGGACTCTATTGTGTCAAAAAAATTTCGACTTCCTTCATTTTTCTTGTGGTTAAGAGAAGCTTACGTCAGATGTTCAAGCATGTGGCGACGAGTTATGCCATCTGCTTTGAGGTTGAATGTGTTGTTGTGAGATGGGTCATAGGAACTTATCACTTCGAGATTCTGCGGGAAATTGAGGTTTGATTCAAACAGGCTTTGAGTTGTATGAATTCCGAACCCACTTGCAATTCTCAATCAAACAAGATATTCAGCTTGTAAATTGGATCACTCTAAGTACCCAAACCTACCAAAGTGTCCACAATAGGTGCGGTTACATAAGCAATGGCTTAGTAATGGGATGGTACAAAGGCTAGAGCATATATGAGTTATTAATAAATAAATCCATCGAAGAGGACTTCATCATGTTGGAATGGGAGTTAGAGGACGTGTAGGTTTATCTCAGTTTAGGGTTTAGGATTTAGGGCTTAGGGTTTTGCAAGTTGCTGATGTTGTAGAAGGGTGTCATTATTGCACCCGGTGTGAAGTTTAACTAATGATTGCTTAGTTGGATCTCTTTTTGATGGTATGTGCTTGAAGCATGGAATGATCACTATTCACACCACATTTGAACTATTCAAGTTAGCTGAAAAATTCGTGATTAGGGCTTTCTGGTTTCTTGAAGTAATTGAGGTTTGCAGAGCAGCGTCTTTGAGGGTTATTATAATTGGCATTTTGATGATTGTGTTGCTTAGACTTTAGGAGATCCTATTTTATTGTAAATATTATGTGTATGTTGACGTGTGTGCATCTTGATAGTTTGGTAGGTTGCTGCGTTTTTGTCCCGAAAAATCAAAAGAAATGGGTGATTTTCGGAAGAGTAAACTTTTATTGTCATTTAAGTTTTGTACATACCTCAATATCACCGTGTAATATTAAACTTTTCTAGGCAGACTGGAGTCACCCGGGCTTAGATATAGGTGTGCTACATGCTTTTAGCATTAGATGGGCTTTTGTTGCATCATTTAAAACAAGGCTACTGTGTTTGCTTTTCAACAATTAATTCTTGAAGGTTTACCTACATGGTTTTGAGGGATATCATAGACCAGGTTGCAATATTGGTTTTATCTCGCTGTGATCATTTTCTGAAATACACCCTTTAGAGTATGGTGTGTAGTATTTCCAAGAGTTTTTTTGAGAGCTATCACACAAGAGAAGTTGTGAGGGCACCATCAAAGGATTACATCCATAAGGTTACAAATACATAAAGTACTTTTGGTCCTTCTATAATGAATTTAGAAGAAAAAAGTCTGAAAATTCATCTAAATTTTCAATGGATATTTGATGGGAGTGGTTGAAATTACATACATGATAGATTGCTGGAAAGTTGCAAGCATAAGATGATGTTGAAATGATTGAAATCTGAAAATGTCTCTTGAGATGTGAGCACGTCATGAGGTATACATGATATTTATGCATGAAATCTTATGATCAGGCCTTTGAAGGTGATAGACAATAACAACAGCTACGTATGGGGAAAAAGGATTATGGCTAAGAAATACTTAATTTGAGCTAGATCTGATCATTTGAAAGTGAGAGTCCCATTTTGGGACACTTAAGGTGCAATTTAGGCCATTAAGGATCAATAGGTACAAAGAGGCTGGGGCCCTCAAGCAAATTTAATAGTCGGAGGATGTGTTTCTCGACACTTGCATCTACAGCTATCAATGTGTTTTTTATGCACTCTTTGGACTTGTGTGTCCTTGTTTGTTTATGGACTCTTTGAACTTGAGAATCCATGGTTTCGATTTCTGTGGCAGGAGCATGTGTTCCTTTCGTTGTTATGATGGTTTTGTGACATCTCGGCAAACATGTATAGGCTGAAATCAGAATCTGTTACTGGTTCTTGTAATACTTGGGGTTTTGTTGCGTCATTCAAAAGGATTTGTTTTCATTGAAGGGTTGTCTACATGCATTTGAATGATATAGGAGAGCAGGAGAGCAGGTGTGCCATCTTCATTTTGCTATGTTCACTTTCTGGAGGACACACTTTCAGAGCAATACGTGTGTTTGTTCCAGAAATGGAACATTGGCGATATGAGAACCTAATGGACACAATCACCTGGAATGAGCACTATTCTGGTTGTTACCCTGTCATGTACAACTATCCACTCAAGGGCTTAGAATCCTTGGCAGCCATGTAAGGGAGTCTGGTTCATCCCAACTTAAACTCACTACACTTAGTCAGGATCTTGGATGCTAATTCCAGGATGAAGTCGGGTAAAAAGAAAAATTTCTGAGCGATAAGGGGTTCCCACTGTTTTCCTTTCAACTTACATGGCTGCCACGAATTCTTGGTCCTGCTCTATATGTATGTTAAGATATATTTGTGTAGCCATTTTGTGCAAGCAATAAGTTATCCAGGTATTATTTCATTATTTCTTTACGTCAATTGTGAGGAATTTCCAATAATGTTGCAATTACATACACAAATCTGAGGCTTCCATAGGCTTCTAAGAAAAAATCTGGGAATTTGAATAAAAGGGATAGCGAGAAGATGCAAAGGAATTGAAGTTTTTGGAATCTTACCATGCACTGTGACAGGAAGCTGGAGGGGTTTAGGGTTTAGGGTTTACAGATTGAGTATCAGCGTCTGTTTGATTTAGTCTGCAGTGTTCCCTATACTTCACATCAAGGCTCAACTACTTGGTTGCAGGAATAGGGCCAACTTGAAACAACAGGATTGAAGATTTGTTACTATATCCGCAATAGTGCTGATTCATAGTATCCAAGTGCCTGTAGTTTTTGGATCTTTTATATCGTACTTGTGCCTCCACTAAGCTTAAAGGAAAGTTTTCTGTCTCTGCCTTCTTTTTGCAGGTACTCCAAGCTATAGCAACTGTAAGGCACTAGTCTCCATGTCTCATCTGTGTGATATGTGAAGGAGGAGGGGCTCACCACTTCAATTGTCAGACTCCACCACTATCATTTGTCAGACTCCACCACTATCCTTCAAGTCCTTTCAATTAATCTGCTTTTTTTGATGGTTGTCTTTGACGAGCATACATGGTGGAAATTGCACAAGATGGTTCTTCTTCCCAAAATGCATGCAGTAGATTCATGTTGATTGAGTATCAGCACATATGTAGTCGGTTGACATAGCGGCAAGAATGCATCATGTTCTCTTCCATAGATAATTAATAGGAAAAGGGGGGTTCTTCTTGATATGGCCCATTTGACAGTGTCATCTAGGACTTGTCATAAACAACACACTGTGTGTCAAAATGGTCAATTTGATATACATTTGACACAACAGGTGTTGTTTATGACCAGTCCTAGATGGCAATATGTAAATATGGGCCATGTCAAACGGCCCCCCCTTTTCCTACTAGTGGATGTGCTGTGGAAGTGCCAGTGCCCTTGACACCACATTTTCGAAGTACAATTACTACATTAAGTCAAATAAAAAACAGTGTCAAAACACCGTCCAAAAGGAATTTGTTTCTTGAAATCTTCAGAAATTGCAGATTATTCCTTTGCCATAACGGCAGTGAGGGGAATCTGGATGTTGTGATTTCTTAGGAGTGGCATGAAGAGGATGGTTATAGCCCATATCCCCTTGCAATTGGTGTATTAGAAACCAAAAGAAGGATACGAGATCTTGATTTCTTGCTCATCTCAATTGCTCCTCCCACCCATTATGTATTTCAACTGACACGAGTTGCCCAACTATGAGATATAGCAGTCGCCCAACTCGTGTCTTAGTTGGGTGACTCTTGACGGTTATCATGTTACTCTCCTTCATGTGCCTCACAATGAGTTAACAACAGGTTCTGTGAGTGAATACTGTTATCCTGTGATCTTTTCTTATGTTTATGAAAGTAGAGTTTTATGTTCCTAGTCTGGACCAGATTTGGTTATACAGCTGATGATTTGAACACTCTTTAGGTTAAGTTGCCAAGATGTGAAGAATCCAGAAGTTAGTTGGAAAACTGTATGCATTTTTTTTATATAGCTTCCTCTGCCTTATGTTAAGCATGCAGTATTTCAACTTCCTTCTCCATGCTTCATGTCTTGGGAAGTTCCCCTAAAGAGTATTCGATGTAAAAACTGTATGCATCTACCTTATGTATGTGGATTAACATAAGGTAGAGGAAGCTAAAACTGGCAGTTTATGTGCTAATTATACATATTATTATTACATTGATAAAGTTCTAGATGTTTCTTGTTAGCAATTGAAAGAGGATTTCAATGCACTAAAGTATGCCTCATTGAATCCCAAAACCAACACCAGAGCTTGATGTTAAGGTGGTGGATATTCTTGAAATCAATATGTGCCTCTAATGCAAGATTTAGGGTGTTGGTTTTAGCACCATCTTTCTTGGAAGTGGAAGAATGAACTTGATGGATGTAATTCACACATGCAGCTCAATGAATTCCTGATGTATGGAGCTTTTACTAGTATAGACTACAGGCATGATCAGTACAGACTCCAGGTCCTCCTTGAATCAATTTATGTAGGGGATTTATGGTAGACGTGTGTAATTTGCTGTCTGATTGTAAACAAACACCTAAATTTGATTGATGTATGGGTGGGTGTGAATCCAATAATGGACAACAAAAAGATACATGTTGAAAAGAGATTGGAGTACATGCTTGAATTTTGTTAGCCATTCTATATGCAAGAATCAACATAATTAGGGTGACCTATATTATCATCCAATAATTTAGAGAATCTTCACTTTGACAATGAGTAAGGTATTTATAGGAGCCCTAAAAATCATGAGGAATGTGGTTATGGGCATGATTTGGATTTGCTAATCATCTTGGACCTATTCATTTTTGATATCCTATGAGAAGTGGGTGCAGAGAGAAAAAGTGTTTGTTTAAGACCTGCTTTACCTTACTGTTGGAAGCTTACTCTTTTGAGCTTTAATATGTATACAGCAGGCTGTAATAACAAATGCTACTTGGAAGCAAACCAGGATGAGAAAAGATTGAAGACTTTGGTGCCAAATGGTGTGGATAACCTGGATCAACGGTCATGGAGGCACAACCTTCACGATCAAATTAGGTGGTGTTATATCTATGTGTACAATTTGAAGTCAATCTTGCCAGACCATTTGGCTTGAAAATTTCCCAGTCAGAATCTGAGGATGACTAATGCACACATAAAAACTAGCGTGAGATTTATGACTTCACAATGTGCTCAACAACAATGGGCACAACAGGGAAGGTTTATATTAAATCTCGATTACACCTGAGGGGTTGCCATATTTGTATATGAAAAGTTTACTTGAAATCCTACATGGCCAATGTAAGTAACGGTTGTCCAATTTGTAGGTCAATTTTCTTCCCACATGTTGGAGGCATGTTGCTGAAGATCATGACACCTAATACCTCATGAACATAGATCTATTCTATTTGAACAATTGTGTGGTACTTTCACCTCATAACATAATACCAGCCCAAGTCATCCAAACCTGAGTTTTGTGGGCCTGGATTTTTTTTTTTAATAATAAATTTTGGTTTCCACGTAGATCATTCCAAATAGATTCCAGGGACCACGAGAATCAACACTAAATATAAATGAAATTGATAGATGAGTATTTCTAAAGTCACCATTTTTATCTATTAAGAAGGTAGAGAGGTAACATTATTGTGTGTCTGTTACATTTCTTTTGTCACATCTAAATCAATTACCTAGAGCCCCCATTGTGGTCTCTTGAGAGGAACAACGCACCATCACATTTCTTCACAAAATGAAAGGAAAACAACCTTGACTCCCTTTACATTCAACAAAGTGGTGCACCTTCAAATATTTGTTGTCTCTGCACAGTCACTCTGGTCTAGTCTAGTGTAGGTGTAAAACCATCCATGAGTTAATAAGCATAAGGTAGATGAGTCTAATGTGGACATCACCAACCTTGTGGGATCATCTAGCCGATGGATTTGAGCATTAGAAGCTTGAGCAAGTTTGCAATTGCGAATCATGACCAATTTTTTTTGAAATTGTTGAAATCGGAGTTGAGGAATAGTGTTGATCTAGGCTTTGGAATCAAAGATTCTCCGCTTCCCAATATGGTGTTATAGGGGGGAACTCTTCCATCGTTCAATGTTGTGTAAGTGGACGACATTGCTAGCAGATTCTACATGGGTCATTTGCCAAGGAGGACCAAGTTTAATGCCAATGTCGATTGTGTTATGTTTCCAAAGTGGTCACATGTAAGATAAAACGTTGCCAAACTGGTTTTTCAATATAGAATACCCACAATACAAGTTGGCCGGCACTTCACAACTACATGCCGCCTCCTAATTTGCCCAGCTCGACCACAAAAACCAAGTATATCAAGACTCAATGGGTAGCACTTCTAATTATGAAGGCTGGCGGGTGTGGTTTGAATTATGTGAAGATGACTAATAACCCAAATATCATCAAAATAGTGGCTAAACCAACATGTATTACTCATCCACCAAATCAGGACAACCATACTACCGATTAGAAGCCAAAAAGAGGTGTCCAGCTAAAGAAGCTAACAGAATTAGTCTCATCTACCTTAGTCCGTGCTTTACAAGAGTGACGAAACTTGGATTTGTAACTTACAGACAAAGCCTTCTCAGCCTTTAAGATCGCATGTATTTTGTAGTATAGGATCCCAAAAAGTCCCCTATTGGACAGTAGCAGCATCACAATACCCTTGCCTTGCCTTCAGCTTTATTCTGACCCAAAAGCAAGCCGTGATGTGGCCTTGAAAAGAGCACTTTAGCAGGTGCCATGGGCTGAAAGATGTTAATGATTATCACTCTCTCTATCTTTAATAAGCGGAGCTTGCTTGCTTTCTTGCTTCAAAGTTCAGTTGGCTTCTTTGCGAAGCTTCCTTAATGAGCTCGTCAATCTACACATGTAAACACCGTAGCATTTCACAGGCACCAAAGGGGGTACAAAGTAAAGACCTGCTTCTTATAGGTTGCTTGCTCATTCATCTCAATTTACGCTCACTACACCGTTTAGGTAGTGGTATTTAGTGTCGCATGAGTAATAGTGTCACTTACCAGCCTGTTTTGAGGCGTATGCAAGGCTACACTAATGATCAACAACTTCACTATTAGTGTCACCTCATGATGTGTTGCAGTTTGCTTGACAATTATCTTGGCATCAGTATGTTTCATAGTGTTATGAAAGGTATGCCTATGTTACACAATGATCTACAAGTTGATTAAAGTGTAGACAAATGACATTTGTTGTTGGTATGCTTAAGAATGTCTTCTCCTCGCATACTAATATATAAACATGTGACACTTGCCATTTGTATGTTCAATGATATCTTCTCCTTGCATACTAAAATGCAAAACTATCATTTCAAGTATCCCAATGTGCTATGCTAAATGACATCACGTAAATACGATTTTCACTTCAAGAAGTTACTTAAATTTACTATTAAATTTGGCAATCAATGGATGTGACACTTTGAGACCTCTAGGCATCTAGTTTAGGCTTTTCAGAAATAGTGTCTATGACATTGAGTACCATGAACAATGTAAACTATTTTGGAGTTCAAACGTCAATTCATGGGTTAATTTAGTTAGATCTTGAAACACCGAGATCTAAACCACATCAACTATCCCAATTAGTGAGTGTTACTATTTGGAATTATGCAATGCGATAACATCTTACTCAATAGTTTAATAGGTTGTTAGAACATTATAGGACATAAATGACTTTGCTTGGTAAAATATTACATTCTCATCAAATAGTTATAGCACTGAGTAACTTTGAATAGTAACACACATTAATTGGGATAATGAGTTTAGTAATGAGTGTTGTCACCCTCCCCTTCCCCTGGTTTGCCTTCCTCCTCAGCAGGTGTTGTGAGCATTGAACCCTAGGGCTAGATCACTCTTGCCCTTTGAGTTGGGTTCCATCCTTTTTAACATAAGGTGAAAAATATACTCAACTATGTTTTTGAATTTCTACTTAAAAGAAAGTTAATTTGACTTTGAAATTAATATCAAAGATCCTCAAATTAGTTGGGAAGGACCCAATAGGGATAAAATGAGTCACAAACTTCTAGGGGTGGGGGAGGACATGTTGTTTTACTAGGATCATTTTACCTAGTAAAATGATCCTAGTTTACAAGGCGGTTTGTGGTCTTTGCCTACCTCAAGACCAAGACATTTGGCCCTTAAGTCTCTCATTACACTTGGGTAGAGTTTTGTGGCATCTACCATGGAGTTTAAAGTATCTAATTAGAAACCCATACCATTATTCATGATACAATGCACATTCTCTTTCCACAATAACATGTCCTATGTTTTCATGCTCAACCGAAGTTGGGGGAAGGGGTCATAGTTGAAAATGAAAGCATGGAAGGTCTAAAATGAAAGTGCATAGGGTTCATGCACCATGAAAATCAGCTTCAATCTCATGTCTATGAGCATCTTTTGATAAGCATGGGGGTCAATTCCTCAAATATGCCCAGCCCCACAGAACATGCTGTGAAAGCTCAAGAACATTAAAACTCCATGGAAGAACTTTGTGAAACAATATCATGTCTTAGACAATATGAGGTTATTCCACATGACGAGGATGTGGTTGAATGTGGGATTAATCGTTTAATTTTTCTATATATAAATAAGCTATGGATGGAGGGCAAAATTTCTTCCTGATGAAAATTGCATTTCCACAAAAACATTGCCACATAAATACTCTCCATGCACTCACCCCACTAGCACAATGGCTATGGAGGTTACTCGGACCCGGTAAAGAGACACTCTTTGGTCACAAAATATGAGAGCCGAAACCGCCACATGATTTATTCCCGCCAATAGTTTTCATGGGGTGGTTGTATTTTGTTTTTCTTGCAATTGATTTTTCAATTTGTGCCCCCAAAAAATAAATTTTTTTACAAAACATAGATAGATAGATAGATAGATAGATATTCCTACCAATTCCACCTGTCAGTTGACACCTTCAATTCCGGATCCATTTTGAGGCAACGATGAGTCCCTTGTTCCCCCCAATCCATGGGATAACTTGAACTACAAACCAATGTGTATGTTTGACAAATTTCATTTGCTGTTCAACTTCAAATCCAAAGTGTCACGTGATGATTTCAAAAACAGAAATGAATGTCAATTGACATTTACATGTTCTTGTAAACTGTCACCTCAATGTCACATGCCTAGTAGTACGTGTCTTTTCAATTTGTAAAGTGTCAATCGACGTGTGGTTTTTTTCTTCACAAGTCACACTACATGTCAAAATACAAATTGTGCGCGTCAATTGACATGCATTTTATTTTGTGTGAGTTTTTGTGTGTCAAATATCAAAAACTTGCATAAACTTTGTCAAAAATACACACTGCTACAAACTAGTGTGTATGGTTGACAAATTTCATTTGCCGTTCAACTTCCAATCCAAAGTGTCACGTGACGTTTTCAAAAACCAAAATGAATGTCAATTTGACATCTACATTTTCTTCTAAAATGTCACCTCAATGTCACATGTCTAGTAGTACATGTTATTTCAATTTGTAAAGTGTCAATTGATGTGTGGTTTTTTTCTTCATAAGTCACACTACATGTCAAAATATAAATTGTGTGTCAAATGACGTGCATTTTACTTTTGTGTGAGTTTTTGCGTATCATATATCAAAACCTTGCAGAAACTTTGTCAAAAATACACACTGCTACAAACCCTACACCAGTGCCCAGGAAGTTTTTGGGCATATATAGTTGGTCAAGATCCTAGTGATTCTAAATCCAACCTTGTTACATGTTGACATCTTCCGGTTTTGCTGCTTTATTCACTTGAGGTATATTCTTCTACATATTCCTCTAAAATGATCGGTAATCCTCCTGAAGTCTCCAACTTCAACCAGTTATTTCATCTGTAATTCACTGTCATTTGTCCCCGGGCAGTGCCCTGCACTCATCTCCTCTCCTCAAGGTAGATGGGCCTTAAATGGTTATTTTCCGACTAGCCCACTCCAAATTGAGGCTGTAGCCAATTTTCTCATAATTTTCAGAGCTTGTATGAGTATTTTATAAATTGTCCAAGTGAAGGTTTTTGTGCTCATTAAGTGGTTATTTAGGTCCCCTCAATCATGTGGATTGATGCGTTTAGAATGGTTATCATATTTTGAGCATGTAGTCCAATCTCTTTTGAACATATGTCTTTTAACTGTCCATTCTTGGAGCCACACCAAATCACATACCACTCAAAAATAAGTGTTTGATTAAGAGAAGAAATTGAAATGTGCACGTCTACATTATTACAAACTTGGTGTTCCCACGTTTGATATAAGGTAGACCACCCTTATATGGTTACTTCTTCTTCATCATCAAGGTGAATAATCTCGTGCTCATTAGTTGGTGATAAAAGTCCCCCCTCCGCACCAATTATGTTGACATTGAAGTCTAGAATGGTTGTCCTATCTTGAGCATGTAGTTCAATCTCTTTTAAACAAATTAATTATTTTATGTTTTTGGAGGCAAATCTGACCATAAAACACTCATATACAGGTGTCATAATCATAATGTGACCTAATATAACGTATGTGGTCCAATTGTTGCGCCTTCCAACTCCACAATAAGTTAAGGTTGTTGTTGACCAGATTGGGAATTCTCCAATACAATTAGCAATTGCGAATAACGCAGTTTGTCATTTCAAGTTTTAGAAATGGAGTTGAGATGCAAAAGTTATTGGAGTTCAAGGTGAAAATTGTCTTTCCTTTGATTGATCACATATGTCCTCCAATTTTGTTGAGCAGTGAGTTTGATTGAGTACCACTATTCCAACTAGGCACTCATATACCTATTCATGATCTCTGATGATAATTCATAGTCACATTAAATTAAGTAAATCACTTCTATGTGGTTAAATAGTTAATTGTGTTTCAGTTTAGGTAACATTGGCGGAGGCCCAACTTAGAGAGGATGACATCCACCCTGAGTTGAGACATTGGGGTAAAGGGGATGGATACATGGCTCATACATGAGGGCTTGCCAACTCAAAATGGTGACCAATAGGGAATGAATCATTTGTGTCTTCTTTATATTATATATTAATGTCATGGGTGACCAACTTGAAATGAACATTGAAGAGACAAACATTGAGTTTGCCACCTTCATGTGGTGAGTTATGTAGAAGAAGTATGAAAACTTTAGGAAGCTTCAAATGATAAGGGCATGCCATCATTAACAAAAAAAAAAATTGGTTAGTGTGACAAAGATGGGGCCACACCAACAAGTTTTTGCTACGAAACCCCCCCATGCTAAGGTCCAGTCATTGTTCTTGGTTTCATAATAGAGAGGCAACTTCAACTTCTTCCTAGAATTGTATTGGAAAATGATTTTTGTTCTCCATGTAAAAATTGAGCACATTTTCATATGGAGGAGATATGGTTTGGGGATTGTTTTTTGTAATGGCTTGGGGATTATCCTTGGGTGGGGATTTGATGAGGTGTATGCAGTGGTTGGTTCTATTATTATTATTATTATTATTATTATACATGGTGATGTGTGGTTGTGTACTCCTTTCATTTCTATTCAATCTTTGGCTTGGTGATTTGTTTGTCTAACATTGTTAGTTTTTGAGATGTTGGAAAACATGGCTTAGGAGGTCCAATATCTCCTAAAGACCTCTCCATGAAATTCAAACAAATAGTATTGTAGAGCTCAACTACCTCCACTTGTTCTTAGTGTTGACCGTATCGTAGTAACTTAGAATGTTGTCCAAATTAAGATGGCTAAACTACCTAATCTCCTTGTCATTTGTTGTTATTCTCTTTTGATTCTCATATGTCTTTCCTCGTTATATTGGTAGGTGTCTTCAACTCTTTTTGAAAGCTTCTCTACCCTGTATTCATCATGATGGACTTTTAAGTATAACTTAACAGTCTTCTTTTGTTGTAATTAATTTCTTTCTTGGTGATATCTCTTCAAGTAGTCACGTCCGACCAAGTATTGCTTTTAATCTATCAACTTGATTGTTTGTAACTTTATCCTTGTGTTGAACTTCTTCAAGTGCCGCAATTGTCTCTTTTAGGCTCAAGTGTTAGTTCTAAGCATTGATCTAGATTTTGTTAACTTTTCCTCGTGCGACGTAGTGTTGTAATTTCTTCACGTGTCGCAGTTGTCTCTTTAGGCTCAAGTGTTACTTCTACGCATTGATCTAGATCATGTTAACTACTCTTTGTAGCGTGTATCATCTTCAAGTGCCATAGTTGTCTCCTCTTCTTCTCAAGTAGCTAGTTAACTCTTTCTTTGAGTAGCTAAGTATCTTAAGTAACCAAGTTTCCAAGTAGCCTAGTAATACAAGTATCCAAGTGACTCTCTTATAAGTTAACCAAGTGACCAAGTAGCCAAGTATATCTTCTACAAGTAACCAAGTAATAAGTTTCCTCTTCTCTTCTAAGTATCTTAAGTAACCAAGTCACCAAGTAACAAGTTCTCTCTTCTCTCCTAGGTAGCTAAGTATCTTAAGTAACCAAGTTGCTGAGTAACAAGTTTCCTCTTGGTGACAACTATCTAAGTATCCAAGTAGCCCTGTAACCAAGTAACCTTTCTTCTCGGTGGCAACTAGCTAATTGTCCAAATAACCAAGTAACAAGTTAACTCTTCTTCCAAATCAGGAAGCAACCAAGTTACCAAGTAACTAAGTTGTTGAGTAACCAAAAACCCAAGAAACCAAATAACCTTTCGTTCCAAAACTTTTTCTCTCTCAACTCTTCTTTCTAGTCTCCAAATCACTAGTCTTCATTATTGGCACTTCTTTCCAATGTAACATATGTAGAAATCAATTTAATAGTAATCTAGTTGTTTTTGGATACTCTCTTGCCATGTAGAGGAGATTTTCTCTCTACCCGGGTGATAATGCCTCTACCAACCTCCCATTTCCTTATCAACTCTTGAAGAGGCATCTTTGTGTCATTCTCTCGAACTTAATTATTTTCTCTTAATTTTCAATCCTTTTTATAAGATAGTTTCCTTGACATTTAGTATTTTTGAATCGTAAACATATGTGATATAATCTATTTTTAGCACGCTCACAATATGGTCTCAACTATAATGGATTACAATCTATTTTTAGTACAACTATTAATTCTATGAAATTTTAGCTTAAACACCCACATTATATTTTTAGAACATAAATAATCCAATAACAAAATTTTCAATATATACTCAATTTCATCATAATAAGATTACATCATAACACTTTTTATATTCATACGACTCGTTGTATTCAATTTCCTTAAGCAATCAATCACAATTATGAATCTTAGATATCGTAGGTTCAAGAATCAGTATAATATGAGGAATGATAGCATAATCAAATAGATACGCAACATGAAATAATTATAGTTTGGTACATGTTAAGAACTTGATAGCACTTAGACTCATAGCGATATTGATATCGGAAGATACATGTATTCAATTATTGACATCCTTGCATGCAACCTCATACATTCTTATTTCGATATTCTTAATTTCCTTTTTCTTCCATCAATCTCAATGTCTCTAAAGTATCCAACTCCACTCACCAACTTTGTAATGCAACTATTCTCACCCCATGTGAGCTTCTATAATCTCTCATTATACAATTGCCTTTGAACACTTATAATATCTCTCGCCACATGTGAGTTTCCATACTTTACTCCTTACACAGTTACCTTTCAACATTTATATTTCCTCTCACTTCTTATAAGCTCCATGATAATTTCTCAATCACATTCAACTTCCAACTCATGTGACTATCTCACCTCATGTGAGTTTCTATGGATGGCACTCATCAACTCTCTCAAACATAATCAACTTGATGATGTCTATGCTATCAATTACTTTGTCCCTACCTTAAATAACTAAGAAGAAGGTTTGAGCTTGAAGCTCTTGTGTTTCAAAATGATAAAGATACAAAGGACCTAGCTCTCGTATAGCCTATTGTCGTGAATAAGGTGTGCTTACTCTAATCCTAACTCTATACATATTGAGAGACAGTGTCTAACATGTGCCTCTCTCCTAGATTGCTATATCTTCTATTTCTTCAAGAAGAGGAAGAATGCTCTTTTGAATCCTCGAAAGAGAGCTCAAAATCCTTATCTTCTTTTCCATACAAAAAGTGGTAGATTGCCCTTCTAGATCTACCTATGCACTATCTAGGTACACGGAAATTTATAAGGATAGCCAATAAGTCATTTCTTGGTATTTAATTTCCTCCACCTCCTATTACCTTCACATAGGTGGCTTACAATTTATCCAAGTGGCACTATCTTAGTAAATCAAAATTGTGCTTTACTAAACTTAGGTATGACACTAATCGTGTAAGTGGCTCACAAATTGGCTAGTGGCTCACTAATTTGAGTTACCTTACTTTTGTTTTAATGGCTCACTATCTTTAGAGGTTCACTTATTTTCTAAGTACTCTACTAACATCTTATGTAGTCTACCTAATTAAATGGTGGCTTACTTAATGCAAATGGCTCATTAATGCAAGTGGCTCATAAATGTAAGTAGCTTACTAATTTCAATGGTTCACTAGTTGGTCCCTTCTCTATTTGTTAATTTGCGCAAGCTCCTAATTAGCGCAAGCTCCTAATTAGCGCAACTCATGATCTCTGTTAATTAGCACAACTCCTAATTAATGCAACTCTTAATCTATGTTAGTTAGTGTAGCTCTTGATCTCTGTTAATTAGCGCAACTCTTGATCTCAGGTGTGTTAGCTTAATTTCTAACAAGTATACCTAATCATAATCAAAGGCACTTGTCAGCCACAAACCCCCACCCTTGTGCGTCGTAGTCCGGTGAGAGCATGTGGCTCACATGTGCTCAGACAACCTCACTAACCTTTGTATCAGACTCCCAATGCTCCGTTTAACCCAATAGGAAGCAAACAACTTTTATTTAAGTGGAACAGAGCCCAAGTATTGAGAAATACTCTACGCTCTTAAAATCATAAACAACCACCTTCAACCTACTTCCCCACTAAGTATACTTAACTATCCCCACACAAACTATTGGAATCTAAGCACAGCCAATTACACATTAGGCTTAACTGTGCCTTATCAACCTAATTTAACCTACCCTTCTTAATCCCCCTCCTAATATCCTAATGGGCAGTTCAATGGCACCGTCCTTGCCACCCCGGCTGGACTTCACATGTCCCCAATATTACCCGATCTCGGTTGCGCCCAACACCACCAGTCTCCCTCCCATGTGCTGGTGAGTTAACTAATTGTTGCCTTCAACAACTGTGCCCCTGTCGGCCCCCAGCACTCTTCACCTTGAAGGTGGCTGCTGATGTCGTCTTTCCTGTTGCATCCCTCCGCAATCCTTTCCATCCTCCTCCAAATGCCGCCCTGGAATTCTCTCTGGTGCGAATCCAGGATTCTCGACATATTGGCTCGAGCCAGCACCTTCCGCATGCTGCCCCCTGGGCACTTTACCCTCGCCTCCTTTGCTTCTGTATTGAGCCTCCCCTGCTTGCAACGAAAATCAACCGAGGACCCCTTCTGTCTTCTGCACTAATTCAATCCCAACTCATCCTGGATGCCACTCTAGCAGCGTTCATTCCGACCTTTCTCCTTCCCAACTCCCACTGGACTCCAGCTCACACCTCACAATTCCTTGAGGGGCAGTTTCACTCTTCAAGTCCTGCTGGGTACCTCGGCATTACCCCTTCTTACCTCTGTTGTGCCGCTCTGGTGAATGGTTAGCTACAAGATTTGCTGGAAATCACGATGGCGCTCAGCTCGTGACCTTATCTAACGCAGCTGGACCCCACATGCCCATTGTTTTCAGAGGCCGAGCCTCACCAATCTGGGTGATGGCACTCCTCCGCTAAGGCTCCCTTATGAACAGCTCTCGCTACGAAGCTCCGACCTATGGCCCTCATAACTGAGCCGCTCTCGTAGTCAACGTCCCGTGATCCTTTGTGCCGCTCTCTCCTACCTCGCTGAGTTGAGTCCTTGCGGCCAACACCAATGTGCCCTGGGACTGAATCTCCGAAGGCTGGTTGGAGCTCTCTCCTCCAGCCGCAATGCTCAACCTCCTTCCGCTGCCGTGTGTAGATCCCCCTCCTAAAACCCGAGAGGGAAAAACCATTAGGTCCGAGGACCCCCAGTCCCAGGATCCGGAATTTGAGCGGTTGCCTCATCCGTTCGTGAACCCCTTCCCTTGAATGAACAGATCCTTGGCCCAAAATGAACAATGCTCGTGGCCATTTAGCTACTTGTGAACCCAAAAATGAACAATCGATCATGGCCTAAGGCCTTCCTATCACTAAGACAACCCCCGTATTATCTTTTCTTAATCACTAATCTTCCATTACCTATACCCCAACCTTCACACTTATGCTCCTAGATAAGAATACGAACTACTTCCACCCTACCATTCAAGTCAATTGCAACGCTAATGCTAAGTTTCACTTTCTTTTATCTTTTGTGAATGATCAAGCAACATTAAAGCTCAAATTCTATTGAGCCTTCGAACTTAAACACACATGTGGGCACCAATTTTGGGCTCACAGCACCATACATGACAAAGATGTACAAGTGACAACAAAAAAAGATAAGGTATTGAGGCCTTAAAGTAACACAATTCGAATAGTGCCACCTACTTTGGGTCTCTAACTTGAAGTTAGCTAGCATGTTAATTGTTTGCCACCTAGCTACTTGAAGCTACGTAAACGACTGTAGCACAAAGAAGCATGCACACAAGAATAGACCCCCCTACTTAGAATTGAAAGGCTCAAATTGAAAAATACATTTTTTTATTTTCCCCTAGACTAATGAAAACCTCATTTGCGTTGGAATTTAGTTGCTTCAATCCAACTCGTGTTTGCTACCTCTATGATAATTTTTCTCATATACTTTGACACTTCTAATGATGTGAAATTTGCAAAAATCTCTAAAATTGACATTTCGGGCCTTAGTAGCTTGGATTAGGGGGTAAATGTGGAGTTCCATAACATTGTTCAACATGAAGGGACTGTTTTGTGGGGACAACTGTGATTCTTGAATCTTACCTTGTGATTTGCATTTTCATATTGAATTTGAGTGAGCATAACAGTATCAAACCGAATATGAGTGAATGCAACTCATCTTCTAAGCAATGTTATGTCCAGGGGGGGGGGTAGCCCCAACCACCTTTAATTGGGTACAATTATAGAGATTCAACACATTCAAAGCATTGTGGGATGCCGAATCTACAAACTTTATAATACATCAAATTGAGGTGCTTTAATTTCTTTCCATTGGCCCTCATGGTGTGCCAGTGGTAATTCAAGAAGAAGAAGATAAAGATTGAATGTCAAGTTGCAAAAACATTCTTCTTCTTCTTCGGCTTTTAGGAGGTGATTGGCTTCACTTAACTTATACAATTTTAAAATCCACATGGAAAACAAGCCCATTGTTTATAGTTGCATGTTCAATTCCCCAAAAACCAATCGAAAATCACGCACATGGAGTCACTAGAAAGCCACATGTGCTACAACTTTGAAGTTCACTTTTCTTTTAAACTATTTAGAAAGTGGCCAACAACAATGAGCCGGGTGGCCATAATTATGGCAATTAACTTCAATGGCTTCCATGAGCAACATATGGAGGCTTTGATGAGGAACGGTGAAGCTTGCTTCGGGGGGCAGCCTTAACAATACCCAAAAAAATGGTCACCGTTTTGAGATCCAACACAATTGTCTCGTACTACTGTAGTAGATCCATTTAAGTTTTTTTTTTTTTTTTTTTTTTTTTTTGAGATCTGAAAGATGTTGGCAATCTTAAAGACAACAAGTATAAGAAAATTGAGTATGAGGCAATTGTGAAGTTAGAGGACGAGGAGGAGTACGCGTACTAATTAAGGCATCTATCACTAAAAAAATCAACGAGGAGGAGAGTATGTTTGGCAACATGTTCGAGTGGCTTAAACTCTCAAAAATTACCAAGGGGAAATTTACATTGCCAATATTCACACTTCAAACAAAATGTATGAGTGGATTGCTATGTGGGAAGCTATGGTATAATGCCTACCTATCAAGTGGCAAATGGATATTTGGTGAGACTAGAATATGGTGGAGCTTGATAGGGATATGTCTACTAATAATAATAGGATGTTCAAAGGTAGGGAGGAAAAATGCTTGGGAGCAAGTAAAGTTAATTGTTGGTTTAACTTAGATTATGCGAGCAAAGTTAAGAGGGGGGTGGGGGGGGGGGGGGGCAATGTTCAATATTGAAGTTTTCAACACATGTCAAATGTCATTTTGGTTGTCAAAGAAGTTTTTCTTTTTTGGGCACTTAAAAAAAATGTGCTCTGCAAAGTTTCCATCAGTCATAGTGAAGGCCTCTCCAAAAATTGCATGTCACTATTGTGGATGCATTTTGCAAATAGAAACATAGTTGGACTCCAATCTTGGCATTCTAACAGACACTTCCAAATTCCAATAACTCGTGCAATTTCGACTCGGCATTGACTGCAACTTCGGCTTGGCAAGCACAACTATATGTGAACGTGGATTTTCCAAACATAATTGGGTGAAGAGTGATCGCATAAGTCGATTGAAACTCGAAACATTGGATGCATTGATGCAATTGTCATTATGCGGCCTTCCAATGAAAATATTGGATTGGGCTAGAATTTTTTACTCTTGAAAATTGACCAAAACCCAGAGGGCTTTGCTTTTGGAGTTGGATGATGACTAAGTGCCTTATGTAGGGAATCTAAATAATTTTAGTGCATCATTTTATTGCATGTACTTCTTCAATATAGTGAAGCATCATATTGTTTTCATATTCAATACAAAACGGCCAATATCAAAGTTTTTTTTTTGAGTGAAGTGTTGCAAAAAAGTTTGAAAGTTTGAGTGAAGTGTGATTGTTTTTGAAGCCCTTCACATTGGAATGCATGTGCACACTTCAAACTTGAACACTGGCGGGGCCGACATAAGCCTCCTACTCCTAGTGAGCGAGGTTAGGTCTAAGAATAGTGGGGGCGAATTAAGAGTTAGTTAGGGGCCTGATCTCCACTAAATTAGCAGCCCACAAGGTGAAGATCATGAAGATCAGGGCTGGAT
Organism: Polytrichum commune; assembly: GCA_950295325.1. Taxonomy (NCBI): domain Eukaryota; kingdom Viridiplantae; phylum Streptophyta; class Polytrichopsida; order Polytrichales; family Polytrichaceae; genus Polytrichum; species Polytrichum commune. The sequence goes on from OX485804.1 coordinate 64,252,188, forward strand.
TAGCAGGAGCCCCAAATTTAGCCGCTAATTTAAGCCCCCTAATCATCACTGCCTGCAAAGGCTGCTGTCCAATAAATAACTCCAAGCTGGGGCCGATAAAAAGCCGGAGGATTGCGCTAATTAATTACAAGTAGTAGTAGTAGTAGTAGTAGTAGTAGATATACGCTCCGTCTGGGGCTCGCATGCATGGTGCTGTGTGATTGGACACCTGGGTGCTAGAATTAAGCTTTCCATGTGGGCCTAATTTTAGGAGATTTGCATTAGTAGCTCTAGGCCGCTCCAGGCCTTCCTGGCTATAGAGTCGAGGCGCCCATAACCGATCAGTTAAGAGATTCTGCGTCAACTCAGGATGACTGCAAAAAAAAATTTGGCAATTTTATTCCTTAGATTGATTTTTTGGTGAATTTTTTAAGTCAACAGTTGGTCCGAACACATTACCAATGTATGGAGTCTGCCATGACCATTCGTTTTGAGATAAATTCTTTTTCATTTTAACACTAAGAACCGGGGACATGTGTCATGAGCATTTTTTGGGGGACTCCTGTTCTGCTGCTCTAGGGGAGCCTAGATGGGTAGGTATGTTGTGGCGATGCCCCCGTCTCCATCGCTATCTGAATTGCTAGTGGAAATTGGGGTCATCCGGGGTCTGAGATGACCTTAAACTACCTGATGATGGTGGAGAGATACCCAAATCTCAAGGAAGAGGGTGGCGGTTCGAATCCCGGCTGTGAAATCTCCTCTCTACTTGACGGAAAACTTGCCAGGTGGTCAACTGCCTCTTGTGCTTTGGCATTGGCCTGTCGGCCTTCTGTTAAAAGAAGAAGAAGAAGAAGAAGAAATTGGGGTCATCCACTATCTTTAGGACAACAAGATTCTTTGCTCGCCTCGTCCGTTTGATGGGTGGTTTCTTGCTCCTCCCAAGTGCAACATCCACAAGCATGGCTTTGTCACCTTTGCAATTTCCTCAAAAATTTTCCCCTTGCCTTGAACCAAACTAGGGTAAGGTTTCAAAACCAACAGCTTCCCTCCGGTGTCAACAACGTTTTTGCAATGCCCGTACCAGCGATGCGCATTGATGGGGTTTTTGTTCGAGCATGACATATCATAGTAGATGCAAGTGTATCCAAAGTCCTGAAAGTCTTCCTTTGTAGTTGGTAGCATGGGAGATAGATTACCTTGGTGCCCTCTAAACATTGCAAATTCTTTAGAAACTCCTCTCTAGTTTTGCTTATTGCTTGTTGTAACGTTGATTATAGCATCTTTCATGGGCGACTGCATAAAACCCTAACCCTCAAACAACATACTTGTACTACAAACGCATTGTAGACAACACATGCCATAAACAATGATAGCCCTAAATTTCCACTCAATGTATCATGAACACACCTATGTGACCACTAATTCCTAAAGGGCATATATTTGAGTACAAAACATCCCTTGCAATGCCCACAAATCGAGTGCCACACACCAATCCTTGCAAACTACGTAGAACATCGAGTGTAAATCATCTCTCAACCTTCATATCTCCCCACATAACACCAATATGAAACATTATTGCACCCACGAACCCATGTTTACTAAAAACCCTATTTTACTCCTCAATGTGGGATTTGTAGTATCATTATAAAGCAGCATGTCTTTGACAATACATTCCCGCCATGTCAATATTCCACACCACATGTTACGTGTCATCAGTGGTTATGTGTGCATTGCCCATAATGTATGCCCGTCATGTGTAGGTTTATTTTCTATCATGGCCATAACATACCACATGCCCCATGAAGCATTGTGGTCATATAGCATTGGTCCTTGATGCACTAGAAGTATTTTGAGGTGCCATGGTGGCACCTACGCTACACTACAGTTAACCCTGGTTAACCACCACACTTCCTAGCACAAGTTGTCGCCATGGCCATCCAACCGCCTCCAAAACCACCCTGCATTGAAGGCCAATGCAAATTGTGTTTAAGAGCTCGTCTAGCTAAACCCCTAAATGCCAATGCAAAACCTCCCCAAAATCACCTTAACAAAAACAAAAAAAACCGATTCGACAACTTATCAAGAAAATATGTACATGTTATTGTGGATATGACCATGTGGATGACATCACTGTAAAGTTAAGATGTTCACACAAAATTCCAGTCATCCACATGTCTAAGATAATGAGATTATCATTTAGATGTATATGTTGATATGGTCTAGACTATATAAAAAGTTAAAATTAAGAATGAAAAACTCTTCTCACCCTTTAGAGGTTATTTAAACAAGGCCTCCGGAATGCCAAACCACATGATACTACACACTCCCCGGACCATGTCTTGAATAAGATGTAGAATACATTATTCAGATCCATAACAATGTTTTGTGGGACTAACAATATTCCACAAAATATTCCCTAGTATTTCTCACATTCGGTTCCCTAGTATTAATGATAAAATACAGGGTCACTGACTGCCCTATGACAGGGGTATCATGTCCCCTTGTTGGTCAAGCTGCAGAGATAAGTTACTTATAGAGGAGACCTCATCACATAGAGGAGATTGTCCTTGCACGCGAGGGGGGGGGGGGAGAGAGAGAGAGATTCTCATCCATCCAACGTAAAAAAAAAATTGAACACTTCTTATAGGTTTGTTGTCAGTTCATGTCAAATGATCTTGAGTACACTAGTTTGGATATTAAAATTTGATTATGGTGTCAAATCAGCTTTAAATAATGACCTCCGGGCTACATAGTATTCTCATGGCTTTTAAGTTGGATAAATGAGAGGTACGTTTGAATGTGATACCTTCCTCTCTCCCTTCTCCAATTTTGCTGTAACTTGAGGCAAATTACATTGATGATATGTGCAATTAGGTTGCCTTCGCAAATAGGTTGTCTCTTTACCCACCCAAATTACCTTGGGTCAAAATCATATCACAAAAAATATATGTTTATGTTTATTGATTTGTATGGAAACCGTATTGAAATAATGTTTCTTGTGTATTGTTATTGTGGTAACACATGTTTAAAATGGTGCGGAGATTTGATATATTAGCTAATTGGGCATATTAGTGGAGGGGAGAGTGCCAAACCCATCACTAGGTAATTATATTCTATTCATGAAAATATTAAATAGTTATTTTTAGACAAGGGATTCCTATGAACCAAAGTATATGTCTTATTTGAATTCCATATGCGAAAGGTACAAGGTTTCAAAGTTTTATTGGTATGTGATCCAAATTAACACATAATTCAGATGTTAAGGTGGTGGACATTGTCAAAATCAATATGTATTTATTGCGCGAGGTTTTAGGGTGTTGATTTGAGCACCATTCACGTAGACGCAAGACAAGCTACTCTATGATTCATAATATTACTCCTTTGGTAAGATGACTTCACATAAGTGCAATCTCAATTTTGTGAAGGTTCCAAGCTAGTTCACGAACCTCCAAATTAGTTCACAATTCTTCTAAACCAACTTGGCATGTGGTATAACTCAATTTCATGATAGCGGACTTTCACTTGGTCCAAGATGACCCTAAAATACCGGATGACGGCGGAGAGGTACCCAAAACCAAATGGAGTGGTTGGCGGTTCGATTCCTTGCCGTGAAATCTTCTCTCTACTTGACCGAAAAACTAGCTAGGTGGCCACGTGCCTCTTGTGCTCCAAACAAGGGAAAGAAAAAAAGAAGATAAAAAGATAAAAGACAATTGACTTTTACCTCTAGCAACTTCATGAATCTTCCAAACCAATTTCATAAATCATTTCACACTATGTGATTTTCATATTCTCAACCTCTCAACTTTTGCCTCCTCATTGCTCATTGGTTCCTCTTTGTCTTGTATTTACCTCGAAGCTTCCACCCTTGGCGTTAATTTTTCTTCGGACTTTCATCATAGTACCTCAAAGCTGGAAGCAAGCAGTGTCGGTTCTTCCATGGTCTTTGATTCTTGTACAAGCAATCACTGCAGACATGGTCCAAGGTTGGATAAGAGAAGTCAATCAAAATTTTGGTAGAGCTAGTCATGGGGAGCAATTGGGAGAATCTTATGCATGATGTACTGTTCTTTGGAAAACAAAGTTATGTAATTTATGAAATTGATTTTGTGAAGTTGTGAATATGGGTACCAAATCATGAACTTATTTACAACATGTAATAAAATTGGTTGTCTATATAATGAACTTAGTTCATGATTCCAACAAAATTGGTAAAACCTATTGCTAAATTGATTTGTAAAATCATGAAATTGAGTTTGCACTTATGTGAATTCAACTTGCCAAAGGAGTATATTCTCTAATCTAATGCATCGAAGACCCCAAATTAGTTTTGTGAGATATAGTTTGACTGAATCCACCTCAAACCTAATCACATGAATGGCTTGGTTCTTTGAGTGTTGCCACAGTTATTAGCATACTTGAATCCATGACCGTACCTCAGAGATTATGGAATCAAAACAACATATTCCTTCACTTCATGTCATTGAGTCTATAGAAACTCATCCATTTGGGAATGTTAACACATAACAAGATATTAGATGTTTACTTCCTGGCTATAAATTTCTATTTTAACTTTTTAACATTTATTATATATATATGGTCCCTCTGTTGTTGTTGTCGTCGTTCATGTATCCGTTGACTCCAACTTGCAGAGGATTTTTCAAAAACGTGTCTGTCCAAATCCAAGACTTACAAAAGGACTTTTTTGCATAGTAAAAACCTAACTAACCTACCAAGATTGAAGGTTGAATCAGATTAAGCAATATGATTTTCACTTCAATTCGTCCACAAAAATACCATTTGTGATAAGAAATGGAACAAATTATGAAAATTTGACATTTACATAGAGGCTAGCTTACCCACTTGATGAACTCGAAGTTGGATACCAAAACAAGGTTCTCGCTTGCGGCGTTCTCCAACATATTGGTGATGGATGCATTTTCCAAAAAACAACAACTTTGTGAATACATGTGTAATCACCTAGAGTTTGGGAGGTATGTTGTGAAGGAATAAAGGAAGAGGTAGGGTCAAGAACAATGATACCTTGCGAAGGGACAAGAGCGAGGGAAATGTCATCCAAATGCACCTCTCTCCCTCCTGGTGGTTGTTGGGTTGGAGGTTGAGACAGAGGTGCAGGTGGAGGAGTAGATGTAATTTCTTCGCCCCGTTTCCGGTTACCTCCCTTAGTTGTCATTTTTTTGTACTTTGCTATGGTGTCACCAATTTGTTGTGGATGCAATTGCCAATTCAAGATTGCCTCTTCAATGGTAGTCACTTCCTTTCCTTGTTCGATGTTTGAAGCGAACATCACATCTCTTTGAAAACCCCAACCACAATTGAGCCGGCTTTCCTTGATCCTTGTTGCATGGTCATTCGTCAGAATGCAGCTGTGATTGGTTTGGATGTTGCAATGGGAGCTCCTTTGTGTTGGTTGCGTATACTATTTTGGTATCTTGCTAATTTGGACATCATAGGTTACAACCACTTGACAATCTTGGGGGGTTTGCAAAGTCTTAGCATTTGTCTTTAGGGATGGAGGGTGACTGAGGTTTAAGGCCGAATGAGGACATTGCAAGGATGAAGAGTATGCAACGAGAGGGGAAGACAATCGAACCTCATGCTATGTGAGCCCACATTTAGAGTTGTAGTTAGTTTTTTGCTATGTCTTAAACAACAAAACCCAGGGAGCTATGTCTCCAGGAAGACTGAGCTAGTGTCTATAAGGGTTAATGTCACATTGGACTAAGGTTCTTAATAACATTATGTGGTAAATCTCATTCCATATTACCTTCAATATCAACTCATCTCATTCTTTTCCTCTTTATTTAATTCATTTGTGATGGCTCAGTCATGAGTGTTGCCCGTCCTATCTTCAAGGTAGGTACTATCGTTTCTAAGGTTCAGACTTAATTCCGTCGTGAAGCTCAATAGCTTGGCAAATTGTCAAGGAACTCATAGGCATGACAACATGTCCGGGGCAACGTCTTTGGAGTAACCATCTTTGTCTTTATTTGTGAGGAATTATGCTTGCATATAATTCAAGTTAATTCCAATTACACTTACTTCCAACCATCGGCAATTCTTCACGGACTGTAATCACCACCGCCATCTTCCGATAGACCTGGCGATACATCTCAAAGAATATCCATTCCGTCAATACATTAGATATGTATAAATTTATCAGGCTATCACCCTTGATTAATAAGTTTCTATCATTCCCAATATTTGCAAGCAAATAATCTTATCTCACAAGGTAAGGTCTGCTTCTTCTCTCAATCTGACTCTGTAGTCATGGCTTACGTCAACCCTCATTCTCTCTCTTGGATGGCTGGCGATAGGCGTTTTTTTTACTTGCCAGGCGATATCCTCTCTCTCTCTCTCTCTCTCTCTCTCTCTCTCTCTCTCTCTCTCTCTCTCTCTCTCTCTCTCTCTCTCTCTCTCTCTCTCTCTCTCAGGGTAACGACTATAGCCCTCACACTACCTCACACTGGCTATGGCCTGTCAGTTTCTCTCGGCGATAGCCCTGTCCATCACAGGCTTCTCTCAGGCTTCACCTTCTATGCCGATCGCCCTCTGGCTCAGGCCTCATCTTCTTTGCTTATCGCCACAGAGTTCGCTCTAGGCCAATTGTCCCTTCATCTCCCTCATGGGAGTTACTTCCGTCTTGACCCTTCAGTGGTCATGCCTCTTTATAGACGGCTTCAGAATATGGCCTTAGTGCCGTTTGTTCATCTTCACTCCCAGGGTAAGTGATTGTCTTGCAGCTTATCGCCTGCTCAAACTTCGTCCACTCATATTAGACTTAATACTCTCAAACATTCAGACTTTACTTCATGGCCACTTGCCAAGAATATGACATTATTCCACAAAATTGACTACTTCCTTACTCATACGTTCGCTCTTGGACCTTACAACCTATTGCCCTTCCGGCATATAACTACATCTTTACCTCAGATGGACTCTTGACTCGACAGGCTTTGCCTTCTCTGAGTATCTTGTTCAATCACACTTCTCTCTCTCGGCCTATTGCCAGGTTACACAGTGTATATTCTTCCTCGAACTTTCCTGACTACGACACAAACATCTCAGTAGCTGCCCTTTCTCTTGAACTCATCCTAACTCAGGACCACTCGCCCTGTCATTAAAGACCATTGTTATCTCATCACTACTTATAGCCAAAAAATACACAACACATAATCACATTATGCAATCACACGACTATTGCTCATCAAGATAGTACTTCACTTATATGAAAATGTATATTGCCAAAGACTGAATCACTCAGTTCTTCTACGCCTATTGCTACTGCTCCATCTCGGAGTTGCTAATAGCCCTCAGATTCTATCACAAAAATTTGATGTCGCTAAGCCTATTGCTAACATTGGGAGACTACGTCAAATTCTACGTTGGGAAAATAGCGTGCCTGCTCCTCGCTCGCCTCCTCCTCGCTCGCCTCCTCCTTATGACGACGAAGGAGGAGGAGTCGGTTAGAGGCTATAACCGATTTCTAACGCCGATAGCCTCCAACTGCTGCTCCCAACGTCAGGTAGAGTCTGATTGCCGGATGAATCTCATCAAAATTTGAAAATTGCCCAATTCGGCTAGGCGATAGCCAAAAATTGGTCTCACAAGAGTGCTAGAACTAAGTTCTCCAAATAAATAAATAAACCCAACACCAACATAGTATTTCTACCACTATGCCTTTTATCCTAATCCCAACAATGTCCAACCCCTTAGGCTTTGTGTGTGACATTGTGACTTTACCCTCAAATGGAGGTTTAGCACTTGGTGTTGACTCTTCGCTAGACATGAGGGGCTTTGGCTGCATGCCTCATGTGTTTGCGAAGTATGAGGAGTCCAATGCCATCAATCCATTCCTTGGGACATCAAGTGATGTGTGGAAGCCTGCGAGTCAAGGCTCCCATGTTGCACCCGTACTCTTGTTGAGAAGGTAGTTTCAAAGATGTTGCCATCCAAGCTTCCATAGCTCAATATTTCATGCACTGAACCTCACAATCAAAGTTTGTTATCGAACTTGCAAAAAAACCACCGATATCTTATGATTAGACCTACAAATTTCATAATGAATGAGCTTGCAAACTCCCATGGCATCTGCCAGTTTTTTATAAACAACATGCGTGACACTCTTCCAAAGCAATTTTATTGCCCGCAAGTATGAATATGTTTTGGTATATTTTTATGTTCTCACCATATGAGATCATGTTCTTTGCCATGTTGCCAAGTACAATCCATCTTCTTTGACTGAAATGACCACTATGTCGATTGTGATTGTTGTGGGTTGAAATGGGTTGATTGTGATTGTTGTGCTTTATTTTTCTTGATCTTTGTTTTTAGTGTAGTTGTTTTGATCGATGGTCCAATAATTTTAAAGATAAATTAATCAATGTAGACGTAGTCATGGTACAAGGATGGGGGGGGGGGGCACAAATTTAGTTTCAAACCCACATTGGTTATGAAATTGAGTGGTTTTTTTTTTGAGACAGAAGGCAAACACAGCCAATGCCAAATGAATTGAAGACAAAAGCAAACCGCACCCATCACCGAGGGGAATATGAAATTGAGTGTCACTTACTAATATGAATTATGCAATCCTATAATATGTTTTCCTTTCTTTTTAAAGGATTTGAGTTCCCACCAACAAAGGCATCGACGCTATCTTGTGAGCGGTGAGCAGTGAGCAGAAAATTTGATTTTTTTTAAAAAAAATCAGAATATTTGACTTAATTCTTACACCGAGTAGGACTCTTCGTATAGTTTCTTTACAAATATGACTAAAAGTAGATGGTACGTTTAACTGTGGATGGTGCCTATAACCGTGGAGTGGAAGAAATTATAAACTTTTGAAAAAACCATCCATAAAAAGAAACGGAAGAAAACGAAAAAAAAAATAGAAAAAAAACTTCCAAAACAATAGGGAACATAAAATAAGGGATAAGAATGTAAATTAAAATTTTAAGTATTTATCCACGAAAACTCAAAAAGGAAAACAAATTTTAAAAAAATGAATTTTTTTTGTCAAGGTCCTTTCGGATCCGAGACAAGAATATTCTATAGTCACAATTGAGAATAAAAAATAGAGAAAAATGGTCATAGGGTCTATATCATACATTTCATTGAAAATTTTGAAGAATAAAAATTCAAATTTTTTGCTCACGGCTCACTGCTCACCGCTCACCGCTCACAAGATAGCATTCATGGTGTCACCTCATGATGCTTGGCGTTTAAGTGCACTTATTAATATCTTTGTATAAGTATGTTCAATAGTGTTGTGAGATGTTGCCTATGTTACACAACGATCGACAAGTTGACTAGAGTGTCCACAAATGACACTTGGCATCTGTATGCTCACGAGTTTCTTCCTCTTGCATACTAAAACGTAAAACTATCATCTCAAGTATCCCAATTTGCCACACTAAGTTTCACAATATAAATATTTGTTCACTTTAAAAAGTTACTTATGTTGACAAATAATAACATGATATTGATAATTGGTGGACGTGACACTTTGAGACTTCTAGGTGTCTAGTTTAGGCCCTTTGCAAATAGCGTATGTGACACTAAACGCCATAAATGGTGCACCACTGCCACTCGTGTACTCACATGTAAACAACCCTTTGGTATGAGACGACCCTAAACTACCGGATTACAGTTGGAGAGGCACCCAAGTCGGAATGGAGGGGTTAATGGTTCGATTCCCGGCTGTGAAATCTTCTCTCTACTTGACGGAAAAACCAAGATCCCACCCACCGCAAGATAGGCAATAAACCCCCCACCTTGCACCAAGGGGGATCTTTGAACAGGATAAGGCCAACGGGCTCAAATTCACATCCGACTGCCTGACGTTGTATATTATGATGATTATTATTAAACAACCCTTCAAATCTTCACAAAATCATCAAAAGTTGGCTTTCTTCCTTCAGGTGGCATGTTGCATGTAAGGCTATGACTTACGTGTTATACCTCCAATAAAACGCGGGGCAAAACAAGTGCACTCGATTGGCATCGAACAACATGCGGAGTTTAGTTTTTTGGGGGTCTAGTCTCGCATTCCCAAATACCATCTACTTCGACACATTCAACAAGCCATCTCCCCGATCGGTACCTCATAATAATAATAGTAAGAAGAAGGGATTATCTTATCGGCCGTGCACTTCCTCTAACTTCAAGTGAAAGTGGGGCTTTGGATTAAAACACTCGGAAACCAAAAGGGGGGGGGGGGGGAAGGGGCACAACATCCAAGGGGCCATGATTGAGGTAACGTCGTGGGGGGAACTACTAGACAGGAATCCGGTTATTTTTCTTTCTTTCTTCTTCTCCTTCTCCTTCTCCTTCTCCTTCTCCTTCTATCTTCTCCATATAGTGTCCCTCCGTACCTAAATACAAATTTCCCGGGCCCGCGGTGGGGGGGGGGGGTCATAGACTCATAGTAGTAGTAGAAGGAGGAGGAGGAAGAGGCCCCACTTTAATCATGGTAACGGATACGAGGATTGGGTTTTGGAGCGGGTTTTGTCCCCTTCCCACAACATGCAAACAAGCCCATTTGCCCACGCCCGGATCAAATGTAGGGGACCATGAAACCCCCTCACAGGTGTCAGGCAGGCCCCATGACGGCTCCCGGAATGAGTGAGTGACTGATTTGTAAGTTATATATATGACACCCGCCGCACCACTAATAAATGATGTGATATTTAGTGTCACTCACGATTCGGAGTTACACAGTGTGATGTGTGTGTGTGTTTGTACAAGTGTTTGTTGGTTTGTTTGTTTACCGAGGGAAGTTTGTGAACCTTCTACCATGTCGAAACAAAAAAATTTGACGTTTGTTGGTAAAATAAATAATGTGAGCTATACGGTTCGTAGATATAGCATGTGCGTAAATCCGAATAGTAAGCTATGATCGGGGAGAACCGGCAGTTACTTACAAATGAACCGGTTGAATTTGAAAAATAACCGGTTGAAGTTCAAGACTGCAAGAAAATTACCGATCGTTTTGGAAGAATCTATAGAATATACGCCAATTTACTAAAAGAAAACCGAAGGATGTCATCATGTAACCGGTTGGACTTTCAAACACTAGGATATCAACCGATTATGTCCAAGAATCTCCCCGATCATTGGTAGTAAGTAACATGAAATTTCAAGTTTAGTGTAGCTAGCCCCTCATGCAGATCTACACTAGTAGAAGGTACGTAGACCCGCGTGTTAATTGGGCACCTTTTTGTCTTCAAAGGGATGCCAACAAGGTTGTTCCGAATTGCTGCAGCTCACACTATTTTGTTGCAACTCACGAACGAGCTTGCAATTATGATCAAGGTGAAGCGTCCCTAATACATGCCAATAGTAGGGGCCAACTCTCTCTCTCTCTCTCTCTCTCTCTCTAGCCGTAACCATAAAGAACCAAAACATTAACTTAAGTTAAACCCAAAGTGAAGTTACTTTAGGGTTGGGTTAGTTTCAACTAACGGATATCCACCATACATCAAGACATTTGCATCTATGGCCACAATGGATCACCTAGTCCTATATTAAGTGAAAGAGGACATGAGGACCTCCTTTCACTAGTTAAACCGCGGTGGTTGTGTACCCTAAGTAACTTTTGGGTTTAGTGTAAGTTGTGTGAACTAGTTGAGGTGGGAGGTGTATGTAACCCAACTCTAACTTCGGCCGCACAAGGTTCAAATGGCTAAGGAACAGGTAGAATACTCTATGGAGGTATGTGTATTCTTTGATGCAAACTGTATTTTCATGTTTTACATAATTCTTTTGACGTAGATAACAATTGGGTTTAGTTGTTATTCACCTCATGTACGGTACTAACCCTCTCCTTGGATTTGGTTGGTGGCATGGGCACATGTGAGGCAAACGCTTTACAAATTTGACGGCATACTTAGGTTTTGCTTATCATCTTTTTTCAAAAATAACGTGTGGATAGTGCTTAGACATTCCTTGATAATGAGGAATGATACGCAATGTATTGAAGTGTAATAAGACTTTGAAGTATTTTAAAACAAGTTTTTATATACCGTTTTATACTTGATTTCGCAAGTTTTGGATATGATATGCATTACTTTATTTAAGGGTACAAATGGTAAAACCTTAGTAATGGGGTTTACTTATGAGTGGTTACTATCTTAAAAGCACACCAAGAGGAAACAATGACATTGGTCAGATGATGGTAAGGTAAGGAAGTGACCATGTGAAATGATCCCACCCACCCTCCCGGGTTTTGAAAGGTGCACGAATATGTAAAAGAATGGTTTGGCCTCTTGATAAGGGGATGTCTTAAACAAGGGCTAAGCTTGGTAGTAAGCATAAATACTAAGCAAGAAAAGTCCATCTCTCTCTCTTGGGGGGGGGGGGGTAGTCATTGGTTGGAGTAGCAATATACGTGCGAACAAATGATAGGGTATTTTAAAAACATGGGGGCAAAAAATTATAAATGGACTTAAAAGTAATATAGGGTATCAAAAATGACATTGGACATCTTTAAAGTACTATAGGGTATGGAATAATAGGTAATTTGGAATTATAAGTAATGCAAGCCATTTTTCTATTAACCCAAAGTAGAAATTTACATAATGATAGCATGTGAAAAAAAGAAGAGAATTGAAAGTAATACCCCCCTATAAAATAGTGGTTGTTCGCGCCTATATCCTTAATTTTTTAACACACTGCCCCCCCTCGAGCTCTCTCTTTCAATATAAAAAGATGAGTCTTACGAGATTATTTTTGTTTGACTAGCGTAAGATATGAAATGTGCAATTAATACAAGATGGTAAGCAAATCCAAATTGAGGTCGTAGCCACTTTCCTTGTATTTCTAGAGCTCACATGATTATCTTATTCATTGTCAAAGTGAAGTTTTATGTGTTAGTTAATTGGTCACATATGCCCCCCCCCCCCCCACACACACACACGCACGCACATAAATCATGTTGATTATTTAGTTTAAGATGGTTATCATATTTTGAGCATGCAAATCAATCTTTTTAAAACACGTTTCTTTTTGGTGTCCATCTTTGAATAGAAGAAGGGTTGTCTCCATTACATAAGGCAAGCAAGAATTGACTGGTCACTTTAATCTTGCATCCACTTCTTGTCGAATATAAAACACTCATTCACGTGGGATGAATAGGAATTCCAAATGGTGCCCGTAAGCAATTTCTTCATGAATATTGGAGATTGTATGAACATCTTATTCACTACCAAAGTGAATATTCTTTTTACTATTGAATAATCTTATAGCACCTCTACTCGCCCCCCCCCCCCTTTTGTGATGATCGGGATGACAACGACTGATGAACCTAGAATATGAAACAAAATTTGAACATACAATCCAATCTATATTGAATACATATATTTTTTAATGTTTGTTCTTAGATCCACGCCTAACCACACACCGTTCAAATATAAATATCCATTTAAGTTGAGTAAACAATTAGGCCCACTTTACCTAACATATCATGAGAACAATTTGCCACACTTTTGCGATGTTGTGGGTGTTTACAATGAATTGTTTAAATTTGGGAAATGTATGGCACTCCACCGGTACTCTTGCTTGGCAATGCGGGCACGTCTTTGCCTACTTTTGTGGTACTCACTCTCCATCGTACTTAAGTCCGGGGGAGAGACCGTTTCTCTTCCCGTGCATTTGGGATGGCCTTGTGTCTCTATATTGTGGCATCCACCGACCTTGAAGTTGTAGTTGAGGTCTTGTGAATGGTGTTGACTTGTTGGTTAGATGTGGTTCGGGTAGGTTACCGTCTAACTAATGGAGTGGTTAGCCACAAACACCATTTGAGGTAGGTGTTCGAAATTTTGTTCATACATGAATAGCACACTTGTCTAATTTAGTAGAAAGCATGGTTCCCAATTATAATATTACACAGCTTCTTCAATGCGTTCCATGGGACCATGTATCACATTGGAATAATTTTCTTTTGACTATGAGATTCCTTGTCTATGAGGAGCAATTATAAATTGTCATAAGTTTTTTTAACGCAACCTCTTGCTTTGGAAAGAGATCATCACGTAGCTGCTAAGTAATGTTATGACAAGATATTTCTATACATTTGTTTTGTTGGTTTGACATACCGAATCTAGACTACTCATAGATCATTTGTGCTCACATGTTTCAAACGATAGAGTTGTGCCTAAACTCTTGACATCAAGTGCCCAACGAGTTCGCTGAAACGTGAGTTTGAGAGCGTATGCATAAAGTCACCCAAATTTTCTTAGGCTCCCAATACTGCTCACACTCTTTTAAAGTACGGGTCAACGTGCCCTACCTTGCCCTCTGATGCTTCCCCTCAATATGAGCTTGAGACCTCATAGTGACCTCAATTTTTGAGGGTGGGCCTTTAGTTGGGTTGGAGCTTGGGCCCTCACCCAATTTTTCAAGAGCATTTTCAAACACCATCCAACTTCCCCCCCCCCCCTTTTGTCACCTTTCTTAATCGGACACCTACATTGATTGGTGTGTGATTAGATGAGGATCAAAGAACAAACAACATAAAGACACATGCTTAGAAGAGAGTGGACTACATTTTTGAATTTGATTAAGTATTGCACACTCAATAGTGAACATAATTAGGAGGATCTATGTACAAACACAAGTTACAATAAGTACAAATACTTTGCACCCACAACACCTACTTTCAAGATACACACAATGATACACAAGAACCCATATACTAATAAACATGCAAATCAACACCCGCTTGGCCCACCACCATGTTGTCTTTGGTTACCCATAGGGACCACTTCCGAAAAGAGGCAATAGCACTTGTCCCATAACCCTTGGTTAGTATACCCGTTTGGGGTTCACATATGAGCTCGAAGTCATGTTCAAGTTGAAGCATTCCTCATTCATGCCAACACTAGTAGTAGGCGTCGTCTCTCTCTCACATCCAAAAGTGAGGGAAAAAGAAAGTCGGACAAAGAGCAAGAATGCTCTTGGAATTTTGGGTAAGGGCACTAGTTCCAACCCATTTGAAGGCCCATCCTCAAATTTGAGGTCCTGAGGTAAGCAAATAGTAAGGTAGTTGTAGGTGGGTCTACACTTTGAAAGAATGTGAGTGGTATTGGGAGCCATTTTCTGAAGGCTTACCATGCTCAAATATTGACATCGGGCTTTTAAAAAATGGTTATGTAGCTTGTCATACTAGAATGCTTGGGCCGAGCTAACCTTACATGAGCTAATCCAAGATTCGTGACGGTGGATCTCATGGGCATACCACATTTTCAATCCTAAAATTCTCTCAAATTTTTGGAATTGCAAGAGGAGATCCAAGAAATTCTACCCAACTTCCCAAATAGGCTCCAACACACAATGAGCTAACAAGCTCTTAATAGAAAAAGTATGTTCCGTTCCTCTTGGAGAGACTTTATGCATCACTATAATATGCTCGTAAAATTGGCACAAATGATCAACGAGGGATCTAAGAAAGGCATGTTGATTTAACAAGGTGGTTGCATGCAGGTGTCTTGTTTTGGGACCAAGTTTTCTACTACACTAATTCTAGTAAAGCAAGTGGGTTATCATACGGAATTATATGGTGCTGTGAATGTTTACTAAGAATGTTATTCTTACCAAAATAAGATAATTTTGCAGTGTACACATCCAAAAATAAGATAAAACTCACTTGCTAAATAAAACTACAAGCAAGAAGCTATAACAATCCCTCGCTCCAAATAATAACCCACATGATTTACCATAATCAATCCCATACATCCAACCCTCAAAGCTCACCCTTTCCCAACAGTCCTTTGTTTACTTTGTTTACGAGTTTGGAAAGGTGGCCATGGGTGTGGTTCAATGTTGTGGGGATTCAACCTAGGTATCAATAAGGGTGCATGTACAAGTATAAAACATTTGACTTGGACGGTATCACATGGCTTGGGGTTCATGATGTCTATGTGAAATCATCCATCCTAGATGAAAGGGTTTTAGTAAACTTAACTCTTACGTCCACTATAAGGTTGAGAGCCGCTTCATTCCAAATGAATTCCATTAGACTAATGCGGGGGTCTTTGATGCTATTCCCCAAAGTCAGATCCTCCAGAATTAAACATTGACAAGCCATAACACAGTTCACTACATTTTCACCTTCACAAACGATGAGTTTACGTAGACACCACAAAACCCTAGGTGTATCACATCTTTCCATATAAGTCTTTACGCCCACGTGATATTAGTACATATCCCATTGTGAAAGTGCATGGTATCATATACATGTAACGAGGGGCAGAATTTTCGAATCATTTCATGACCACCATGTCTCAAAATCATCCACCTGCATATTGACAAAAGGCAAGCCCAACATGGGTTGTGGTCATAACTTGTCTACTAGACTCCTCGCCGCCTTTACGATGCCTTCAAAAGTTGGCCTTTAAAAGCTCCGCAATGATGCTCTTGGTTTTCAACTTTCATCCCCACGTGGAGCAACATATGTGTGTGCTTTGGGGGTGGGTTCATGGCCGCCGTAATGGCTCATTCGAGTATGGAAAGTTTTACTTTCATCCGGTTTAGCTACAAGGATGGCATTCGAGATCTCAAAGTAGTATGGTGGGGTTTCAGTTGGAATGAATCAGCCCTTGATCCATGCACTTTTTTTTTTACAAGAGTCCCTTCATCCACAATGGATGAGTTTACTTAACTCCTAAGCGCCCGTCAGGTTGGTGGTGGGGCCATAGAAGGTCACCAGGGCTAGATTAAAAAAACCTTACATTGACAAATCTCATTATTTCCTCACTTGTTTGACTGCATAAATGTGAAAAGCTAGGTGAATGCAAGAGCATGAATTCCACATCCATGTTCGTTATGTCACATCACATCACATCGTGTGATAATGACATGACACTACACCCACAAACGTCACGTTGACCGGGGGGATAAGTCTAACAGTTTACCCAGGGGTAAATTGACCAGGTCAACCCCTTGGTCAACATTTCGGTTGACTGCTAAGTGGACTACAAAAGAAAAGAAAATAAATTCCAAATTTTTTGGACCATTAGATCTTGTTGGCTACAAGATCTAACGGTCTAACATACCATTATTCAGCTAAAGCCCTTAGCTAAGTGGGGCTAGGAATATGTTAGATAATGTTCTTGACTGTGAAGTGACGTGCCCGTTTTCTAGTGATTGGTGGAATGGTTGTTGCTTTCCTAGCATAGGTGGGGCTAGGCTAAGGCAACAAGGTGACAAAGTTGGGCTAGGGGTACGAGTTTATGGGCCTAGGGGTTTAGAGTTATAGACCTAGGACCAACAAGGTCGTCGAGGTACAATATGGCTATCAAGTTGACTCTACATGGTTGAATTTGGGACGTCTCCTATGCCATGTATTCCCGTTATAATTGCATTATGTGTCCATGACCAACCATAATTGTATTTGAAGTCCATAAGACTAGAGATGAGATTGCACAACAAGAATACATACACAAAGGCATATGACACAATGTTTGGAGTGAGATGGTCTCATGCTCTTCTTGCTTTGCCTTTTATTGCTTTTCTTCTTTTCTTTGGTTCATACAAACAATATAGGTTAACTCTTATCCCTCTTTGGACTAGCGTTGTGGCCCTATGCTAACCTTTTTGTTTCTCATGCCTCTTCCATTACATTTCTATTGACTATAAGCAATCTAATGCTTTACCTTCGACACTCTCACTTTGTGAGTAGTCAAAGGCTTTCAAACTCATTGCCTTTATTTTTGGTGCCTATCTCTTGCAAGTGGTTTATTTAGCACGCCCGCTATCATATCCTTTGTTGGACAATACTTCAACCATATCTCTTGGTTTTCTAGCTTCTCTCTAATAAGATGATGTTGTACATCGATATGTTTGGTGCGAGAATGGTGTGGGATTCTTTGCAAGTGCTATGTATTTTTGATTATCGCATATGATGGATGCCAATTGTTCTTGCACGTATCCCACATCTGCCTAAACCACACTGCTTCTTTTGTGCAATGGCTAGTGGTCATGTACTCCGCCTCTATTGTAGACAATGCAAAGATTGGTTGTTTCTTGCATTTTCACGAAATGACTCCAAGGCCAACGAGAAACACGTACCCTGTGGTGGATAGCTGGTCATTTGCATCTCCGGCCCAATTCACATTGCAAAATCATCTCAAGGCAATATTCTTGCTTTCAAAGCATAATTTGAAGTCCAAAGTGCCCTTCAAATACCTCATGATGCATTTCATGGCGAGCCAATGCAGTGGACTACTTCGACATGAATTGGCTCATCATACTCACTACAAATGCAAGATCAACCCTTGTACACACCATTGCATACATGAGAGATCCTACCCCATCCTTGTATGGAACACCTTCTATTTCCCTTTACACATTCTCAAATTCCTCATCCAAAAGTTTTAACAACTTCGAATACGCATCGAACGGAATTCCAACTGGTTTGCATTCTTCCATGTTGAAACGCTTGAGGACCTCCTCAATGTAGCTCCTTTGGTTCATTGTGATAGTATGAGTTTCTCTATTCCTCTCAAATTCCACTCCTAGGCAATAATGCAACTCTCCGAAATCGCTCATCTAAAATTCCTTATCGTGCTCCGATTTGAGCCACTTCAATTGGATTACATTGCTTGCCAATATGATCAAATCGTTCACATAGATGATTGCCACCAACAAATACTTAACCGAGTGTTTGATGTACATAGTATTTCCTCCCAATAAATGGTGAATACGGATCACAAAGGCCCTTAGGACCTTACAACACACAAGGTGACTATTGTTTTGGGCCCTAAACAAAATGAATAGAAGTTAAGTAACGTGTGATTAAATTGACATTGTCATCATAATATTTTGTCTCTATACTTACATGTAATTGTATCATAATGAATATGAGAAGTGCACTTGGAAATGTTCATTTTGAAAAAAGCTTAAACTTCACACATCTATAATATTGTAAAATCTTAATTAATTTATAAATAGCTAGAAATATAAGCACGGGGAGGTCACTTCATTGTCAAGTTGACACCACGTGCGGACAAAGTTTGCTACCCCTATATTACATGCCATATATAATTTTAAAATTTATGATATTTTTTCTACATATACATAACCATTGATAGTATCTTTTGTATAACTTTTTGAAATTTTTAGTCATCTTTATTTTTTTTAGTAATTGTTTTAGTTCAATTCTGTGTCACTCTAGTTAGAAACGGTATGTTTTATGAAAAAAAAACAAATCATCAAATTTAGTTACCACTTTTAACTATGTCATAGGTACTGTGTATATCTACTCATGAAAAAAAATTGATAAAATTTTGACCCATTTTGGTGGTGCAACTTACCAAAAGAAGATTTTTTTTGGTCGCACGTGGTGTTCAACTTGACAATGGAGTGATCTACCCGTGAATATAAGTCAACTCCTTGAGGTAAGGGGTATGAATGAAGAGCTTCCTTGACGTTTGCATGTAAGCTATTGCCACCTTCTAGTGGAGGTCATTTGACATGCATATAGGGAATAAACTAACTCCTCAAAGCTCAAATGGATGATTTGATCATAAAATAAAAATAAAAATGGAACTGCGAACTGCGAACATATTTATTTCACTTCAATTTTGTGTGTTACAAGAGGACATGTGTGTCTTCCTCAGAGTACATCATGCATCAAACATTCCATAAAAAAAATACCTTCTTAATTGTAAGTGAGAGTAATTTAGTGGTCACATGGAAGGTTAGGCCCTAGATGGGTATTATCTCTTGATTCCCCTTCGGTTTGCGTTGGCCCTCCCAGGGTGGTTGTATTCTGATTCCTTTCTTGCAATTGATTTTTCAATTTGTGCCAAAATTGAAAACATAATTGCAAGCGCACTACATATCCACTCCCAAGTAGTGAACATTTTTCACAAGTTGGATGCAACATAATCACAAATCCTTGCAAAATAAAGGTATCAATACTCGAATAACAATTTTAAGGAACTTTCTTTGGTGATTTATTGTCAAAAAGATTCATGCTCCTCAAATCTTACTTAGACTTTCTAATCTCCTAAATTAATCTAGTATGATTGAAACCTTCAAATTATAAGAAATGCATATCCAAGTTAAAATTTTCTAAAACTCAAGACATACACCATAGTCATTGTAAACCGCATAAGATTGTCATTCACCAATTTCATGTATTGGTATATTTTTCACTCAAGTGCCATTCTCTCTTTCACATAGTCAATACATAATCATATACAATTGTTATCTTTGATAGATTATAAGCCTATGATGATCACATTGAAGAAAATTGAAGCCATATAATATTGAAATATTGAGTAGTACTTAGTTTGGAACACGATAACCTTTCCACGTGTTTGATAAGTTAAATAAGAACAAAAATCATCTAGATTTGATTGATGTTTATATCACTATCAGCAACCTGGCTACACGAAATTCTTGCTTTTTATACCTTGCTAATTTATTTTATAGCAATTGAGCAATGTGTGTTGTCAAGTAAAAAAGGCTTTCGATTTTCGGGATTCATGCATTGATACTCACTTAACACACGTGCTATGAGTGGTTTAGCAAGACCGCATGCCATGACCCTTCAAAGAGGTGGACGTGAATAAAACGTGACAAACCGAACAACTTAGACCTTGGAAACATCATCGGACCGTTTTCATGGTCCCACTTTACACAATTTGAAAAGTGACCAATTCAATTGTTGACGAGCTTACAAAATTATATGTAGATGATGTATTTGAAGGAATCTAAGTCCAACGGAGGCCATTGGACTCAAGTTTAGAAGCCCTTCATTTGGCTCGGGCTTCATGGTGTCTAGATAAACTCATTATGGATTAAAGGGCTCTTATAGTAAGAACAAGCTACCTATAACTTGAGAGCCGATCCATTTTCAAGTGGAGTGTAGACCTATAACTTCACCTCACAAGACCAAATTCGGGGTATTTTATGCCATTTTCTTAAAGTCCAATCCACTCAAGATTCATGCTACGTATATAAGAACTTATTACAATCTCGTCTTTCCAATGGATGACTTCACCTAGACATCACGAAGCTCTAGCCTCTTTGTTTTCTAAACCTCGTTTCCATTTCGAACTATGTGGGGTCATCAACATTTTACACCTACTCACACGTGGTTAATGTGCAATATTTTTTGAGGCAACACTTGAGTATCAAACCCACATGATTTGGAAGACCATTTCTTGTCATCGTTCCATTCAAAGAGGAGATATTTGGAAAGAAGGGGTTAGAGAGATTGAATATATGATCGTAGTGGAAATCGTGGAATCCATGTGGGATCTTTGCATATAAAACCCAACGTTTTTTTCTATTCACCCAAAATATGGTTGTGGGCCATTTTCTCCATGTCATAACAATATCAAGTGAGGAGTGCTCGTTCTCTTTCCCTATACATCCTATGAGTTGGTTGCATTTTGGTTCTAGAATTAAAGCAAGGATAAAGAACATTGCTTCAATTTGAATTAGAATTTTATAGGAGGGCGGGAATAAATTTTGCAAGCATTAGAAATAGAGCATGCTTTACATCTTAATTTTAAAGTAACACAATATTGATGATGGTTCTATCCCCTCATCATCCCTTTAATCAAATTTTACAACACACCTATAATTTTGAAAGATTTGAAAATGCATCAATTTATTTTTCTTCATGTGCAATTCCTTCACATGTGTTAATCCCTAAGCGTAGGCGGTTGGGTCCCGACAATTTTCGATGTCTTCACTGCTTTTTGTTTTGAACCTCTTTTTGAGTTAAAATGACCCTTCCAACATAATCCGACCATAGAATCTTCTAGAAGACTACATCCACTCTCATTTTTTGTAAAAAAAAGTTATTCTATATTCATCTTGTTTCTTTTTGTAACATCCAAATTATGTTGATTTGAAAATTTTAGCTTTGCCGGATCCAAGTAGAGTTGTTATGCGTTCAACATCAATGGTGAACTGAGTGGGAGTCTACAAAAGTTATGCACACAATAGACCACGGCATTAAACAAACCTATTATTGTGGGCCATAATAATTTTATAGACCCCACAATAAATCTCATAATGAGAATAAACGTGAGCCACATTAATTTTCAACCCCACTAGCATTCATAAGAGAGAATCATACCACGAACCACATTAATATCTCTCTAAAGACTTTATCTAAGTGAATAATCTATTTTGTGCTACTTCTCTCCTATAACTAATGTTCAATGTGCTGGTAAGAAATCTTCATAAAGACTTAGGAAAAGACTCCAAGTCTTGGACCCACGTTGATTCCACCTTAACTAAAAACCTAGTGTGGCCCACGCTAATTACTTTCACACTAATTTCCACCCACAACAATAGGACTATTTGATGTACCACCAACATCATGGAAATCACCTCTTTTTCCTCATACTCTTTTTAGCATGAGACCAATTTATCACTATGAATGTGACGTCCATGGTATTCACTTTCAACAGAGGATAGTAATCACTTACATCATGTAAGGGACCCTCGGAGATCCGGGTAGGTGGCCCGTTCCGATTGGTTCGACAAGACACGACACGGGTTTAATATTCACACTCTTCCCCTTCATGGGAAGTCTAAATCATCCTTAAACAAGGTAGGTAATGTGGGAATATGCTTGTCCTGATTCTTGGTTTGCGGAGTATTGTACATATTTAAATTCCGACAACGTCATCCATGGCGCTTATTTTAGACAAGGGAGCCGCTCGGCTTTAGAAATTTAGGGGAGGCGGGCAAGTTGTTAAGGGGATGGCGCCTCATGTACTTTGTAACTTCGTATCCGTCTCCATGTATTTGGGGGTTGGTGTTGTTACTTTTTTGGTTTGGGCGTTGGCGTTGGCGTTGGCCGGCCGGCCGGCCTACAAATAAGGTTTCTTTGGAAATGTCCAAAATGATGCCCGGATGGAATACAATTCTTTTTGAAGATGCTTTCCTTTTTGGGGGGGGGGGCGCTTGAAAGTGTCACATATGTCATGTGAGATCTGGGCAACTCATACACTCGTTTCTTGTTGAATGTCTATACCCTTGCTTCCAAGGAACCAGTGTACGGGTTGGTTCGTCCCAGCCTTTCATAACTTACAATGTTGATCACTTGGGATCTATGTGAACTGTTCTTGACTTCTTGAATGATGCTTACTTCAAAGTGTCACATGAAGAATGGTCTGAGGCGACCTTAAACTACTAGATGGTAGTGGTGAGGTGCTCAAAACCAAATGGAGTGGTTAGTAGTTCGATTCCTGGCCATGAAATCCTCTCTCTACTTGATGGAAAAAATACACTAAATATGATATTTAGTGTCACTTACTATTTGGATTTACACAATGTTACATCTTTTGACTGTTGGTGTGATTTTTTACTAAGTAAAGTTTTTAATATTCTATAATGTCCAAACAACCAATTCAACATTTGTTGGTAAATACGATATTCCAATAAATAGATTGAGTAATTCCAAATTGTAAGTTACACTTAATATCATATTTAGCGTAGCGAGGTGGCCACACGCCTCATGTGTTCAATCCAACTAAAAATACATAAATAAGACCTTCAATGCTTGAAAGAGAGGCCACAAAGATTCGAAAACATTAAGGTAATATATTTGCAGTCTTGATGTGTGCCTAACTTTGAGAAGCGTGTATCCAAGGTTGGTCTCATTTTGTTTTTTGGTTAAAACCATCCGTTTGGAAATGGAACTTTTAAGCCTTGCAAAACCACCATCCTTGGATCAGAGTTGAAAACAAATGTTTATACCCAATAAAAAGGGGACAAACCTTGAAACCAAGCTCCTCAAAGTTAGGCACATGTCAAGGTTGCACCTCTTTTCCCTTGGCTTACCAATCTCCATTTCAAAACTAGCATTTTTAGATGCATGTGGCCTCCACTGATGCCATTCCAGGGTTAAAAGAGGTGAACTTAGTGACCTAGGTTCAAGGGTGTTTTGTTTTTGCAAAGATTAATGTGATTAGAGAAATGTAATGATATGGTTATGAGTTGTCATAACTTTACTCATCCATAGGGTTTTTTGATTCCTATATTTAGCATACGACATGGGCCTCCACCGCCTTATCTTCAAGGGAAGAAACTTAGATAGTGGGAAGAAATTGATTTGGTATGAATGGTGAATAGTTCTAGGGTGAACGGTGCTTCCTATGAATATTGTTGAGAATATAACTCCAATCTCACTTCAAGTGCCACCGTATGTGTATGAACAATAACTTACTATTGCCACTTTGTTTGTAGGACCACAAAACCAAGACATATTGTTCCAAGGTCCAATGAACAAACCCAAAAGGTTGAGCAATGTAATGGTTTGTAGTCTATATTTGTCATAGTTGTTTTAGTCAATATACTACAAAAAGTTAGGTAACATGGTATGAAACACTCAAGATTGGCAAAACCATTTTGGGAGCAAATGACAACAAATCCATATCAAAACAATGTTTTTGAACAAAACTATTGGGTCTGTATTCATTTGTTCACAGTGGTTCACTTGAATGGAATTTTTTATATATTTTTGCAATGTCCTAATCTTAAATTGTTGCCTCCAACGAGTCCAAAACTTGTGGGCAACAAAAAAGAATGAACCAATAAACCTCCAAACAATGAATGTTCTCTACATACGCCAAAGTACTTCAACTCAAAATTTACATTTGAGCAGGCAATATTTATTGCGTGAATTGGCATACTAGGATGTAGAACCATAAATTGGCTTTGTTTTCATGTTGAGCACTGTGAAACACGAGCCATTTTCCAAATGCAGGACTAGTGTAGGGCCGAGAAATGGCCATGACTGGACAACGCACGCAGTCTGGGTTTAAAAAAATCCACATGCTACATACTTAGCTGGACTTTGAACTTTAATTTTAAGTTTTCACAATAGGTTGCACATAGAATCACCTATATTTTGCCAAATTTTCATTAACTGGAAGTTTTAAGGTAGTTTGAGGTCGGGTATAACTCCAAAAGCATTTAGGGTTAAAGGCATGGACTCTCAACTTCAAATGAATGGATCTTGCGAAATAAATAAATAATTCTTAACTAGTTTTTTTTTTTTTTTTTTTTTTCAAATGTAGCTATCATAGATTGACTATCATCTCCATAGGCTTGATCGCAAAAATCAACAACAATTGTCTTCTATGCCTCGTGAAATATTAACATCTTGCTAGACATTTTGATAGATTTGCCACATGAAGAACATATAATGGTTGTGACTTCCCATCATTCTATGACATAAATAATCTAAACCAATGGATCGAGTTTCACTATAAAAAAAATGTTAATTGTATCAATGATTTTCCTCTAAATTTAAGAAACTACTTCTAAATTTAAAATGGGAGGATCAAAAGTATACGTGTGTTTTCTATCCTTATGGATGTGATGGAGATGAATGTGACATCACATATTTTGAACAAAGACATTGAAGTTGTCCTTTGATACGCCTTGAGTTTTGGTCGAGAGTATTGGTGAGGAGTTAGCTGTATTGCATACAAACTTCCATGTTTCATAAGTTTTTGGTGCATGCTTGAAGTGAACATGGAGTTTCAACAAAGAACATTCTATATTAATTTATTCAGGGCCAAAGTCATTCATAACATTACTCAATGTACAACTCTTGTTGGGTGGGCCCTTAGAATATATCAATTGAATGTTTGAAAAATTGCTCAGGAAGACTCAAATTCAAATTGAACTCCCAACATTCGACTGTTATATTATGAGGGCCCATGTTGTTGCGTAATGTTATGTTTGGCATGACAAGAAGCGCTAAATGAACTAAACCCTAAACCATCCGTAAAATCGTCCTCCTTGATTATGCTAAAATTGTTCCAATTGAACAACGCTAAATACATCCATATCACTTATGCTAAAGTGAACTTCAAAAATGGCCATAAATGCTCTCCGGGCTATACATAGAGCAAATGAACTCATTAATGTGACCTTTGAGTAGTGTGACCTCTTGTGTTCACTTGCGGTTTCAAATTACTGGAATTAGAGTAAAATTTACTTATTGATATTTACTTACATAAGTGTGTATGCTAATATAGATATTAGGGCCTAGGATGTTCACCAGAAATTAGTTAACATAAAACTCCATCACTTTTGTATTGCATTTATTTTGGTCCAATTAAACAACTACTACTACTACTACAAGAAATCTTAGGTAGGTTGCTCATTTTTAGGTCAAGGAGCCACATGTAGAATTTGTGTGTTTTGATGGACACTACCTGAGGTTCTTTTTGTCATTTCTAATCAACCTTAAAATATGTTTTTTAATAATAAAAATTTCTTGGTTCCTACAGGTTGGTGTAATTTTTGTATGTTTTACCCTATAGTAAGTTCACTTAAGTTCCTTGGTTTTCCTTCTAAGACTAGTGAAGGAAATGCTTGATATGCAAAAGGCATTTTCCTAATGCTCATAAATGCAATACTCCCTCAGTCCCAAAATGATTGTCCATATTTTTAACTTTGGTGAGTTTAAGGTCCGTTGACCATTGACCGAGTAGTTGAAAGTTGCAATGTCAAAAGACTTCTTGGTACAAAAATATTTGACTTTGAACTTCAAATTTTGAGCCATGCATATTAACTGGACAATCATTTTGGGACAAAAAAACCGGGAAGTAGGACAATCATTTTGGGACGGAGGAAGTAACATCCAAGAGAGTGGTTGTTGCATCTAAGAAAAAATAAAGTCAACTAAATATCGTTACACAAAGACTCCCTATCACAACCCCAATGAAGACAAATGCTTGCTCAATTACAAAAGCCATAGCTTTACATGCACAAAATCTCACATGCTTACATACCATGGCAATCATGAAACCCTCCCAACAACAAATTGAGCGCCACAAATGCATCAATATCATTCTTTGGTGAGGTGCAAGACAACTATGTGGAACCATAGACATATTTTGCCCAACCCATACAACATAGATCAAACCCAAAAAGTGTTTCTAAGCACAATACTATTATTTCTCAAATGTTCATCCACAATACATAATATTACATCCAATATATTTCATCCACCCACTCCTAGCCAATATCCAAGGATAACTTTGAATTTTCAATTCCCCTAACTTAATGACTTCCCCCTATATTTGTATTCTAAAAAAATCAAAAATATTTCAAAAATGGTCCACATCACGTTTGTTCAATCCTTGTGAAAGAACCTTGGAAACCCTAGTTAAATCTATATTTACATACACTAAATCTAATGTAGTTGTAACTTTCAAGACATGAAATCTTCATCATACAATAACTATGAGATATTCTTATCATATCCCATTAAGGTAGATGTGCCTAGTTCAGTTATCGATCTTAGTTGGGCATCAATATTTGGGTTGTATGTGGTTATGTGTGGCTCCAAGGATGGATACCAAAAAGACATGTGTTTAAAAGAGAATGGACTCTATGTTTGGAATATGATAACCATTCTAGCCTCATTAGGCACCATAATTGGGAGGACTTATATCACCATCTAATGAATACAAGAACCTTCACTTTGAGAATGAATACAATTGTCATATGAGCTAAGGAAATTATGAGAGGAGTAGCTATGGCCTTAGCTTGGATTTGCTAACCATCCTTTACTAATCACATGTTTAAAAAGCCAAAAAGAATTGGGCTAGTCGGGAATAAGTAACCATTTAAGAACCCCCTGCTTTAGCATGGGAAAAAATTAATGTAATTTGTTGTGGGTCACGCTACTACAGTAATCTCCCACTTAAGCATGCACTTTGAACTGGAGTTGTTGGTGCGCACTTAGTTGGTAGGTGTGTACTTTACTCATATCGCTTTCTAGATCCTCTAATTCAATGAATCGCGACAGGAAACGGACGAAACCCAAGGCAACCTGCTTGACCGAAGCCCAACGATGTGAAATCATGGTTGAATTTGAAAGTGCTACCGACTTCAAAGGCATTGAAGCTCTATAGAGAACTGTCCTTGACATCGATGGCCAATTGCTTTGCTCTAATGTTTAAACGGAAGCTGAACAAATGTATGATGAACTTGACGATCGTTTGAGACGTTTCAACAAAATGTTAATAAACTGGCATTGAATGTCAAGCGTAAAAAATTCATGCATTCGCGGCAAACGACTCTACATGACATGTTCAAACAATAAAGTATGAACTTTGATTTTTGTCAAAAGAATTGCGCACTTAACTGGGATGCGTACTTAAACAGGTGCGCACTTAAGCGGGAGATTACTGTAATGGGAGAGAGAACAACATACGAACGCACCTCTCATCCATCCAACATAAAAACTAGAATCCCTATAGGTTTGTTGCCGATTCATATCAAATGACCTCAAGTACACTAATTCAAGGTCTTTAAAACTAATTTCAGTGCACAATTAACTTAGAAAAGAAACCTCCATGTTGCATGCTATTTCAAGGCTTTTATATTGGAGGTATGGAAGGTACGCTAGTATATGATAATTCCCTCTCTCCTCACTAATGGACTCAAAAATGTAATGGCCAACTATTACAAAGGAAACTACCCCAACTTACCTCCTACAATGTTGCACTTCTATTCGGTAATTTGGTAAGGGAATAATATAATACTACAGAAAAGGGACTCTGCTTATGAATAAGTGGGATATGATTGGGGATAGCGTATCCCACATTTCTTGATTTTTGCAAGTGTCAAGGAATCCCTTTATTCTGCCTAAGAAAGTGGTTCCTTTGTTGGGAGGGAGCCAGCCGGACCAAAATCCTTAACTTATGGCCACTTCACACACAAGCCAAGAGCCGTGACCATGAAATTGTGAGAGCCCAAAACAAAGTGTCCAAAGGCCGTCCCAACACACCTCCGTAATCATGTAGTGTGGTCACGGACCCTCAAGTGTAGTGTGAAGTCATATGTGATCAGGCCCTCACCCAAATGCTATTTCAATGAATTTCTATTCATGCGGGTCCTCACACATGATGAAACAGAATAAAATAAAGCAATTGTTGTGAGTGTTTGGAGTGTCACGGTCTCCCAGTTTTGTGTTAGGCCTACCTCCAAGAGGTCGTTTTTGAAAATAGTCCAAGTGACCATGACACATGATTCATTCGATGCTAGGTAAGAATCCATGTAGACTTTACATCCATCATGCATTCACATACTCCATTGGTCCCTCAAGCGTAGAGTGAAGTGAACTTGGACCAGCTCCGCCGTTTCCACCAACAAGAGTGCTTGAAGCGTAATGGTCACGGGCTCTCAGTCTCGTGTGTGAAGTGGCCCTTGATTAACTTCCACTACACTTTTTTATCTAATTAGTGTGGGCTACCATTAGGAGTTACGTGTTGCAAACACTTTTTACTATCGCTATCATTTTTCACCCAACTAGGTTATATACTATTCTCCATGTGCATACCAACTACTTATGTTATTTGGGTAAACAATGATACTCTCCGTAATATGTTATAACAATGCTTAACTCCAAACTTTAACCCACACCGATTACACCAAATAGTGTAGTAGCTAGGCCGTGGTTTTTAGAGTGGAGGAAGGTGGAAGTGCCCTACTAGAAATACGAAAAAGCTCGGTCTTAACGAGCAATTTTATCCAAACCCACCCTTGTGATGCATAGAATGTAGGGGACCAACTGTGTTGGAACCGTCATTGTGTCCGAATAACATGGGCCCCCGATGAACATCGGATTTTACACTTTCCTAGGATTAGTAGCATGGAATCCCGGCATCCTACGTCACGGCAACGGTAAATTGGAGCTCAGTTAGTGGCCAACATCCACCGTTCCGGTACCCCTATTGCTTGAATTAGTGTGGCTTTGGAACAAGGGTTATGTTTTTCCTTCGGACTAGCATGGAAACCCCGGTATATACTACGTCACATCGACGGTAAGTGGAGCTTGTTTAGTGTGAAAATCCACCATTCCGGTATCCTACATGCGATTTAGTGTGGCTTTCAATCAAGGTGGGATTACATTAGGATTCACGTCTAAGAAACTTGGGGTCCAAAGTACTTGAGAATGAATCTTGTTTTTATGCTCAGACCCAAACTCAAATGTTGGCTTCATAAACTGGGAGGGAGTATTTTCTTGAGTGAGGACCACCAAGGTTTGGCGGGAAAGTGATGCTACAACATCGTTACGTTATTTATCATACCGTGGACCAAATATCTAGTGTGAATTCCTTGGGTCCAAATTGTTGTTCTCAACCAATAAGGGAGAGTTTCCATGTAGGCCGCTCGCCCAACAGATTCTAGCGTGAATAAGGACAAACCCGCCCAAATGTAGAGGGAATCTAGTGGGGGTGGGGTTTGTATGTGCCAGCTAGCTACTCCCATCTTCTCAAACCCTGCTCACCTACTAACCTCCTCTTCCTCCTTCCAAAACCAGTCTTCAAAACCTTTGGTGACCGGCACATGTAGGTTGAAGATTCTTTAGTGAAAGCATGAAAGTCTAGCAGCCCGTGTCCACTATCCTCCACATTCTAGCAAACCGCCAGAATGTGGTTGGATGACAGCTTGTGCTTAAGTACATGCGAGCACGTCCAACCCACTATTTTCTCGAATCTAGTAGGCGTGCGGCCTACATGGAGACTCATGCCCCGATCACACCAAACTTTCCGTCCAGTTCCAACTGTGAAATTGCTAGAGATTATGTTGAGAAATAAATGTTGGCCCACCATTTTTCACCCTATTACAACCGTAGATGCTGACGGATGGTACCATAAGTGACCGGTGTCATGAGCCTCAGGGAGCCTAAGCTTGATTGTGGAGCTTCTTTGGTCTTGGACCCTAGTGGGTATCCACCATTAATATGCCACCTACATACCGTGGACGACAATATTTTACTCCTTAAGATTGTTGTGTTGTTTTGTCATAAATTATGAAAACCTCTTGTCTTAATGTCATTTGTCCAATTGTGTACGCCACTTATCATTATTTCGGAACCACTTGTCACAAATTTCTCCTCTCGACTTGTCAACAATGTTACGTACCTTGGCAAGTTCATCGATTCGCATTTGCCAACGTACACGGTAAATTGTGTGGCCCACGATAACAAATACTAGTGGAGAAAGAAAGGGATACTATTGGCAACATTGAATGCATACCACAATATTCGTTGTGGTGTTTATTGTTGTGGGTCAACGATGAATAAATAGTGTGGCCCACACTAAATCATGTGTGTGTAGTGTGGTCAACATGTCGGTCGTGCATAGCAGGTTGATTGGCTTGGAGGGAACTCAAGTGCATGCCGATGAGCCTCGGGAAAGTAGTTGTTATTGCGTGCTCGTGTTGGACCAAAATGGACCCGGTCTAGATGGCCTTCAATTACAGTTGCCGTGATGGGGAGACATTGGAACATGGGATTCCATGCTAATCCGAAGTTCGGTAATCTTGTTGTGGCTCTTATTGTACCCGTGTGCATCTACTTGATTAACACCAAAAGAAGAAGAAGAAGAAGAAGAAGAAGAAGACATCAATGCGGTGAAAGTGAGGTAGGTGGTTCTAAAACCACCAAGCAACCAAAATCCAAGTTTCAACTCCTTAAAAGCTTGCACTACTAGATCATATTGAGTATGTGAATGTCCACCACATAACTATATTAAGTAGTGCATATTCAATTTGAATGTGCACTAGCCATAGCATCTATGGGTGTATATTCACGGGGTCCATTTGAACGAACGCACACTACTTAATAATGTTACGCATTTGGAAATTGGGTCCTGGTGGTTATTTTGGGTCATCTATCGATAAAATTTTGAACCTTTATAGCTTTGGCATGCATAATTCAAACAAAACATACTTGCATGTGTTGTAAACTCCATGGTAATTATTTAACGATAACCATTTGAAGCTTTTTATCTAATGCTTATATATATAGCTGACTTTTCAAAACTTTTACAAAGTTCGAACTTTCTCCTTTCAGAGGCCAAATCCTTCAATTTCTTCCTCTTTACAATACAAGGGTGGGTGGGTGGGAACATCCACAAGACTCTTTCTACGTCTCTTGCATCTTCGTATGTGATAGCATAGTACCACGTTGCATAATAGAGTCATTTGCATAATGTCTCATTGTATGTGTTATACCACATATACACCTTGTACACCTAGTTTGCCTTGCAAGAATATATGTATATATTTTTTGGATTTTTTGCTATCATATGGTATTCATCGCCCAATGTTTGATTTTGACTATCCCATGCTTTGGAAGTTAATTGCCAACCTTTTTGCCTCTCTATCAAGTACGTCTAACTAGATCACCACATGTATGTTGTACTTACTAAGGAGATGTACCTAGTAACCTCAACCAATATATGTGCATAAAATGTCATGATCACAATACATCACTTTATTGACTGTGTGAAGGGCCTACCTCGCCTGTGCCCATGCAACCAACCAACAAACAATTGAGGATTAGTTACGTACACAAGATAAACAACAGTAGGACCCAATTGTTATCCATGTGGCACACACTTAATCCATTTCAAATGCACCAAAATGTTTCAAAATACAACACTCATTTCCAAACAACATATGGGTGTTTAACATGTTCCTTGGCCATGATTGGGTTACTCCAAGTAGAATACCCCTCTTGGTGATGAACCCTAGTAATTCTTACTTCATGCACGTATTTATTACCCTAATGTGTATACACAAAGTTCGCCGCACCTCTCACTTGCATGAATGGTATAAAAAAAAGGTTATTTTTAGGGTTAAGGGCTTATATTGGAGTACTTACATATAGTAAGTTCTCGTAACCCTATTTTTACTTCATTCATTTATATCTCTATTACATCCATTCCATGATAAGTATGATTTCTTTCCATGTATGTAGACATAGTATCATCTGAGTTTATATCATCTATTTTACGTAGATGACCTTTGCTAGGTCTATTAATGTAAGAGTTTAAACTTGAATTTTTATGTAACATGACATTAATCAGGAACTAGAGAGAGAGAGAGATTAAAGCAAAAAATCTAGCACCATCTACCCTAAGAGGTGATGGACCTTAAAAGACATCCCAACCTACCCTCCACTCAAAATTGAAAAACCATATACAAGGTTGGAGGAGCTGTATGTTGAGAATACCACCAACCCTTGGAAAAATAAACAATCATTAGAAACGGAGAAATGGGACTTTTGAGTTAAGCCTTCACATACATTATATTAGGGCCGCTTCACAATATGGCCGTCCAAGTCGAGAGGTTGTGGGATTGAATGGCCAAACTTTGTTGAGAGTTCAAAGAAATGGGCTGAAAATAGCCAATAAAATATAAGAATTGGAGCCTTCGGCCGGGCATTCTGTGAAGCTTCCAAAGGCCAAGTCCAAAGTCCAAACCTTTGGCCATGAACTCTCACGGCCTCTTGACTTGAACGGCCATAGTGTGAAGCCTCCAAAGGCCAAGCCCAAAGTCCAAAGGTAGAAGGAGCATCCCACTTGATTCCCTGTCCAAAAAAAACCCTCCAATCTAACGGCCAGGATCTTGTCAATTTTTTTATTTTTTTATGAAAAAAAATCGACAACCTCTCAACCATAGTTTGGGTTTCCATTCCTATCCAACCCAAACTTCCTTTGAGAGTCCGTCACCTTGGTCAAAAAGTATCGCCATGTAGGCATTTTGGAGAGCGACCACCTTTGGACTTTGGCCTCTAGTGTGAAGGGTCGAGAGGCCCGAACACTTGGTTTCTTACTATATGATTGGTGAAAATCAATAGCCTCTCAACCTTCGGCCGTAGTGTGAAGCGGCCCTTAGACAAATCATTATGTGTTGTCCATTTGAGTCCCCTTCGGGGGAAAATAAAAACACACACACACACACACACACACACACACAAGAAGAAGAAGAAGAAGAAGAAGAAGAAGAAGAAAGTTTTAGACCCGTTTTTTTAAAGGCCACATAGAAAATTTATTGTGTGTGTATGGAACAAATTGAACGACACAATTAATGCAGAAGGAAAGCATCCAATTGTGAGGCAAAAACCAACATTGGGACCCCCAAAGGGAAGCTAAGAGAACACACCTCTAGCCAAACGTTTTCTATTCCATGAGAAAATCATAGTGGGCATGTAAGCAATCAACTATTTGATGCATCAAACAACAACAAAGCTTTCAAGAATACTATGATGGACAAACGCTCCCCCCAACAAACTCTTCATCCACACTAGTCCTTTGGACCAGGGTTCCTCTTTCTTTGGTGGACAAATAGAGGAGCAATCCTAAGCTCCTCCAAAATTCGCCAAGCAATACTACTATAACCCAATTAAATCTTCCAAATCACTTATTGAAATTTCAAGATCAGCCATTAAGCCTAAATAGGGAAGAGGTCATTCAACTCTCTCCAAATAAACCAAGGGTGAAGTTACACAAAGAGACCTGAATCCTGTTAAACTTGTGGCATTTTCACTTTATTTTCCCATAGATTGCAATAGTTGCATCCGATGCTAATGTTGGTGATGATAACCCTTTCAATAAGAGTTTGTTTTGAGGTTTCATGACGCAAACTCTCACACCCTCAAAATGTGGGCCTCGTATTTCCAAGTTTTCCCAACTCCGCTCTTTGCATATTTGACATTTTCTTGCTCCAAAAGAGCCAAGAATACTTTAGCATAGGATAGTATGAAGCTCAAACAACGTACATGGAGTTGAGGAAAAGTGGGAGTATGGATGGGAAACAAAGATTCTTGGATGGGCTTCCTAGTAGGAAACACGGTCCCAAACAAAACGGCTTTGTTAAATCACATGCCCAATGTAGACCCCTCATGGATTGGTCATGCTCTCACTACAAGTATGTTGTCTAGAACCGTGTTGTTTGAAACCATGTTGTTCACTAGTGACTAGACATGTTTGATATGGTCGTGGAAAAAAAACAAGGAATATGGTTCGAGCTTTTGTACATTCTACATAGAATATGGAAATCGTGTTGTCTACATACATTCAAGCATCATGGATGAGGTTCAAACAAGTCCCTATAGGTTCTGGGCTCATTCATTCCAACCAGATCCCACTTCATTGACTTGGGGTGTTTGATTCCACTTTTGGAGTCAATTATTCCAAAAATAAAATTTCTATGGAGTTATTTATTATGGGCATATCTTTCTAATATGTGTACATGTTTGGGTAGACACTTCAAGAAACATGACTAGAGGTTCGTGCTGCTACTCAAACTCGTCCATTGGGAAAGCATAAATGTAGTAAACTATTCCCATAACCTAGAAATGTGTATTTCATAGATGGTTTAACTCCAAAAATGGCATCAAGAGCCCAAAGTAGTTATGTGGAACCCAATTGATAATTGATTGGCCCCCAACATATAAAAAGCTTGTGTTTACTAGAGGCCCTTCATCCACAATGGATGAATTTACATCAAACACCATGAAGCTCAACCCAAGCATTGGTGTATACCAATGTAGTATCTCATCCATCCGAATCAAATGCCTACCTCCTTTAGATTTCAGGTTAAAACATCGCAATTGGGTCCCACTACTAGGTTGACATGGGCAATCACCTAGAGTTTGCCACACATGGCTCTCATAAATGCCCAATTCCAACACGACAATACTCTAGACACCTATATATTGAGCGGTATGTGGTGAAGCGTGGATCTAAGAATAATTTAACAACAAAAATACGTGTGTTTAAAAGAGATCAACCTACATGCTCAAAATACGATACCCATTCTAGATTCGATAGTTAACATAATCGGAGGGACATGTATGACCATTCAATGACCACGAAAATCTCCACTTTGATAATGAATGAGGTAAATATAGGATCTTCAAAAATGACAAGGAAAGCAGTTGCGGCCTCGATTTAGACTTTCTATCCATCTCATACTAATCGTGTGTTCTCATGTCCTAGGAGAAGTGGGCTAGCCGGATCAAAGGGGGGGGGGAGGAAAAAAAGGAAGACAAATAGAAAAATATATAGGAGCCATTTAAGACCCATCTGCATTAGATAGATGAAACCAATCACCGAAGAGTGCCACGAGTGGCTCTCACGTCCCCGTCCTTCACCCATGCAATGTTGTAATGTCAAGCGCACACAAAGCCAGTCGTTGGTCCTCCTGGGCAGTAGTAGGAAGAGTCCCCTCTTGACAGAGAAAGTCTCGTGCTCCTCTCCGAAATATACCACTAAGGATCTTTCATCCTACTCACAGTAACCTCACCGGACGTAACGAACTGTAGTTTCGCCAAAGCATACAAGATAAGAACTCCTATCGAAATGGAATCCTCCCAATGATGTGGAATAATCGCTAGTTGTCCTAGCGTTCATCAACAGTTGTGAACGAGCCCGAAGGCGGTGGCCTATGCCCATGTCGCATGGATGGATGGATGGATGGATGGATGAGCCCCTCCGCTCCGTCCGTCCCCCTCCCGCCCGCCAAACATATACTTGTCAAGCAAAGGGTCGCCAAGAGAAAAATTGTCGGGCTCCGCCATTGGACGGAAGCATGCGGAGGGCGCCACGTTCTTGAAATTGTGGGCAAATATCCCCGAATACATGTAAGTTAAGTTAAGTGTAGGGACAACACAAAGTTTGCGGCGTCCACGGCAGCCCGGCTACCAATGGCATGGGGCCCTTTTGTGGAATAAAATCTCAATGGGGACAAAAAGGCTACTAGATGTAGGTGTGTGTGTGTGTGTGTTCTAGTAGTAGTAGCCATAGCCAAGAGTACTAGCTTGCTAGCTAGCTATATATGTGTATATAATGTCTCTTGTATACTTTGTTTCCACCCCGCCCACCGTTCCCCATGAGGTGAAAAGTGGAAAAATCGATGTCAATGATGGGCACTTTACGGCGACCACAAAGCACCCTTGCAAGCAAGCAAGCCGGCCGTCTCTCCATGGGTTGCCAAAATATCAAGGCCAATCGAGGTCGACGCCGTTACCTCCAACCGTATCTACACCATTTACGGTGTAGTTACGGTGTTTATGGTGTCACGTACACTATTTGCGAAGGGCCCAAACTAGATACCTAGATGTTTCGAAAGTTAAGTGTCATGTCCGTTGATGGTCATTAAGATATTACGATGGAAGTAAAATGTCACTTGATATTTAGTGTAGTAGTAGTACATTGGGATACTGGAGATGATAGTTTTGCGTTTTAGTATGCAAGGGGTAGATACTATTGAGCATACTACTGGGCAAGTGCATGTGTTCGCATTTTAGAATGCAAGAGGAAGATAATTTCGAGCATACTAATGCTAAGTGTCATTTGTGCATGCTTGAGTCAATTTGTAGACCATTGTGTAACGTAGGGATACACCTTGGAACGTTGTTGAACATACTCATGCCAAGATATTGGTAAGCGCACGTGAACGCCGACCGTCGTGAGGTGACACTACTGGTGAATTTGTTGATCAAAAGTGCAATCCAACAATTGTCCTCAAAATAGGGTAAGTGGTACTATTATGCATGTGACATTAAATACCGTAAATGGTGTAGTACATTTCCTTTAGTGTGGCTCACACTATTTATCGTCGACCCACGTAAATTATATTGCAATCATTGGGTGACACTCGTTGAATAGGCATGGGATACTTGCTACTACAAGACAAGTCTCGAAGGTAACTCTACTCAACATGGAAATTCAATTTTATCAATCTAATTAAGGTTTGTAGTGGATGAATACAACAATGTTGTCACTAACTTCCACCACATTAGGTTGAGTAATTGTAGGTATCACATATATGTGGTTTGCATGTCTCCAAAGGGTTGACCAATAGGTCCTTGGATGGGATGCATATGTTCCGTTTGCAATTTTGTACGCTTTAGATCATGAATATTGTAAATATCTCATAAGTAAAGGATTTTGTAGTGGTCGTACACTCCTATTGGTCACGAAAAAGATGGATGGGTCACACAAAACATTGTCAACATTAAGCTAAGAGTTTGAGTGGTTGGGACTCATCTCCACCTTCCAAATGGTGTGGGTTTCCATCCACCATTGAGGCATGTTAGTGTGACCCATTATGGTCCATCCAATCATTGTGGGCGTTACCAGGTCAAACCGACTGTGGATAAGAAGGCGTTCAATGAGCCTTGTAGGGGGGGGGGGGGGGGAGCAATGGGTGATCAAGTTGTCATGGTTACAATCAATCGTAAGAATCCATTGTTGAGCCATTAGACATTGTCTCATGACACCACACAAATATTTCTTGTCCTTTAATTTAAGTAACAAGAATATCATTGTTGTTTTAATTTGTTTTGTTTTGTTATTTGGTTTGTTTGTGGGATACAAAACACCATGGAGTCTTGGAATCCCACAAACAAGATCAAAATAACAAAGTGAGGTTAAATTGGGATGAATTGACAATAAATCTATAGAAACATAGTTTTATCCTCCCCCCCCCCCCCCCTTCAATGTAAGGTGAGTGCACCTATCATGAAACATGACCTAGAATGGATTGTAACATGTAAGTAATATCCAAGCTTGAAATATACAAATTTGGAGGGATTATATATATATAAAGAAAACACAAAGATCAATGAATTTCACTTCAAAAACTCATATGGGACTCACCTTGACTCCAATATTAACAAGCTCAATTACCATGCCTCTCAATTTGGATTTGCTAATGTACTCCTTCAATTCTTTTTTTTTGCTAAAAATGAATGACTTGTAAATGATATGCCGACATCAAAAAACTCAAAAACTCCATAATGACTCACCTTGACTCCAAAACTGACAAGCTCAATTATCATGCTCCTTTGTCGGATTTGTTGATGTACTCATAAGGTAGACGTGCCTAATTCCAACACAACAATAATATGGACACTTGTATTTGAGTGGTATGTGATTAGGTGTGGATCCAAGAACAAACGCCAAAAGACACATGCTCAAATGAGATTGCACTACGTACTCAAAATATGC
The DNA here is from genome assembly GCA_950295325.1 of Polytrichum commune. Lineage (NCBI taxonomy): Eukaryota > Viridiplantae > Streptophyta > Polytrichopsida > Polytrichales > Polytrichaceae > Polytrichum > Polytrichum commune. The sequence continues at coordinate 64,290,992 of OX485804.1, forward strand.
TAACCATTCTTGGTTTTATAGTCGATATAATTGGGGAGGCCTATATGATCATTGTTATCGAGCATGAGAAACTTCACTTTGATAATGATTAAGTTATTCATATGAACTTAAAAATGATTAGGCAAATGTCTATGGGCATGATTTGGATCTACTAATCAGCTCACTTGAATAATGTGTTGTATATTTTACTAGAAATGGATGCAATGAGAGAAAAATATCCAAATTATAATTACTATCTTATAATTTTTATTTTGCTATCAAAGGGATCTCTCCACAACATAGTTTCCGTCACTAGTCTCGAATGCACGAGCTAATTATGGGCATCTGAGAAATGGCAAAGCATATCACCTTGGGGACCACATAGGAGTAAATGTTCACATTTTACCAATAATTACACACATTCAATGTTTTGATGTTCCAGTGTTTCAGAGTTGAGCAGAATACTCAAGGGACTTGATTGTTGTTTTGATCCGGGATGCTTTGAAAGTAGAACATTTGTGTGGAAACAATATTTTAATGTTACAAGAATTCCAAGTCTTGGTGGCATGATTCGAACTTGTATATTTTTCCTCTCAAAATTCATCCCAACTACGTTATCCACGTAGTCTCAAGGCAAACCACGGAAGTTTCACACATTTGCATAATGACAAAGAGCAAGTTTTGGAGTGGATATCGATGTTCCCCTAGAGGGGAACCATCGTAGGGGAACCATCAAAATCCACTCCCATCGTGTTCTTTATTATCAAGACCTTCCGGGGAACAAAATGGGAACATTGATCTACCATGTACACCTATCACAACTATGATACGCCTGTGCAATGCAATACTTCTAAAACTAAAACACCACTACTACTATGAAATTGTCGAGACATTGAAAAATCTACAACATGTTAACTACCTATGCACGGTTCTTGGAGCTGCGGCTTTGGCGTAGCCTAACATGCTATAATTAGCTCGTGCATTCGAGACTATTGACGGAAACTATGTGAGGGGAGGAGACCTCTCCATGATATGCCGAAATCCGAAAGAGTGTCCTTAATAGATGTACTCACCTTGTACGTAAGTAATGTGAAGGGAGCCACATGGAGGCGGGCGAGTGAGGCACGTGAAAAGGTATAGGAATGGGACTCAAGCCCATCAATACTAATTTATTCGGACACCCCACTCACTCGGGCCAAAGTATATATAGTAGTAGTCGTAGTAGTAGTAGTAGTAGTAGTAGTACTTGGTAGTAAGAGTCGCGGAGGATTCCCGGAAAGGAGGGCCGGGCCACATGTGGCTTGTTCAAACGGCTGCCCTCTCGTTTGCGCCTTTCCTCATTTAGACATCCCCAAGTGTTTTTATCCCCCCCCCCCACCCCGGCCGGAGGGGGTGGGGGAGGGGGGGACTATTTCTTCCCTAAAACGCGAGGGAATCAATTATCGCTCCGTACTCCCTCCAACTCATCAACCCGCGGCTTTCCACATTATTTGCGCTCCCGCAAAAAATCTATGGAGAGATTCCAACACACTTGCGGTTTGGGGAACCCTTACTTCCACGGGTGTCACGGAATATTGTATAAAATAAAATAAAAATATATTTATTCATATATTTAAAGAAAAACAATGAAACAACACAACCTCTCTCTTTGGAGGAGGAGGAGGCGGAGAGAGCGGGAAGTGAAAAGGAGCTTGTTTGTTGTTATTACCGCTAGGAATCCCCACCTTGCTAAAGTTTTTGATTTGAAGTCCATTTTTTTCTTTCTTTCATCGTACCCAACACGGGACGAGAGCCATAAGTGTGGACCGGGTCGTGGTTGTTTCCGTGAGCAAATTGTAGTACTTCATAGAGTTGTGGAGTATGTGGAAGTGTTTTTTTTTGGGGGGGGGGCATTTGAGTATGGGGGTTGAAGATTGTTGGAATGATAGGGAGTTTTGGTAAAAAGGAAAAGCAACCATACAATCTAAGTTTGAGTGTTTTGATTTTGGGAAGATTTGAATTCACAATATTGAAATGATCGATATAAGTTAACCATTGTTATAGCATTGTTAAGGAAATTTTCCCTGGAATTTACCTTTGAACATCTATGTTAGTTTGGTTTCATAACACCTACCAAAGGGGTAATAATAAATGTCTACACCTATAGGTTGGTCGATGGATTGTCCCAATTTAAGTTCAATACACTTACTTGGAGTCTATGATCTTGATTTAGGAGTCCATTTGGTGAAATATATTTTACCATCAGACTCCGAAATGGAAGTCAATGTTTCACCCTTCCCCTCCCCCGGTTCGCCCTCCCCCTCGGTAAGTGTTGTGAGCATTCACCCAAAACATGTCATCATTGCATCATAGTGTAAATTGATGGCTTCTAAGCAATGTGCCCATTGAAACCATATGCCTTCCTTTTGTGTGGACGTTAGTGAGGAACACTCTACTAAAAATGGACATAAATAATAAGCTTTTGCTTGAATTTTGGGTGACAATATATGTCCAAAAGAGAAAATCTCTTAAAATAAGATTTGCAAGGAGGCGACGGTTTTAAAGGCATTGGCCGGGAAGGGCGAGTGTGCCATACTCCAGATTTTTTTAGGCTCAACAAATTAGGCCACGGCACCATATCCCCTTTTTTGTGTAGATCTTGGGAACCCGGCCGACCCCCTTGATTCTAGCCCCAATTCCATGGGGCCATACACACACTATTTCTCCCTAGCTCCCTCGCCCCCTCCTCCAAAATGCATCCAAGAATTGGGGTGGAGTGTGCACTTGCCACACTTACACCTAAGCCGACGTCGGGCGAGAATCGGGAATCTTGAGAGGATTGACTTTACTTCGCTTCATGTGGGATGTTGGTGGGGATCAAAGGAATTGGCGCGTGTAATGCCCCGCCTTCTATTCCCCTTAGGATCATATGGTGAAAGTCGTAACCGACATATTCAATTGGGATCCCGTTGTGTCCTGGTGCTTTCCCCTTTGCCACTTGGCTCTTGGGCACTTGCTATGCTTATATGAAGTAGGACTAATAAGTGAGCTTGTTTAATGTAAGTATAACAAGGTTACGAAACAGTGCAAACTTGAACGATGCATCTAGCTCATTTTTCCCTATATTCCATAGTAGATTTTATGTTTTTGTTATGCGATGCTTTCGTTGTTATTAGTGAATTGTTTGCACAAGGGGGGGTACATATTATCACATACTATTTTTAGTATGAACATATGCTAAATATTTTGAGAGAATTATGTTCATAGTAGGCTTGTCCTTTAAATATCAATTAGAGCAACAAAAAAATCCTAAATTTTCATAGGTAATTCTATTCTCAGTATAGAATGCCTTCCTCGTGTTAGTCCTACCTATAAATGAATACAAAATCAAAGAGTTTCTTTCTCTTATTCTTGGCTTTATTGGAGTCTAGTCCCAAGTTTGGATCTTTTCTTACAAACATGTAAATTGAGCTTGAAAACTTCTTGGAAGCATCAACGTTTGTGGACCTTGCATGTCTATTTATGGAAAATTGGAATAAAAGAAAATGTAGCTCACACATCAAAGTCAAGATGTTGTTTCATACACCAAATGCTTGTTCCTTTCAAGTCCAAGGAGAATTGCTTACCTTGCGGTGGGTGGGCTCTTGGCTTTACCTACCTTGTTTTTTCCCCCCCCCCCCCCCCCCCAAGTAGATAGAAGATTTCACAAAGGGTATCAAACCACTAAGCACTCCATTCGGAAATGGGTCCCTCTTGACTATGAACCGGTAGTTTAGAGTCAAATCGGACCTACAAGGTTTGTACTTTACAATGGACATCAAATTACATGTACTAAAAATGACATTGGACTATGGACAAGCACTATAGACATCATTCTATGTTCAACAATTAACACAACAAGGGCATGTGATTGTGAAATGAGAAAGATCTTCACTATAGCGTCCTAGGATTTCTATATTCCTATTCTCATTCTAAAACTTGAAAAAAAAGTTGTGTGATTTCCAATCACTTACTGAGGCAACCACTCCCAATTCAATCCAACAGTCAAAATTGCATGTGGAATTGGAAGTACCTGCATTAGGGCCACACAACTCAACCATCAAATGTCCAAGAGACCCATTACGGGCATGAAGACACCATACATACCTACCTAGTGCTACTTATTGATATGTTTAGATGAGAAAGTCAAAGTCAAACCCACCCAAAATTAGTTCTTTGTATATGAGATTATCCTAATCGGAGGATGCACATATGTAATTAGAGTCATCAAAAGATTTGGACTCATATAAATCATTCATATTCAATTACACGTCACATTTAATCTACTACTCCTACTACATACGACCTTCTTCTCACTTCTTCGTAGTAGTGGGTGTGTTTAAATGGTTCCAATCTCATGAATAGGGTTTTGGTAAGTCTACAATTGAGCATAAATTTTGGACAAAAATAAGATTGTATACATGCGCTTTCATTGGCGAACCCTATTATAAATGACAGTCCTAGATTTGGACAACGCCTCTCGTTGTATGCATGTTCTAAATGCATACACAACGTGTTATATCTAAACAAATCATCTCTAAAATGATAATTTGACCACATGCTTCTCATTCACGTATACTTGGGGTTTCTAGCATTCTTCTAGTTGTTTTGTTGCAGATAATTTTGTTTTGTAATGTGCATGTCTCAATGATGCAATTTTTATTTATTTATTTTGCATATGCATTTTCATGGGGAAAACACATTCTCCATGTTTACTTAAATCCTACATACCATTACACATCCTTAGCACATATCTCTTTTTCTTTAGAATAAAGCAACTTCCTAGCTAGCTCTCCTTCATTTTCGACCAACATTCTCAACTTTGTATCACGATACCAATTGTTGTGGTGTTAACCTGCTTATGTGCGCCACCCCATATGCCCCTCCATGGTACTAACCCAATTTATTTATTTTAAATTTATCCACCATTCTTCACATGAACTCTCAATAAGTAAGCTCAGGTTGTTTGTTCACCCCTTGCAAAATGAATAATACTTAAGTTGCATATTATCCGTCTTGTAAGAGTGGCCCATGATAAAAAAAAAGATATTAAAAAGAAAGAAAGAAAAAAGCTTTGTAGTAGCCCTAAGGTGCAACACCCTATCGATAAGTAGACTAGTTAAAAATTTGTTATGGAATTTCATAGACTAGGTAAAAGTTAACTTCAACACAACATTTATGGTATTTAGTGTCACTTACTATTCAGAGTTACACATGACTAATACATTTTTAATTTAAATTACTACCAAGTAAAGATGCTAGTGTTATGTAGTATCCAAGCAACCAATCTCACCTCCGGTAGTAAAAAAACGAGATGCATAGTAAAAAGTTATAGCACAATGTAACTCCACATAGTAAATGCCAATAAATACCATAAATGGTGTAGTGGTTGAAAGCCTATCGAGAAGCAACATTATGGGGGTTTCATAGACTAGTTAAAAGTTAACTTCAACACAACATTTATGGTATTTAGTGTCACTTACTATTCAGAATTACACATGGCTAATACGTTTTATTTCTGATGTAAAATACTACCAAGTAAAGATGCTAGTGTTACATAGTGTCCAAACAACCAATCTCACCTCCTGTAGTAAAAAAAAACGAGACGCATAGTAAAAAGTTATAGCACAACGTAACTCTACATAGTAAATGCCACCATAAATGATGTAGTGGTTGAAAGCCTATTGATAAGTAACATTATGTAGGTTCATAGACTAGTCAAAAGTTAACTTCGACACAACATTTATGATATTTAGTGTCACTTACTATTCGGAATTACACATGGCTAATACATTTTACTTATGATGTAAATTACTACCAAGTAAAGATGCTAGTGTTACATAATGTCCAAACAACTAATCTCACCTCCGATAGCAAAAAAACGAGATGCATAGTAAAAAGTTATAGCACAACGTAACTCCACGTAGTAAATGCCATTGAATACCATAAATGGTGTAGTGGTTGAAAGCCTATCGATAAGTCACATTATGTAGGTCCATAGACTAGTTAAAAGTTAACTTCAACACAACATTTATGGTATTTAGTGTCACTTACTATTGGGAATTACACATGGCTAATATATTTCATTTCTGATGTAAATTACTACCAAGTAAAGATGCTAGTGTTACGTAATATCCAAACAACCAATCTCACCTCCGGTAGTAGCAAAAAAATCGAGACGCATAGTAAAGAGTTAGAGCACAACGTAACTCCACATAGTAAATGCCACTAAGTACCATAAATGGGGTAGTGGTTGAAAGCCTGTCCAAACCCATTGCGTTAGGCCATCGAACGCACCTTTTAAGTCGACGGGGTTCTCATCAATTTGCAAGACACGTTGTCGATTTGGACACCGGCAGGCTTTTCATAGAAAACATTTGGGCGTCATGGGTTGCAGGCTTTACGGGCCTTTCTTTTTGGCCCACGTGAAGGAGGCGAGTTCCATATCCTTTGGTAGCTTGTGAAGGGTGCACAATTCAAGACCCCCCCCCCCCGCCGCCCACCAATACACATCCACAAAGATACGGCTTCTCTTTGATATTTATCTTATGCTTACACAAGCTTTCAAGCGACTCGTTGAACCTCCATGGAGATCGCGAACTTATAACCGTCACAAATTATAACCAATTGAGGGCCCGGGGGGGGGGGGGGGGTTAGTTTGGTCACTTGGGTCCACAAAGGTGTCAACAATCACCACCACTACCACCACCACCACTACTCTAAGTGTCGGCCATAGCAGTTTTCAAACAGCCACACCAATGGTGTGCAATGGACACATAGTAAACGTGAAGATATTATCTGAAGTTATCTTCTCTACTGTTACGAATGTGGTTTGAACATCGTTGTAGTTTCGTCAAGGGGACAAGTCAATGTGGAACACTAAATGAAGAGGGAGGATATTCTATGGAAGTACACTAAACATATGATATAAGTGTGGTAATACGGGAGTTCTGTCGTGTTAATTATGGCAGTCTTCGTGATTTGTCATGTAGCATCACGTGTTATGTGCATCTTCTCTAGCTGCCACCCAGTGCTTGGTAGACAAATAATGTGGGGTGATGATGAATAACGCAGGTCATACTAAATCAAATGCGCAATGTTGTCCAAAATATCATTTTCTCTCCATGTAAATGGGTCACATGTCAACACGTAAATGAGCAAAGTATAAGAGGTTCTTGTGGATGATAATAGGATGGAAAGATCTTGCGAAGAGTTATTGAACAAAGATCACTATATTCATTAATTAGAGACTTTGGAAAATCTCAAAATAAATGCAAATAGTTTAATATTTGGTCCAATTTCTTATCGTGATGACATGTATTTGTGCCAAATTGGTTAGTGTTGCCCATGTGAATTGCTTTATGAAGTCACATCGAGTATATTTTTGTGTTGTTCTTGTTCTTTATTTGAAAATAATGTCCTTAAATAGTCTCAAAATCATGAAAAAGTCTCCAATTACCAAAAATAGTGATAAAGGCTCTTTATTTATTTCATTTGAGTAAGAGTAGCACAAGAGACTAATGTCACAAGAATGCAATATCGGAAGTTCAGTTTTGTAATTCATTTTTTGGAGCCAAAAGGCCAAGAAGCCAATGCCAAGAATGAATGAGGAGAGAAGAAGACGCACCGCACCCACTTGAAAGGGATGCTAGACTTGCAAGATTGCCACATTGCCATGTAGAAGAAGAAAATCAGGCACTCAAGGATAACCCCCACATTGGGTTGGAGATGATTTGAGTGGAGGTTTGATTATAAAACCAACCCTAATTTAATTTCCAAATTGTTGCCCCTCAAGACCACTATTGACATTCCTATTATAATCTCCTACATTGTAGAACTTCCATGTTAAAATTCGAACTGTGAGTAGTCACCTCTAACATGCAAACATCTATACGGTTGGATTTGTCCATAAATAAATTTAGATCTTCAGCGACAATTGTTGAAATCAAGGTCACATTTTCCGAATATATTCGAGAGAAATTGGACGTGGGAAGTTAGGGGTTAAGACTTGTCATACAAAAATTACAATTAATAGTTGTGAGTTAGGGTTTTGTGACCAATATAGATATATGTTGATGGATGCGTTGAGTATCTTCGTGCAAGATCGGTGTCGATGAATTGAGTTGGCCTTGCATCATTGAGTTGAGGAAAAATAATGAAGGGTAGATGACTCCTTCTCCTTAATTGAAACTCGAGTATACAAATAAAGTTGCCCCATGCAATACTGTCTAGAAGGTGTATGTGAAATATATAGTGCAATGTCCATTTGAATTTGCACCTCTCATTTTAAAGATGGTTTTTGAAAACCATGTCATACAAAAAGGAGAAACATAGAGTTGCATGTAAGAATAGAAGTTAAAAGGTCTTGTCAAGTTCCAATACTGCCTCCAAAGCAGTGCCCGGGAAGTTTTTGGGTATAGTCGATCGAGATCCATGCTATTTTAAATCCAGCCGGTTACATGTTCACATCTTCCGGTTTTGCCTTCATCCATTTGAGGTATATTCCACCACAAATTCCTCTAAAATGATCGGTAATTCTCCTGAAATCTTGAACTTCAATCGGTTGCTAATGGAGCAAGCTTTTTAAAATTAAAATTTTTATTGTGGTTTATCTTCATATTTTTCGTGGTTTATAATATGGAAGATTTCTCAAACTCAACCAGTTCATCTGTAACTAACTGCCGGTTCTTCCCGGACATAGCTCCAAAGCACCACAAATGCCCTCAAGTAAGAGAATGGAATCTTCCAGCTCCAATTAATTGTGAGGTTAATTGCAGCAATAAATGAACTCTCCCACCTGCCCCCCCCCCCCCCCTCCTTCCAATGGCCAAAGACATCAAGCAAACCTTCCTTTGCAATCCATCAATTCTTGATGTATTTAAGAACCCAAGACCAATCCAATTTCCCATAGAGGATGCATCATGCCGCATGAGATACTTGGTTGATTAGCACACCATTGGTTATGGCTAAACACCATGTTATTAGCTCAATACAAATGGTCTAGAGAGTAGTGTTGTGGAGTATATGCCAATTTGCAAACCAAATTCTTGAATTTCTTATGGATGCCTTTGTCATAGAGGTCATGCTTCTAGTGGAGGTTGAGCTCCTCATTGACCCAAACACCACTTAACTCTGGCATGATGACTTGAGTCCAATTCCAACCCCTCTTCGCTTAAATGCAATCCCGTAATTTTTTGTTTGATGGATTCACACGTAATGGGTAAGAGAAAGAGGCAATGAGTAGAAATAGTGGTTTCAAATATCGTAGGATGCCAATTGTTGACCGCCACCACATGGTGTCAGAGAGATCAAACGAAGGCGGCATCTTTGCCAGAGCGCTCGAGTTCATAGACATCCACCCCCATAAAGCCATAATTGTTAGGGAGAATGCCATGCCATACACACACCGCAAACTATATCCACCGGCGCAGGGGGGAGGTGTCATCCATGACAAGGGCTCTACCAATCTAGGTGGTTTAACCGAGGGAGGAGCTAATTTTCTTCCAAATCCAACAATAAGCGTCCACTTAAAGGTGGCAACCCATCCATAGAAGAAGAGGATGTAAAGTTTTATTTTGAACCATTGTAGTGTCAATGTCTCTAACCTCATGGAAATGACCCTCAACCTCTTTGATAGGGTGTTTCCATTTTCACTAGGCTCCTAGTTCATGGGCAAGTACAAAAGCATTTTCCCAAAATATGCATATTGTAACTGGGCACAACCACCCCATGGAGGTAGAAGATGCTAGAGCATTTGAGGATGAAAAAAGGATATGGGTCATGACCACTATAGAACCCAACCCACATGCTAGGTCTAGTGAGTGGCACCTCCTTTTCAAGACCCTCGTGTCACTCTCCCATTACACTTCCGATGATGGTCGGCTACCCAATCTCGAGTGGTTTTAGCAATTGGAAGGACATCATGGAAAAAATTAAATTCTTGGAAGTTCATTGTTGTCAAGCAACTAAACCATCATTTACTTGGTGGAGTGAGCTCATATTATTTGAGTGCAATTCTCTTGATGGCTATTTGGATGGGCATGAGGGGGGTGTAGCATTGTTCAAATAATTTGGTGATAGCATTGCCTCCTTGGATGCCAACCATGAGGATAGTGAGGGTGATGTAACATCCGGCATTTTCTAGTGTATCAACGAACAATTGGTATTTGATTTTTTTATTGTATTCTATTGCTAATATGGGGTTGTGATGGGGGGCAACATCATATTGGGACCGCGGGGGGGGGGGGGGGAGGGGATGCGCCTAAGTGACTTCCAACATTGGTAGGTAGGGTGTCTCATGTTTTTTAGTGGGATAGAAGGAGTTTATGAGTTTGCTAGACCGTTTTGTTATGTACGGCAATTTGGATGTTATTGATGTTGGGGTTAGTGCACATGGAGACAAGGTGGAGGCATGTGTCTGTTGCCTGTTGTGGGCAAAGGTGGCCAAGGGGGTTCGAATTTAGTGGGCTTGATGGTGTGTTTCCTTCGATTGTTGATGTATTGGCCGTTATGTAATTTGAGTTTCCATGTGGTTTGGATGTCTATGCATTTGGGTGATGACCATGAATATTTAGAAATAGTTGAATGGACGAAGGGGTTGTTAGATGAGCTAGTTTATGACATATGGGTATTGAGGAAGGATCGTGGTTGTGAGTTGCCAAGTATATTCCTTTTGTACGTAGGGTCTTGGATGGGTGTGGTACATGGGTATCCCATGAGTTTTATAGTGTGTCAAAATGGGTTGATGTGGGTTGTGTGCATTGTAGGAGTGATATGGTGTGGTGGTGTGTTAGCTCCATACTTGGCAAATCTATTGGCGGTGTTATTGCCAAGAATCACCACGAGTGTGCACAACTTTCTTTCTGGAAGGCAATCGGGTAGTTTTGATGGGAGAGGTGTTGCATGATTAAATTGGATATCGTGCAAATCCAATCATGCCAAAAAATCGATAAAATTTTGACCTTCTCCAAAGTATCACTTTTACATTCAACACGCGTGGTGTTGAACTTGACAAATGAAGTGACCCCCTCCCCCCTCTTTACAACTCTACAATTATGGTTAAACATGTTATAGCTTTCAAAATGTATGATCACAACAATTACTATTGGCTATAGGCCAGGAATTTATGATTTCTATGTAAACTTAACCATTAGAAAGGTGAAACACTACGACCGATTGGAAGGAATTGACCCTAAACCTTATCAAAGGAAAAGGGGGGGGGGGTGATTCCTACGGGAAGTCCTCCATCCACAATGATTTACACTAGGCTTGGCTCTATAGGCCGAGTGTTGGGTTTGGGGTGCCATAGTACGTGTGTAGCCGCATTGCAAAATTTGGACACTTGTCGTGAGCCGGCGGCCCATCTCCAACACGCATCCGGCTTACAATAAGTTCGCCTGACTCAACAAGGAAGTAAAGTACACCTGCTACTCCCCACCCTATGTAGTAGCTAGGTTTCACTGGAGCATATTTGAGGAAGAAGTACACTAAATATCATATTTAGTGTCATAGGGCATTTAATGTCACTAGGGTAACTTTTCGGAGGACACTTCTTATAAATAAGAGAACAAATACCGTCATGGATGATGGATGAGTTCATCCGTTGGCCAAAACCCTACCTTCTCTTGTCATCAACTTGTCATGAAATATTGTCATGGATGATTGAAATTTGGATGCAAAAATCGCTCGGTAAGTGACAGTCATTGCAACACTGTAAAACTATGATCCCTCCAACAATTTACAAGGAATGACAAGTAATGTTCGGTTATCATTTAGTGTTGGTGGCACTATACTGTGGTTTACAATTAGTATTGAGCAAGACAATTAGCATTGGTGACACTAAGTATCACATTTAGTGTACCTCCTACTTATTGTTGTTACTACTAGTACACCGTTTATGGTACTTAGTGTCACGTGCGTAATAGTGTCACTTACCCTTTTTTGAGGCATATGCTAGGTTGCACTGACGATTAACAACTTTACCGTAGGTGTCGCCTCGTGACGCTTGGCGTTCAAGTGGGCTTACCAATATTATAGGGCGAGCATGCTCAATAGTGTTATGATGTGCATGTCTATGTTACACAATGGTTTACAAGCTGACTAAAGTGCACACAAATGGCACTTGCCATTAGTATGCTCAAGAACATCTTCCTCTTGCACGCTAAAATGTAAACACATGACACTTGCCATTAGTATGCTCAAAAAATCTTCTCCTTGCACGCTAAAATGCAAGCCTATCATCTAAAGTGTCCCAATGTGCTACTCTACATGTCATAATGGAGATAATGTTTTTCACTTAAGAAGTTACTTAGGGGGTGTTTACACCCTGGACCATGAAGCCGTTCCAAGGCCCTATAAACGTTGGGATTGGTTGTTGAACTCGTCATGGGACCACTTCGGGTTACATCAAGGAAAAAAATGTCAAAGTGACCATGGAGTTCGAGGCCCCCAAAAGATATATTTAAAGCCTATATTATCCACTGACATGGTCCAATGGGTTTTGTGGTGGGAGAGGCAAAAGAGGTGCTCTAGTAGAGAAAGGCATGGACCCATGGCAAAAAAAAATGTTGTTATAATAATTCTTTCATGAATTTATTTTTTGGGGGGAAGAGAAGACGAAGACAAGAGAATGGCCGAACTTCATTGTTTTTTCTTTCAAAACTTCCCTTTTGGGGCATATGTTAAATAAAAATCAGCACATTCATTTTTGGGTGCACGGTGATTCCTCTTGGTTCACATTCAATTTTACACCTAGCGAGGGGCCCAAACGATTTTCTAAAGAAACGGGACCACGGAAGTTGGACAATGAGAAAAGGCCATCTTCCAGGGTCCGACTTCATGCTCCATGGTGTAAACCGACCCTTATGTTGTTGGACGCAATCGTATAGACAAGTAGCAGGCGTGACACTTTGAAACGTCTAGGCATCTAGTTTAGGCCCTTTGCAAATAGTGTACTATAGAGACACGAAATACCATAAACCGTGTACTATTGTTGTGGTGGTGGTGGTTATTATTATTATTATTATTATTGATATGACATGGAAGAAGTTGGCTTGCGGTGTCCACTATTTCCAGAAGACGGGACTTGGACCATGCACCGTGTCGCCGTATTTATCAACTTACCGTAACTTATGGAGGCCGGCCTGCCTGCCTGCCAGCCTTCTGCTGCGGCTGCCTTGGGTGCACAATGAGACTGCAGGCCCATGCAAAGTCTGAAGCAATCCATTTACCCAGATTCTCCACACTGACATTCAATCCAAACTCGGAATAGTATATTGTACCCCTAGCTTACATATCTTCTTCTCTCTTTCTTTTGTCTTCTTTCTTTTCTTCTTCTTTTTTGGAGACAGAAGGCCATCAAAGCCAACGCCAAAATAGGGCTGGGGCGAAGCAACCCGTACACTGGTTCCTTGGAGGCAAGGGTTCAGGCATCCAACAAGAAACGAGTGCATGGAATGGTTCGCCCAAGTCGCCGAAATAGCTTACATGTCTTACATGCAAGCCACGCAAGCAAGGGTCACGGCTCACTCCCCACGGTTTACGCTAACTTAGCCGACTTATTATTATGATGGTGTAGGTGCCACATGATCTAAGCTTCCAACCCAAACTGGAGGGGTAGCTGCTGGGGTGGGTGTGTGTTTTCATAACACCTACTGAGGGGAAGGGGGAAGGAGGGTGAGAATTTTGATTACTATTGTAGATCTCATAGGCGACTGTTTTCTTAAGCTAAATTGACTTTTAGGCTGGTGTCCGACCTTGGATTAGTCTGGTGAGTTCAGTTTGGGATGAATCAACAACCACTTTAGAGGGGGGTTGGTTTTAATTATTGCCCCCTCATTAGGTGTTGGGGATTCATGATGTATGTGTGAACTCGTTCACGATGAAGATGAAAACATAGCGAACTATTCGATAGCATGGGAGAGATTATTTGTAGATTTGTTGGCTCCAGGAATTGTATCAAAGTACTCGGTGTTAGCTTAATAGGATTTAATTTGAGTGAATAGGTTCTTAACATGTAGGGGACTTATTTTTACTAGAACCCCTTCATCCACAATGGATGGCTTTCCATAGACATCACAACCCCGAGCCAACCGGAGGCTTGTGATACTAACCATATGCTAAATATATATTATGCATGCCAACATTTGCTAGGGATTTGGTGTCGACATAAACTCATCCATTGGAAGGTAGAAGGCAATGAACTCTTCTATAGTATGAAAGTAGTTATTTTTTACTATATTTGAATGCAAAAATAGCATAAGAGATCTCAAATCAGTCTAATGGGATTTTATTGTCATGAATTGGCCCTCAACATGTAGGGGACTTGATTTTACTAGAGACCCTTCATCCATCATGGTTGAATTTCTATAGATGTTCCAAATCTCAAGCATGCAATAAACCAACACATAATTGGAAACCAAATAAATGCATTGGCTTGGGGCTTGTGGCATCTATGTAAATTTATCGATCGTGGATGAAAGGGGTTCTATGAAAATCAAGTCTCCTACATGTTGAGGTCCAATTCATTCCCATTGAATCCCACTAGAGTTATCCAAGGTCATTTATGCCAAAAATGGAATTCAAGTAAACTAAAAATTGTCATTTATATGCTACGTAATGGTTCACTATGATTTCGTCTTCCCAATTTCCAGCCCTATGTACCATTCTCATACAATCAAAATCCTAAATTGTATGATTGTGACAGATTGTGTTAATTTAAATTCAATTTGGTTTTGGGGTATATGTATCCTATTGTATGCATGCCTATGTGGTCATGTTCCTTAACCTAACACATATATTTGAGTGGTATATGGGTAAGACTTAAATATTGATACTCTCTATGCATGCTTGGGGTAAGCATTCTATCTTATTATTCTATCTACATTGTTTATAGTATCTAATGTCATGTACAATATTTGCAAGGGTTTAAATTAAGTTGCCTAGGATGGAAATCCTAACTCCGCTAATTGCCAAAATGACATTCTTTTTTTAACATTATTAACTTTTCAAAGTGGATGATTTTTGTACGGTATCATATTTAGCCTAGCATATTGGAGTACTCAAGAGGGAAGATTTACATTGTGTATGGAATAGGGATATATCATTGAGTATACCAACACCAAGTGTCATATTTTTTATAGTTTAGTATGCAACAGAAAGTTACGATTAAGCATGTTGATGCCAAGTGTCATGTGTCCACAATTACGGTCAACTTGTTGACCATTGTGTAACCTACACTTAAACCTCATAATAATATTCAATATACCAATGCCCATATATTAATAAGCACATTGATGTCGAGATTCATGTGATTACACTAATGATCAAGTTGTTGACCGTTAGCGCAACCTACACGTAGACCACATTATATGATTAATGACACCATTAGGCCGGTAACACTACTACCACAATAGTGTCATGTACCTTAGTGGATACGCATGGGTTAAAAATGGCTAGTGATGTACAATGATAGTATATTTTAGTTCCAAGAAGTGGTTTTCACATATATCATTATTTGTTTAACTCCATTGTCATTTACAAGTAACATATCTTATGTTGAATTTTGGTATTATATCCATTGAGAGTGTTCTCATGGCAAGTGCTATCTCACATCCAATGTTGACTTCGGGGTTCCAACCCCCCCCCCCCCCAAGTTTAGCGAGTGGTAAAGAGATGTTGATTGTCTCTTAAGCCTCCATAATAAACTAGGGGTGGCGGATCATGTTTGGAAATCAACAAAATTACATCATCATTTGTTCTTATGGGGAGTAGCACCAAACTTTAAGGTACTACATGAATTTAAAATTTACAAAAAGCAAACTAGTTTCAACGTAGCTATGAGGCACGTTAGGACATGTTTCCATGTTTACCTATGGAATATCAATAGCGGGAGGGAGCTCCATATAGTTCCTATGTTACTATAGCTCCGCACTTATTTCTAGTTATCGTTGAGGTTCTTTGCCACCATAACATTCCTCAGCTAATGGGTTGTGGTTAACTGCCCTAACTTCAAGTTTAGTTCAAAGTATTAGGGTTCCAACATTTGGAGTCTTTATTTTGTAATCTATTGTTGGGTCATGAACACAACTCACTAAGTGAGTAATGTTATGACATGGTAAATTGAGCAATAAAGAGTTAAAGGGAGTCATCATGCATCGAAACTTCCAACAAATATACCATTGCCCAATATGCAGACGATATGCCTTTTACAATATAGGGAGAGACGGAAGCAATAGGTAATTTGGTTAGACTATCTAACACATTTAGCTTTGCCTCTAAGACTAGACATTAATTGGAAGAAACCAATGACATTTTGGCATAACACTATTAAAGCTAAGCCAAAATGGCTATATATTTTAATGTGAAAATGGGTACACGAAGGGGAACCATCCAGACTTTTAGGTATAGCATTTGGTCTATCATTGGGAGTGGAGGATGTGGATAATTCTCTCAACAACAAAACACAAAGAGAGTTACCTAGTGAAGATCAAGGCAACTCTCTTTGCCAAAAGAAGGCTCGTAGTTAATCAAGTGTTTGGCATCCACCTTGTGGTTCTCCGTTGCAATATGGGCAAGTGCATGGAGAGCAATTAGGAACATCTAGGGATTATTAAGGGATAATCCAAGGGGAGGATAAATAGGACACATCAGAGCTAGGGTGGCATGGATTGATTGTTTGTGCAAAGCTTAAAAATGGGAACTTTAGCCTTATTGACTTGGAAGCCACCACAAAGAGCATATTGATTAAATGGGTTATTAAGGCATTTGAGGGGGCAACTCGAACATTGACTTGCTTATTCAAATTAGGACCCCGGTTGAGGAATGCTCGTCTAGATAGGAAAAACAAATGGAGCAATGGGATTGAACATATGTTTCTCAACCATTACATTCCTACTCGTGTTCCTAACATTTGCGAAAGAATTGGGGAAGCTTGGAAATGCATACTAGAGCATGTGATGGTCTTAACATTGCATGACAATCATGAATTTCATAATTCTCACCTTTGTTGGAATCTTGAATTCAAGGGTTTCCAAGGAATCAAGTGGCTCACCTTGATAGGAATGGACATAATTCTATTAGGAACTTATGGGACACTGGGAACAGCCAAGCCTTGGAAGCCACTAAAATTGCTCATGAGTTCACACTTGATCAATGGGAATTGAGGGCAATTGAAACTATGACAAAAATCTATCCCCAACCAATGGAAAGTGTTATTTCAACAAACTAATATCCAAGCCCCCATTGGAAGTTGAGTAAATTGCATAAAATCCAATTGTCAAGATGCGCACCTCGTGGCCAAATTGTGGATAAATGTTTGTGCCTCCCCTCCCCCCCCCCCCCCCCCCATCACAATTAACTCATGAAGAGCGTATTGTTCACTCTGTGAGGGTAGCGCAATATAAATGGGAGATGATGCTCCCCAAATTTTCAACAATAGGGTGTAACACCCTAGTGTTGACTAACTTTATATCAAGTAATCTATGTCCAACCAAGAAGAATGACCACATAAGGCCACATACCTCAACTGAATCACGCCATGGATGATGGAGTGGGATAAGCAACAAAAATGCTACACTAATTATCTTGATAAATGTGTCTTATTATTCGGAGTTATGCAATGCAATAACATCTTACTCAAGAGTTCAACTTTTATGAACAAAAGTCCAATAAGTTGTTCAACATACATCATAGAACATAAATGACTTTCACACACACACACACACACACAAATTGGTGCATAATCAGTGTACTTAACTTGAGCGCTAACTTAATTCTTCAACCCACTCTCGTCAATGTTCAAGATTAAAGTCTTTGATGCCCTTCAAACAAAATTTGGCCCTTCAAAATATACCTCTCTCAAACAACCCTTCAAAACGCAACCCAAAATTGAAAATGAAGACGTCACCTGAAGTCCTCAACATAATCTGCCCACCACAAGAACCAACAAGCGTAGGGCATTGTCACTACAAGAAGTGGAGTTAGATGGTCGATTCTTAATTCTTCACATTGTCCTGGAAACATGTACCATATAATTCATGCACAAATTTAATACGAGTGTTGTGTTTCATTTCTATACTCTAAGGTTGACGTCTTGGATTTGAACCATCCCTTCAACTGAACGACTGAAATTTGAGAGCCCTTTCCAAATGAAACACATTCAAAGGCTTCAATCTTGAACATTGACTCTCGTCTCGGGACAATGGAGTGTGCATGTTAAGCCATCAATATTTAGGGCCTGACAGGCGGCTTCTTATCAGTAGGCCTTGCCTTGCCTTTGCCTTCCTTTGCATGCTCGACTAATAAGAAGTTGTTATTATTCTAATAAGGGCGGCTTGCACTTTGAATGCGGCCTCAGTGGTCCTGCAGCATTATTTAGGCTTGCTTTTGCCTCAGCTTGAAAGATAAGATAATTTGGCAATAAGTTAAGTTATTGAAAGGGAAGGGAGGGGAGGTTCGAGGGTACTTGCCCCCACCCCAAATTTTTTTGTCAACTCTGGGCCCACCCTGCCCGAAAGTGCTGGAAATTTAGACCGATTATGAGACAAAAAAAACCTTAGTAGTGTGCATGGGAGTCATACTTTGTTGTGAGTCAACTCTTGAGAGAGGGTGTCAACCATTGAAAATGGACTCGAATTTCCCACGAAAGATCATACCAATCCTTTTGAACTGCGTATCTTCAGCAAGCATATTTAAGGTGCATGCGGGTGTTGTTTGGTTCGTTTTTCCTCATTCTCCCACTTCTTCTATCGATTATATTTTACGTGATCAAATGTGTGTGTGTGTGTGTGTGTTTTGCATCAGCAAATCTATCATGAAACTTCAACAAAATTCAAAGTGAGAATTGGAGTTCTCCTAGTTTAGGTATAGGTCCTCCCAAATGTGTTTACTATGGAGTAGTTATTAGCAGTTGAAGATGTATTTTGACTTCTTTTGAATTTATGTCTTTAAGGTGTTGGTTATTTGATCCTCAGCTAACCACACACCCATTAAACATAGGTGTTCGATTAAAAAAAGAAGTAACCAAATAACATTTGTATATCTTATACATGCGCACAATTCATCATCAAGTCTTTCTCATTATCATCAAGTCACTCTAACTACGTCAAGCTAAGACTGAAGTTTAGAGACGCAAGTCATGAATGTCATTGTAACTTTTACATTGGTGAGCTCCCGACTGTCTTCGTGATGTTGTTATGTTGATTATGGGATGCAACCACCTAAAAAGATAATAGTTTCTTGATAAAATAAAATAAAAACACAAATCTTCAACATTTTCAACTTCTAGATGGTTGAACTAGGTAAGATATGGACAAAAGACATGCACAAAAGCCACTAGGCATGCTAGAGCTTCCTATGGAGGCCATAGTTTTGTGCCCCGGGCTAGATCACATTTTCATTCGGTTGGGCCCCGCCCCTCCCACTTTTCCTTCACTGTCCAGTTTTCTTGCCCGCACCTGCGTGGGAACTCCTCCTTGTTGGGAACCAATGTGACAATACCCGGTCAAAATTACAAATATTCAAGTTGACATCACTTTCATTATTCGCAAGTTAATTGTTGGAGTTCCTTCACATGCCAAAGGAGCTTAATGGCGTACATGACCGGGTGCTTAATGGCTTAAGTGACCAGGTATTGTCACATTGGTTCCCAACAGGGAAGAGTTCCCACATATGTGCGCGTAGGGAGACCAAGCAATGAACGAGGCGTGGGAAGGGCGGAGCCCAACTGAATGAAGATGTGATCTAGCTCGGGGCTAGCTTTGTGGCATCTAGGTTAATTCATCCATTACAAAAGTGAAAAAAAAACACTTCGCTGTTTTAATAGATTCAAATAGAGTGTTTGAACATTTTGATTCTGGAAATGAAATCATAGAAACCAATTTGGTTTAGTGAAACCCAACTATTTGAAAACGGCTCTTAGCATATTGGGGTCTTATTTTTACAAACCCTTGGCCAAGGATTCATGGTTTGACCCAACAATTTGCATGAGGGACCCAAATTGGTTAAGTGAGATTAACGTGTAATGAATGAGCCATAAACGTGTAGGAGTGAGTTTCTACATGACCAATTAGCAAAGTTGTGACAAAATCCCAAGCCCATCCCTATACGAAGCTCCTTGTCCACATGCCCCACAAGCTTTGACCGGACTAACAAGTCAACTTCCAAAACATTAAACGTAAGTGTTGAAACTTGTATGACTAAAGCTCCACATTAGTCTACACCGTTTTATGGTATTTAATGTCACATGTGTAATAGTATCACTTACCCGACTATGAGGCACATGCTATATTACATTAATCAACTTCATCATTAATGTCACCTCATGACACTTGGCGCTCAAGTGGGCTTACTTGTAGGATGAGTACGCTCAAATAATGTTATGAGGTATATGCCTATGCTACACAATGGTCTACAAGTTGACTAAAGTGTACACAACGACACTTGGCATTAGTGTGCTCAAGAATGTCTTCCTCTTGCATACTAAAATGTAAATGCATAATACATGCCATCAATATGCTCAATAATATCTTCCTCTTGCATACTAAAACACAAACCAACCCTTTGGCTTATTTAAACCTATGCATATAGCACCCTAATTGTATAATTGAGGGAAAAACTTAGCTATGAAAGCACGTTGCCATTAAGAAACAAGAAAATAATTTTTAGCACGCATGAATCTAGTAGGCAAATTTACTTCATAACATGTACTAGCTTCTCAATGCCATCCTACACGTAATGCTCGATTGGTAGCTACAAAGGAAGTCTTTTGTAGTATTAGTTTGTCCCATCCAAGCCTTTTTCCGTCCCGTTCTACCCCATAGCCGGCCTCTTATAAGCCCTATTATGTCCATCCTACAAATTGGCATGAACTTAGTGGGATATGTAGAGTCGGTGCATGTTGCAAGTTGTTTGTCGGCTAACTTGCTAACAAATAAGCCATAGCCACCTCACCATGACTTACGGCTGCTATTTCAACAAGCAAGCGTTACAAAGACATTTTTAAAATGGGTCTACTTTCAGGCAACACGAAATTGAGCCTTTGGAGTCGTGCACAAGGACACCTAGTGTTTGTAACAAGGGGCTACCAAGGTTGGTGTACATGGTCGGGAGGGAGACCTACATTGTTGGGGTAACAAATGAAGGAGGTGGACATCGACACTATGTGTGTGTTGTTCAAGTTGGGCCCCTATCGACACTTGATTCATTACCACTAGAGTCTAGTACCCCTTTCCCATGCCAAAAAGGTTGTAGCAAAAGCGAAAGAAACAAGGGTACCACATCATGACAAAAGTCAAGCATCCTCCAACCACATGGTTCAAGTGCAAACTTGTGATTGCGCCAATGCAATAGAAAAGTCCTCGTGAAGAAGGTTGTTGTCTTATTATGTATCCACAAAGTGGCCTTCCATCACTTAAGCACTGTCTCATTGTAGCCGCGACTTAATATGCTTGATGAACGCTTTGAATTTCAAGCAAATTACCTGTTGTGGGTGACTACACGAAATAAGATACTTAGTGTCAGCAATTCTAATTGTCTTGCTCAATACTAATTGTAAACCGTGGTGTAGTGTCACCAACACTAAATGTTAAACTAAAAATAATTCCTTGTAAAAAGAAATTTGGGCATTATAGATTTACAGTGTTGCAAGTAGTGTCACTTTCTAAGTGATTTTCCAACCAAATTTCAAGCATTCATGATGCTATTTCATCACAGATTTGCTAGGATGCAAATTATACCAAACTTTGTTGCAAAAATAGCCATTTGGATGAACTGAAAGTAAGTTGGGATGACATTATTTGTAAACTTATTCATAAAAAGTGTCACTAAAGAAGTTGCTGTAGTGACATAAAATGCCATATGACACCAAATCTCATAATTAGTGTAGCATGCTTGGGAGTGCAACTTCCTGTCTTCTACAAGCAACTATAAACAATGATTACTAGACTTTTTATTTTTTATTTTTTTAACCTTCTTTTCTCTGGTTCGAGTGCCTTAATAAAAACCCATCCCCCTATTGTGGGAGGATTACATTAGAGGATGTTTTGATTTCTAGTGATAAGAGTTCATTGGGAATCTCAATGGTAGATATATTTCTCTTGTGTCCCCATTACACCACTACACCATTTACGGTATTTAGTGTCATTTACATTATTTGCAAAGGGCCTAAATTAAATTGCCTAGAGGTTTCAAAGTGTCACGTCCGCTAATTGTCAATATGATTTTGTTTGTCAACATAAGTAACTTTTGAAGTGAAATAAATTTATGCTTTATGACATTTAGCGTAGCATATTAGGATACTTGAGATGATAGTTTTGCATTTTAGTATGCAAGGGGAAGATATTATTAAGCATACTAATCGCAAGTGGCATGTGTTTACATTCTAGTATGCAAGAGGAAGATGTTCTTGAGCATACTAATGCCAAGTGTCATTTGTGTACACTTTTAGCAAAATTGTAGAGTATTGTGTTCGATAGGCATACACCTCCTGAGATATTTGTACATACCCATGCCAAGATATTAGTAAGCGCACTTGAACACCAAGTGTCAAGAGGCGATAGTAGATACTGATGATGTTGTTGTTGATCATTAGTGTAACCTAGTATATGCCTCAAAATAAGGTCCGTGACACTATTACGCATGTGACACTAAATACCATAAACAATGTAGAACAGTGGGCATGTGTTACTTGGTGTTTTACTTCAACATGCAATGGTAAAGACCATGTTCTACTTTGGTTCTCACTTAGCATTAGTACTAGCACATGAGACCTATGCAACCATTCCACGTCAATGAAAAAACAATCCAAATCTACGACCGTTGTAGATTTGTCAATTTTCCAATTTCATAGGATACGTTTCTAGTGACGCGTCAATTGCCTATGACTCATATGCTTGTAGTGCATTCTCAAGTGGAAATTGTCACATGAGACGTGGAATGTGAATTGGTATAATCCGAACAACGACCATGTGAGAATGGCCACTTGGGGTGTGAATACGACCCATGTGGAAAGCACGGGCCTCTAGGACTTATAACACATTTAGAAATTTACACACTCTTTTGACATGTCTTTCTTCACGCTTAAAGGAGCCAAGGAGTCGGTGCATAGCAAGAGAGGAGCTAGAGATATTGAGAGTATGGATAACATCCGACTTTGAGGATAATGGAGGTGATAGCAACTAGGACCCGTTAGAAGGAGGCATGGTTTGGGTGTATAGCAAATTTGAGTGCCTCGTTCCATAAGAGCACCTAAAGAACTTTGGAGGGATTATCTAAAGCAAAGACATCAAATGACTCGAGTGAAGTATACCAATGAGGGTCTTGAATGGTGATTATTGGTTGCTAACTAACATGCATTGGAGTTAGAGGAGTGGAGGTCGCAAGGTGCCATTGACATGATGACGTGCTTAGTTGCAATATCAATATATCCACCTTTAAATATGTGTGTGTGTGTGTTGTTGGGTTACATAAGACGTGTGTAACTATGTCATAACTACAATGTAGCACATGCATGGAACTTTGTAATGAATGGACCAAGTAGGTGAATATGGTCTACTATGTGTATGGAGAACATACTATGGATAGCAATGTTTCGATGTGTGAGATAAAACAATGGTAAATGGTTGTTGCACCAAGCAATATGAAGACATGGATGACTTAGTTTTGGACCATATAGTTGTCATGAAGAAAAACATGAGAGCAAGTCATATTACAATGACATGGGGTGGTGGTATGAGGGGGGATGCATGACCAACTTCATGTCCATACCATGTGAATTCCATGTGGAAATAACCATATCATGTAGTAATGGGGGTCCAAACTCATTTGACAATGCATAACATATGCTTATGGACAACCTTCCAAAGGAAGGTTGTCTCCCACATGGTCACATGTGTAAATTTGTACACCTTATATTTACTACTTTGGCCATTTCTACTTCATGTAAAATGCATGTGAAGATATAGTATGGTGCAAGATCATTGTTGTAGTAGCACTAGGTGAAAACTTGTCCATTTCAACCATATGTTGCAACTCATGATGAGAAAATGCATAAATAAAACATTTTGGTTGGCAACCAAAAACCTTTAGTTGGCAATCAAATTTATTTGTTTTTGCACTTTCTCATTATGAGTTGCAATGAACAAGTTGCAACACATGGTTGGAATGAACAAGTGTTTTTAATGTAGTGATTCTGGGGTTGGAGCAATCATAGTGGAATTAGATCTCATTCTCATCGTGGCACCAAACTGAGAATCCCCTCCCATAGAAATATGTTGCTCAACTCGCCCATGGGTTGGTTGGAGCCCACATGATGGTATGGATCATAGCCATTGCTTGAATTTTTGCTTTCTCACCTCAACATTCACCAAAGCCTAAATATGCCCCATAGGTTTGTGGTAATTTCATTTCAATATGGTCCCACTAGACTGATTGTTGCCATAGATAAAATTGGTGGTGGTGGGGGGAGGAGGGGGGCTAGGTCAAAGAAATAATGTGAGATTTGAGTCATATGGTAAATTAATTAACCTTCTATTACCACCAAGGGCCCCAAGGTCTCTCTCTCTCCCAAAAAAATGAAAAAACTAACGTAGTGCCATGTCTTCATCCATCCCCTCAATTGACATGGGGACTCTTTCATGTTTCAAGAATAGGTAGTGCAAGTAGCGATCACCATTGTTTTAATTTTGAAAGAGAACAATGCACCCAAGTGGTTTTGAAGCTCATAGAAGGTCACTTAGACTAGAATAACATAGCAATTTAGTTTGCACGTGGGTGTTGCCCTTCCCAAGGATCAAAGTCTTTAGTGGTGTGGGCACCACTCCAAACTAAACTGCTTCAAAAATGGCATTCAAGCTCATTGTGAGAGACACTCATCATCCAGTCATTTTTTTTTACCATGTCTAGAATCCATTTAGAATAGGCATATGAACTTCAAAGTTTGGAAAGTTTAATTATCACATGTGTGTGTGTGTGTGTGTGTGTGTGTTCCAAATTTATATTAAAAATGTTTTAGGATCTTTATTCATCCCATCATCCAAGTTTAGGGAAGCAAGATTTAAACTAGTTGCCCCAAGTTGAGAACTTCATCTTTGCGGATCTTCTCAAATTTAATGCAAAGAAAAGGATTTTCATCCCATATCTTCAAAATGAAGTTGGTTTCCATATACAAGTGGTTGATCATAGAATATGTTGGTGATAGTGGGTTGAATTGCCCTCGACATCAAGGACTACCACTAAATTTTAATCAAATGAACAATTGGACAATTTATTTTTTTAGTGTGGGAATTGACTTGCCATGCTTTCCATTTGTACGATTAAATGTTCAAGTATTGTATTAAGATATTCCGCCATGTATCAAATTCAACACCATTGTCATGCTATACATTTTGTGTTTGAAATGGGCTTAGGCCTTTAAAGGATGATGAAACGGTTTAAATTTATATATCAGAATGCAATAAGCAACAATGTTCGACATATGTTGGAAAGAACTGATTATATACTTGGGAGGAAAAACTCCAACTAGATTACCTTAGTACAGTTGCTTTGAATATGTACACAATTATTTGAATGATAGTTTTAAAAGTCCTCATATTGTTAGGCATCCTTTCTTTTTCTAGGGGGAGGGGGGGGGGGATGAGAAACATCCTAAAATATCACCAAGTTTCCATATGCTTGACGCCTTGGCAAATCATGAAAGGACATGGAGATTGATTTTTTGAATAAAACTACCACAACGCGCTAGGGTAGTCATGCAATTGGTGAAGGTAGTTTGCATAATTGACAACACATAGCGATATTTCGTGGAGTTATTGCCGTCACGTGGCAACAATGTGGTCTTCCCTTTTGTTAGAGAGTGCTATTTGGGGAGGGGAGTGGCCTCTCTTCCTCAATTCCCTAGTATTATATTTGACATCAACATCCACTAGTGGGTCTCCTTGATGTTGCTAGTGTTGGGCTCTATCATTGTAATTTCCATGGCTACCTGCACACCCACCTGGTTGCGGCTATTGCCAACTAGGTTTTTGTTTGAGAGTTCATGCTACAATTATTTGCCTCATGGAGGTTGATGCAACATTGCATTATATGTTTGGGGCAGGGGGGGGGGGTGAGGTGGCCAAGGGGTCACTAAGGTCTGCAACCAACCTACCTTGTGGCTCCACGTTATTCCTGGAAGGCATGTGTTTGTTTGAGTTTATTCTTTGCAGTAATTAACATGCCATGTCCTTGGCAACTTGGGGGGCAATGCATATGTTCATTAGAGTCATTTATGTATTTCCACAACAAATCAACCAATATTATGATGTATGTTGCTATCTCTTCATTGAATTTCTTGAAATTTCCTCCCTTCAATGCATGTGTTCATATTTGGACCATTAATATGAAGTGTGTGTTTGAGAATGGTCGGCTAAAGTTGTCCTATGTCATTTTAGGTGTCATGGAGGTGCTTAACTTTGTTTGTGGGCATGGTGTTGGGATCGCAGCTAGGTAGCCACTTCGGCCAAACTTGTGATAGTTGAAGTTTGTTTCTAGCTCCCCTTTATTTTGTGGTCCGCAAAGCAAATATGGAAGGTTTAGGTGACCTTCATAAGAGGTCGATTCATGTTTGTTTGTCATGTGGGTGGACCCTTGTGCATCCGCCGCAAAATACTTGTCGAAAGGCACATGGGCATGGGTGTTTGTGCAAATGTAGCAAGTGTTTATGGTGCTCTTGTGCTTGTTGGTCTCCTTCCTCGGGCCATGTGGTGGATTCAAGCGCTCTAGATTTTGGAAGTTTTTAGGGTTGCTTTAATACTTGCTTGGGTCCTTCATTGATCAATGTGCTTGGACAACCTCAATTCAAGTAGTGCTTAGGGTTGCACTTATGGTTGCTTGAGTTCTTTCTTGAAGAATGATTGGTGTTGATTCAATTGCTCTAGACTTAGGTGGCCTTGTGGGTTACTCTTAGCCTTGCTTGGGTCCTACTTTGAAGAATGAGATTAGATTTGTCCAAATTCTAGAATTTCAAGCAGTTATATGGTTTGCTCTTGTGTTTGTTGGTTCCTCCATGGATCAATGTGGTTAGGCTAGTTTAATGGCTCCAAGTTCAGATTGTTTAAGGACTGCATGAGTTCATTTGGAGTATAGTTATGCATGTTTCAATATTGATTAGAGGACAAACCATTCAAGACATTCTAAGTAACCACTACATGCATAATTGACACATATGTTTGGAACAAGGCTCGGGGAGAACCCGCGGTTAGTTACACATGAACCGGTTGAGTTTGAGAAATAACCGGTTGAAGTTGGAAGCTTCAAGAGAATTACCGATCATTTCAAAGGAATCTATGGACAAATATACCCCAATTAAATAAAGCAACACCATAAGATGCCAACATGTAACCGGTTGGATTTAAAATCACTAGGATCTTGACCAACTATGCCCACAAATTTCCCAGGCACTCGTTTGGAAATAATTGACAGATAGTTACAGATGAAATAACCGGTTAGAGTTTGAGAAATAACCGGTAGAAGTTGGAGACTTCAAGAGAATTACCGATCAGTTTATAAGAATCTTTAGAGGAATATACCCCAAATGAATGAAAGGAAAACCGGAAGATGTCAACATGTAACCGGTTGCATTTAGAATCACATGGATCTTGACCGACTCTATATGCCCAAAACTTCCCGGGCACTTGTTTGGAAAATAAGCCCACACCCGGGCCTTTCTCTGCGTGTCTGGAAAGCATTTACTTCGTGCATTGTCCTTGGATGGTTTTGGGCCTTTTGATGAGCCATCAGGAAGGCCATGGGCACTTTGTAGTGGGCCAATCACTTCCTCTAGAAGCCCAACAACCCCGACTTCCTTTTGTAGTCGATTTTCAATCCGTAGCCCACAAACTTTACGTGAATGATTTTGTCTGTAAGAGCATGGCCACTGCAGGCGGAAATTGCTCATCACACTTGACTAAAAAGATGATAAGAATCTCAAACATCGAAGAACCTAGGGCCGGTTCACGTTACACTACACCAACACATTGTATTTAGGGTTACTTACTATTTGGAATTACACAATCATTAATAATGCAAGGTCAATATTAGTACATCATGTCATTCTAGTTGGCAATATACATATTACGATTTTTGAAAACAAATTGTTAGTGTATGGTGGGTGGCCTACTTCACCAATGACGATCCTTTGTAAGGTAAGTGGGCCTTAAACATGTACTTTGTGAGCTACATACGACTTCTCATAGGCTACGAAACACATAGTTATTGAAAGATGATTAGCAAATCCAAATCATGCCCGTGGCCATGTTCCTCATGATTTAATGAGTTCAGGTGTATCTCTTATTAATTACCAAAGTGAAGATTCTCTTCCTCGTATGATGATCATATTAATTCCTTCAGTTATGTTCATTATCAAACCTAGAATAGCTACCACATTTGGAGCAAGTCTAGTCTCTTTTAAACACATGTCTTTTTGGTATCCATTCTTAGATCCCACACCACCACACACCACTCAAGTATAGGTGCATGTTGAAGAGATGGTTTTTTAAATAGACCCACCTCTCAAAGTCGTTTTCCATAATATGAATCATTGTCAACAATCCCTTTGGTACCTACAACTTTTAAGACGATCAAATGACCCGTCGACCTAGCGATTCTCATAATGATTGGGTGGACCATAGTAAGTACCATCAACATGATTTTTCAAAGAATGAAACCCACAACACTTGCAAGGTGGAGATGTTTAACCACTCAAGCTATTGCCTTAGTGTTGGAGCACCCCATAGTTGATCAAACTCATGGAAGAGAGCCTTCTTGTAATCATGAAAGCCTTAACATTCAAGAATGCCATCCTAAGCCTACCCACCATAGTCTTGCATTGATTCCCACAACTAATTGCATAATTGTTTGTTAAGCCAAACAAAATAAATAAACAAAATGTCATTTCTATCAACCCACACATGCCAAAGGCCAATCCCTCCAAATCAATTCCACACATCATGTTTGAAAGTTTGGTAATGCCTAGGAGGCCTCCCTTCACAAACAATCGTCTTCTTTGGGATTTGCAACATCAATAAATTAATCAAGCAAATTCTAAGTTCACATAACTTTCAAACTGATCGACTTCAACAATGTTGATTTTCTATCGCATTCGTTAAAAGAGGTAGTCATGAACCTTGAGTTTTTTTTTTGAACAATTTGTCGATACTCCATGGATTTGTTGTGTTCAAATGACTAGGTGAAATTTGATGGTGAGAACTTGTTGCAAATATTTCGAAAAACATCTTGAAGAAGAGTTGCTCTTCAAACACTTCACTACCACCTCCTATTCTTCTTGTGTGGAGTGAGAATATGTGAACATCACAAGTTCATGTAATAATGGAAGCATGTTGCATTCAAGCAACTTGGTGGACTTAATCTTTTGATCAGTCAACCTCACTACACATCATCACATACTCATCTTAGGGTACACTACTTATACGAGGACTGCTCCCACTCTAGACCCACATGCCACAAGTTGTTAGGCTTGTATCACCATGCAAATCCCAATCGTTCTAAAATCAATGTAGATTCCGATTGTTAGAGACATCCATTGTAACGTATGGGTCACCCACCTTATAATGCCTTACAAGGTGTGAACGCAACGCATGGGCACCAACTTACTTTTAATTTATGTGGCCGTGAGCACCCACCGCACTCTATGTCATCATTGTACCTAGATGCGATAGCATCCTACATTGAAGTGGTCTTCTATTTAATAAGCAAGAGCAATCGCTCCCTTACGTGGATTGCAACGCGGAAAAGCTACCCAAGTCAAGGCACGGCTCGCTCGTCCGTCACCGGGAATGTGGGTCGAAGTGAAGGGTGGGGGGCGGGCGGGCGGGCGGGCGGGCAAGGGCTAGAGTTCGGGAGTTGGGATTCTAGCCCTAGCTAGCCTTACTTAAGCTTACTTAGAGTCATGTCGACTCAAGCAACATCAAAAAGAATTTGCAAATTCCGCACCACCTCGGGCCACGTGCCGGGACCGAAAAGCAAAGGGAAGCGGGCTATCTATCGAGGCTCCTCCCGGGGCCCATGAGCCCTTGGTCGGTTTGCGTGAAACATTTCAAAAAAGGGGACTTCTGCCCCCACACTTGCTAATGTGCCGAGCGTAGGGGAGCCGGCGAGGGGCTAGATATCTTCTTGCTCTTTGAGCCCCCCGTCCCCCACCAATATTGCCGGAGGTGGGAAAAAGCACACTAAATGTTGTATTTAGCATTGCAAACTATGTGGAGTTACGCGATGTTATGTAAATTTTTTACACCATTAACGTAATTTGTTATCAAGTGAAGGTCTTGATGTTCTTTGAATGTTCAAACGATCGACTTGACTTTTGTTGACTGAAAATGAGATGTACAGTAAATAGTTATAGCATTGCATGATTCCAAATAGTAAGTCACACTAGATACCATATTTAGTGTAGTAAACTCTTTTGTGATGACATGGATAGCATTTGAT
This sequence comes from Polytrichum commune, assembly GCA_950295325.1. Taxonomy (NCBI): domain Eukaryota; kingdom Viridiplantae; phylum Streptophyta; class Polytrichopsida; order Polytrichales; family Polytrichaceae; genus Polytrichum; species Polytrichum commune. The sequence goes on from OX485804.1 coordinate 64,321,469, forward strand.
ATGCTCCGTCCATGAGCCAAGCTCTCGATTTTATTGGCGTTTTTGTTCAATAACTTGGCTTCCAAAACAAATGTGAGGATGAGTGGTTTGGGAAAATGTTCTGAATAGTATATACTTCCACATAGTGAGTCACGCTAAATACGATATTTAGTGTTTTGGGCTCTATTGTTATGACATGGAAACCATTTGATTGGCTCCGTCCATGAGCAAAGCCCTCACCTTTTACTCGCATTTTTGTTCTATAAGTTTGCTCCCGAATGATTGTGAGGATGGATGTTTTTGGACAAATTATCCATGGTTTTTGAGGAGTTCGAATTGGTTAACATTTAAACTAGAATGACTGACACCCTTGAATGTTGTTCCTAATGACTAGAGTGTTGTTACTACCGACAAGGGCTCGAGGTCTTACTCCCATCAACACTTCATAAGGTGGAAATGTGGTGAACCTTATTACTATAACGTGGGATTTATTTGGTTCCGGCTCCATCCTTGAGCAGAGCTCTCAATTTCACAGGCATCTTTGTTCCATAATTGTCCCTGAATGAATGTGTGGGTGTATGTTTTTGGAGGAAGACATTCATGCTTTAACTCATTCCACCATGTATGAATATGTACACTATCTACTTGAATTCTATCTGAACATGCACATAGATTGTAGAATTCTACGATGCTATGAACCAAAGTATCTTGCTAAATTGAATTGTGGACATGGAGATCAAGGTATTTGTTTCTAATTTATGTTCCCCTAGATACGTTACAAAGCAAGAAACTATAATGAATCATCAATTAATCCATTGAGCACATTGTAATTAGTCACGAGGAACTGAATTGAGATAAATAAACCACAAAACTATGAGACACATTGTCTTGCTAGACCCTATTTTATTGTGTTGTTTGGAACCCCCCGTTCTCCCTTTCCTATTAGATAGTGTAACCCTTAAGTGCTTGCATCAACCTATCACTACGCCACTTATGGTGTTTAGCATCACTTACTATTTGAAATTCCGCAAGGCTAAAATTGAACTTCCTACTATAGGGTTTTCACTTTCTACCAGCAAGATCAAATAGGTTTTCATGACAATATACAACATAAATGCCTTTACATGGTAAAAACGTACATTCTCAACAAAAGGTTATACCACTACGTAACTCCAAATAGTAAGTGACATTGAACACCATAAATTGCGTAGCGGAAAAGTGATAACCAAACAACTACATGGTTTATGGTCTTTAGTGTCACCTACTATTTTGGAGTTACACATCGCTATAAGACTTCATTGTTTATGTAAGCTTTTACCAAGCAACGATGTTAATGTTCTATAGTGTCCAAACAACCAATTTGACCTTTGTTAGAAAACAGAAGAAAAAATCTATATTAAAAACTTACAGCACAACGTAATTCCAAATACTAATAAGTGACACTAAATACCACAAATGGTGTATTGTGCTAAATGTGAAGCCCCCATAGATCTATCACACTAATTTCACAAGCACGGTGTTTGGAACCTACAGTTGTTTGACTACCACTTTCCCTTCCTACTAGACGTTATACGTAGACTGGAATACCGTGCTGACTTGGGCATTGTGCCGACTGCAGTCGGGTGAAGAGTCAGGCACCACAGACAAAGTTATGAAACTGCCCCCCCCCCCCCCCCCCCCTATCCCCTCCTTTTTGTATATATATAAATGTATGTATAAAACACAAAGACTTACTTCTAACTTAGTACGGAAGGGGCTCTGGCTGGGATCGTAAAGGGGGGGAGGGGCTTAGGTTAGTAGCCGTGCTTCTCAACCTAAGTAGATGTAGAAACTTAGCTGGTTCCAGTGGTTAACCATGATTGACCTTCCCTTGCATTCTTGGGGTAGTTTGTGTGAGTTTGTCCGCCAGAGACACAATTTCAATTGATCGGGAAGCTCCGGATGGGATCATAAGTGGGTGGGGGGTCATGTTAGTAGCCGTGCTTCTTAGCCTAAGTAGGTCTAGAAACTTAACTGGTTTTGGTGGTGAACCACGATCGAGCTTCCTTGCTTGCACTCTTGGGGCAGAGGGCATGAGTCTGTCCGCAAGAGACATAGGGTCAATCGATTGGGGGGTCCCGACTGGGATCATAAGTGGTGGGTCATGTTAGTAGTGGTGCTTTTTAATCTAAGTAGGCTTGTAAACTTAACCTTCCCTTGCACTCTTAGGGTAGTTTGTGTGAATTTGTCCACCAAAGACATAATTTCAATCGATCGGGGGGTCCCGACTGGGATCATAAGTGGAGGGTCATGTTAGTAGTAGTGTTTCTTAAGCTAAATAGACCTATAAACTTAACCGGTTCTGGTGGGTAACCACAATTGACCTTCATTGCTTGCACTCTTGGGGTAATGCACGTGAGTCCGTCCACCATAGACACATTTTCAATTGATCGGGGGGTGCTTCTTAACCTAAGTAGATCTAGAAACTTTATCCGTTCCGGTGGTTAACCATGATCGACCTTCCTTGCTTGCACTTTTGGGGCAGAGCGTGTGAGTCTGTCCACCAAAGACACAATTTCAACCAATCGGAGGGTCCCGGCTGGAATCATAAGTGGAGGGTCATGTTAGCAACCGTGCTCCTTAACCAAAGTAGGACTAGAAACTTAACCGGTTCCGGTGGTTAACCATGATTGACCTTCCTTGCTTGCACTCTTGGGACAAAGCGCGTGAGTTTGTCCACCAAATACACAATTTCAAACGATCGGGGGACCCCAGCTGGGATAATAAAGGAGGGGGAGGGTCATGTTAGCAACCGTGCTCCTTAACCTAAGTAGGCCTCGAAACTTAACCGGTTCATGTGGTTAACCACGATTGACCTTCCTTGCTTGCACTCTTGGGACAGAGTGTGTGAGTCTCTCCACCAAAGACACAATTTCAACCGATCAGGGGGTCCCAGCTGAGATCATAAGTGGAGGGTCATGTTAGCAACCGTGCTCCTTAACCTAAGTAGGCGTAGAAAGTTAACCGGTTGCGGCGGTTAAGCACGATTGACCTTCCTTGCTTGCACTGTTGGTGTGTTGGGGCAGAGCGCGTGAGGCTGTCCGCCAGAGACACAGTAGTGTTGAATCGAATCGGGGGCCTTCCTTCCTTCTTGCCTGCCTGCCTGCCTGCCCCGAGGGCCAAATGGAGGCCTGCTGTGATAGATACTCCAACGCGCGTATAAAAGGCAGGCGTACGAACGTCGAGTGTGGGGCCGGCCGCGTTCATAAGGCAGGCAGGCAGGGAGGCAGGCAGGGAGGGGGTTTAGGCCAGCAGCCTGGCAGCAGTTACGAAACCAAAACTTGGGAGGGGGGGGGGGGGCGTTTGTGCAACCAGATGATTGACTGGAAAAGGGCGAGAAGCAGCAGGCTCTCATCCCACAAAGCCCTCCGGAGTTAAGACATGCAGACAAGACCTCCTTTCGTGAAAATCTTTGCAGGATCTTGGAACTGGAGGTGCATTTACTCCCAATTATTGAATTTTGTTTCCCTAAAACAATATAAATAAAATAAATAACAAACAAAATACATATGTATAGGGCAGCCGCCCAAGTGATGGAGCGCCATGGTGGGGCTGCAGGCGGCAGCAGCAGCAGCAGGAGGCAGGCCCCAGAAATAATTAATCGTGTCACCGCTCTAGTACATGGACACCATTGATGGTATTTAGTGTCACGTACATTATTTGCAAAGGGCCTAAACTAGATGTCTACAGGTCTCTGCTAATTGTCAATATGATACTCTTCGCCAACATGAGCAATTTGTTAAGTGACTGGTGGTTATTTACATTTTGACATGTAGCACTACATATTGGGGTACTTGAGATCACATTTTTGCGTTGTAGTATGCAAGGAGGAGATATTGTTGAGCGTATTGATGGCAAGTGTTATGCGTTTGCATTTTAATATGCAAGAGGAAGATACTCTTGGACATAATGATGCCAAGTGTCATTTGTGTACACTTTTAGTGAGCTTGTAGATTGTTGTGTGACATAAGCATACACCTCATGACACTTTTCAACATACTCGTGTGAAGATATCAGCAAGCGCACTTGCATGCCAAGTACTCTGTTGCTAACACTGATAGTGAAATTATTGATCATCAACGTAACCTAAAAATAAGGGTAAGTGATGCTATTACACATGTGACACTAACTACATTGAATATGATATTTTGTGTCATATGGTAATTGATGTCACTATGGTAACTTTCCGGATTACACTTCTTATGAATAAGTGAACGAATATTGTCATGGATGATGAATGAGTTCATCCATCAGTCAAAACCCCTACCTTCTCTTCTCAACAACTTGTGATGAAATATCATCATCATGGATGATTGAAAATTGGATGGAGAATCACTTGGCAAGTGACAGTAATTGCGACATTGTAAATCTATAATTCCTCAAAACATTTACAAGGAATGAAAAATAATGTTGGGTTAACATTTAGTATCGGTGACACTATACCGCGGTTACAATCAGTATTGAGCAAGACAATTAGAATTGGTGGCACTAAATGGCATATTTAGTGTACCATAAACGGTGCAGTTCTTCCTACATTTTCTTCTACCTTTCATCCTCCCCCCCCCTCCCCCACTTTTTTCTTTTTTAACCTTTGCCCACATTCACGAACGAAGTCACATGAATTGGGTCTTCGAGGAGTACTCTGTAATGAATAAAAGGAATAGTAGGTGAGGTAATCTGGGTGGCTGGGATATTTGAGGCGATAGTGAGACCGGCCGTGAGAGAAGAAGCTTTAAAGTGCAATTATTTAGGATGGCATTTGAAGCCTCTGGCCGCCAGTCATAGAGTGTGTGGTACTACACCGAGATTTGTTTTTACACACTATGTACGTAGTATTTGGTTTAACTTACTTGTGGTAAGTGAAAGTGTATTTTTTCACATCACATCCACACTCACTCCGGATTACGTACTCCATATATAACTTCTCCTCGGGCCATGTGACAGATCCACCACTTAAACTGGAGAAAAACGGTATAACGTTGCTTAGTAGTAGGCCATTGCACCATGGGGTCGAGAAGTTTGAGAGTATAATGTCCCTTTTTAATTTTGGGCCATCTTCACGAAACGAATAGTACTCGGCTTTAACATTATTCATTCCACTCCGTTACACATGCAACTACATTGATTATCCCGAGTAACGAGGGAGGGCTTATAGGGAGTGTGGGAAATTAGTGAATGTGATATTAAAATTTCTTTATGCTATGAATTCAATGCCACCAAACTATTTAGAAAGTATTGTTCATCCTTGCACTATTCACTGGAAGTATTGGCAGTATTCACTTTGCATGTAATTATTACAAATTGTGTTCGCTATTTTGTTCATAAAACATCCACCACCCATCTACTGGACTTTGATAATCCTAACTCCAAAGTAAATCCCTAGTTTAAACACTATCTCAAGATGTTATCAGACACCTCACATACATTAGAGTTATGTGGAAAGACTTGGCATCAAACTTCCAATGAGTTGGCTAAAACGTGACTTTTGAGAATGTTTGCATAAAGTCACCCAAGTTTCTTAAGGTATAGAAACACCATGCTCAAAGAGTGGTGTTACATTGTTTAAATCCAACCAAGCTAGTTTTACATAGGACTGTTCGGAATTTAGGGAAGCCGTATTTTAGATCATAAGTTTTTGAGATGACAAGAGAATATCCAAGGAGCTTCACCCAACTTTCAAAGAAGGCTCCGACACACAACAAGCTAACAAGCTCTTAGTAAACAATTCTCTCCAAAAAGGACCAAACCCACGATGTGGTCCCTCTTTGAGATACTTTAAGCATAACCCTATTGTCTTATACAAACATACACTTGAGGAGATATCAAGCCCTCCATCCCCTTGAATTACTTGTCACCACCGCGCTAAAAGGTCAACCTATAGTAAGATAGGAATTCCATTGCCTCCGTCTTTCATTTTCTATGCAGATGAATGAGAACAATCAATGGACCATCTTCGCCATCGGTCAACCAATGTTTATTTTCTAAAGAGTTTGCTAAAACTTTCTAATGATAAGGTTAGGCCTCCTTTGCATTGGAGCTCAAGCTTGCAAATTTTGGGAGTTTGATACTTGGTTATGACAAGCTTAACCTTGTCCAAACATCAACATGTTGAGAGCTTGATCAATCTTCGAGCTCTTAATAGTTTGAGCAAGTGGCAATCTTCAAGGTTGAATAACAAGGGAGGGAATGGTATCAAACGCGGGTTTGATCAAGAGAATGCTTGGAAGCTCATTGGATTGGATTTCACATAATGAGACTTCGGACTCTCAACATTTGTAAGCGATCTTTATAAGAGAGCTTAGAAATTTTGATCAAGAGCTTATAAAGAATGGCCGAGAACTTGTCAAAGTTGTTCCAAACAGGACCCAGTAAGATGTCATTCAAGCATTGCAAGCTTAGTAAAAAGTTCAAACTCTCAAGTTAAAGTTTGAGTGTGAATTGGAGTACGATGGAAAAGAAGAATAAGAAAAGGAAAAAAGGAAAATACTAGTACATATTTTTGTTTCAAAGCTCTCTCATGCTCTGATCACAACAAACTTTCCGTCCAGTTCCAGCCGTGAAAAATTTGGGGATTATGTTCAGAAATAGATGTTGGCCCACCACTTTTCACACTATTACAGTTGGAGATGCCGATGGATGGTGTTTGAACTGGCCGGTGTGATCAGCCCCTCAGCCTCTCTAGTGTCAATATAGGGGCATTACGTAGATCTACCGTCACTGACATGTGGTTTGGTTTCACAAAGTATTTGGTAATGCAGGGTATTGTTTCGGATAACACTGAATGTCTTAGGGGTTGTTTATACCATGGACCACTGAGTCGTCCCAAGGCCATGTAAAATATGTGATTGGTTGTTGAACTCGTCCTGGGACCACTTCAATTTACACCAAGGTAAAAATGACAAAGTGACCATGGCGTCGGAGGTCCCCAAAAGACATATTTTAAGGCCTACATTATCCATTGACATGGTCCAACGTGTTTTGCGGTGGGAGAGGTACAAGAGGTGCTATAGTAGAAAAAGGCAAGGGCCCATGGCAGACAAATACTATTATAATAAGTATTTAATGATTTTTTTTTGGGGAAGAGATCACGAAGACAAGAGAACACAACAAAATGCTCAAATTTGAATGTTTTCAAAACTGCCCTTTTTTGACATATATTTTAAAAAATGAGCACTTGCACATCTTGGTGCATGGTCATTCCTCTTGGTCCACATTCGGAATGATATCATACATTGGGTCATATTAAGCAAGAATAGGTAAAACTCCAAATGTGTGGGTGTAAAATACCTTAAAGCCTTTTCAATAGGCTCAATGTGGACCTCTTGGGCATTTAAAGAGATAACGTCATAGGTTGTTATAGAAAAACAAATCTACAAATTGTGGTCAACAACACGTAAGGGCACAAGTCTAAGATAACACGAGGTCTACAAATATGGTTTGGGATTATTGCTACTTATATATCAAACATAATGCATTAAATGGAACATGGCCAAGATGTCTATATAACGATACAATGATTTGAGCTCTTTCATGTTATTTGCATCATTAAACCTAAAGCTAAATGGACTTGTAGGATTTGGAAGGACGGATAGGTAACATTCATGCAAAAACATCTTGCTTCAAAATTTTGAGTGGTCATAAATGAAATTTTTGGCTTCTTTCGAGTTAATCATGACTAGAAAAATCACATCAAGGAACATCATTTACAATCACAATTGTATTGAAGATCTGCTCAAAAGTGGTGTACATTTCTCATTGTCTATATCCTATGAAACCACAAAACTTTGACATATAAAGGTTCTTATGTCCAAAGGCCATTGAGAATAATAATTGTAGGTTAACTCTCCAAGGAATACACTATGCATTTGACAACTTACATGGTTCATATAATGTCCCCAAATGGATTTATGTTTATAAAGAATTTCATGTATCATAAGAACTTTAAATCAAACTACAGTTGTCTAGAAAATCCTACATAGACCATAATCATTATTGTGTATTCCATATTAAAATTCACTCACATATTCTATACATAAATGGTCATTGCTTTATTTATGTAGTACTAATTGATTATCATTGACAATATGTCCAATTTGACAAGTCACAAGTAAACACAAGCTAAGCATATGCAAGAAAATTGGCATTATGCCAACGCCATGTAATCTATGAATATAAAAAATCCATTATAGATATAAAAAAAAACCAAAAAGGTTCACACATCATTCAATGAGTTTCACATGAACAAGAACAATGTGCATGTGATCTTTGAATAATTATGATCACATAGTTCTTACTCGGCCTTGCAACCTTCAATTTACAACAAATGAATACCACATGTTTTGTGAAGGCTCGATCTTTTAGGTGTTAAGATCTCCAAAGTATGAGTTGATGTGACTCATGGTGTGGGTAATGTTGAGAAGCCAAACATTGTGTGAATAATCGATGATTTAAGAACAAATTGGGAACTTGTACCTTCCACTCGAGAAGTTGATGACATCAACCCGCCTTGAGATGATGACTTCTCGGAGCACATCAATCCCATTTTCAACATGTCTATGTATCCATATCCCATAGTCATCATAGGTTATCATTATCATTTTTTTCTCCCTCTCAAATAGTATTATAATATCACCACATTAAGCCTTCATATAATGAATGATCGATAGTGTAATAGAGTTTGTGAATGATGATGTTATCATCAACATTATGGGAGTGCACTTACTATAGAACAATTGACCCATGTGCAAGCAAAGGATAATTATTGAGAGGTTTCTTTTTCCTTAAATTTTTTGGGACTTTTTTAATACATAGTTTGCAAAAGATGACACAAAGGTTTTTGCTAACCCTTATTTCCTTTCTCAAACCTTCACCAAAATTGTGTAGACACAATCCGGGGGCTCGAGGGGGTATTATCTTTAAGAGTTAGAATCCTAGGAGTCCTTAAAGTAGAAAAATATCTATTGAGCTTAAAATTTTAATATCTTCTTGGTAAATTCTTGACCCTATTTTTCTTGCAAATTTTTTATATTCTTGATAGGGTTTAGATGTGGTCCATTAATCGTGACATCTTTTGGGTTGCTTTACGACCCCCAACTCTAAATTCAAACCAAAAAGACTTACTTTTCTCTTAACTTCCAATGCCTTTAATGTTGGAATTAGAGTGAGTTTGACGCTGAGCTGAGCCCTCTAGAACAAAGCATGGAGGTACTCAATATTATCACCCAATTCCCAAATTTTGAAATCTATAATACACATGCAATGCCCCGCAACCAACTAGGCCCAAAGGTCACACAATCACGAAGAAGCAGCCTAAAGAAATCCATCTTCAATCTAGGCGATAAGGAATGTGCATCAAGTTTCAATTGATTGGTCTCTAGGCTATGAATCCGTTTTATGGAAATGTGTATTTATAATGGGCAGCTTGAGAATGAAGACTATATTGACCCCAACTTCATATGACCGCAACACTAAAAAAAAAACAAAAACAAAAACAACAACAACAACAACAACAACAACACTAAAAACACAATATAGTATTGTGGAAGTACCATGCCCTTTCATCACAGCAATGAAAATTTGACACATAATATTGTTCCTCCACATTTTGTAACATTCTTCAACCTCCTAATGGAACTAAAATTTTAAAAACTAAAGAGGCTAGGATGAATGCACATGTGGCGGGTGGGAGTAGAGGAATTTACCCAACGTAGTGTTGAATTTGAACTCCCCCCTTGCACATTCTTCTCGTATCCCGATACAATACCAATTGTTTACATGCCCGTAGAGCTTGTAAAGGGACAAAGCGATGTTGAATTCCCACCTAACGTGAATCCCTCTAAACAAATTTGGGGCCTTAGTTCATATATTGAATGCCAACCAACATGGTTGGATGACATTCTAAACGATGAGGTGTCGTGATCAATATCCTACAACCAAAACTAGCAAAGCAAACACACACACACACACGTTTAGTGTTTATAAAATCACTCGTAAGTCCGTCAATGAGTCGAGTATGTTACAACTATAGTAGAGGCGTGTATTCCCAATCAAAACCAAGTTTGACAATCTATAGGGTGCCATAATTTTCATCGGGTTGGGACTGAATGTTGACCATGCTAGGAGTAAATTTCGATCAGACTGGGATTGACTTATGATGAGGCCGGGACTAAATTTCGATCAGGCTGCAACCAATAGTGCTAGGACACATGCCCTGGTTTTGGGTGTCAAAGTAAGAAGGAACGTGTGGTTATGGCAAACTCTAGACAATGGTGATTGGCTTCAAATTCACGGTAATTTCAATTTCAGGAATAGAATCACCACAGAATTTGCAGCCCTCCTCATTTTTATCTTCCTACACGGGAAAAAAAACTGCACCGAACAAGGGCCGTCGTCCCGACGCGAACGACGGTCGAATTTGTCAAGTGTGAAAACACGACGTGAATTTAGCATTGGAAGTAACACCAAGACTCGAGAGGCGAGGGTTTGACTCCATGAATCCCCCCCCCCCACCCCCACCACCACCACCACCACATATGGGAGTTTCTCCGGGGTCCACCAAAACGGCATTACTAATTTGTCGAAGCCATCACACACCCTATGATAAGGCATGGATTCCTTGCGGAGGCGGCTTGGCCGGTGTGGCGGGTACGGCATTTGTAGGCATCCTCGCCCTCACATATCGACATAAATAGTCTTCTATCCCAAACGCGGGTTGGGTCCGGATTTAAGCACGATTTGCTCGTTACCAATTATACGACCGATTTCCACATACACGGATGATGCTACTTTAGTATAGTACTTGCATGCTTAATGAAGCCGCTCGATCGAGAGTTTCCCTCCCTCGATACACATATACTAATGGTGGTGAGCTGGGAGGAGGGGTGATGGAAAGTATCTAGTCAAACTACACGCTCCTTAATATAAACATAACCTGTATGAACCCTCTATGTATGTAATTTTAACTGCCTGCTAATCATCAGCTCATGCCCCGATATTATTATTGTGATGAGTAGTATTACCAACTGATTAGAAATCCTCCCCACCGCTTATTCATAGAAACCGCAACCCATATTACTCCCCCTTTGTTTATCATATACTTACGCGAAATCATGCCATGGCCGGGCCGGGACTCGTAGTTGTACCCATTCTCACATAAAAAAAACGAGTATATAAATTAGGGGGGTGGTGGTCAAGCATGGGTCAATTGCAAGTATATGGTGAGGCTTGTCAGAAGTTCTTTTTATGGGCCGTTAATAAGCCCAAAAGATCTACCCAACTCCCCTCGTGGTTGCTTAAAGAGGGGACAGACGCAAGGTGCTAAGGTAGCCTCCATATATAAGTGTAACATTTATATATGTGTATATGTGAATGTGAATGTGTGTGTGTGTGTATATAGTCCCCCATCTTAAACTTAGCCACTCTTGGTCACATAACCCAATACTAATTTTTTTCAATCCGTCCAGAAGGAGTCAATAATATATAGTGAACTAGCTAAGCAAAGGAAGTGATTGCACCCCAGCAAGGGAGGCAAGGTGCCAGCCCTCACCCTGACACTCCATGTTATGTTATGTTATGTTATGTTATGTTATTAAAACGTAATTGGCCTTGCTCTTGATGAGTCGTGTGGGTGTGGGTAAATGACGCTTTCCGACAAGTTAACGTAGCCAAAAAGTAAAGATGTTGGTTTCTTTGGATTACAACCTAGGGTTGATTCGCCCCAGCCCTAGGTTGTAATCAGCTGGGGCGAATCAACCTGTACACTGGTTCTTTGGAGTCAAGGGTTTAGGCATCTAACAAGGAACGAGTGTATGGGTTGGTTCGCCCAAATTTACAACCTAGGCTACGAATAAGAAGAGGGGATTATCTTATGGATGAATGGACCTTTTATCCATCCAACACTTAGCCCCGATCCATCTCAATTAACCTCAAGTAAACTACACCGTTTATGGGTACTTAGTGGCGCTTACTATTTGGAGTTACCGCCGTGCCATGACTTTGTAGGTTTATGAAGGAAAGGTGTTTGTGATCTATGATGACGAAACGGCTTGATGTGAGCTTTGTTGGTAAAGAATGATATCTATACCGAAAAGTTAGCAACAAGGTGTTGTTTACTTTGGATTATGACCTAATTTACTAGGCTACCATTAAGAAGAGGGAATTATCTCATGTACAAGCGTACCTCTTATCCATCCACCATCAAAACTTGACCCGTAGGTTTGTACCCGACTCGTCTCAATTAACCTCGAACCTCGAGTAGACTACACTGTTTATGGTATTTAGTGTTGCTTACTATTTGGAGTTACACCGTGCTATAACTTTGTACTTTTATTAACGCAAAATGTGTGTGATCTACAATGACTATACAACATAATTGACCCTTTGTTGGTAAAGAATGATATCTATACAAAAAAGTTAGCAACAAGTAAGATGTTGGTTTCTTTGGGTTAAAGCCTAATTTACTAGGCTACCATTAAGAAGAGGGAATTATCTCGTGTACGAGCGTACCTCTTATCCATCCAACATCGAAACTAGGCCCCCCCGTAGGATTGTACCCTAATCATCTCAATTAGCCTCAAGTAGACTATACCGTTTATGGTATTTAGTGTCGCTTACTATTTGGAGTTACACCATGCTATAACTTTGTGTTTGTAATGAACCCTTTTTTCCCCTTATAAGTAAAACATTTTGTGATCTACAATGACAAAACAACTCGATTTGACCTTCGTTGGTAAAGGTTGATATCTTTACCAAAAAGTTGTAGCATTACATAAGTTCAAATATTAAGTAGCACTAAATGTCGTAAATGGTGTACACCTTCTTGTCTAATTAGTGTGGGTTACCATTTGGAGTTACACATTGCTATAACATTATACTGAGAGTATCATTTTCTACCCGAATAACACGAGTAGTTAGTGTGCACACCGAAGAATATAATATAACTTAGTTGGCTAAACATTAATGTCAGTAAAGAGTTATAGCAACATGTAACTCCAAATGGTAACCCACACTAATTACACAAATTGTGTAATTGGAGAGTGTCAAATGAATTAGGAGAAGTAACATCCGGGATGCATACAACTGGGTGGCTTGTTTTCATGTTGGATGAATGAGAGGCACGCTTGTATATGATAATTCCCTCTCTCTGCTACCACCCAAATCATTTATTTGGGAGAGAGGTGGGAATTATCACATATGAACGTAGCTCTCATCCATCCAACATCGACAACTTCACATGCCTATAAGTTTGTGGCTCATTCATCTCAAATGACTTAGACCTAAGTGAATTAGGCCAATTTTGAGCAGAATGGTGCTTAGGGATTCAAGAACTAAAACTAATTCCAATGTTCAATCAACTCATAATATTAACTTTCGGAATGCCTGCTATTTCAAGGTTTGTATGTTGGATGGATGAGATGTACGCACATGCGCAATAATTCCGCCTCTCCAACTTAATGAAGCTTAGGGGCAATATTCATCAACCCTTTATAGCATGAGCCCATTTCAATATGGTCAATCATATATTACCCTCATTTTTCACACTCGTTCATATAAGGACTCCCATGTGCTAGTGTACATAGTGCTAAGCACATCACCAACTTATTTTGAAATATTGGAATATCACGGGTAATTTGTAATAATTGGGTTTAGGATTATTTTGAAATAATCAAATTGAATCACGAGGGTTGTTGTTGTTGTTGTTTGTTTGTTTTTTTTGACAAAATGCCAACAAAGCCAACGCCAAATGCATTAAGAACCAAGAGAACGCGCTCACAAGGGGAGGCGGGGATCCTCATACGCGAAATATTGCCACATAAAAAGTAACATCAAAAGAACCCCACCACGGACAACCCCCCAGACCCACCTAACCATGGACAACCCCACCCCACCTGCTGAGGACAACCCCCAAACCACCAAATTGCCCACTGAAGAGAATAACTGCCTAACTACGTTGCGCTTCCAGTTCCAAGCGACATTCAAATCATTCCTTCTACAAAGGACATTCCTCACATCCCACATTTGGTCAAAGCCTTTAAGCATAGCCGCAACGGAGAAGTTGTTGATCTTAATTTGCTTAATTACCCATTCCCAAGCCACCTTAGCGCCTTGACATAAATGATGAGTTGATCCCAAATACGGTGTTAGACCTTTGACTCGTGCCATTGTTCATGGTTAAACACTTCGTCCAAATGGTCTAGATCTACGTGGCACCACTTGGTGGCAGACTTTCAGGATCCCGACTCAAGAAATGCTCCACCCAATTTCGGAAGCTAGATTTTTTTTAAATACAAATAAAAATTTATAGACATAAGGCCAACACAACCAATGCCAAGAGAATTAAAAATAAAAGAAAACACGCCCACACTGAGGGGAGGCGGGGGCCTTCGGGCGTGATACACTGCCACGTAAAAAGAACCAACAACCGAGGACAACCCGCCGGACCCCCCAAGACGAGACTTTCAAAAACTGAACCAATGCTCAACATAATTGTCATATATATATAGATATATATAAACTTCGTGAACATTCCTAACCTACTTTCAATCAACAAATTTAATTATCATCCCGTTTTCAATTTCAAATGGTAGCTTCTTGGAAAACCTTGAGAAGGCAAGCAAGAAGAGATTCCCCATTTGTGGCATTTGAGCAATGAGAGAGAGAGAAAGCGATTCACACTCAAATGAACTACGAGGACTAACTTTGTTTCAATGATTTTGAGCTCCTAAAAAACAACCAACAAATACAATATGCAAGGTCATGGGGTTTGAGCTACAAAACCTTTCACATTACATTTCATATTTCAATAGTTCTTCAACTGTATTCATGTGGCTCGCTATGGTTTCTTCAACCATTTTGAACTCATTTTGTGTGTTGACCCCTAATGTTATATAGGACCAAATTGTGGTTTAGGAAAAAACACAATGAATTATGACAATAAATTAATTATCAAATTTAAAAAATTATGGTGAATACAATTTGTGTCATTCTTGATTTGACTTTACTCAATTGATCAAGAACTGACAATCGACAATGTATACAATATACAAGATGTCATCTCTAATGAATTGAATGATATGTTTTCAATTTCACTAGCAAATATTGTTCACATATGATAAAAGTCTTTTATGCACAAAATAATTAGGCAAGCTAATGGCATTCTCCATTTTATGGAATTTCTCTTAAGTTTGGCTTTGAAAATGCTTATACAAATCTCAGGACCTCATATAAGAGGTCTAATAACACCTATATGTTCTTTGACTTTGTACCCAACAATTTTTCTTCATGCATGTTTAATGAAGCAAGCTTGCAATTTTCACTTTGTAGTTGATTTTGAAAATACATAGAACCTTGGGGATAATAAGGGTTAAGCATATTATGCGTAATGGTTGGATCTTAACCCTTAAAGGTATGCCAGATCATATCTAGGCTTCATGGTGTCACATAAGGGGTTTAAGACAACTATTTTATCTAGTCAACATCTAAAGTAACATATTTACCATATGCACTATTCCAATTGGAGCACGTATATATGTTAAAGGGTTTACTAGAGACATTTGAGGCGTGAGCCCATAGAAATGACGTAGACTAAATATACACAACGTATATCGCACCATCATTATCACATGTGATTTTATTCTCACTTCCTTTTCTAAAAAGCATGCTAAAAGTGGATTCAAGAACATAGACCAACAAAAACATTACTTTAAAACACTTCTATTAGGTTTGTACATATCGTCACGTATCCCTTATAAAATACATCCCCAATTCTTTAAGGGTTCCAATAGTTTGGAAATTGGAAGTGTAGAAGTCCGGAGTTGAGGTTATTCTATAGAGTTTGGCACTCCGTCCTTTCCCTTGGTTGGTTAGTGTATGCTTTTCTTTTAAATAGATTCAACCATTTTGGCCCAGTATTAAAAATAAACGTTGTGTCGGTGATCTAGGTTTAGGTCAACCTACATAGGAAAACTACATCAAACGCATGCGATTTGTTCCTCACTCAAATACACATGGACCGATACATGTATTTTAAAGTACAATCTTTCATTTCTAGCTTATTGTATGAAATTTGCTTATATTTGCATGAATTGACAAGCCTGCATAAATGACCAAAATCCGCTTTTGGGAATTTGCCTCCCATGCACATCAAGAATACCTCGACATCATGCAAACAAGTTGAATTGCTTGAGTTTTATAAATTATGGTGTTATTGTTGCCATCATTGCCAACAAAAGCCAAGATGCACTCCGCTCCTTGCCGAGCCATATCTCTTACACATAAATGTGTAGATGTTTTCCATGTAAATGATTTTGCATTGACTACACGTTGCCTTGCATGTGTACTCCTTGTAGACAAACATGTTTTTCTTTCACACAAGTGCTTCTCACCTTTCTATTGTTCTCCTTCCTTCCGCTTTGAATACCCAAGCGCACACAATATGAAGGTTGGAAAACCAAATTCCTAAATCCTTATTATATCCAAGTCCTTAAGAACCCGATTCTTGAATCCTTATCATACAATGAGTTTCATGCTTTTCTAAGAACATTTGTCAAGGGACAGTTGCAAGCTTAAAGTAAAGTTGTAGACAAAAGTCATAAAACACACATATGTAAAGCTCAAAAAAGGGAGAGTCTTACCATCATCACATGCAAGTTGCATCAATTTTTCATTGTTGGGTTTTCATTCTACGGAGCACAAAACCACAATAGATCCAATGGAGAAGAGCATTGGTGTAACCCTCTATGAAGATAAAAGTTCCAAAATTTTGGTGGCACGATTTGAATTGCTATAGAGACCCCATGATGGATTATGGGAGGACCCCACGAGTGGAGCCATGGTGGCATGCATGTATCTGAGTGCCATGGGATGGCCTCTTGTTACATGTGACGTGGTTGTAACGGCGACTTGACAACCACCACCCATAACAATTGATGTGTATTGCCACCCTGACACCTATTACAACGGGTGCCTAAGTTGTATTTGGAGCAGTAGTGTGTGAACTCACCTAACAAGTGTGATACGCATGCAAGCAAGTTGTGTGGCACCACTAGCTGGCAAGCACATTGGGAGTCACGCTTGCCTTCAATGAATATTGGGCTAAGTAATGTTAGGATACCACACCAAATCAAACTTGTTTAAAACATCTTGATAGGCAACATCTAGGGCATTAGTTAGGGTTCTTTGCCAATCAAGCCTCCCATAATCAAGAAAAGAGTTCCACATTGATGAGCATTTTCAACCGCCCACTTCGTGGCATTAAGAACTAGGTCCCAAAGAAAACCTTGAAGGTAGTCTTGGCTGTATCTCAAGCCACAATGCCCCACTCTGGCCTGATATATCCATCCAATGAACTCCAATGGATCCACCATGGCCACCATGTGAGGAATCACCTTAGAAGGAGTGAAATATCAATGACCTACTTGAAATATGGAATTGTTCTTGAGAAACCTTCTATTTCATGTCATTGACTTCCTATAAGCCATTGCAAAGCTAAAATCATTTTATTTCACTCCATGATATGGAGATTACATTAGCTTGGCTTCAAGTTTGTAAGCATGATCATCACATATAGGCTTGCAACTCAAGATCTATATACATTCCCAATTATTTGTATATGATGTGTGACCGATTCTTTTATAAACACGTAAACTTGTCATTTGGTTCATCAAAATGGATATTTTGCTTTTAAGTGTTTAATGGTGCACATACAATCACCTTACTCCTACTTCCATCATAGATGAGTTTACATGTGTTGTCACAAATATCCAACACCGCAACTTGGATGTCTTATGTCTAACTTGTGATAGAAAGTGGATATCAAATATATATAGAGAGAGGCAATACACCAAGGTAGGTTACTCAAAGTTGACATTACAACATCTCCATGGAGAGCCATCAAGCTATTCATGGATGCATGAAAATTTGCAACAATTCTATCCAAATATGGATGTACCTATGATGACATTGAATGCGTTTTTAGATTTTCCTAATCAATAGAGGGTCAAATAAATACACATATCTTTACAAGTATAAGTTGTGAGAGGGTGAAAAGAATTGCCTGAAAGACCAATTCATTCTAAAGTCATAGTCACTTGAATTCTTAGATGTTCACATTATAAGCCCCTCCCCCCAACAAAATAGCAAATGGACACACCCTTGACACATGTGTATACCAAACATAAGTCTAAGTGAAGGCCTTGTGCATCAATGGGGTTTTGGAGCGGGTTGAAGGGGAGCCTTATGAGTTTACATTCCATAATTTTAGCACTTTTAAAGATAATCTACAATTATATATATATAGAGAGAGAGAGAGAGAGAGAGAGAGAGAGGTCATGAAACAAATATATTGCTCATGGGTATTGTAGAACACCAACAAGCCTATAAAGACCAAAGGCGGTCCCTTAGCTTGAACAATATAACTTCATAGCATCTCCTTGAGAAATTCATAATAAATACATGCATTAACAAAATCACTTGGGACTTGACATGATTGATTGAAGTAGAGTGGTAAGAAAATACTATCTAAATTTTGTAAAGAAGAAGAAGTCACATTCGATGCAAAACATCCCTATCATGATAAATTTTGGATAAAAGAAAAATGATGTCAATCATTCATTCAAGATTCTGCTAAAACAAACATGACCATCACAAAGTCAATCAAGATAATCACATAGTCCCAATCCATGAAAAAATAATTTAAGGAATACATGTTGAATGCAATGCTTATAAGAGACCACTTTATGGGTTTCACGAAAGGTTATGCTAAACCCTAAACTCAATTATCTTTCATATCAAACATCGGGGGCATTTTCAATTGAAGCAAATATTTGTTAACTTCAAGATTAACATGGACGTGGATACCTACAAGCTCTTCAAACGATAGGGAAGAAAAAGCTCCTACTATAAACTCATCTTATTACAAAGTCATATGAGCATGCCTTATATATTAAAGTTCCAACATGGTTTACGTAAAACCATTGTCATATAATTAATTTATTACCAAGATTTTATTTAAGCAAATAAAACACTCTATTATGTTTTTATGGTTTCCTTACAAAAATGAAATTTCTTATAAAAGAAACTTATTTTGAAATTTCTAACGGATCTCAAAACAAATTAATAACACGTCGAAACCACAATGGTGTTTCATTACATGTTGTTGCACATTGGAGAACCTCTTGAATCTAAGGTTAACGGTATAGGAAATCGAGGCTTAACTTTTGCACACATGTTGAAGGCTCTAACTACTTAATTGACGATGTAATATTTTACCAAGCAAAGTCAATTATGTTCTATAAAGTCGAGACAACTTAATGAATTGTTGGAAGTAAAAATTGAGTTGTTGAGTAAGACATCATTGCATTGCGCAATTCCAAATAGTAACACAGACTAATTGAGATGAATCAATGTGCCTAGGGTGAGTTTCCATGTAGGCTACTCACACACTAAATTTTGGATAATAGTGGGTTGGAGGCATTCACATGTAGAAAAGCACAAGATGCCAACCACATTTTAACCTACAAGTATTGGTCACCCAAAGGATTGAACCCGTTTTAGGAGGAGGAGGTTAGTAGGCAGACTTAGATTTGAGAATATGAGAGTTGCTACACTAAATAGTCTTATCATTATGACTGAAATAATTTTCTAGAGCCCATGCTAATTCTCATAATGATTATTAATTTGGGCCACATTGATTTTCAACGCACGCTAAATTTCTAGTAGAAACTCAGTGTGGGCCATAATATTTTTTTTTCTAGAAAATCAATGTGGGTGATTTTTATTTTGTGCTATTGTCGTTTTATAACTAATATTCAGTGTGTTGGTTGGAAGTCTTCATGGAGACTTGGAAAAAAACATGGGGTGTTGGACCCACCTTAATCCCACCTTGGCTAGATAATTAGTGTGGCCCACGCTAATTATTTCCATGCTAATTCTACACCCGCACTAGAGTAGAGGCACCTATTCCCAATCAAGAACCCATCAAGAACCTACAGGGTTCCATGATTTCGATGAGGCCGGAACCAATAGTGCCATGACACATGTCCCTAGGTTGAGTGCTCAAGTGAGGGGGAATGAGCCATTAAAATGAGCAGTTATGGCAAACTCTAGACATCGATAATATGTTCGAGCCAACTTTGGGCTTCCAAAATTCAAAGTAATTTCAATTTAAGGAATAAAATCACCGAAAAAATTGTAGTCCTCATAATTTCTATCTTCGTACACGAGAACAATTTACACCACCTTATACTTCTTCAGATTTGACGCATAATCTCTTAAGTGATCGGTTATGGGCGCCTCTACTCTAACAATATTATTGAGTGTAGTGAGCACATACAAACCCTAATGCACTAGATTCCATCTACATTTGGACAAGTTTCTCACTACAGTCTAACCACGTTAATACGACACTCATTTATATGACACCCTCACTATTAAGACACATTTTTGCTCGACCAAACATTTTAATTCAAAGCTCCCTCCTTCATATGACTATGACACTTGATAATGTGACATTTAGAACCTCCGTCTTGTCATATTAGAGAGGTAGTTAATGCTAAAATTCCTTTAACCTATGTTGTGTACATCTAAAGTACATCCATTTTCACTTGAGAACTACTTGGGAACTTCACTTACCGTTGGGAACTTAATGAGAATTAGGGTTACTAGTGCAAAATGGACATGGTTAGGGTTAGAGTGGCCTCCCGCCTGGTATGTTGCTAAACGCCATGCCTCTCTGTTGTCCAGTGTCTTATTAGAGAACTCTTTATATTTTGGTGTTACTAAAATTATTAGTTTTCAAAAGTTACTAGGGAATTTCGATAAGATGACAGTTGCGAACTTAGGTAGGCAACACGAGAGATCTTTGGACTCTTATTTCAAGAGTTCTTGTTTGGGGTTACAAGTTATTATTTCATACCATCTATATTACTTAAAATCGTTATATATATATATTCTTAAGCTCGCATTACTTAAGTTTTCGTATTCCCTCCATAATACGACAACTTTATGCCATTTGTCATATTAATGAGAAGACGGCACCTCAATAACACGACTTGTTTTGTGTTTCCCAAACGTGTCATACTAAAGAGGGAGACCAGTAGAATCTGGTGGGCAAGCGGCCTACATGGAAACTCACCCTTACCAGTACCACCCACACAACATCCTTATGACACGTTATAACTTTTGGCGTGGTTTTATAGGTCCATTGCCATTGTCACGTTGTTGTATGAGATGCCTGAAGCCGCGATAGCTAGGAAATTAAAGGTCCCCATAGCTGCCGCCTCCCTTTGGCTTTTCTGAAAGCCTCGCTGGCCAAGCCTGCCTTTAACTTATAAGGCCACAGAGGCATAGACGGGTGGCCGCACGCTCACCTTCTAGCCTTCTAGGCTTAATCATCAGTTTCCTTGCTTTAGAGGTGGCACATGCTAATGAACAAGCTGCCGATCTAAACTCCCTAATTCCCTTATTAACACGGCCGGCCTACTCTAACTCCCCTCCCTAATTAATAATCACCCCTGCCTGCATTACACCTTTAATTAGTCTAATCCCACCTTTCTCTTACATAAAGCACCTCCAACATGAAACTCACACAACTGCAAAAAGTTAAGTTAAGCTAAGCTAATTAAGTGAGAAGCCTGCAGATCACCTAGAGTGGAACTTCATTGTAAGGGCCACTTCACACACGAGCCGAAGCCGTGACCATGAAATTGTGAGAGCCCAAAAGAAAGTGTCCAAAGGCCGTCCCAACTCACCTCCAAAATCATGTAGTGTGGTCACGGATTCTCAAGTGTAGTGTGAAGTCACATGTGACCGGGCCCTCAACCCAAATGCTATTCCAATGAATTTCTATCCATGCGGGTCCTCACACATGATAAAAATATATAATAAACCAACGGTTGTGAGCGTTCGGAGTGCCATGGTCTCCTGGTTTTGTGTTAGGCCTACCCCCAAGAGGTGGTTTTTGAAAACACTCCAAGTGAGGATGAAACATGATCCATTTGATGCCATGTAGGAATCCATGCAGACTTTACATCCATTCTGCATTCACATACTCCGTTGGTCCCTCAAGCGCAGTGTGAAGCGAACTTGGACTGGCTCCGCCTTTTCCACCAATGAGAGCGCTTGAAGTGTCATGGTCACGGGCTCTCAGTCTCATGTGTGAAGTGGCCCTAAGTAGTAATAACTTAGGTTATTAATTCTTCTTCTTCTTCTTTGTCTTGCTTCTTCTTCTTCTTCTTCTCCTCCTTTATTGCCAGTCCATCAGCAGCCCACACAGGGATCCTCAGTTAGTAGACTATTAGACAGTGGCATTTGGTACACGACACATTTGAGTTCGGAGGAGTAGGTGGGGGTGGCAGATAATGTGTGGCCAAGGTAAGGTAACGTAAGTAAGTCTAGATGGACCACTCATGGATGAACATGTCATTTTTTCATCCATCATTAGGCTTTTGGCAAACTTATATTTGTGCACTTGCACTTGGATTTCATCGTTACACCTATCAAGGAGGTAATTGTGAAAACCATGGTCTTCCTATACTTTGGTTGTCAATTCGTCTTGATTTGAGTTTACTAGATTAGATGGGGATCTCTAATCCTCGTTTTTGGGATGAATATCACTCGTCATGTTCTACATTAATAATATGATCGATCTCTCTCTTTTTCCATGTCTCTTGATTTGTCCTCCCCTTCATTAATTGTTGGGAACATTCACCCTTGCATTTGACCAAGGATTTATGCCACTCAAGTAGAGTTGAAGGTGGCAATGTTGGGAACTTCTTACAGTTTGGAGATTTCTTTTCCTAGTATGTTTGACTCGAATTGGTATGAGAGACTCTAAATTGGTCTAGCAAGATTGAGCTAAAAACTATAAGGGGTGGGTTTCTATTGGACTCCATTACATGAGTGGCACGAATCCTAAGCCTCCCTGCATTTTGATGTACTTTGTGTTGTGTACAAGTAGTGGAGAAAATGTTCTTGTGCATGTTGGATATAGACAAACTCTAGGTGTTGCACCCCCAGGGATTGAGATGTTGTAGTAAGTAAGGTACGTGATTATTGTGTGATCGTTATATCCTAATCATACACTACATTTGAGTGGTACATGGCAAGATTTGTAGTTGAGAAAGTGAATCAACATACAAACGTCGCAATGAGATTGGATTGTGTGCTCAAAACACACTAAACATTTTAGGTTCAATTGTTAATAAATACTTAGGATGAAGTTGTATGGACTCATTTTTTTGGGAAAAATTGAATGTTATTATGTCAGGTAATGATGTGTATGTGAAGGTGTTAATGGCAAACAATGCCCAAGCTATTGGAATGATGTGAAGGAAATTCACAGGAGTGGAGACCCTAATATCCCATGGAAAACCGTGAGCATACATGTCTTTTCCATTGGCCAACCAATTCGGATAAGGTTACGCAAAAGTACATCAAACCATCCTTGCAGTTACAACACAATCAAATATGCATGGATTACAACGACTCCATAACAATGGAAGATGTTGAAACTAACTACCATGTTATTTATTTGTGGTGGTTATACTCTAGAGTTGCCGTTGAGGAAGGTTTGTTGAGTCTTTTTGAGTGATTGGAAATTTGGCACTTTTGTCACAAACAATGGGGTGGTCATATGCCTTTGGTAAGTACAACATGGAACCATTTTAGTCACAACTGCTTTACTTCAAAAATCATTAGTGTTTTCTCTTGAGTTTATGTTGAAATGGTGTGGGATTGATGTGTGTATGACATGCTCCTCCAATTCCATCCGATGTGTCTTGTTTTCACATGACATAGCATTAGAGGGTCATGTGGAAATGCCAACATGCAATCTTGCGGAGACAATTGACAACAAATGACTTCAATAATCCACAAACAACATGACATGCCTTTATGAATCTACATATGACAATTTTATTAGAGCCTTCATGCAAATCGCCGATTACAGGTTTCAGCTAAAAGGTGGATCCGCCTGCAAAGGTCCGAACCAAGTGTCCTTGAAACTGAAGGTTATTGCTAAGTGTGGAGATCCAAAGTTGTTGGCAGAGGCCGAAGATCTTACCACAAGATATTGATCACATTGTACCTCTAAACCTATACGCACACCCTACTTCCACATACTTGGAGGCAATGTGGCAAAATCCAACAGCACCCACGACACATCACTAAAACAAATGGGAGAACCCTAGACTCATGGACGAGTACTATGTCGATCGAGTCAAGTTCATTCCATATCCATGATATGGAGTGACCATAAACGTTATCTTGACGGAGGAGAACTCATACCGGGTAGCTCATGGTATGGCCTTTAGGTGAGAGATAAGGGCCCTCACAATTACATGGTCACGGCCCCTTGGGCGTGTGTGTGAAGTGGCCTTACCTCAGCGCTTTTGTCACCTTAAGATAACAGCCACCACATGGCTGACGGCCACCAGTCAACTGGAAATGACAACTGCAATAATCCTTTACATGAAATGGGGCTGCCTGTCCTGGTAACTCTATTAGTGACAAATATAACACTCATAGCCCTATTAAAATATGCAACACGCACACATGAATCGTGATGCCATCTAGTGTATGCGACAGCTGCTTATCCTTGCTTCTTCTAGACAAGATGACCTCATGACCCTTGGCATGTGTGTGTGTGTGTGAGAGAGAGAGAGAGGGGGGGGGGGGCTTTCCTTTTAAAATAAAACTCCTAAGACTTCTATGGACTTCTCCTTAAGATATGTCAGATGGTGCTAAAACCAACACCCTACCCAAAATTGACACCCGCAAATCTTGCATGATAAGGGTCACTTTACACACAAGATTGGTCCCGTGACCATTGCATTTCAAGCACTCTCATTGGTGGAAAAGGCGGAGCCGGGTCCAAGTTCGCTTCACACTATGCTTGAGGGACCAACAGAGTATGCGAAGGCAAGGTGGATGGTAAGTCTACGTGGATTCCCTCATGGCATCGAATGGATCATGTTTCGTGGTCATTTGGATTATTTTCGAAAACCATCTCTTGCAGGTAGGCTTAACAGAAAGTTGGGAGATCATGGCACTCCAAAATCTCACAATCGTTGATTTATTATATTATATCATATGCGAGGGCCCCGTATGAATAGAAATTCATTGAAATAGCATTTGGTTGAGGGCCCAGTTACATATGACTCCACTCTACACTTGAGAGCTCATGATCACAGTTTATGATTTTGGAAGTGCCTTGGGACAGCCTTTGGACACGTCTTTTGGGCTCTCATAGTTAATGGTCATGGCTTGTGTGTGAAGTGGCCCTAACGGACAATTTAGACTATAGTGAAGAAGTGCACCAGCCAAGGATTTGAAGCGAATGGAACAATATGATAGGCTAAGAAATGGGTTCTTCACTGGTTGGGTTTTACACTCCGTCCAAGACTTCTCCGGTGGCGAACTTCAAGCGTGGATGAAAAATTGACATGGCTTCCAACATGGCATCACTTTTTGCAAGATTTCTTAGGCAACCTCAAACCCTCGGACAAGAAACTTGGTCTCTAGAGAACTCCAACTTGAGGCATTTTTATGATTATTTTTCCATCTTGCCTGCCATACCAACCGTTG
This sequence comes from Polytrichum commune, assembly GCA_950295325.1. Taxonomy (NCBI): domain Eukaryota; kingdom Viridiplantae; phylum Streptophyta; class Polytrichopsida; order Polytrichales; family Polytrichaceae; genus Polytrichum; species Polytrichum commune. The sequence continues at coordinate 64,347,068 of OX485804.1, forward strand.
CCTCAAATAACCTTGCTTGGGGCTGAAATTCTTGAGCGACTGGTGCACTTCTTCACTATAATCTAAACTGGCCTTAAATACATGTTGGTTTTGAGAATGTCCACCACTTTAACATCATCTTTCCATGTTGGTTTGCATTTGATCATTTACCCTTATGACTATTGCATATACATATACTTTGATGCATTGGAATCCCTTGTCTATTGCTAACGAGAATTGCTTGAAAACTTGTTGGATTTGATAATCATTGTGTATATGCTGAACACTTGAGAGGCATAATATCTCCCACCATGTACTCCATGTTACATGGGCTCCACAATTATGGGGATAAAGCAAGGCTCTATAACTCAATCCAACCACACCAACTAGTAAGTGACAACCTGTAAATGTTTAACACTTCTTTACCTGTGAGAATCCTATGTGCTCTCTCTCAAAAAGAGGAGCCACATTGGAGTCATGTCACCGAAAGCCCTTCACTTGTTATGGCCAATCTTTAATGTTTTGAGAATATAAAGATGTGATTCTCATTTGATTTTATTTTGATTTGAAGGAGAATGATGCTCTAAGGATCTATTGAAGTTTGTAGAGGGTCACTAAGACTTTAAGGAGGTTGCAAATTTTTGCACATATGTGTAATTATATATTACTATTTAATATATATTATTTAATTGTCTCCATTTATCATGGTTTTATTATAAAGAAGAGTTTTATCAACCCTTAAGCATCTTACAGGCCAGACTAGGTGTCTCCATGCACAGAGACTTGTATTTGAAACTTTTTTTTAAATAAAATTTTTGAGGTCATAATTGATCCCTATCTAAAATTAACTTATTCTTCTAGTGCACTTTTGAACCGGTTGAATACCTTGATGCTAGTGGGGACTTCTATCAAATATGTAGCATGGGTACCTTTGGATGCATGTACATAGGTTGAATTTGATCATCAATACCATATTTGGATTTTTTGATTTTCTATTTGGCATAATAAAATATCAGTAATTAAGACTCTAAACCCACAAATATATAAAATACGATTTGTGAACTTGGTGAGGCTCGTATAAATTTTGTATATGATTGTACATTGAGACCATGTGTCCTTTAGGGGTTAACTACCCGAACTTGTTAGCTTCAACATTGCGACCATTGGATCTTCTCAACATTTGTTAAACTGAAAAAATCTTCTTCTTCTTCTTAGGTCTTCAAAATGGAATTGATTCCAACGTATAAGTGGTTGACCTTAAAAACATGTTTTTGATAGTGAATTGAATTGCCCTTGGTATCAAAGGCGGTGTGAATTTATTTATTTATTTATTTAGAGACAAAAGGTCAACACGCCAACGCCAAGATGCATCAAGACCAAAGGAAGATGTGCCTTGGATGCGCCACACCGCCATGTAAAGACCCGGACCCCACCATGAACAACCCGCCAAACCACCTAACCCCAACCAACCAACCAACCAACCAAGGATACCCCAAGCCACCAGGAGCCCAAAGTGCCAACAAGTTGTGCCCTCGGGGGGGGCACTCCCTTGTATATTTTGCATACACCTGCGATAATGACCTATTAAAATGGGGGCTATTTACCTATGAGAAAGGATTATAAGGGATGCTAATTTTTGAAATAATGGTAAATTGTTGTGATTATTTGCACCCTATTGGTAATTATAAATTCTTGGATGGTTGATTTTATGGTACCCTATATTACTTATATGTCCAGGCTTCCGGTGGTGATTGCTTGATTGTTTTCGATTGTTTGGAAGCCGAATCCTCCAATTGTTCCAGGGCCTCGGAGAAGCAGAGTGCCACTCTTGCACCAAGTTGAGGTATGCCAACTAGGGTTGACGGAGGCAGGGGCGAGAGAGGGCGGGAGCGGAGGTGGGGGGCGAGAGAGGAACTAGGGTTGACGGAGGCGGAGGCGAGAGAGGGCGGGAGCAGAGTCCGGGGAGTTCTGTAGAGGAAACGGCTGATTGCCGAGCTTTCTAGAGGTAGCTCAGATTTTTCAATTTTTACTCGAGAGTGGGCCTAGAGAGTGCAAAATTTATCGGTTGATAGCCCCCATTTCCTAATGTATTTAGGCAATTAGCCGGCATTTTTTTTTTCATTTATGCAATTTCCGAAAGGTCTAAAGTGGGGCCGGTTTTATATTTTGGTGGCAAAGTATTTAATTTTTGAAACTATCGCTTTTTCTCCATGCTATTTTATACGTACCACTTAGGTAATTTAATCATGTTTTGTCAAATGCTATATTACATATAATCATGTTTCACAATCCCAAAGCACCCTATACTACATCTAATAATTTTACAAATTTTACGCCAAATTTTTATACAAGACCCTATATTTTATCGCACGTAGTTCCTACGTTTTTCGCCAGTGCCCCCCCCCCCCGAGGTTGTGCCAATTCCAAGCAATTTTCATTCTATCCCATCTACAAAGGATGTGTCTATCACCCAAGTTTGATCAAAAACCTCTGAGAAGGGCTTTGGCCAAAGAGGCGCTAATATCAACATATTTAACCACTCTAGCCCATAATGAGGCCATCCCAACTAAGGTGTTGAACCTTGGATTTGTGCCATTTGTTCTTGGTTGAACACCCTTATTGTTGCACTCAATCCGAATTGTCCAAAGCATTATACCATGGAGGAGGTGCCAAATCTTAGTCTTTTTGCCAAACTTCTAGGAATCCTTTCACCAAAGAGGGTTTGCTTCCAATGGAAACTATAGTAATTGCCAGCCCTAACCCCACCTAATTCATACATGATGAAGGTGACCCATCGCCAAGCACACCTAGCTTGGATACAAACCCAAAATTTGTGCTTCAACGATTTAATCGTGTTAAGAAGGCAAAAAAACACATTGCTTGGAAATGGACATCAGAGCAATGCGTTCCATTCATTGACCGCAACTACCTTCTACCGAATGGACTAGATGAAAGATGCTTCCTTACCGGTCCGAAGGGGGTCCCAGACTTGTGACCAACAAAACCTATAGTTCCAGGTGAGGTACCCTTGCCATTTGTGTGCCACCTTTGACTCATCGGGGATCCTATTAATGATCGTGTCTATGCCAAGCTTGGTAGTGTAGTTTAGGAACTAAGAGCCATCCACCCATTGCCACTAGTCCGGATCCCAACGGAGGGTGGCCGTCTTGCCGTAAAAGAAGGTAATCTCTCTCTTCCACGGACCTCTACATTCTTTATGATATTTAGTGTCACATGTGTAATAATATCACTTACCCTATTTTGAGGCAAAGTGCTAGGTTACACTAATGTTGAACAACTTCACCATAGTGTCACCTTACTATGACACTTGGTGTTCACGTGCGCTTATTAATATGTTGGAATGAGTATGTTCAACAATATTACGAGGTGTATGCCTATGTTACACAATGGTCTAAAAATTGATTAAAGTGTACACAAATGACACTATGCATTAGTATGCTCAAGAATTTCTTCCTCTGGCATACTGAAAATGCCATACTATCTTCTCCAGCAACCCAATGTGGTACATTAAATGTCATAATGTAAACATTTCACCTAGAAGAGTTATGTATGTTGACAAATAATATCATATTGGCAATTAGCAAAGTTGACACTTTGAGACCTTTAGGCATATGCTTTAGGCCCTTTGCAAATAATGAATGTGACACTAAATACCATAAACGGTGTAGTGGTACAGATGATTTTAACATTATGAATTTTTTTAACCATGTCACTAGTAGGTTTTTCCAGTCATTAAGGCAATGGGAATGGGTGCCAATGTGTGGCATTTGACCTACAGAGGCAGGGTAAGGCGATGTTGGTGCATACACGAGGGAGAGAACTCATTAATACTTTGCATGACAAATTACCCTAAACCCCAAACCCCTAAACCCCCCCACACCATAGTGAAGAACCAAAACATAAACAAAAGCACATGATTGCAGATAACAACTCGACCTACAAGTGAAAGACTCATAGTGCTCCAATAGTCTAGTTTCTTAGCAGATAGATAGATAGAAACTCCGGTCCCTTTTAAGGGGCCGGCGTGAATAAAGTGTCCGTTCGTAATGCCAATGACCCGATGCCCACTGGACAAGGGGACATTGGGACAATACTACTCTCCCCTTTCGAGGATGGACACTATAGTGACACACTATACTAGTTCCTAGCTAGCCACTAGTGCCTTGAAGATACCAGACATGGTATCCCCCCAAAGGGCTTTGAGGTACCCATACAACAAGGTCCAAGGACCCCCCACCATAGTTGGGTGGACTAAGGTGGTGAGCACCACGCCGGCATGGGGAATAGAACCCACAACCTCCTCATTGGGGGCCATGAGCCCTAACCACCAAGCCAAGGCCCGTGGTGCCCTAGTTTCTTAGCAATTTTAACTGGTGGAAAGAAATATGTCCATGTCGGGTTTGTTATAATTAAGGCCAAACGGGGTGCCCAAGAACTTGGAGAGATCCCCTTCTTTTGCCCATTTCCAATTGTACCATGTAAGCCAAGTTGGTATGCACACGAATTTATCGAATCCCCGGTAATTTTCATTCCCAAGGCTTCGTTGAAAACCTTTGAAAACCGAACAAGTTCATCCACATACTTCTTGTCCCCTCTGAGCATGAACGACTGGGAAATACATTGATGTTTCTTGCCCCCCTTGAAGCCTACCCTCCGATGCTGCTTTTTCCCTAAAGAATAGATCCACATTCACTCATCCTCTAAATGACTCCCGATACATATATGAATCACCGATCACTGTCTTCATGCATCTGTCTCCTCAACAATTTGAATGCATCAACCTAACTGTGCAATAATCATTGTCTCTCATACCAGGGCCACACCGGGCGGCCCAGCCAAAAACATCAGCCCTACGTATTCTCCGGAAATACGTAGGGTTGATGTTTTTGGTGACTGGAGCTGCTGGGGTTTTTGGTGTGGCCCTGGTATCAATCATCCATTACCCTCAGCAACCGATCTAAAACCCAAACTTGACCTCTTTCTAAAGGCACGTTTTTCCATTGTAGTCCTCATTTTGGAAGCATCAGCTCCGCCTCTTTTTTCTTCGACCCATCTCCTCGGACGTGTCTTGATTGCCAAGCACCTAATTGGGATGGTTTCAAGTGGTTGCTCAATAACGGTGGTGTGAAAGTTTCAAGTTCATTGGAAATGCACTAAAGGGTTAAACACCTACCTGTTTAGTTAGTAAGCCAACATACATCGTTCCACAGTAAACTCAAAGAATGATATACAAAACTACATAAGAAGCCATATGTAGATAGTTTTTAAAGAATCCGGGTTGGTTGTATTTCGGGTTCTCTCTGCAATTGAATTCTCAATTTGTGTCAAAAAGAGAAAAAGAGGAAAAAGAAATAAAGATAGTTTTTAAAGAATACAAAATGTCAAATTCTCATCTTCTACATGACATCCAAAGCATGGACGTTCATAGGGATGTTGAAAGTCCCATAAACCTCATGAAGGAGGTCAATTAGGGGTTGTCTACACCATGGACCATGAAGTCGTCCCAAGGCCTTGTCAAATCTGTGATTGGTTGTTGAACTTGTCATGGGACCACTTCAATTTACACCAAGGAAAAAAATGTCAGAGTGACCATGGAGTTCGAGGTCCCCAAAAGACATGTTTTCAGGCCTACATTATGCATTGACATGGTCCAACATGTTTTTGTGGTGGGAGACGCAAAAAATGTGGTATGGTAGAAAAATATAGGGCTTATGACAGAGAGATATTGTTATAATCAAATTTTAGAGAATTTTTCTTTGGGGGCTATAGATACAATGAGAACTCCCTTTTATTACATACTAATGTTATACTTTGAAACCACAGTAGGTAGGGTTGTTGTTTGTAGCATTTTTCATTTCTCTTGCATTCTTTTTTTGGCATGCTTTGGGTGGTAGCGTGTCAATTTATTTTTTCAAAAAATGAAGGAATTTATCGATGATGAGGGGTCACATAGAGAGTTGCAAGGAGAATGATTACAAATTTCACAATAGATGCAAGAAATGGCAACTCCAATTTTCAAGAGTAACTAGACATTGATTTTTCAAGTGTTGCATGGCCCTAATTTGCTCCCCTCTTCTTCTAGTGCATTTGCCCTTCTCCAATTACATCCATGTTCAATTTTAAGCAAAAAAAACAAAGAAATTGAAGATTGACAAAAAAAAATGTGATTGGGGTTGGAAAATATGATGAAATAGAAGATGACATGGCAAAAATAGATTGGAATGTTTTTGAAGTGCATTATCTAATTGCTATTTAAGGTGAGATGGATGAGAAATTTGTAAAAAAATCAAACAAACTAACTAAGTTTTTCAAAATGTGAGTCAACTTCTTTTACAAAAAGTAAATATGGTGAATAGAGATAAATGAAGCTTAGTGAAGTTATACATAGGCCGTATGATGAGGTTGTAGGAGGCCTTGGCATTAGGCACAAGTCCCTATGCCTCACCTCCCCCTAAATCACGCGCGGCCGTTGTCGCGGGAGCTTCAAGTTTAATTATTATATTAAGTTATTTCCATGCGTGAGAGGATTTGAACCCTTCTTTCTTCCAGAGTTATTTTTCTTCCTCCCTCTAACAACTAGCCCATCTCATATTTTTCGTCCTTATCTAATCACATTGCTCATATATATATATAATGTTATTTTGTCTTTATATTCACCAATTCCATGCCCTTCTTGCTTACTTTTTATATTTTAATTATATATTTTAGTATTTCATACATATGTTAATTCATAGATAAAACTATAGATTAAATTGGTGATTGCAACCAAAAGTTTCAACCATTTATTAGTATTATGCAATAAGAAATGCAAGTCCATTATCAAAAAATATAGAATTGACAAAATGGCCAAAAAGATTCTAAAAAATAATATGAAACAATAATGCAATTGGTTTAATGGAAATGGTAAATGACATGACACCAAGACAAATATGCACAACCAAATCCCTGCAAGTGCTACATAATCATGAAAAGAAGATGTCATCCCATCTATACCTACTTCGTATTAAGAAACTACTGCTACACCACTAACTACTACAACGTTAACTATTGTAACACAAGAGAAGGGAAATAACTTGTTTTGTAATTTGTACTGCTACAAACTTTTGGCCAATAATTCACACATCACAGTGGCTTCATGGAGAATATCATTTGCTATCTTTTCTCAATACAAATAAATATGTTTCTACATCATTTACATCATCCACAATTGGAACATCTTAGCTTGAATTTTTCTTTTCATTTTAGCAAGTTTAGTTCTTTCTTCTTGTAATTCATTGGCCTTTTGTAATTCTCCCTCGCTAATTCTTCAAGCTAGTTTATTTTATGCTTCAACAATCCATTCATCTTTAATCCCTTTGATATTTACAATGTAGAAATATACTATGTAAGTTGCTATAATATCGGGTAGGTTTGTCAAAGGTACCTCAAATTGCTTCATTATCAACCTCCCTCTTCCTTCAAATATCAAATGTATTTTCTACATACGTTTTAGACGAAGATTATATTTAATTGTAATTTGTCTCACCTTGAAATAATCTTTCCACCTTGAAATGGATAATACACCTAAGGGTTCACTAGATATGAAACATCTCATGTAAGTTTATACAATTGAAATTTATTTTCTATGGATCTACATCCAATTCTTGTAATATGAAAGACAACTCAATCGTGAAGACTTCTTACCCAACTAAACTTATAATCCCAAAACATACAGTCTGGTCCAACAATTCCATGTAGAAATGTTGAAAGAAAATGATTTATGCAATAATAGTTTTCTCCACCAATTATATAAGTTAAAATAAAGAGATATGTAATTCTCCTATTGTCCCTATGATGTAAGGTATGTCGTGCAACTACTCAAAACTTAAAGTTACAGTCCTAACTACGATATATTTGGGTTTGCACAAAAACTTGTTAGAGATGTTTCCTTATAACTCTAAAAAACTCCCTTATTATTTTTGACAATGTACTCTTATGGACTTCATACAAGTCTTGTATACTTTGCAATCCATCATCACTACCCAACTTATGTAATAACTTTGCTACCTTCTCTCGCACTAGGACAATAACCCAAAATGAGTGTTTTTTCTTCTTTAAATAAGGGCCCAACCTCTCATACAAAAATTTTAAAAGTAATGTATCTCACTTGAGTTTGTTTCCTAAAGTCTTTCTCCATCCACAAACCCAACAACAAACAATACAAATCCGTACATTCATTCATGATTCCATATGTTTTTCTCTCTTTATGTTCCATATACTCTCATAAACCAAGCTCAAAATTGCAAACTTCTCCTATTCTTTTTGCAAAATTAATGCTTGAATGTCCACAACATGCTTCATCAGCATGTACAAAAGCATGTATAATCCTAAGAGCAAAATAAGTCTCCTCCTCCTCTCCTTCATTGCAACCATGCTTGCTAGAATTCAAGGTGAAAACCAGCACAAACAAAAAGATTCAAAAAAATGAAGAAAAATGAAGACAAGAAGAAGACAAGAAAATGGTCCGATTTGAATGTTTTTCAAAATTTATTTTTCTGGGCATCTATTTAAAAAATCAACACATTCATTTTTTGGTGCATGATCATTCTTCTTGGTCCACATTCAATTTACACCTAGTGAGGGGCCCCAAGGCTTTGTAATATGATTTCTTTAAGAAATCGAACCATGGAAAAATGCCATCTTCCATGGTATGACTTCCTAGTCATGGTGTAAACCCGAACAAACAATTGGCATGAGGTGCAAGGGTCATTTGTATTACTTAATAAGCATTGCTTGGCATCTAGATCTAGTATGCACTAGGAGATATAATAAACTTTAGTAATTATGAGTTGGTTAGATTGATGAGGTTGTTGGGTTGACATCTTCTTAGGGTTCAACCGCACAACCTAGCGAAGAGAATTACCTAACTTACAAGTTGAGGATCAATTAACTAAAATTCTAGCTAACTAAAATCATGGTTGCACCACTTATCTAGGAAAATTAGTTAATAATGTGAGTTAGTGAAATCAACTACAGTGAAGGGTCCTTGATTCCAACACAAAATAATTATTTTCACCTCAAAATTTGCCATGTTTCATGCTCACATTTGCCACGACCTTGTGTATCCCAAATGGGAACTACATTCCAACACATGGAAAGATGAAATAGGGAGCCCTCTATAGTAACCAATCACACGGCCGCACACCCTGGTTACCACTAAAAAAAGGTTGACCAATTTAAGAGAGTTAAGGTTGACTGACCAAAGTTTTGCTCAACTTGCCCAGGTTTTGAACACGAGACTAATTATGATACATTATATTTACGTGGCCACACCATTTTTGTTTCAATGTGATTAAAATAAAATAAAATACTATAATTATAATTATTTTATCAAATTTTATCAAATTTAAATATTGAAAATGATATTTTATAATAAATAACTTATTTTAAATTTAAATTATATGCTAAATTAGGAGTGTAAGAAATAATGTGGTCCACCTCATAGTGGGATGGAGAAGGGATGGGGAAATGAAAGGTGGGGATTACTTGGGTTACTTGTTTGGAAAAGTTAGTTAGCGTGAGGGGTATGGATGAGTTAAGTTTTCTTCATAAAACCAATGTCCCAAAAGTTAGCTAACTTCTATTTTAATAACTTCTATTTATACCTCAATGTTAACTAGGTGGTGCAGCCTTGAGATAAATTATCTCTCACATAGGTAAGCTACCTCATATGTTAGCTAACTCTCATAACAATATAACTAATTCAAGTGGTTATTTACTCTAAGCAAAGCCTTAACCAAGATGTGCAATTAGCCCTTTGAAGTTGGCCTTTAGAGGGTTAAGATAAGGGTGTCTAAAATAGATAATTCCAACATTCCAACATATGGAGGGGTTTGACAATCCAAGATAACTTACATCAACATATCAACAATCCAAATGAAGAACATGAGAGTCGATTTTTTTTTAGAATAAAAGTGAATATGTAATGAATTCTTGAAGACTTTTTAAAATAGTTTTCTTTTAGCATTTCAGACTTGAATATGCACTCATATGCTAGAAATTATTGAAGATCACGTACTGCTTCAAGACTAAACACCTTAATAAGCACCCAACCTTCTATAAAGAGAGTCAAGAGTTGAGACGCCCTAACTTAGTGGGACTCTCTTCTCATTTTAAAGCCAAGCCAAGTCCAATACGGCACTCCCTACATTGGTATGTGCAATTAGGTTGCTTTCGTGTATGGGTTACCTATTTACCCATGCAAATTACCTTGGATCAAAATTAGATCATGAAAGCTTATGACTATGTTTATTTGTCCATAATAATAAAAATAGTGTGGAGTGCCGATGAATTAGCATGGGTCCACCTAATTGCACATATCGATGTAGAGGATGAAAGATGTTGAGGATTTCGTACGACATGTATTTCAGAATGTATTTCTCTTTGCAGTTCATGGTAAAATTCACTAGTAGAAATCATTTGATCTAATTTGGCATTGAAATTGGTGTGCCACATTAAGCCTTAACTTCCCAAGCCTATAAAAATGTTGTGTTGAGTGCATTTCACTTGATGTTGGTTGTGGAAATTTCATGAACAAATTTTGAGGTTAAAGTGGGATATACCCATAGGATCCCAAAACATGGGAGATGAGCTTGTAGGGGAAAAAATGATGGGCATGAAATACCCTTTAAATCTTCATATTACAACATTAAAAGAAATGATGCATCTAAAACAAACCATAATGGATTAGACACTTTGCAATTGAAGTATGTAAATTGTCCCATATTTCGAAGTGTATGTATGTATATATGAATTTCTTAAAACTCAAAGAGTATTCAGAGGTTCATCTAAATGGTTGATGTGAGCACAAGGCCATGTGCATAAAGAAAACATGACTCATCAATGTTGGCCTCAACACACAACTACTTGATCCGGGTCTTCGCACTACATAAAGTTCTTAATGTTCTATAATATTCAGACAACCAATTAAACATTTGTTGCTAAAATATGATATATATATATAAGTAAGAGATCATGTAATTCCAAATAATAAGCGACACTAAATACCATATTGAGTGTAGTTCTCATTGTCGTGGTGGTGAATGATTTCCATTGGCTTCTAAAATTGTGTGAACAAGGCTCATCAATGTTGGCCTCAACATACAACTGCTTGATGCGGGTCTTCGCACAATGTCCGGAGCTTGATATTTGTTTCATGTCACTCTAATCTATAACTTAAGTACTCAAGGTCAAGGTCTTTGTAAGTATCCCTAATTTACGTGGATTCTGTGGCAGTGAGAAGGTGCTCGATCGAGTCTTGACCACATTTTCTTTTTCTTTTCTTTTCTTTTTTGAGACAGAAGGCCAACTCTTGACCACAATTTCTGAAGTGATGGCCAAAGTTGCAGGTACTACGCATCTGCACACGAGCAAGTCTATAAAATCTACATTTTTATTATAATTTTTTGAGTTTCAAGAGTGACTCAAGGCTCGGATATAGCTCACATAATAAACTTTCCTTATCAGGCTTCCATTTCAGCTAATTGATTGCCGATATGACATCCCCTCGACTGTGGTGATGGCGTTTATGAGCTCATAAGTAGTAGGTGCATTTCCATTACTAGTTTAGTTTTCCTTTTTTCTTTCTCTTGTTGTTGTTGTTGTTGAATGGAATGGAATGTTGAAAACGTAAGAAGCATTGCAATCGAGGAGGGTAGTTGATAGCTCGCTAAACCGTTGCTTTCATACTAACGATATGTTTGTTGGCTCTGTCTGTAGGACAGAGACTATGCATCAACTTCTTCGTTTCAAGAGCAACTTTCCTAACCACTTTGTGTTCACACTTGGACGTTACTTGTTTCTTGTTGTTTTTGGTCCACTTTATTTAATGTGAATGTTAACTATAGTTTTATATATATATAAAAGTGCTCCCTAAAATGCATTTAAAGAAATCTAGTTAACTATAGTTATTTCGGCAGTTCTTGATTATTTATTTTTAAAAAATTGGGTGATAAATGAGTAGCTTCAATCCTTGACCTGTATTTGAGAAGAAGGTGCACAAAATCCAAGAAAGGTTTGGTATAGTGAATAGCCATGGATTGGCATGAGCAAAGTAATCAACTACAATTGTAGTCTTTCATAGCAAAGGACGGAGCCTCACGGTTCTACCGTTTTCTTGTTTAATTCTCCCGAAACACGTAATGGTATCCTTTTGACAAAGCATATCCTTGAGGAGGTCGGAAGAGTGGCATGGATAGTGATTGTTAAACAAGAAGTACTAAGGGGAAACCAAATTTGAAGGAGTTGGACTTGTGGATTGAGAAAGTAATTGTGATACGGTAGTAAACACGGAGGGCTCGGAGGGGACGGGTGAAAACTTTGAAGAAATGACTCATAAGAGGAGGAAGAAGAAGATGTCTCCTAGGAGAATGAAAGGGGAGCATTGGACGAGGATGTGCTAAGTGCAATGGATGAGGAGGTCGATGGCGTGCGTAACACCTTTCTTGAGGCTTGGAGAGTACCCCTTGCTCCTGATGACCTTACATCACCCCTTGTCAAAGAGGGCGAAGAAGTGGGAGACATGCCATTCCAATTAGCCCTTCCACCAACTAGGAGATCCGCATGTAAATTTTGGCAGACACTGGGATTGATAGTCCCACCCCTACTTCACATAGTGCCATGAGAGGTAATACGGGAATGACCATACATAGGAGACCAAGGTACATGGGTAACCACAAAGTGTTTGAACCAAGAGGAAAACCTCCTCTTGGTAGATTCTAACTTCTTAAAGCAATCATCGTATGAAATTACACGTCTTGACTCGTAACTTGAGAGACCTCAACAATCCCCTAAGTATTCTCAAACACAATAGATTCCTCAAGCTTGCCACACATAGGGTGGATGTGTTATTATTCCAAGAACACAAACTGAGAGGTAGTAAATTAAAACATCTTGGGAAAAGACTCATGCCCTGGAGCACATGATGGATTTTGGAAGCTGAACTTGGACATAGGAATTGGCTCAAGCTAGATGGAGTAGGGAAAGGGGGCATAGGCATGCTCTTAGCCTCTAAATACATGTGACTTGTCACTGCCTCAAGGTCTATTATGAACATGGAGTTATTTAGATCAAGATAAAGGGGATAGAGGGGGAAATTTAGGAATAGCATGCATTCATGCCCCCATTATCCCCTCCCTAAGAAGTTTGCTATGGCAAGAATTGAAAGACTATCTACCCTAAAGGTTGTAGTTGGATTGTTGGGGGGGGGGGGTAGGCTTTAATATGACGAAGAGACTAGAGGACAAATCACAAGATTGTGGGAGAATGATCAGTGATCTAGAAAGGTTTTAGCTGGCAAGCGCTATTGGATACTCTCCAAGTACTTGACTCTTTTAAACTCAATGAGCCCCTAAAATTCTCTTGGAATACCAACAAGCATGGTTAGAACGTACACTAGCCTAATAAGATCACATCTACACATTGAAGAACAAAGGTGAAAATTTCACCCCTACAACCTACATCATCCATGGACATTCGTTAGGCTCAGACCACTCTCCAATCAAACTTGAGCTCATAATACGGGTAGAAAAGAGAAGACAAACACTATTCAAATGGAATGCCTCGTATCTCAAAAACTCATAGCTAATATGGCAAAATAGACATAAGTGGGCCTCACTTCCACGTGATATGGCCTTCTTTGCTAAATTTGGGAATAGTCAAGAATCAATAGATACTATTGCAAAGAGAAAGCACTTGAATTCAAGAAAAAAATATTTAGATGCTAGAGGGGAGCTTGAGAAGATGGCTTAAATCTTGCGGGTTAAGACATCTACAACATAGAACTACAAGGCACAGTCAATGGCTTGACGGATAAAATGAGAATGTTTAAAAATAGATATGTGAGGGGGCGGCAATTAGATCACAAGTAAAATGAAAACATGTTGGCAATAAGTGCTCTAGCCAACTTTTTTGAAACGGTGGACAAGAAAAACTCCGACTTGGCATTACCTCGCCCATTGCCCTTCACAAGTGGAGAGGATTTGTCCTAGACACTTATTGCTTCATGTGGGCCTGGGTTTGGATTTGGGCATTACAAATCCTCTTTTGAGCTTAGTGGCACATGCCACTAGCCATTCCATGAATACAACTACAAAATTAGCATCTTCGGGCATGGCATCCGTAAGAAATACAAAATTTGGTTGGAAATTTGGCACCTTCTCTAGGGCTTTGCTCTTTGGTCCATTTGGATTGAAAGGAATGACAAAGTATTTAACCAGGAACAATGGCATGACCACAAGATGAAATCTCTCATATGGGATGAATGCATTATCTATGGGAAAATGGCATGGGAAAAGACCCTCAAACGACTCAAAAATTGCCCTCTGGGAAGAATCTCCATAGTTGGGCAATTTGACAACTCATAGGGTGTGTGCAGTATCCTTTGTATACGCCATGGCCTTACGATCTCTTGGAACTAGCGGATCATGGCCAAAATGCCTTTAGCTTAGGGGGAGGGTGGGTAGCGAGGCGACCTTGGGTTGGGTGGCTCTTTAGCTCCATTTATTCTTTATGTGGCGGTGTGACAAACTTGAGGGGTCCACCTACCTCTCAAGTGGGTTTGCCTTTCTCTTGGTTTTATGCACTTGGCATTGGCCATTTGGCCTTCTATAAAATTAAAAAAAAAAAAAAAAAAAACAACCACATAAGTTAAGTTAAGTTAAGTTAGGTTTGAAGTAAGGTGAGTGCATTGGACACTACAATAGTGCTTTTACTCTTTAAAATATGAAGTTAACCAATAGGAACTTCCATGGCAAAATGCATCCTCCTGCGTGCCGCATGTGTTATTGTACATAAAACTAGGCTTGACCAAGACATTTTCAATCGATTTCCAGGAAGTGGGTCTTGCGCCTGTGGCGTTTGAGGGTTTGATCACACCGACCACTTCTGGCACCAGGTGTCGGCATCTCTGATTGTGATAGTGTGAAAAATGGTAGGCAAACATCTATTTCTTAACACGATCCCCAACAATTTCACGATTGCAACCGGATGGAAACGTTGGTGTGATCGAGACGACATGAGTGAGGCTTCAAATATTTCTATTTTAAGATGCATCAAAGGCTATTTCATCCATGAAAGGAGGTTCACTCAATTGCACAAACTTAGTCTTTATTTAAATATGAAGGGTGGTGTGATCATAAATTGTTGAATGTGGCAGTTGGAGGAGGCGAGTCATGTGTTCCCTACACACACACTCAGGAATAAACAAGTATGGTATTTAACACCAAAGTGACATCTAATCAATATCATTGTGTGCCTCAGAACATCAACCCTTCCCATGACTCCACTACCATTTATTACGTCATTTCATAGAGCATTAATTCATCTTGAGAATTTGGCATTGGGAATTCGGGCTGAGACTCACACCACTCACAAATCAACCAAAACTAGATTAGGTAAGTTAGAAGTATACTTACTTGGGTCCGGCCATGCTAAGGAGTGCTATAGAAAAGTGTTGGCTTAACTCTTGTCGGCTTTTATTTGTCTTGGTCATAGTGACAATTAACATAGTAGAGGCACATAACTAACGTAACCACACTTTTTATGTTCTTTAGTGTCTTGTACACTAGTTGCAAAGCGCCTAAACTAGATGTCTAGAGGTCTCAAAGGTGTCATGTCCGCTAATTGCCTATGCCTATACTATTCGTCAACATAAGTGAAAACTTAATTAAATTTTGGCTTTTACCATAGTACATTGGGGTACTTGAGATGATAATTTTGCATTTTAGTATGCAAGGGGAAGATATTATTGAATATATTAATGGCAAGTGTTGATTGTGTGCACTTCAGTCAATTTGTAGACCACTGTGTAGCATATGCATGCACCTCACATCACTTTTGAAGATACTCTTGCCAATATATTAGGGCCACTTCACATACGAGACCGAAGGCCCGTGACCATTACATTCTAAGATCGATTGTTGGTCAAAAAGACCGAGACCGTTCAAGTTTACTTCACACTAGAACGTGAAGGCCTAAGGGCCCAAAGAAATTATCATGGATGAAAAGTCTACATGGATTCCTACATGGCACACTATAAATTTTGTTTCTTGGTCTGCCAAAATGTGCGTCAAGCCCGCCTCCAAGAAGTAACCCTGACACAAAATTCCGGCAGACCAAGTCAATCGTATGGCCTTTGGATGAGAATCAAGGGTCCGTGTGATTACAATGTCAAGACCTTTGGCTCATGGGTGAAGTGTAGTCCAATTAGGTGTAACTCCTCCTCTCATGGTGTGTGCGAGAGAGATTATTTTATCCTTAGCTTAATGCTAGTTCTAACCAAGCCCAATGCGATCGCATAATCCTAGTTAACTTAATGTCACTTACCACTAAGCAATGGTGCAATGGGGGCCTACTTTAGTTTCCTTTAACTAATGCTAAGTCAACCTTACCAATGCTAGCTCTAGTCAAGCCTGGTGCGGCTCCAAAACTCTAGTTAATGGGTAGTAAACCTTAACATAAGTAGCCTTTAACCGGCAGTGCAGCTGGGGTTTTACATACACTTTATGTGGACCATTGTGAGAAGATGGACGGCAAACTATGGGTGGAAGTGAGGTGTTCATCCTCCTCGACTTGCTTACTCAACATAATAGAATGAAATGAGGGGATGCCATTATGGATGAAAGCCCTCATAAAACCCATGCCGGTTGTAGTCACCAACAACGAAAAATTTGTGTAGAATAGAGGAGGTATTTTTTTCATGTGTAACATATTTGTTATACATGGAGGGGTGGTATTTTCTTTTGGTCTATGACCGGAAGACGATTCCAACTGCAGGAACAAGCATGCCCCTCCCATGCATGCAAGTGGGAACTGTATAAGGCGAGCATGTATGTTTCTACTTTTAGAAATAATACAACGGTCTCAAAATGGGTGCACTAAAATGGGCTCTATGAGTGATGATGAGTGTCCCGCTCTACTAGACCTATCCAATCAACCTTCTAATTTGAATGACCACATTGATCCCCACTTCCAAGGCGTCTTCAGCATAATCTCCACATTTGGCTTTCATTTTGATTTGCCGCTTAGCTACAACCTTGACGTATACTCCTGTCCGTATGTACATGCTAGGAGTTTGAGGTATTTGGGGAATCTCATCCATTTGGAAGGTGATAATGGAGTAATTTATTCAATATTTATAATTAGGTAATTTGCCTGAGTAAAAAGCAAACCATTCGCAAAGGCAACCTAATTCCACAACCTAATAACATAAGGTATGTTGCCCTATTATAGGGAAGTGTGTCTTGAGCAATTCCAACATTTAAAGAATTATATGTTTTTTCAAGAAAAAAATTAATAGTAAATCAATAATACAAGTTTTTATCTCCAATTTATTAATCTATGGAGTTCGTATTTGCACTAGACCCCTTCACCTCGGTCATAATGGGTGGGGTCCCAACTCAAAGAAAGTGGGTGTCTAGCACTAACCAATATGACCCTATTTACCATCAATTATATCCACATCTTCACACGAGCTTTATACTCAAGAAGAGATTCAACATAACTCACGATCATTACTGTAAAATGAGAAATCCACTGTATTTTCTTTAATTTCAACATATTTTTGTTGAATGATATAGTCACTGAGCTGGTGTCCATCGCGCAGGCCATTGCTGGTTCAAGTACATAGATGCAGATTCTAGAGTACACAAATACATAACCCTAGCTAAGCCCAATGCGGCCACAAAAGTCTCGTTAAACGGCTAGTTAACTCAACATAACTAGCCCCTAACCAACCACAGCTTATTTGGACTAGTTATTTGTGAGAAGATGGATGGCGGCAAACTATGGGTGGCAATGAGTCATTCATTCATCCATCCTCCTCAACTTTGCTTATTCGATTTAATAGCACAAATGAGGGGATGACATTCATCACACGTTGGATGAAAGCGCTCACATAAAACCTATGGCGGTTGTAGTTATCGGAGACGAGTCATGTGTGTGAAGCAGAGGAGGTCCTTTTCAAAGGCGGTCATGTGCAGCATATTCAAGTACATAGATGCAGAGTAAGAAAAAAACACTTAAGGGCGGATGTGATAATTTTTAAGGCGACGAAAAGGACCGCAATTGACACACCTACTATACGTGATAAGTACTTGCTCTGAATTTGGTAGTAAAAGAACGGCCCTTGCTTTTCGTAAGAGTAAAAGTCTCCATGTACTTTACACTAGTGGTGGCCCGCACCGGGCACCGGCTTGTTAGTGACTATATTGTTCCCAAAAGAAAAGATGGAATTAGCCACACGAATATTTTTTTAATTCAATTTATATACATCAAAATTCACACAAATGAAATACATTTGAATGTAATGGGTTTTTTTCATTGTACATTTATGATTATCAATGATCTTAAATCTTACTTCTTTTCTGGAGACATTTGCAACTTTCGTCGATTTCGTTGTCGAATTTCTCCATGTGCCATTTGTTTTCCATTTGTAGGGTTTCACATGAGTATGTTCAAGAACTCAAGTGTAATAGTAATTCTAGTCCTCACCATAGAAATTTGTAGTTTGTAGGGTTTAGCAAGCTACACACTTAAGCTCCAAGTCTCTAGACATCTACAACTTTCACTGAAATCACACTCTCCAATTTTTCACATATCGGTTTGCATCTGCAAAGTTCCACACTGTATATATAAAGCTCTAGATTTCAAGTATAGAAACTTCGTAAGTCGCAGTCAAAATCCTTCGCATGCCGTTTGCTTAGTGCATCTATAGGGTTTTACATATTAAGCTCCAAATCTTCAAGAGTATAGTTAGTTTTTTTTTCAATCTTAAGTTCATTACTACATGGGAATATCTCGAGGAATATAATAAGTATTTCAAACTTAAGTTCACTACATGGGATGGGTGGGATTCTTTTTCCATGGCTAAACTACCAAGCACAATTTTCTTTATTAATTAAATAAATGAACATAAAAATAAACAAATTAAAAAGTTAATGTGGTGGATATTTCATCAACTGCAACAAATAGTAACCAATGTGCCATATTGTTAAGCACTTTGACGTCAAACTTTGTAACATCCACTCACTTAAAATGATCAATAAGTGTCGAACTCAAGCTACATCTCATTACTACATGAGAAGGGCAAGGTTTTTTTTTTGGATCATCTCTTGGTCATATATGAGAAGTACCGCCCTTCCATGTATAATAGATTATTTTTTCAGTCCACCATATTTTCTCAAATTCAAGCCAACATGAGCAGGTTTAATATAAGTAAACATGACAACACAAAGTCAAGTGCTTCGCACTACTAGGAAGTGTGGTCTTTGAACAAACTTCCCATCTAACATGGATGGCCATCAACATAGGGCCCCGTTGACAATTGTCGAACCGGATCTACAATGATCATAGATTGCATTCAATTCTTGTCAATGGGGTTATGTGTGATGATTGCATGTGTCAAATGCCAAGTGTGTTATGGGACCAAGTTTCCTAATACTATCACTACAAGGATCATGGCTCACAAGTTGTTGCCATTGCTTCCTTGTCCAACAAATACTTGGCTTTTGTTGTAAGAGGGAGTCCTAATATGAGACATGTAAATTGTTTGTTTGTTTATTTTGAAGTGAACACTAGAAGCATTTTTTCCTTCTTCGTGATGTGGTCATTTTACCATGTGAAGTACGGGGAAGGAAACGCCGCTTTGCAAGTGAACTTGGGCATGTGGATTGTTGGTTGTAGTGAATAAGGAAAATGATTCCCAAGCAAATTTTCACTGCAATATTTATATGCTTGAGAACGGAAAGTGGTTGCCAAGTATGTTAGTTACTGCAACACTTAGATGCTTGAAAAATGGAAGGTTCTTGTGCTCATACATATACACTAAAGCAACCTTCTTCAAAGTTGACTTCCCCTTTGCACTTGTGCATTCACAAGTTTGTGCTTGAGCCACGTGATTGGGGAACACTTTATGACGTAGATTCCTTGTTTCTCTTCCTTGTGCTAATTTTTTTTGCATGAATCAAGTTTCGATAGGGGGCCCAACAAACATATACATGGCCAATAACATTTGCAATAAGTTGCTAAGTTACTACAAATCCCATATTGAATTCTCGTAGAGGAAGTATGTGTGGGAGAACACAAATTGATGGCTAGGGTTCGTGGTGTCTATGTAAACTCGTCCACTTGCAAATTCAAGACACAATGAACTGTTGTGATTGTTTTTAGATGCTTTGACTCCAAAAATGACACCAAAGACCCATACAAGTCCGAAAATTCTTGGTTGAAACGAACCGACCCTGAACATGTGGGATGGGTTGATCACACCAACCACTTCTGGCACCATTTGTCAACATCCCCGGCCGTAATAGTGTGAAAAGTGATGGCCCAACATCTATTACTCAACATAATCCCTAGCAATTTCACGACTGAACACCAAACATAAAATTCAGTGTGATTGAGGCAGGAGACTTGTTATACTAGACCCCCTCCATCCATGATGGATGAGTTTACATAGACACCACGAACCCCAAGCCCAAAATTGAAGGTATATAGCCGGGTAGGGGTGATGTGGCAGCCTGAGGTTGCATGCAACCTGCAAGCTCCCTAACACCTTATCGAGGAAACACACCCGCATCTACCACACATAAGCTTAAAAAATTGCATTCTCGATTCTAGGAATTTGAAACGAGTTTGAGCTCTTTGAATATCCCTTTTCCCAACTCTATGATTTGACACATACTCATAACTTAGGATTAAGAAGCTTAATGATGTGAAATATGAGTTTTGAATGCTCAATACATGCAAGTAGGGAGGATTTAGGTGATGATGTTTGTACATTTCAGAAACAGGGTGGAAAGCTACCATGGAACTACAAACACGACATTGATTGTTCGTTTCTTTCATTCCACATAATTTTGAGGACGTTATGAATATGTGACATTGAGTGAAATGATATGATCTTTGAATGCTCATTATGCAAAAACTTGAAGTCAGGCGACCATTTTTTGAGCTTTTCGGATAGCTCGTCAAAGGTATATAAGACTAAGAGTGTCATTGCCTTGTTTGTTTTTAAATCGTCTAAAAACAAACTGAGTACTTTATGAGAGTTACAATGTTTCTTTATGATGCTTCATTGTAGTCATGTCATGAACCTGCGTTATAAGTTATAATGGCACCTCAAGTTGTCTTAAGTACTCATACTTCCATTTTGAGCTTTAGAGTACTGAGTGCACAAAGATTGTGTAGTGCAATTCCATTTCACACTCATGTGTTGGGTTGTGTCACAAAAGGGTGACTCTTCTTTAGTAACCCTTATTACATATCCTAAGCAATCCACAAGTCGTTGCAAGTTCGACAAGGTGACCCTCAACAAGAAAAACCTTATCACAATGGTGTTTTTATTATTATTGTTAAGAACTCAAATTCAATTTTGTACATTTGTATATGGAGAGAGAGAGGTAGCTTCTTGTTTGTCATCTTCTATTTCTTGGGATTTGCCTCACTTACACCAAATTTTTTTCAAGATTGCACTATCAACATATTTCTTACAGACCCTATCGTCTAGATCTCTAATATATTACTTTGTAATAGAAAACCCACAATGCAATGTTAGACAAAAGTAAATGGTGGTATGAAGTTCATAGTTCTCAATCACTCCCCTTTGCATTCTGAAATTTATAATCCTAGCCAATGTAATTCAAACCATTTGTTTTGTAATATATCGGGTTTTAAAATCCAGTTCCTAGGACAAAAGCAAATGGATGAAACAAAGAGAGACTTATTTCTACCTAGTTATGTGTTTTGTAGAAATCAAATAACTTTGATTTCTACAAAGCACATAACTTTGATTTCTACAAAGTTATGTGCTTCGTGTGTGGGAAAGACACACATGTTGTTAGTCAAAGTGAAGATTCTCTATCTTATTGAATGATCATATATGTATTGCCTCCCTCATAAATGTCGATATTTTAACCCATGTTAATCAACAAGGTTTGAGCATATAGTTCAATCTTTGTTGAACTTATGTATGTGTAGTGTCCATTCTTAGATCCACAATGAACCACACACTACTCAAATATAGGTGTCCATTCAAGATGAGTAAACCAAATTAGGCCCATTCACCTTAGTAAGAAACACCTAGAACGCACTTCCCATTTGGCATGGGCAACTTTTAAGCACGTGACTGAGATGTCTAGAGTCGCGTTGCATCTATAGACGATTAAGATTCCCCTCAACACAAGTCATCTCGGTGGATTTTGTTTCTTAACACCACCCATCATGGCTATGGTTAAAATTGGCCCCTACACATATGTTTTCGATTCGTCTTGAATCAACATCCATACACTAACCCGGGGTCTATGGTGCCAATTCAAGTGGTGATTTGGTTTAAAACAACAATCTTGGGGCGCTCTACATAGTAGACAACATTTTTCACCCTCCATGTTGGTGCATGTTGTGAATGTTTACCCCATCTTGGTGGTGTGGTACTAATTGCTTGTGTCAAATGGGAAGTGTGCTCTAGGACCTTGTTTCCTACTAGTGAGGGAAAGGAAGGAGCGGGAAGAGAAGGGAAGAGGGTCATCAAAGCAAGTAAAAGGCAACAAAGGAGTTAAAAACATGACACATTGCAAAGGGGACAACCGCAAGCAAGCATACGGACAATCATCTTCATATTCTTCCTTATTAGCGTGGTTTACTAGAATAATCCCAAGACTCTACACAATATCCAACATTTTCAGCCTCCCCCCTTGATAGGTTTTATGAATGTTTACTCGTTTTGGTTGTGTCAAATGGGAAGTGTGCACTAGGACCATCTTAACTTATGATGGATGAGTCGACAAGTACACTCATCCCAACTTACTATTATGTAATGAAATACTTACATAGTTGATATGCATATTATGCATCCTAACATTTTTTAATGAAATATTGGCATGGATGATTGGAATTTGGATGAGAAATCTCTTAGTAAGAGACAATAATCACAACATTGTCAATATGTAATGTCCAATTTTGTTAACAAGAAGCGACGAGTGACATTCGGTTCATATACAATGTTGGTGACACTACATGGGCAATTTACAATTACCGTAGGTTGATAGCATGTTGGGCATAAAATGCCCAATACTTATTTCATTTCCAAAAAAGGGCTTAGACGGTCTGTATAAAAATTTAAGAAAAAATAGGATATATACACACACACACACACACACACACACACATCCTTCATACAAATACATGCAATGTATCTTAATTTCCAATCATTAATGGCAGCAAATACACGATGTTAAACCTTTAGGGTCTAGGTTAAGCCGTCTTAGTGTGTTAATAAGGGCCATGGAGAAGCTTTTTGCGTCGTATTATGCTCACGTTCGGTCGAGGTTGTTTCAGAATCTGCAAGCATGGGGCACATGCAAGCCACTCATATTTTCCCATCCCATTAACCAGGACGAGACATTATAGAATGTTGGAAGTGAAATTGAAGTCATGTATGCCCACATTGAGAGAGATGCCACCAAATTTCCTAGTATTTAGACATTTCGATGGTTGACTTGTCCATTCATCTCAACCAATTAACTCAATAATTTCCAAAAAGAAAAGGCTTGATTATCATCATCCCAACCTGCCATCAGCCCAATGATCGGGGAGATTTTCGGGCATAATCGGTCGAGATCCTAGTGTTGGCAAGTCCAACCAGTTACATGTTGACATCCTTCACGTTTCCTTTATCAAATTGGGGTAATATTCTCTAAATTCCTCTAAAACGATCAGTAATTCTCCTGCAGTCTTGAACTTCACCCGGTTATTTCTCAAACTCAACCACCAGTTCACCTATAACTAACTGCCGGTCCCCCCAATCACAGCATCAGCCTACAGCAATGTGTAGTGAGCAAGAAAAACCAGCCTCGGTGACACTAAATACTAGCGCAAGAGAGGCAGGCAGAGAGAGAGAGAGAGAGAGAGAGAGAGCAAGAGAGAGCGCGTGTAGTACACAAACAACGGTGAGGGGAGGGAAAGGAGCTTGGAAGGGAAGGGAAGGGGAAGGGGAAGGGAAGGGGAAGGGAAGGGGGCCATGAAAGCGAGCAGAGGGGGAGGGGAGGAGTTAAAAAAAGGACGCACTGCAAAGGGAAGGGGGCAACGGCAGGCAAGCAGGCAGCCATCTTTTTCTCCCTTGTCCCACGAGCCTTCAACATCGGCCCCCTACGACCCCCACCCCACCCCACCCCTACCCTACTCTACTACCCTACGCTACTATCCTACCCTACCCTACCCTACCCTACGCCCCTCCCTCCGTTTACCTAGGAGGACCCCACCCCTAGGCTAGGCGAGGAGGATAGGCTAGGCGAGGCTAGAGCGGCCCACCTGTAGGCGGCAGGGGGGGGGGGAGTGTAGTACAGACTCGTCGGCCAGCCCATTCCCAGCAGCCGCCACGGCGGGGTTAGAAGTTCACCCAGGTGGGTTAGCTTTTAACTCGGGTGGGCCGCCGGCGGGCAGACAGGGGGTCGGCGTGATCTCTGTGGGGCCGGCACGCCAACGCCGGCGGCAAGCCTGCGGCTGGCTGGGTAAGTAAGTAAGGAAGTCGCAAAAGTAAACCCACCATGGCGTTACCCCCCCCCGGCCGCGCCCCCGCGCGCGCTTCCTTGCTTCCCCACCCGAGTGTCGTCGTCAGGGGACGGGTTGGCGCTGACCTGACCCGTGCTGCAGCGGGGCTGGGCCCGTGCGGCAGGCCTGCTCCCCTCCAGGCTCCCGCCCCCCCCCCCCCAGCCCCCCCCCGCGCGGCTTTCGTCGTCCCTTAAGCGCCCTGGACGCCCGGCTTCCCTCCGCATTCTTCCACACCCCACCGCCTCTGCCTGCCCCCTTTATATCTCCGGGCATCGCCCTTGCGCCCTCACGACTTGGCCTCGCACCAATCGCAACAACATAACATCATCACCAGCAGCAACATAGCAGACCGGGCGTGTAGCGGTGCATCAAGTCGTAACTTAGCGGACGCACGCAGGCAGGCAGGCAGGCAGACAGACAGAGAGGGAGATAGGGAGAGGGAGAGACAGACAGACAGGGGGGGAGACCAAAGCACAAGAGAAACAGAGCGACGCAGAGAGAGGTTTGTGTTGTGCAGGGGAGCTTGGGAGCTGCGGGGAGAGAGGGATTGGAGGTGAGGGGAGTGAGAGAGGTTTGGTTCTGGTTTTGGCGGTGGGAATGGTGGCGGTGTTGAGTGGAGGAGGGAGAGAGTGGGAGCGGGAGGATACAGAGGTGGTGATGGCGTGGGCAGAGGTGTGAGAGGGAAGAGATACAGAGAGAGGGAGGGAGGGAGAGAGGGGGAATGCTAGAAGGGCAGGGGTTGGGGCAGCTGTGCTTCCGGAGGCCGACTTTTTGAGATCCTGTGTTGAGGTGTGCGAGGGGAATTGAGGTCGTGGGGAGTCGGTGTGGCGAGTTTTTTTTTTGGTTTGGTTGGCGAAAGTGGAGTTAAGTGAGGAGGCGAGATTGAGAGTGTTATTTTTGGTTGCGGGAGTGAGCTGTTGGCGGTTGGTTGGCAGCAGGTTTTGGAGTTTGTAGGCAGAGTGAGTGAGTTGAGAGCGAGAGACAGAGAGATGGCGCAGAGAGATGAGCGAGGTAGCACGAAACCGCACCAGGCGGAGCAGGGAGCACATTTCAGAGGGGTGAGGAAGAGACCGTGGGGGCGATTCGCCGCCGAGATTCGGGATCCGTGGAAGAAGACGAGAGTGTGGCTGGGAACGTTCGATACGGCAGAAGAGGCCGCACGAGCTTACGACACCGCGGCACGCGCGTTGCGAGGGACCAAGGCAAAGACCAACTTTTCCTCCCCTTGTGACGACCAGAGCACCAGCCAGAGCTCCACCGTCGAGTCTCTGTCCAACAACAACAACAACAACGCTACGAAGAACTCTCACCAACAACAGCAGCTCCACTGCACAAGCGCATCGGACTCTCACCAACACCCTGCGAAGCATCATCATCACAACAGTCAGCAGCAGCAGCAGCAGAGCAGTGTGTACCGATCGGGTGTCTCGGAGTCTTCATCGTGGCGAAGCCGCTTGGACCTCAACGTGTCAGCTCCGGATCTGTTTGGCGAGGAACCACATCCACAATATCAACATCAGCAGCAGCAACACCAGCAGTTTATTAAGAGTGTTAGCGCTGCTCGGTCGTGCATCTCTCCAGGCACCGAAGGTGTCCTGTCGAGTAAGCGAGGTCCCTCTCACCCGATCCAGGTGTTGTTCGACGAAACGAATGGCATCATGTGCGGTGGAGACATCAAGAGACAGAAGAGCTGGGCGAACAATAGTAATAAGAAGCAGCAGCCTATCATCGGCCCTGAACGGTTATCCGTGGGGAGGGATTGGCTGGGAGGAGGAGGAAGATCTCTTGCCTCTTTGGAAATGCAATTGCAAACGGCCACCACACCGGAGACACGTGCTTGTAATAGTGACTGTGATAGTTCCTCTTCTGTGATTCTCAACTCTGAGGCAGCGTGTGCTGCTACTACTGCTCCTTCCATGCCCATGCCCCCACAGCATCAACAGCATCAACATGAGCAACAGCAGCAGCACGACGCGAAGCCCGTGTTGCGAACTACGCCTTTTCTGCCCTTCTTAGACCTCAACCACCCCCCTTGCAGCGTTGAGCAACAAACACCACCACCACCACCAGCGGCGCTAGTAGACGACTTTTGTTTGTCGCGACCACGGATCAAAGTTTTGTTTTGAGCTTAGCTTTATCATCACCATCGTCATCAACCACACATAGAGAGTTACATCTACACACAGCGGCGAGCTTTTGTACAACGCTCCCTCCCCCTTGTTTCACTACAACACTTCCATTCATTCATAAAACTTTTGGCCAGTGTTATACCATTCACGTGTAACACTACGCACTTTCAGCCCACCTGGAACTTCTTGTGAGTCTGCTTGTTGCCATTGTATCTGGATTGTATGAGTGTGTATGTGTTCTCTTCTCACTCTTGTGTGTGTGTGTTGAGCTCTTGTTGGGATGATGGATGTCGCGTATTGATGTATCGATGCAAATTTTTCGATTGAAGGATCTTTTAAAAACCTAAGTTGTGCAAGTATGTTCAATTCTCAAACATGACAAGAGTGAAGGTGAAGAGAGGTGTAGTGCCTACCACATCAATGTTTGTTGCGATGCAACCCCTCGGTGTACATATGTTTATTGATGTATATATGTCATTTACATGTGGATGGCCTTTAGGGTTCTGTATCCTTGGATTACTCTCCTATAGCTGTTGGCAGGTATGCATCTGTCAACGTGTTTTCTAAATCTCTGGGATCATCTCAGCTGATGGTATTCAATCTAAAGGATGTCAATTTCGTTACCGGTGCCCTTCTTTAGACCAGGAAGAGCAAGTCTCACTCTTCGTATGCATGCGATGAGTTGGTTCACTCCTGTGACATTCTGGGATGATGATTTTGCTGTCTAAGGTTTTTTTGTGGATGTTTCAAAGCATCGTCCCTGAACAGGTACTTAACTCAGTCGATTGCTATGCAAATGAAAAACATTAATTTTTTTTAGCATAGTGAACCGAATTGCACCGCTTTGGGAACCGCTTTGGTAAAATGACTGCACTGATTCTGGGGTTGTCACATCAGTAATTAAATTCATCTTGTTGTCTGTGGTGGCAGTATGGAGCTTCAGTGAGGTGAAGGTATTATATATATATATGTATATATATATAATCTTCTCTTGATGGTGATCGCCATAGGCAGACGACCCATAACAGCCATTATGCACACATGCTGGAAATGCCTACAGCTATGATACAATGCCATGTTTAATGATCACTGTTGGGGTGGTAGTAGGGACTGACTAAACCACTGACTTTCACACAATTTCACATCATGCTTGCTGACATTGCCAACATATACTCCATGGGATGGGTAGCCTCTCTCTGATCTCTCGCAGACACTGCTGAGTCAGCTGCCGCTGCTCGAGAGTCAGTGTGAAAAAAATACTAACTTCACGACATACACTTTTACCCATCAATTTTCTGCATAGTAATGTTCTCGAAGGCATCTCTCAAAGACTGCCACCTTTCTTTCTTTCGTTCTTCGGTACAGCAAAGACTGATCAGTGCCCCGTACCCATCCCCGCGGGACTCTGCAAGAACTGCCCTACCTACACATCTTTGTGTCGATTCAGTCCTCAAGTGGAAGGAAAAAGGACTTCCTACCATCATCAAGAGAGAGAGAGAGAGAGAGAGAGAGAGAGAGAGGTTTGTTCTAACTTGTGTGGTTGCTGCTGCTACTACTACTACTACTACTATCCGTGTCACAGGTTGGGTTTCATAATCTTTGTGCACCTTTGCCTAAATCTTGATCCATCATCCCTTCCACCCACCCACCACCCACATCAACAGCAAAGGATGTTTGGAAGAGCAAGAAAACCTGGTTATCGATTAACTCGTATGAATGTGTTCATTCAATCCTCAAGTGGAAGGAAAGGACTCCCCATCAACTGCTGCTACTACTACTGCCACTACTACTACCACCACTACTACTATCCGTGTCACGGGTTGGGTTTCATCACATTTGTGTACCTTTCCCTAAATCCTCCCACCCACCGTCCAAATCAACGGCAAACGATACTTGGGAAGAGCGAGAAAACCTGGTTATTAATTAACTCGGATGAATATGTTGATTCTTTCCTCAAGCGGAAGGAAAGACTCCCCCATCAACTGATGTTGCTACTACTACTACGACGATGACGATCCGTGTCATGGGTTGGGTTTCATCACATCAACCCAGTCTTGCTAAGTCTTGATCCATCACCCTTCCACCCACCGTCCGAACCTGAATCGACGACGATTGGTGTAAGTTTGGGAAGGGAAGAGGGGAGCAAAACCCTGGTTATTGTCTAATTAACCGGGATGAATCTATGGGTTTCAGTCAGTTTGTTTGTTTCACACCAGTCATCAGCCAATCATACTCAAGTGTTTTTCAAGCACATGATCTTCACAGCAATCATGGCAGCCGCAGCAGCAGCAGCAGCTGGGGAGGTACAGTGGGTGGGGGAGCCTTGGTTACGACTTATCTCCAAATGGGCCGCCTGCTGCCTGAGCTGAGCTCCCTTATCGTGTACCCATTCCGCTTCCATATACATACCCCTCCCTAGCCTGCAGGACTTTTGGTTGTGCTTCAGTTGACTCATTTATTCCGGTACCTGATTAACCCCATAAGCGTCTGAGAGGCCCAAATCCATGCACTAAAAGAAGAGCCCCCTAAGCCGGCCGGCCGGACCGTGCCCCCATGAGGCTCACATCCGAACAAGCGCGTAATTACCTAGTTAAGTTACCGAGCCAAGTAATGACTAAACCGCTATGAAAGCAACAAGCCTCCGATGCGATTTGGGCGAACTAACCCATACACTCGTTCCTTGTTGGATGCCTAAACCCTTGCCTCCAAGGAACCAGTGTACGGGTTGGTTTGTCCCAACCCTCCGATGGCTTACGATCCAATGGTCTGCATCATTTAGCAAATGCCTTTGAATGTTGGGTGTTCAATGTTGAATGTTGTCCCCACTACGCTCACGCACGGCGTTATGGGGTTTTCATATTCTAAGCATCACCCAAAACTTTGTAGAGAGGCATAATCCTAGGCCCATGTGTACATTCCTTTCTTTTGTGGACATCGTCGAACACACGGATAGCCAAAGTTCAATTAGAAGTCCTTGGTTGGTGGGACTCATTGGTTTCATGTCCTCTCTTATGAGGTGGTGTGACACACTTGAGAGGTTCCGTATCCCCTCCGAGTGGGTGTGTCTTCTTGTTTCCTAATTGATTTGGCACTAGCCTCTTGGCTCACGGAACAAGAAATAGGTGTCAACTATAGCCATAGTTCTTCGTAGTGGAGGTACACACGCCTCCTAGACCAAACACAATATCACTAGGTGTCTTTAAATAGTCAAAACTAGTTGCATATAACACACTAATTAGTATTGCATTTGGAAAGATTGTCTGACTATGCTCATGGACGTATTACATGGAGGAGGGTAGAGCTTTGTTGTGTCTGGGTAGCTCACAAGGCATCCATTCGAAAGGCTAAAATAGAATGGACTATTCTACAATCATTTTGAAAATAAAAGTATTATTTATGACAAATTTGACAGTGGAGACCCAAAATTAGTCTCTTGGGTTCATTTAAAACGAATCGGCGTTAAAGCTATAGGGATTTCTTTTTCTTTTTTCTTCAAAAGCTCCTTTACCTTCCCAATAGATGAGTTACCTAGACACCAAGAAGCTCCAACCTAGCTTTAGGATTCATGGTCTCCATGTTGGAGAATCCGGTAAAATCCTACCCCCTGACAAGTTTATGGCCAACTTAATCTCACTACATTACTATGGAGACTCTAATGCTAATACTAGGATCACATTAGCTTCAAGAAAACAATTTTATTTTAGTTTCTTTTTGTTTTGTTTTGGGTGGGGGGGGGGTTGGTTTTTTGAAGTATAAGGGTCCCCAACGTTTTCATCTTCAAATTACATGGGTGCAACAAAACATATGCCTCTAGACCTCTAGCCTTATGAGCATGTGGAGGATATGCCATATGGGTGAAATTCCATACAAATTATGTCATACATTGAACAGAGACCACATTTCTTCATGAATTATCTAAGTTTGATATGTATTGTATCAACACTTTCTTGCATAGACCTAACTTATTACTCATCTTTTAAAGAGAAATAGAAAAAGAAAAAGAAAAGACAAACGACAAACGACAAAAGGCCAAAAAGCCATCGTTAATATGCATAAGAAACAAGTAAATATGTGCCCACTTCGAGGGGAGGCAGAGCATCTCATATGACCTAACTTATTTCAGTGGATCACACAAATCTCTAAATCCACTAAGGGTCCAACCGCACATCCCGGTTAAGACTCCTTTTAGAGCAAGCTACCACTAAAATTTGTTATGTTGTGCTTGCATTGCTCGGTTAAGAGAATTAGCTAGCATATGAGGTAGCTAACCTATATGAGAGCTAATCCCCGAGGGTGAACTCTCATTGGAAACCTAAATGATGTGCGTGGGTTGTTATGAAATTAAATCCCCTAAATACAAGAGGTCTGCATAATAAAACAAATGTATATACACTAATGGCATGCTAGAAAATGAAGTCATATATTTATATTGAGCCCTTTAATTTAATATGATAAATGCCTCCACCAAG
Organism: Polytrichum commune; assembly: GCA_950295325.1. Lineage (NCBI taxonomy): Eukaryota > Viridiplantae > Streptophyta > Polytrichopsida > Polytrichales > Polytrichaceae > Polytrichum > Polytrichum commune. The sequence continues at coordinate 64,378,248 of OX485804.1, forward strand.
TATACAACTATAAATCATGAATTGAATAGGCTCTTTATTACATATAAATCCACTTTCACTTTCCAATGTGAATGTCATTGAACATTTTTCATCCATAGCATGTAACTCAACGATTGCATCAAATAAATGAAGACAAGAGGCCAATATCTCAGCCTTGATTTGTGAAGAAAAACTCTAGGGAACTCATGAGTGCTTCAATAGCTTCGTGGGTAAAGACCCAATGCTAACCCTAACAAGAATGGGCAAGGTAGTCATTGAAGACTATTACCATATGATTAAAACAATGAAAATGTGTATTGGATGACACTAGCACATCTATTACCATTTTTTTTCTCAAAACCTCAAGTTGAACATCTACCTTCACTTCAAAATTCTTAATAGCCTTTTCAAATGACACCGCTCCCTTATGTATATTATGTATGCCTAATGTCTCAAATGATACCCCTTCTTACACTCACGGTAGTTCGTACGTGCTATAAAGAGTCCAACCCCCATGAGCTAAATCTATCTCACAGCCGCACCACCTAGTTAAAAATCAAGGTTTAAATTAAAGCTATCAAACTAGAAGTTAGCTAACTTTTGGGGCCTGCTTTTGTGAAGAAATTTTAACTCATCCATACCCCCCATGCTTACTAATTTTCTCAAACGAGTAGCCCAAATTTTTTTTCCCCTTGAATGCATGCTTTCATTTTCTCCATCTCGTCTCTGTTTTGTTACAAGGTGAACCACACTATTTTCTTACATCATCCTAAATTAGCATATACATACTTAATAAACAAAATGTACATGTAATGATAATATAATAATAATTAGAATCCATTATTCACTCTCTAAATTTAGACATTTTAATTACTTGCTTTTGATTCTACTATGTTATTTGGTTTTAATCATAATGAAACACAAATGGTGTGGGCCATGAACTTATGATGTATCATAGTTATTGCCTTGTTTAAAACTTGGACACGTTGAACAAAACTTCGGTCGATCAACCTTAACATCTCTCTTAAATTGGTCAACTCTTGATTAGTAGTAACCAAGATGTGCAACCATGCAATTGGTTAGCTAGCTTATCAGGTAGTGGATTTCACTAACTCATATTGTTATCTGATTCGCCTAACCTGGTAATGCAGCCATGATTTCCGTTAGCTAGAATTTTGGTTGGCTCACCTTCACGAACTCATAAGTTGGCTAATTCTCTTAACCCTAAGTTACGTGCCAACACACTCGTGCATTTGCTAACTCAATCATGTGTCTTGTTGGACTGTAATGCTAAATTTCACATCCCATTGTCTGCCATACATTATAAAATACTGTATGTTATGCAGGGGCCTACCACCACCAGATACTTGGAATATGGTTTTCTGTATATGGATAAATGCTTAGAGCATATGATTAGACTGTTGTAAGTGTGTATTAATATACAAACACATACACACACAATCTAACTTAAGCATCATCAGGTGTGTATTATATTCCATTAAGCAAACTAAGCATAAAGTGAAGACGAAGAAAAAAATAAAAACAGCTTTATTTGATTCCTTCAATCATATGTCCTAGTAATCTTTGATTCATACTATGGATGGAAAGTATTTGCTCACACTGCTATTTTGGCATGAGTAGACATACAAGTCTTCCCAAAAACAGCAACACTTCCCAAAAACAACAACACTTCATGTTCTGGTTGAGTCGTACGTAGTAGCAAGGGATAATCACGTTTTAAGATAAATAAAAGTCATTAAATTCTTCAAAAAAAGCTTCATGATATATCTCTATTGATGAATGCAAAAACCTCAGAGAATCAGTTTGGCTTCGGCTCTTTGGCCTCCTGTTAAAACAAAATTAACCCCACAGACAATTACCTCATACTGTGCTTGTATTCTTCTTGGTAAATAGTGTTGTAAGGAACCAAGAAGAATACAAGCATGATCCGAGGTATTACATTTATGGTAGCTTCAATGTAACCTAGCATACGCTTCAAAATAGAGTAAGTGACACTAAATACCATAAACAATGCATAAAAAGTGTCACTTACTCTATTTTGAGGCATATGTTAGGTTACATTGATGATTAACAATTTCAGCTTAAGTGTCACCTCATGACTCTTGGTGTTCACATGTGCTTACTGATGTCTTGGCATGAGTATGTTCAATAGCGTTATGAGGTGCATGCCTATGTTACACTATGGTCTACAAAATGACTAAAGTATACACAAATGACACTTGCCATTAGCATGCTCAAGAATATCTTCCTCTTGCATACTAAAATGTAAACACATAACCCTTGCCATTAGTACGCTCAAAATAATCTTTCCCCTGCATACTAAAACGCAAGACTATCATGTAAAGTATCCCAATGTGCTACTCTAAAGGTCATAATGTAGATATTTTTCACTTAAAGAAGTTACTTATGTTGATGAATGTAATCATATTGGCAATTAGCAGGCATGACACTTTGAGATCTCTAGACATCTAGTTTGGACCCTTCGCAAATAGTTGTAATTCTACTACTATACCATTTATGGTATTCAGTGTCACTTACTTTATTTTGAGGCATATGCTAAGTTACATTGACGATTAACAACTTCATCATAAGTGTCACCTCATGGCACTTAGCATCCAAGTGCGTGTATTAATATCTTGGCACGAGTAGTTCAATAGTGTTATGAGGTGCATACCTATGTTACACAATGGTCTACAAATTGACTAAAGTGCACACAAATAACACTTGCCATTAGTATGCTCAATAATAGCTTCCCCTTGCATACCAAAATGCAAAACCATCATCTCAAGTATCCCATCCAGTGATCGCGGAGATTTTTGGGCATAATCGGTTGAGATCCTAGTGTTTGCAAGTCCAACTGGTTACATGTTCACATCCTTCAATTCTCCTTTATTAAATTGGGGATATTCTATATATTCCTCTAAAACGATCGATAATTTTCCTACAGTCTTGAACTTCAACCGGTTATTTCTCAAACTCAACCGGTTCATCTGTAACTAACTGCCGGTTCTCCCCAATCATAGATCCCATCGTGCAATGCTAAAGTCACAATGTTAAAGAAAATTATTTTGAAATTTTACTTTTGTCGACGACGAAGAGTATCATATTGGCAATCAACGGACGTGACACTTTGAGACCTCTAGGTATCTAGTTTAGGCGCTTTGCAAATAGAGTACGTGACACTAAATACCAGAAACGGTGTACTATGACTGCTACTACTGGCGCAGCCTTCCCTGCTGATGCCCCCTTACTGACAAGACTTATTATGTACCTCGTGTGGGACTCGGCACTGTGTTTGGTTTCAAGTGTACGGCCATGGAAAACATTGGGGAAGGCCTAATAACCCCACATTCGGAAGGAAGTAGGTAAGTTCAGGTAGTGTGTACCCTCCCACTCCTTCCCAATCCATTTATGAAATCCGGAGCTCAACGGCCTTGGGACAATTCTGACCCGTTCTTATCCACCAAAACCCACCCAATTTCGCCCACACCGTTACTTAACCATGACCTCACAAACACAAGGTATGTGTGTATGCTTTATGTGGTCACTCTTCTTGAGTGAACTCCTTTCCAATCCGTTTATGAAATTTGAAGCTCAACGGCCTTGAGACAATTCTGACCCATTCTTATCCATCAAAACCCACCTAATTTTGTCCACACCGTTACTTAACCATGATCTCATAAAACAAGGTATGTGTGTATGCTTTATGTGGTCACTCTTCTTAAGTGAACTCCTTTCCAATCCGTTTATGAAATATGGAGTTCAACGGCCTTGAGATAATTCTGACCCGTTCTTATCCATCAAAACCCACCCAATTTTGCCCACATTGTTACTTAACCATGACCTCACAAAACAAGGTATGTGTGTATGCTTTATGTGGTCACTCTTCTTGAGTGAACTCCTTTCCAATCCGTTTATGAAATATGGAGCTCAACGGCCTTGGGACAATTCTGACTCATTCTTATCCACCAAAACCATCCCAATTTTGTCCACACCGTTACTTAACCATGACCTCACCAAACAAGGTATGTATGCCTTTATGTGGTCACTCTTCTGAAGTGAACACCCTATATATGGGTGTTATATGGCAAGCCTTCTAAGTTGGGATTGGCATCAAGACCACACGTGCAATGATGATTACGGAGTGCATGTTTATAATATAGACACCGTTTTAGATTAGATAGTTAACATAGTTGTGAGGGTCTATGTGATCATGTCAAAAAAAAGAAAAAAAAGAAAAGAAAAAGAAGTAAATCTCCACTTTGATGTCTTATAACCTTTCCATCTCCATTTTGATTCAAAATTTGAAAGATACACTAGAAACATATGAGATCTACACTACTCGTCTTGCGTCATGACATGGTACCTAGGACCCATATGCTTGTAGTGGTAAAGCAACATGCCCTAACCCCTAAAACCCAAAGTAAAACCTTCCTAAATTTGTTTTAAACAATTCAATCCAATTCCAAAAACTCATAGAATTGAAACCGTTACCTCTTCTAATGAATCTGACCGTATGGATGGAAGCTTTGTGAACTTAGGATTGTTCACACAAATATTCAACCATCCACATGTCCAAAATCAGAAGATTATAACATAATCAAGGACGTTGGTATTGTTGGGTAGAGACAGTTTCCCAGACAAAAACATCCGCCTCAACCTTTGGAGGTTAAATCTACACCCAAAACCATAAGGTGGTTTCCTCTTCTATCCCGTAGAGTTATACGTGATCGGGGAGGGACAACGCCCGTTTGGTTCAAGAATTGGGTGAACGAACCATCTCATACACTCGTTCCTTGTTGGATGCCTAAACCCTTGCCTCCAAGGAACCAGTGTACGGGTTGGTTCGCCCCAGCATGTGGTTCAATGTCCAGGGAGGTTGTTGGACATGTTCGATCAAAATCCTAGTGTTTCCAAGTCCAACCGATTACATGTTCTGATGTTTTGGGGGTTTTCCTTCATAAAAAATCGAGGCAAATTCTACAGATTCCTCTAAAACGATCGGTCGTCCTCCGGAGGTCTTGGTGCACTTCCGACCGGTGCTTCTTCTTGAAACTCAACCGGTTCACCGGTTCACCGGTTCATCTGTACCTAAGAAGCGCTCCCCCTCATTCATTCATTGGTGTGGTTGAAACGTATTGGATTTGGTACACGGGGTCAACCTAGACTCAGTCACGAGCCCTGGTGCATGGCATCTCTTCAGTGTGATATCAAGTCCCCTTCTGAAGCCCCCTTCCCTTTCCCCTTCCCCTTGCAGGGGCGCACGTCGTCTTCTTCTTCTTCTTCTTCTTCTCCTCCTCCGTTGATCCTGACCAAATTAAAGCTGCCTTTGCCCAGTGCCGGCCTTGGAGGAGCCCCCCTTTTTGAGGCGCCCCGACCCCTACGTTCCTTGGGTTGTAAGCTATGTGGGCCTTATGATGTGGGCCACACTTCCCGAATTGGACACGACACCTGTAGACTTGAGTGGGTTTTGTGTGGCAAGGCTTGGTGTAGCTTGAAATGGAGGCCCGAGCTAGGACATTTTACCATATCGCATACAACCGTGTCTCTCATTCATCCAACGTAAAAGGAATTTGATCTTTTGTGGGTTTGTGAAATGGAAAGTTTAAATGAAACCATGACCTTCCCTAACTACATATCCTTCATGGTCCATCATTCATTATGCACGGGTGCTACATGACGGTAACATGTTTGAGTTAGTTATGTCATGCCCACACTAGGACAAACAACTTAGCCGACATAAGTGGGAGGGGTTTCCATCTTGGGAGGAGTTCTTTGTCTTATAGGTACTGGTAAAACCATGTAGTACGTGATATCCAGTGAGGTTACTGTGAGTAGGATGAAGAATTATTGATGGTAGTAAAAAAGTTCGGAAAGAGATGCATTTTCCTTATCAAGAGGGACTCCTTCTACTACCCAAGACCGACGGATGGCCCCAGTATGGGCATGAGATTAATCTACAACGAAGAGCCATCTAGCACTCATATCACACCATCTCTTACGTGGTTTTCAGCACACCACAGTGTAAAAGTTGGGTTTGAGTAACCTATTAACACGGGTAGCTCTGGTGACAGTGTTGACTCGCGTTGGAAGAACTTGACTCGTTCATGGCGCATGTCATCGTGTCCTAGGACTATTACACTTATTATCCCAATTAGCATGTGTTACTATTCATAGTCGCACGATGCTATAACTATTCAACGAGACCAAAGCATTCTACCAAGCAACTTGTGTCCTAAAATGCCCGTCCAACATATCGAACTTTCGATAGTAAACATTGAACTCTGAGTAAGACTTTATAGTATGAGTCCGAATAGTAACACACACTAATTGGGATAACGGTGTAATAAACCTTGTCGTATAACTTACCGCGAATGACAAGAGAATGTGTGTGTATATATATATATGTATATACATAGGTTAGACCTAGTTTTGCTTCGGAGTTCGAGTACAGGCCCGGTTACCTACATACTACAACTACTACTAATAACCCACCAGCCTCACTGGCACCGCAAATGTAGGGCTACACACCTATCCTGTGACATTCTGAAAAGCAGGTTTTTATTTTCGCCCTTTTCGGGACGGAGGAGACATGAATGAACTTGGGTGTTACCGAGGGCGAAATGAAGGAATATTTCCTCCCGTTCCCCGTAAGGTAGACGGTGCTAAACCCAACACGGCAACACCCACAACCCCAACACTCGAAGATCTTGCACGATATGTCGATTATGAGATGATGTTCGCTATCTTAACATCAAGACATATATATGAGATGTTTGGTGTGGTAGTCATCTATCAACTTAACTTCAAATCCTTGTAGTTTTCGCATATAAAATTTAAGCTCGACATGTTGTGGTGCATTGGAACCCTTCGTCAATTGCTAGCAATAACCGTTGAAGTTTTATAATATTATGTGTGGGTGTGTGTGTTTGGGTGTGTGTATATATATGTTCAACATGACAAACTTTTCATCATCAAAAGTACACATGTCTAATTGAATTATTTTCTCTGGACTAAACATTTATAATTGAGTGGTAAGTGAGTTGGTGTGGCTCCAAGAACAAAGATGAAAAAAACGCTTGTGTTTTGAGGAGATTGGATTGCATGCTCAAAATATGATAACCATTATGGATTCCCTAATCAACCTAAGTTGGGGGAGGGGGGGGGGAAGGGTCTTAGGGCCTCTTCACACTACAACTGAAGGTTGAGAGGCCGTTGATTTCCACCAATCGAATTGCAAGAAACCAAGAATTCGGCCTCTTGACCCTTCACACTAGAGGCCAAAGTCCAAAGGCCGCCGCTCTCCAAAATGTGTACATGACAATACTTTTTGACCAAGGCGATGGACTCTCGAAGGAAGTTTGGGTCGGATGGGAATGAAAACCCAAACCATGTTCGAGAGGCCATCGATTTTTTTTTCATGAAATTTTTTTAAAAAACTAACAAGATCTTGGCCGTTAGATTCGAGGGGTTGTTTTGGACAAGGAATAGAGTGGGATGCTCCTTCTTCCTTTGGACTTTGGAGGCTTCACACTACGCCCGGCCGAAGGCCCCAATTCCTATACTTTATTGGCTATTTTCAAAGTTTCGCCATTCAATCCCACAACCTCTTGACTTGGATGGATATCGTATTAAACAACCCTTAGCTTAATGAGCACAAGAATCTTCACTTTACAACGAATAAGATATCCATATGACCTCATAGAACTATGAGGGAAGTACCTCCGGCCTCAATTCGGATTTGCTAACCATCTCATACTACTCGGGTTCGTCAAATTGTAGACGAAGGTGGGCTTGTCGGAAAAAGTAACCATTTAACACCCACCTCCCTTTACCTTACGTACTTGATCGCTCACAAGAGAGAGAGAAAGAAGGGTGGCTATACATGCATATATGTAGCTAGCTAGCTCGCAAGCATATGACAACTACAACATAGGTAGGGGAGTCAAAAGGAGTATTTAATTGGGTTCCAGATGTGGATGCCCTAATGAGGAGTTCCGGTGCCCACAATGGGTGACATGATCATTGCTGGATGGAGTCGACATCTCGGGCACGGTTTTCACCTCCGGGGCTTTAAATAAAAAATTTCTAACTTCCCATCCACTACTGCCCCCTTTTTTTTCCCCTTTTTTCCTTATCGTTTTTCTTCCTAATCTCAAGCAGCAAATGGAGCATGATGAGCCGGCCAGCCGGCTCTAGTTCATCATATGCACATGAGCGAGCCGCAGACAGGCAGACAGGCGCCCATTAATTACTACTATAGTTTTAAATGACCCCGATGACGAGGCTCCACAAAACTTACCATTTATGAATGTACAATTCCCCGGTACCCATGTGCCCGTTTACCAGGGTTTTTTTCCCATGAGTATCTGCATGTTGGTTGCACAATGTAAAACAAAGAATGCCATTGGGTTGTTTGTTTGTTTGTTGTATTCAAATTTTAGTTTCATAATGTTATATGGTCGTATGCAATGATTAGGGAGAATCGGCAGTTAGTTACAAATGAATTGGTTGAGTTTGAGAAATAACTGGTTGAACTTCAAGACTGCAGGAGAATTATTGATCATTTTAGAGGAATTTATAGGATATACCCCAATTTAATAAAGGAAAACCGGAGGGTGTCAACATGTAACCGGTTGGACTTGCAAAACACTAGGATCTCAACCGATTATGCCCAAAAATCTCACTGATTATTGGTCATATGGTTGAGTTACATTTTTATAGTCAATGTATGACAAAGGCCTCTATTGTCTTCCCTGCGTGGGAAGAAACTTAGGTAGTGGGAAGAAACCGATGTTGGTATGAACAGTGAGTAGTGTTGCAATGAACAATGTTTCCAGTGAACAGTGTCGGGAATATAACTCCACCCAAATTGTCAAGTGTTGGCATGTGTGTATGAATATCACCACATTGTTCACCAAGCCCACACAATAGAAGACCTTTATTTTACGGTCCAGTGAATGAGTAATGTTATGCTGATGATAGGATGCAATATTCTTTTCCCGTAACATCAAAGTTAGGTCACTAGGGAGGAGCAATCATGGCCGATGTGTTGGCAACAACATCAATTGTGTACGTGACATTTCATTCAAGGATGCCGCTAACCCGCCAAACCACATTCTTTTGTTAACTTTTTTTGTCCTTTGGAGGAAAAGAAATATACTCTATTCTTTTTATCTTTATTGTTTTTGGTGCAATTTGATGTCACCAATTAATAAACAATATCGTTTACTATTGCAACCATACATGAAAGATGTATAGTAAGGCTTGGCTTAGCTCATGCATCTATGAACTTAGTGTTATGTACGTTAAATCATTTTTTAGAGGCATTACATATAAGATCGAGCGAGCATGGCTCGAAGAGTGTTATGACGGTCATTTATTATAAGGTATTGAGGCCTTAAAGCGTCACTTTTAGAAACTTTTGCTATTACATGCAATCTAGACAGTTTGGAAAAATTTCAGAAAAAACCATAGGTTAGCAAGTTAATGTACGGTCTTAAAAAAATTCACATGCAACCTACAAATATTCACAAAGTCATCTTAAGGAAAGAACCTTGTACTGTCCACTAGGGGGGTCCTATTGATGTTGGATTGCTAAGCGAGAATCACCACAAAACCGGCTTTATTGTGAGTGAGGATCTTCTAATAAATGACTTTGTTGTCCCCCTTTTTGTGGATCTCTTCTTACACCACCTTGTTGAGCGGATTGATCCCCGATTAGCATTCTAATATACCAAAGTTGGTGCTCTTCTAAAAGTGTTCTTGCATCCTTCTTACACCGCTATTATGAATGACCGACGTGGTGCTATTTTATACGTAATGTTGCATACGATTTAATCGATTTTAACAATGACTTACTTTTTGTTTTTGTTTTTTGAGACAGAAGACCAACACGGCCATTTAACAATGACTTACTCGATGGCCCCGTTGCACTCGCTTGTCGACGGCTTAAGGATTAAAAAAGGTGTCACCAAAAGGAAGGTGACACTTTAAGACCTCAGTACCTTGAGCATATTGTTTACTCTATTGATGTACCCTTGACCTCACAAGCTAGGTAACCCCTCTTGCAGTGCGTCCTTCCCAAAGCAGTGTTGTTATATATCTTTGTCACTACACTAAAATATTGTACTTAGTGTCACCAAGTCTTTTTTTTTTTGCTCAATGTAGTGTCAATGTAATCGCCCATGTAGTGTCAACAACACTAAATGTAAACCTAACATTATATTGTCATTCCTTGTAAAAGAAATTGGGCATTATAGATTTACAATTTTGCAATCACTAGCACTTACTATGTGATTTTTCATCCAAATTTTAATAATCAATGATAATATTTCATTACATAATTGTTAAGACGTAGAGTATACCAAGACTTTGTTTCAATAATTGGCATCGGATAAACTAACAGTAAGGTCAAACACAAGTTCTAGGATTGCATTCAAGCTAGGAGGGCATGGAGATGGCCCACGTTTATCATGCATGAATTGTGTGGGATTAGATCCGGCAATTATGACAACTTTAACTGGAAGCAAGCATTGTTTGGAGAAAAGATCCCTAAGAAAATTGTTAAAAAAAATCAAAACTTGGCACCTCTTACGAGGTATTACAATGTGGACCATTTGGATTGAACGCAATGACAGAGTGTTCAACCATGAACAATGGCACGAGGCTAAGGTCAAACACATGATTTGGGATGAACTGATCATCTACGGCAAGGCGGCGTGGGAGTGGGTGATCAAACACATTAAGGTTAGTAGTTTCTCAGCCGCGGCCATGCTCCAAGGTTTTGACAAAACTTAGGGTGCTAGGAATGTCTTATGTAGGAGGAACAATTTACATATTTCTTGGAACTAGAAGAGGCAACGTAGTTAGTCTAGTCGGCCCTTACCAAGCGACTTTGGTGGCCTAGAGGTTGTCCTTAGCAAGTGGGGTGGAGGTGGTCCTTGGCTTGGTGGGTCTGGTGGGTTGTCCGTGGTGGGATCCTGGGTTTGTTACTTTTACGTGACGGTGTTTCACGTCCGAGGGGCCCCGCGTCTCCTTGATGTGGGTGCGTTTTCTTGGTTCTTAATGCATTTGGCGTTGGCTTTGTTGGCCTTCTATCTCAAAAAATAAAAATAAACTAAAAGTAAGTTGAGTTGACAATATTTTGTAAACTTACATAAGAAATGGCACTAGAAAACTTAGCACAGTGATATAAACCATCATATGACACTATATACAACATTGAGTGTCGCTTTCTTTACAATACGTTATCTACTATAAGTTTGGATGTCCACAAGACTCTTTAATTGCATGCATGCGAGAGGTACGTAGTGTCTACGTGGTGGCTAAGGCATCCAAGTGGGACCCACAAGGTCCATGGTTTGAATCTCATGGGGCCCACTTAGGATGTGGAGAAATATGTCCTTGTAGGCGTTTAGAAGTTATAGGCGGTATTCCTTTTTAATATACTAGAGACCCTTCATAACATTATTTAGATCCATAATAGTGTTATGTGGGACTGACAATATTCTGTGAAATGTATTCCCCACATTCCGTCGGCCGGGGATTCGTGGCACTCAAGTAAAATCATCCGTGCGGATGAAAAAAACACAAGAATCATCTAAATGGCTATTTTGGGCAATTTGATTCCGGAAATAAAGTCAAAGGCCCCGAATTAGTCTAGTGACGTCACATTCGAATGAATCGGCCCTCAACCCCATAAGGGGGCTTTTTTTATTGGAGCCACTTCATCCACGATATCTTGGATGGATGATTTTACTTGAGTGCCACGAATCCCCAGCCCATTCCGTCTGAATGTGTGGAGTATTCCACATAATATTGTTAGTCCCACATAACATTATTATGGATCTGAATAATCTTATGTTCGTTCACAATGGATGAGCACATTAAATGCCACGAAGCCCATGCTAGTCGTAAGGTGTGGTGAGGTGGACCACCCCGGGTATTTGGGTGGTCAACAACCCCGACCCTCCACCTCGCCATCTCCTAATAACTCATTAAAAATATTACATCTTGGTACAAGTCGTCTTTACACTATGTCCCATAAGCGGGGCTTATAAAACCGATTTAGAATTTCTTGTGGCAATGATTGAGACCACCCACTATGACCTTGAGAAATCTTAATTCATTTGGTCTCACAGCCCATGGCCACGGTATGTGTTAAACAGTCATCATCCATGACCACGTGAATGCCACATAGCAGTGTCCGGGGAGATGTTGGCCAAAATTAATCAAAATCCAAGTGATTCCAAGTCCAACGGGTTGCGTGTAGATTTCCTTTTGAATTTTTGATGTAACATATATAAATTTAGAATACGTTTGATCGATTCTTCTAAAAAGATTCGACAATTTGCCTAAAGCCTCGAAATTGAACTTGGAATTGGTCATTTTTCAAACCCAACCGGCCCGTCTGTAACTAGTGGTTGGCTTTCCGGGCTTTTTGAAGTGGATTTAAGGAATATGACCAAGTTGGGTTAGAACTCAAAAACATGGTTGTTGGTCCCCCCCCCCCCCCCCCATGTATAGATATGTCATGTTTCAATTTTTGGGGCAAACACCAACATAGGTTATGTGTTGAAGGAAGCCGTGTTATAGGTATACGTATAGTAAAGAATATGACATAGTGGTTGTAGTATACTTATATGTAGTCTAATGGTACCATCACATTCTCTATGGGGAACTCACTCGCTCGAGTTCATCAACCGCCTTGACTTGAATAGGCTTTGACTCTCGGGGCCGGAGAGTATATTCATGTGAAAGCATCTCGTGTATCTTACACTCGGTTGTGTGTGTGTGGGGTTTGCTTTATTTGGGGATGCATTCCACCTACACACATGGCGTGAGCTTTCCCTTGAGATGGTGTAGTACCATATGTGAAGAAGCAAGAGACCAAATTTCACTCGCGTTTCAAGGGGAGGAAAAGATATCACCACACAACTTTGTGGTCCCACCGTTCTTGACTTACTTAAGTGGCATGAATCCTTGGCCCCGAAGGTTGGAGGATTTTCTTTCTTTCCTTTTTTTTTAAAACATATTTGAAAGAATTCATTGCAGAGAAATATAAAACATTCAGCAAGTCAACCCTCATTCATGGAGATCGGACGAAGACCTAATAGAACAAATCCACACTAACACTCTTTGACTTCCAAGTCATAATCTTGCCATGACAAACACATAGAATTTGCTTAACATCCCATGAGTTATCAAACTCGTCAAGGAAATCATGTTTCGCAACCTCCCTTGCAAACTTATGAGGCTCGAGAAGGTTGGAGTTCGAAGGGATTCGTAACATGGATAAATATTCCGAGAATTATACAATAACATAAACACTTGGAGGGGGGGGGATCATGTATTGGAAGATGGGTTTAAGAAAAACACAACTTTACAAACACAAACTCTAGACTGCAGCTTGGGAAGCCACATGGGTAACCAATGCCTAAATCACTCAATCTTTCATGTTCAATTGTGCATAATAGGTAATATGGATACCACTGGAAAACTGTACCTTGGCCAAATGCTTTAGAAATCTAATTGGTATCTATGCCATGCAAAATGCAAGGGACACATAGCCTTACATCTAGTCTATGTGTAACAACTAGTATCTTAAGGGGCTAAAGGATATCAAGGCATAACCTAGTAGTGCACGAGATTGTAGCCCTCATTGTAGCCCAAAGGACAGGGCCTCTTTCATGTTGGTTGTAAAGACCAATGTTTGACGATCTTTAAAATTTTGTTATGCAAACTTTGTGAATGTGGTTATAGTTGCAATGTTTATTCTAATTAATCAATAGGAATTTTTTGGAGCACCTTTGAAGCAAAGCCACGAAGAGAGCCAAAGGTTAGAGCTCATAAAAGGATACTAGAGTTGATTCCTTTTATAGGGAACTTGAAACTCACTTCTCTAAAGGTTGTATATTTGGAGGGGTGGGAGGTTTTAGAGGGGAGAGAGCACTTCTAAGTTTCATGATGATGAGAATGCGTGAAATTTCCTTTTGACAAACTTCAACATTAAATCGGTGATATGAGTCCAGGGGTGTCCATATTGAGAATATATGGTCATATTCAAGGACATCTTCCCATGAATACCACCCACCTCCTCCCTTCATGTCAAGCCTTCTCCATGCAAAAATTTGACACATGTTGAAAATAATCACATTCAACTTAAACCTTGCATTTTAGTTCAATTTCATGTTAGTTGAGAAATAAAAAAACTTACTTTGAAGGATCATAACATTATTCAACTATTATAGGTTGTTCCATTCCTTTATTATGAGAAAGAGGACTCCCAAGAGAATGCGAGTAATGTTAAGGAAGTCGAATCTACAAAGACAATTTGTTTGTTTCAAGCCATCCACTAGGCTAAGGTTTATGGGATTTACATGGACATCGATCTTAGATTCAACAGGATCCAAACACAACCTACAAAATGGACTCCACAACTAAGGAGAGGAAAAGGAGAATGGATGATGAGCATCCATCTACTCGAGTCATTTTATGAGATATAATCGATTTTCTCATAAATAGAAACCACAAAATCTTATGGATGAAATGCTCTCTAAGTGGATGAAAAACACATACAATACGTTGGAAGTGCTCTCCACTTGGATAAGTGATTGTTCAATGACACATTGTCCATGTTGTTTCTTCAAAAACCTAGGTCCATCTAAGCCCTCCTCTTTCTCACCCGTTCTTAAGAAATTTTGAAAGGTTCGTCCTCCACACACGGCAATTTCCTCAAGCCTCCGTAAACCTCTAAGAAGGTTAAAAAAACCTTGCCGTAAATAGTGAATTTGTACCACCTTGTGATTTGAACCCGAAAGTTGTTGAACACACGGCCATGCCTTTCAATCCCAAGGGTCCAAAAGGACGAGTCATTTGGGTTCTTGGAGTCTGGGTTAAGTTATGGTAACTGTTGTCAAGAAATGGGTACATGCCTGCCTCTGACACTACTACACATGGTTTCTGATCAAATAGCCCATTAAAGAGCAACTTAAGGACCATTTTTTTTTTACTACTAGGCTCACGGTGGGCCTCTTGGCTTCATGGTATAAGTACACTTCCAAACGGCTAGGGATTTATGGTGTCTACGTAACCTCATCCATTGCGAAGGTGAAGAATGGAGTGAATTATACTATAGTATGTGAATGGTTGTTTTTAGATGATACGACTCCGTAAGCAGAGGTCCCGAATCGGTCTAAAGAGGTTATGGCCCTGAACCGTGTACGGGACTTGTTTTGGTAGAGCCCCTTCATTCACGATGGATGAGTTTATACAGATGTCATGAATCCCTAGTTGTTCGAAACGGTTCAAACGAGCATGAAGAAATATCAGGGCGTGTACATGCGTTGGTCTTGCATTGCCTTTTTTTTTGGTATACATCATTCAGGTTTCTCTAATGAGGATTCCACATTTTTGATACTAGTAGGGTGATGGTGTTTTTGTTTTCGGTACCCTTCTGATAGATACACCATGCAAAAACCTTCGTACTTAGGCAATATCATCCTCATGTTAATGATTTGGAACAGTCTTGGCCCAAATAACAACTTGAGTCTGCAAAGATTTTGTCACTTTGACATACCCACCAAATATCAATATTTCACTAGTAATCAATTTTTATGCCCATGGGTAGATTCTTTGGTACTACTATTGATGTTGATTATTGGTACTAATGCAGTCACCTATATACCATACCAACACTTGTTGGTACCAACTAGCAACAACCTTTTGAGAAATGACCATGTGAAAGATGAAAACACCGTATCATATGGGCAAGAGGGAGCTAACCAAGAATCTACGACTTGAGGTGAAGTTTCATGACACCTATCATGGGGGAGGGTGGAGACAAGGAGACATTTTATAACCCAAGTTATTTATTTATTTATTTTATATATAAATTTATTTAGTATTATTATTATACTTTAATAGCCGAAAGCCTTTTAAATTGTGGTCAAGAATCTCAATTCAAATTGATGTAACCCAATTGGAATGAATTGGTGACAAACTTGGAAGGGCTAGATTCTTGCCGCACCCAACATGGTACACCAAATAGTGTGTTTATTGTCATACAATTTCTATGTCAATGTGGTAACTTTTCAAATATTGTCATGGATGATCGAAATCCGGATTGATTCCATGCCATAATTTGAAACAAAGTTGGGTATGTTTTGCATCCTAATATTTCTATGTTGAAATATTGTCATGGATGGTTGAACTTTGGATGAAATGCCACTTACAAAGTGACAGAAATTGCAACATGGTATATCTATAATGGCCAAACTTTTGTACGGGGAATGACGACTAACGGCAGGTTTACGTTAGTGTTGGTGACACTACACGAGTGGTTTACAATTAGTAGTGAGCAAGACAAGTAGAATTGGTGACACCAAACTCAACATTTAGTGTAGATGTCATAAATTGTAATTTATATGACTCCATGCAAAACATGTGGTGGGACATGAAACAAATTGGTGCACACTACACTAAGAAGGATATTTAGTGTTTGAATATATTTGATGTTGTTACCATCCTATCCTGCCCAACATTGATTTTCAATTCCTTGATAATTAGTGTTAGACATAAATGTGCCGCTACCTTCCCTACTGTCACTTCCCTCCCTTTTATCATTGTTATTTAATGTTTCATATCCTCACTAACACTAAATTTGAACATGTAACTTCCACATATTGCGATAGTTGATATTTAGTGTTTGAATCTACATTTAATGTTACTTACTTTCATAGGGTTATTGACATTTAGTGTATGTGTTTGTATTTAGTGTATCGAACACTAAACATCCATCCAATGAAGCCATTGTAGATCGTTAAAACCAAATAATTGTTTTTCAAAGTTGATTTGACATCATGATCAACACCAATGATCCGATTTCGTTCTCATTCTAGAGGTTGAGATGTGGTTATTGCTTATGAGAGCACCTCTCACCGGTTCGTGTTAAACACATGTCGCTTTTAGGTTTACCATAAATACATGTAAAATATGCTTCACTACAAACAAGTTGGGTTTGCCAACTTCAAATAAGAAATGTATTTTCTCTTTGATGACGGGCTACAACAAATGGCCTCGCTTCCTTTGTCAACATTGCATGCTATAAAAATCATTAAAACCAAAATGAGATCCAAGAGTCTATAAATTTTTTGAGGTTTTCTTTAGTCTACTTTTTTAAGTTGATGGGAGAGGGTATTCATAGGTTTGGTTTAGCATGATGACAGTGCGACAATTTTGAAAAGAAAATAGTACAATGGGGATTTGGAAACTTTGTACATAGTCTCTAAACTAAGTGGAGTTTGACATTTTAGTGTGTGGCACACAAAAGGAGGTTGGCACTTCTTGGATCAACAAACAACATATATAACTTGCATGTTTTTCGTCCAAAGCAAAGAGCGAGCGCTTCATTGGAAGGGGCGTTTGATCATGTCGCCACACCTCTCTCTAATTTATTGTCGCCTACCATCAAAATGTATGTACTCAACGGATTCCCATTTGAACACACATTTCCAAAATGTGGTAGGTGGGTGCGGTCCTCCTTTGGGAACCGGTTTCACAACAACCAAGTGGAATAATGTTCAGGCTTTTGGGCTTTCGTTGGTGACTAGGTTGAGAAGTATTTCAATTTTCCACGTTTTGATGATTCTCATGTCTCCACATGTCACACACCTAATGTTACAAGGACGACCCACACGGCACTCACATCATAATATCCACAATGCTTGACCATGCCCAACAACACATACGTTTTATTGACTCCAAGGATGATGGTATGTGGGTACGGCTCGAGTTTTGGTGCCACAAGGTCCTATGTTCAAACCTGCTTGTGAACCAATGAAGGTTTAACGTGTCCACTTCTTTAAGCATGCTTCATAGGTGATATTTTCAGCGCCAAAATTTGCTTGTTGGGTCAATGTGTCGTATATCCAACATAATATAAAATAAGATTAAGACAATTCATAGGTAGGATGTATCCATGATATGTGTGTAATATTTATAATAAGCATTGTAGTAAATTAGTCATCGATGCATGACGATCCTAAATTTCTAAATTGAAATGTGCAATCTTGGAGCATCATCGATGCAGACACTACATCTTCCCCCCCCCCCCCCCTAAAGAACATCACTACAATAACCTGATACACATAAGAACCCCCTACTTACAACTACTAACTCCAAAACAACTATATTCACCCGACTACACACATTGCCCACCTAACTTACATCAACCACTTAAAACAACATTATTAAGCTCAAGAAATCCCATTGATGAATATCTTAAATGGGTTAAGTCGGTGCCCAACAAACCACAACTAAGGTAGACATTGTCATCCACCTACACGTGCATGCAACAAATAGCCAAGGCAACCACCATCGGTTCCAATACTAAACTACCATTGACTCCGTATCCACCGCCAATTTCAAGCTCCATATGATATATTTTTTCAATAATCACCGCTTTATTCACGGAGAACACATGACAAACAAAAAAAAAAACATGTGGTTGTATCATATGGAAATTCCCTACCATATGCAATGGAAACTTGTTGAGATAAGTATAGACATCTCAATTGGGCGTGGATTGGGTAGATTTAGTTGCCTATCACATCAACCCACTAATGTACCATTAAACACAAAGTCCAACTCAAAATTATAATGACAACACCATTTCCATCATCTCGAATTGCATCACCAATATCTACATTATGGGCTAACACAACCACCAATGATGACTATAGCCTCCACCAGCCATCGTGAAATATCCTTGCTATTATCACGTTGCAAGCTATTATCACACCACAAGCTAATATCACGTCACAACCAAATGAATTTTTTTTTTACCATATTTTCTCATTATTTTCCTCACACACCTTTTCTTAAGAGAGTATGGTGAAGTAGTTGAACGAAGGATTACAAATTGTCAACCCTCCGTTTTGATCACCAAGAAAAGAATTTATGTGAATTTGGGGGACATGTGGAAAGTTTGTGGCCCAACTGCTCTTATTGCTCCACACAATTTTCTTTACTATACATAATATCATGTGTAAAAAGAAGAATGTGCATGTGTTGATATCAATATATCAACCATGCAAAGGCTATTATAAAATTGAATGCTATCAAAGAGTAGGTTATAGTATTGAAAGAGCATTGACTAGGATACAAGAACCCCTATTTTTCTTACAATGAAATAGGTGACCACTTCATTATTTAGTTATGTCTTGATTTACTTTTATTAATATGGAGGAAGATGTGATGAAATTTGGTAGTGATCAATTTGCCTTTGTTTTGTGGCAATAATGTTGGTGGCATTAGTATAAAACATGGTCCTAAACATCGTGCTTGTATCGTTGACATGACCAATGTAGACCCAATTTATGAAGGGTTTACACAAGTACTAGATTTGAGTGTAGAAGTTGTTGTGGTTTTTCATGACTACAATTTTCATACGTTACCAACATGATTGTCTCATTTTGAATGAAGTTCAAAGTCATTATTTGGCTTCGATGTGAGTCATCACTCATGTTGTATGGATTGCATTGCTAATAATAATCAAAAGGACTTGGTATGAAATCCAAACAATTTTTATTTGCCACTAGCCAATTATGTTTTGAAATAATACATGTGCCAAACCTACTAGCATATTTAGTAACAATCCACTTGTTTTGTTTTCTTGCGATTTTGAGATGGTACAAACTCTTATATGAATTTAACTACACATTAACCATAATCCACCACTTAAGGTTATCAGAACCTAAAACACAAGGGTTGCATGAGTTAAATTACTTGCACCACCATCCAAATGGAGTGCCATAGCCAACTCTCCACACAAGTTCCTTTGATAATGTATGTTCAACAACATATGAAGACTTTTGACATTCTTATAGCTTCTTTCGATCATCACAAGATAAGATTGGTTTGATTGGAATTTATTGAAATGCACATTTATAAAAATGCACGGGTTGAAGCATTTAGGATATAAATGTTGCACTCCTTCGTTTTGGGAAAGCAAGAATTCATCCCATTCCAAGTTTTTGAGATTTGCACAATACAAGTCAATGTGTTCCAAGTTGGCTTTGAGTTTGTTATAACAGTCAAAGTTTGGATTGGATTGACAACAATGTCATCATTCCTATTTGAGATACTTTTTGAGTGTGATTGGACTCACTCGTTGCTCATCTACTATGACATTGTTGTGGAAGGGATCATTTACATTGTGACATAGAGCATTGTTGATTCATCTACACTTATATGTGGAATTAGATTGCCCCCATGCTAATTTATCAACATTCCACATTATATTGAGTATTTATTACCACAATAACATATACATGATTAATTTTGGTTTCTATATGGATGAGTAAATAAAGACATAGATTTTATAAATTAATGTTGAACCAAGGTGATTTGCATGGGTAAAAAGGCAACCCATTCGCAAAGGCAACTTAATTGCACACATCAGTGCAAATTATTCTATTAAATCCACTTGCCTAAAGAGCCACTTATTGTGTACTTTAACATATTGAATTTCTTGGTCTGAGATGACGTTAAACTACCGAATGATAGTGGAGAGGTACCCAAACCAAACAGAGTGGTTGGCGGTTCGAATCCTGGCCATGAAATCGTCTCTCTACTTTGACGGAAAACTAGCCAGGTGGTCAAGCGCCTCATGTGTATCAAAATATATACTCGTATATAGAGAGAGAATTTCTCAACAACAATGGACAAGTGACTTGCAAATAATTAGTGACAACACAGGGGAGACCTAGTGCAAGTGTGGCAAGTATGATAAAGTATGTGAACTGAGTGTAATATAATTGACCCAAATGAAATGGGATACCACTTGCAATTTAGGAAGTTAAGTCATAGGGAAATATTTGCACCCAAAGGTCACGTGCTTGTTGATATGTGACACCTTAGTTGAGAGCATACCCAAAGTTTGAAGATGAATGCCCTTCATGCCAAAATTAAGTGAGTACGAGAATCCGGGTCCAAGAAACTTGGGTCATAAGCATTCCTTAACCCCCAAAGGTCAAGGCAGTCACCATTGTCTGACCATACCAATGTACATGTTTATGTTACAGTCTTTTGATATTGAATATATGAAATGTTGAAAAATTTAGTCACCATTCTAACTTTACAAAGATGTCATATGTACATGTAAATCTGTCATAAGAGGTGTCGATAGTTTTTAATAAGTTGTTGGTTTAGATTTGAATTGTTTGAAACGATTTTGATTTGACTTTTAGGGGTTAATGGACTTTACTTCTAAACTCAAGATTGGACCCAAACTTGAAGATCGATTTCCTAAACTAGGAGGAGTATTTTCTTAGGTGGAGACCATTGAGTTTTGATGGGGTAATGATACCACGTTAGCACATGTTCATTTTTTCAAACCTTAGAGCCATATACCTCAGGGTAAAATCTCTTAGGCCGAAATTGTTTTCGCTCTCGCGCAATAGGATCACATGAGTTCATAGTTTCTTTGGTCTTGGAGCCTAGTGTAAACCCATCCTTAGTGTTGTACCTAGTTTATCTCCTTACCCATGTGTGGCATCTTCTCATTCTTTTGAAAACATAATAATATAATATAATGGATGATGAATGATTGTTAAGTTCATCCATTGGCTAAAACCCAACCCTCTCTTGTCAACAACTTGTGACAAAATATTGTCATGGATGATGGAAATTTGGATTAAAAAACACTTGGTAAGTGATAGTAATTGCTACACTGTAAATCTACCCCCCCCTTCTATTTTTTTAATATTTTCTACAAGGAACGATAAATAATGTTGGGTTAACATTTAGTGTTGGTGACACTATACGCCCTGGGCTAGATCACATCTTCATTTGGCTGGGCCCCGCCCCTCACACACCTCCTCCAGTGCCCGCACTTGCATCGGAACTCTTCCTCGTTGGGAGCCAATGTCACACAATACCCGGTCAAAATTACAAATATTCAAGTTGACATCACTTCCATTATTCTCAAGTTAATTGACGGAGTTCTTTCACATGCCAAAGGACCCTTAATGGCTTACACGACCATGTGCTTAATGGCTCAAGTGACCAGGTATTGTCACATTGGTTCCCAACGGAGAAGAGTCCCCACGCAGATGCAAGCAGGACGACCGGACAGTGAAGGAGGCGTGGGAGGGGCAAAACCCAGCCGAATGAAAATACGATCTAGCCCAGGACACACTACACCGCGGTTTACAACTACTACTGAACAAGACAATTAGAATTGGTGACACTAAATACCACAAATAGTGTGGTCGGTCATCTAAATACAAGAAAGACTTGAGGCTCCCTGAAACTACTATGTAACTGCAGACTCAGCATCTGACTCATCAGAAAAGCAAGGGGATGAAATCTCAGAATACAAGATTTCTTGCAAATAAAGTATTCACTTATATAGAGAGCCGCCCTCCCGGCCATCATCATCGTGTCTTGAAGTAACCGCCTGTGCAGTGTGAGGTCCCTTGGACATCGAATCACTAACTTTAATTAGTTCCTTAAATTTTCCTTTCACCCGCGAATCTGCAGTTTTCATTCGTCAAAGTAGAAAAACTAGAAATAGAAATTTCATGGGTTTTTTTTTTGAGGTAAGGTAATGTAACTTATTAGATTCCTTCAAGCCGGCTCCCTCTCGCTTGCAGTCTAACCTAGAAGTGGCTTGAACTTAAACTTGGCCTGTGATGCAAGAGTGGCAGGCTATGACATCACCTCCCACTCTCTTGCCGATGTCAAGTGCGTCGTCGGGTGATGGCGGAAGCCCTACGTAGTAGTTGCTTATTAGGGTCCGGGGTTTAGGGTTTAGGGTTTAGGGTCCGGGATTATATGCTTCGGTTTGGTCTCCTACCACCTACCGAGGGGGTGGTAGTGGAAACTACCTCCCCCTAAGGCAATGATCAGGGAGAGCCGGCGGTTAGTTACAGATGAACCGGTTGAGGGGTTGATCACACCGGCCGGTTTTGATATCATCTGTCGGTATTTACGATTGTAATAGTGTGGAAAGTGGTGGGCCGACATCTATTTTTGAACATGATCCCCAACAATTTCACAGTTGGAACCGGACGGAAAGTTTGGTGTGAATTGGTTATAAGTTTGAGAAATAACCGGTTGAAGTTCAAGACTTCGGGAGAATTCTCGATCATTTTAGAGGAATCTATAGGATGTACCCCAATGTAATAAAGGAAAACCGGGGATATCAACATGTAAACGGTTGGACTTGCAAACACGAGGATCTCAACTGATTATGTCCGAAAATCTCCCCGATCATTGCCTTTAGGTTGGTTGTTGATTCATCCCAGTTTAGGTTTGATATATTACACTAAATATGATATTTAGTGTCACCAGTTCCAGTTGTCTTGCTCAATACCAATCGTGAACCGCGGTATAGTTTCACCAACACTAAATGCAAACCCAACATTATGTGTCATTCCTTGTTAACTTTTGGGGGATTGTAGATTTACAATGTTGTAGTTATTGTCACTTATGAAGTGATTTTTCATCCAAATTTGAATTGTCCATGGAAATGTTTCATCACAAGTTGATGGCAAGAGAAGGTAAGGGTTTTGACTGATGGATGAACTCATCCATCATCCATGACAGTATTTGTTCCTTATTCATAAGAAGCATTATCCAAAAAGTTACCATAATGACATGAGTTAGTTTAGCTTAACATAGTAACCATGAGGTTCTACAATGGAAATCAACATTTTCACTCTCCCCCCCCCCACTTCAAAAAAAGAGTCTTCTACATCTCATGAAGTGTTCTCATATCATGAGATATTTTGACAATTTCAAATTCTCAAAATCACATCATGCTAGCAAGTTTCCTTCAATCTATAGTGTATGTAGTTTCAACCCATCTTCCCAAGTCTCGTGATTATGGTATAAAAGTATTTCCTTGTGGCGAGGTGGAAGTGTCACATACAAGTGTACCTCTCATCCATCCATCTATCCATGTTATCGGCCCTTTTTAATATGTAGGGCAGGTCAGCCCTTTGATAACGAGATAGACATACCCAAAACCAACAAATCCCATCCCATGAAACAATATACATGATACTTCGTGCCATCCGTTGGCACGGGTATATT
The DNA here is from genome assembly GCA_950295325.1 of Polytrichum commune. NCBI lineage: Eukaryota > Viridiplantae > Streptophyta > Polytrichopsida > Polytrichales > Polytrichaceae > Polytrichum > Polytrichum commune. The sequence continues at coordinate 64,402,350 of OX485804.1, forward strand.
CAAAGCCTCCAAAACGTATGACCCATGATACATGAGTGTTGGTTTTCGGTTCGGCGGTTTGTTTTTGGGTATACATATAGAGTGTCCTAGCATATAAGCGGGAGAGGAAATTGAATGGAAAACCTTGAGGAGGATATTCTCGAGAAGGGTGGGGGCGGGTGTTGACACGGTCGCGGTCAAGGGGAGGGGAGGCCCTTCGCTCATATTACGCGAGCGGCATGTGGCCCGCATGTTTTGGGGTGGAGTGTCGACGATGATGATGACGATGGTGTTTGTTGTTGATTAGGCTCCCGGAAAAGGAAAATTTTAAAGGGCGGTGGTCCCCAAACGGCTCGTGGCCTTGGACTTGTCAACCCGGAGCCGCCACAACAACAAATTAAAAAAGAGAGGAGAAGGGAAGAGAAGGCAAGGGGACAAGCCTACCCCACCCACCACCCCACCCCACCCAACCGATCCGGGACAGCCGTCCCTACTCCGTCCCACCCCCAATAACACCCCCCGAAAACTAGGCTTATTCGCTTCGCTTCCCTTCCCTAAATTCCCTTCCCTTCGACGCAATGAATGGGGAGAATCGACTACTAGTTATGGATGAACCCGGTTGAGCTTGAGAAAATGCCAGTTGAAGTTCATCGAGACTTCGGGAAAAAAAAAAATTGCCGGTCATTTTAGAGGAGTTTAGAGGATATACGTCAACTTGAGTTGATGACTGATTGCTAGTTTAGATGAACCTATTGTCAGGACTGCAAGAACCAGAGAACAAGAAGTGCAATAGTACACAAGGATAGCTTTCAAGAAAACATATTTGAACTGGATCGATAATCGGACAAGACACGGTTGAGCTTGAGATATAGCCGGTTGAAGTTCATCGAGACTTCGGAAAGAAATTGCCGGTCATTTTAGAGGAGTTTAGAGCATGTAGCTCAAGTTGAGGAGTGGCTGCTAGTTTAGAGGAACCTACTGTCAAGGACGTAAGAACCACCATAGAACAAGAAGTACAATAGTACACAAGGATAGCTTTCAAGAAAACATATTTGAACCGGATTGAGAACCGGACAAGATACGGTTGAGCTTGAGAAAATAGCCAGTTGAAGTTCATCAAGACTTCGGAAAAATTGCTGGTCACTTTAGAGGAGTTTAGAGGATATACCTCAAATTGAAAACTGGTTGTTGGTTCAGATGAACCTATTGTCATGGACGCAAGAACCAGAGATCAAGAAGTTCAATAGTACACAAGGATAGCTTTCAAGAAAACATATTTGAACCAGATTGATAACCGGACAAGATACAGTTGAGCTTGAGAAAATAGCCGGTTGAAGTTCATCAAGACTTCGGGAAAAGAATTACCAATCATTTTAGAGGAGCTTAGAGGATACACCTCAAACTAATAAAAGGAAAACCTAAAAGAGATCAACATGTAAGCGATTGGAGCTTGGAAACACTAGGATGTGGACCGATTGTGCCCAAAAATCTCCCCAAACACTGCTTCAAGGCTCCAACCCCACCATGCTAGGTGGACATGGAAAAAATCTGAGGTGGGCTGGGCCCATTCCCCATTCCTTATGTGCCAATTGAATGTGGTGAATTATGCGGCCACAGGAGCAACAAACAACACCAACACCAACACCAACACCAATAATAATAATAACAATAACACTATTATGATAAAATCCCGATGGAACTGCTGAGTAGAAGTTGGGAGTGGAGTTGCGGCGCCGATTATACAAGCCGCCCTTTGACAAATGGCCCGGGAATAATATCCAAATGGGGAGTGGCGATAAGTACTCATGTGGTCACGTGTCCGGAAAGGAAGAAGATATGTGCCTTTCTCAATCCCAAAGACGGGGCTAGCATGTGCCGGATGCTTATACGATGCAAGGTAGTGTGCCAAAGTTATGGTCTAAGATAGATGGCCAATGAGAGGAGAGAGAGTGGATGGCGAGCGGAGAGTCGTCCACTTATTCGAGTCGGTTACGAATCGTAACCGATCAACTCAAAAATAATATGAGAGTTGGGGATGATGTGTGTTGTTTCTATGGATGAACAATTTGCGATGAGTTTTGGTATAACCCTTTTGCTCTTGGATGAAATAGGTATGAGAGCGTAAGCTATGAGTGGGCATGTTTTATGGGTTCTTAATCCATTTAGCAAATCACACTGATCGTTTGGTTTTTTGCCTTCAAGAAAAAAAAAATTAAAAAAAGTTATTAGAATATGCATGATTCCTTGAAGTAGTGTGTACTTTTTATAGCTCAAAATATAGTTGAGATTCATTATCATGACATGCAAATTAGAACCAAGGAAAATGGTGCTAAGATTGTCTCTTTAAGCGTTGAGTGTATATAAAAACTATTATGTTGATATAGTTCAAGATGATTACTATTATTGTGTAATTGAAAGGGGAATCCAACACACCGTAGTTGTCTTATTGGAAATTGGTGCGCAAAAGTTACAGGGCTTCACAATTTTATTGTTAGGTGATCCAAAACCAATAGAGGAGTTAGATGTTAGGGTTGCAAGCATCCTCAAAATTAATATATATTCACAATGCATAATTCTAGGTTGTTGAGTTTAGCATGCTTGACTTATATTTGGGATACATTATACACTAACCATTGGGTCATCTTTCCCTAACGACAACACCAAGACCCCATATGGCAATGTATGTGAATTATGTAATAGACAAGTGGTCTTAAACACAAATTTCCAACTTTAATCCCACATACACACTAATTAGACTATCAAGGGTAATTTCATCTTATTTTAATGAATAGCAACTTTAATACCAACCCAATGTCATCAAATTCATTTGATTTGAGTGATCATGGATTTAAAATGAATTTATAGAGTTTTAAAATAAGGATGACTCATTAATGTTATACATGGGCGCTCAAAATGAAAAAGTGTTAAGCGGATGCCAAGTGGTTGATTGTGCTTCATTCAAGCCAATCAATTACATTTGTAGGTGTTATAATAACAATATCAAATGGCCATCCTTAAAACAAAGAGTCCCCTTAAATGGTTTCTAATTAAACACATCCAAACATTTGAAATATACAAAATTGGACCCAAACACACACACACACACACACAATGAAATCTATGAAGGGTCTATGAGCAACACTTTAATTCCTAGACTCCAACAATATTAAGTTTGAATCTCATGTTTCTTGTTTGGATTTCCCTGCCAATTGATATTAGCATCTTCAAGAGGATATCAATGGAAGGAAGCAAACCAACAACAATGTCCATTCAAGCCAACTCCACCTCAACCCGTAAAGGATATGGGACAACCTTCATTTCAAAAATGTGTCATAAAAGGTGATTTGGAGGTCCAATTTGGGATTGACATACACAAGAAAGTTGTAAAGGGCAAGTTTTAGAGTACATCTATAACATAAAACTGTGGTAGGAATTAAAAAAACAAATCTACCTTTTACTCATTATGAGAAGACTAAAAATCACATCCTTCAAGAAATATTAAATACTCATGGTCGATCAAGCTGAAACGAGATTTGCTTGGTGAAACCAGTCATCATATAATATGATGGAGGATGAGAGAAAAGAAGTCAATATCCAGTTAGCTTTCTTCTAATAATAAATTATGCAATATAGAAAAATGTTTTGATGTTTGAGCACTTCAAAGTTTATATAAAAGTATTGGTAGTAGATACTTAGGAACAATTGTGGGGCTCATCAACATCAATTTATAACATATGACTTATGCACCTCACATAGGGCGAATGATCACACCACCTACAAAGGGAGAAGGGGGTCTTGAGAGGAGGAGGAGGTTGAAAATGTTGCTTATATTGTAGGATTGGATTGTACCTATTTATAGAATAAATACATCTAAATTGAGACCTTGAATTGGTCTCGTGAACTTAAATTGGGATGAATTATCAACCAACCTTTGAGAAATAGGTTTTTACTATTACCCCTCCGATAAGTGTCATGAAACCAATTCCCTTCACATAAACCCATGAGGGATACCCCGATCGTAAAAGTTAAAAAAATTGAAAACATATTACCACATGTTCAAATGATTTTCCCTGAACCCTAAACCACAAACCTACTTGAAACATGCTACCTCACTACTCATAAGTTAGTTCATGGAATCAACTTAGTGCAATCTACTCAACTAGGGCTTTTAGTGATAGCAAACAATGTCCCTTTCGAGTGACCTCACTCCAAGAGATATCAACGTATCATTAAACTAGATAAACAAACAAACAAACAAAAGCTAATACGTGTAGAGATGTGCCCAAGACAAGCAACCACTACACTTTGTACCCGGGAATGAAAACGGACGCACGTTTTCATCCATCTCATACCTCCAAGATGTTTGGGTTTCTCGGATCCACCCGGTGATTGGTACAAGTGTGTGGGTTGATTTTCCAAGGGCGGCAATTAAGTACAAGGAGCATTGCATGGTCCGGTTTTCGTTGGCCCGACACATAACTTATACTTCTTACTAACATGCGTCCATCCGACAAAGCAAAAGTGGTGCATTGCCCCAAGGGTGGGAAGTAGTAGTGGCAAGTTCAAGTGCACGGGTCTTCTCCACACATACGATACACGCATTCAACAACAAGTGTGGTACTAAAACCGTGCTTGACAATGCAAAAAAGATTGTTTGGAGGTGTATAACACTATTAAATAGTTAACGTGGTACTCGTTTCCGCATGACACCACTCATCGAATATTATGGCGAGACATGTGGCGATCTCTGCCCCCCTCCTTGTCATCTTTAGTGGGTGTCCAAGGAATGTAGATGAATTCTCATGGAAAAGAAGAAGAGACTAATACATAAGTGATTTAACACTACAATGACCACGGGTCGTTGCCATTGGTTCTTTGCCACTACATTGTACGAGCCACCCGAGATCATTCTAGTGAAACTAGCTATCTTTTCTTGCATGTTGGATAATATCGGAGGAATTGAAGTTCAGGTAATGTCACAACAAAATGTACTAGGTAGACCAATTGTTTTACATTTAACTTGTGGGAGCTTATGGGTTGTATAGGTTTTCACAGTTGTTGAACAGAGTAAACAACCCTTAATTATCCACCAGCCAATTGAGTTGGAAGTAGCCACATCTCTTAATGAGTTTTGGTGTAGAATGATCAACATTGTACACTAAAGCCTGAAACACTAAAAGGCTTATGAGACTAGCAATACATTAAGGTTGAAATAAAAAGGCTCACCCCTACATCAACAAAGTGCATTGGCCTATACGAGACAAAGCTTAATATCAACATGATGAACAAGTTTGTAGGAAGACTCGAGGGCTACCTGGCACTACATCATTTAATAGGAAAGTGCCCACTCTCTCTAATGCAATGGTGAAGCAGGAGGGAGGGGGGATTTCAATGGAGGGTTTCTTTCATACTCAACTACATTGTAAGGGCAAAAGTGGCACAAATGGTCATTATGGGGGTTGGGTGATTGACAACCGACCAATTTCATAGTCTAGTATATGGTTTGAGGTGCAATAAGCAACAATGGTTTCTACAATCAAATTGTACGATAGATCCTTATATTACAATAAGGAATGAACAATTCCATGATGGAGAATGGTGACAAATAATATTAGAACATTGATATTTGACTTCCAAATTGTGTCTACACACTTCCAAACCCATATGTAAAGTATAGAAATTGGCACGTGCATTAGTGCTACAAGGTGAAAACGAGAAGTGTTAGAAACCACGAATGAAAGCCCCAAAAACTCAAACGGCGGAGGAAACTCTAAATGCGCAAGCACATCACTACTAGCATATGAATCCTAGGCAATTGACCTACATCAGGAAACTTGTCTTATGTAACTAGAAAAATTTGCAAATCTAGCACAATGATAGATTTGCATTGTTCTTTCATTGACGTGGGACAATTGCGTAGGACTCGTATGCTAGTAGTGCATTCTAAACCAACAACATGCACCACGATCATACATTTGAAGGCCCAGTCATGTACATAGCGTTGGTTTTGGGTATAAGATAAATACCTTACACATGGACACATCTTTTAACAAGTGTAGTGCCATACCATTTTGTCTAATTAGTGTGGGTCACCATTCGGAGTTACGTGTTGCTATAACTTCTTACTAACATTATCATATTTTTTTTCATCAACTAGGATATAACCATATTCTTCGGCATGCATACTAACAACACTAAAATGATATTACATAGTGTCACTTACTATTTGAACTTTACACAATGCTATATCTTTTGACTATTGATGTAACATCTTACCAAGTAAAGTTGTTAATGTACTACTATCATGTTCCAACAACCAATTTAACATTCGTCGGTAAACCATGAGAGATATAGTCTAAAGACATAGCATTGTGTAATTCCAAATAGTGAGCTACAGTAAACATCCATCACAGTTAGTGTACTTAAGTTATGCAGGTAAAAAAAATCACACTCCAATGCAAAATGTTAACTCCAAATGGTAACCCACACTAATTAGACCAAATAGTGTTGCGGGGTGACATGGGCATGTGTCGATTCAACCATTCCATGATACTGCCTTTGTAGGTGTGTCCAGCTGGGGCGAAACAACCCGTACACTGGTTCCTTGGAGGCAAGGGTTTAGGCATCCAACAAGGAACGAGTGTATGGGTACGTTGGTTCGCCCAACCCCTCACCAATGAAGGGCCGGGGTGAACCAACCCGTACATTGGTTCCTTGGAGGCAAGGGTTTAGGCATCCGACAAGGAACGAGTGAATGGGCTGGGGCGAAACAACCCGTACACTGGTTCCTTGGAGGCAAGGGTTCACGCATCCAACAAGGAACGAGTGTATGAGTCAACTGGTTCGCCCAAATGCTCACCAATTGAAGGGCAGGGATGAAACAACCCGTACATTGGTTCCTTGGAGGCAAGGGTTTAAGCACCCGACAAGGCACGAGTGAATGGGCTGGGGCGAAACAACCCGTACACCGGTTCCTTGGAGGCAAGGGTTCACGCATCCAACAAGGAACGAGTGTATGGGGCTGGTCCGCCCAAATCGCAACATGGGCATGTGTCGATTCACCCGTTCCATGATCCTGCCTCCGTAGGCGTGTCCTATCATCCCAATATATATATATATATATATATTTTCCCCATCCACACTGCCCACTCAAGGCTCCCCTCTTCGCGACCACTTATTAACCTTTACAAGGGAAAAAGGGTGTGTAAGGTAACATATATGTCTGCTGTCTGTCTGTCCGTCCGTCCGTCCGTCCGTCCATCCATCTGGCCATCTGGCGTAATTGAAGTAAAGTGGGGGTTGGGTACTGCCGGTGAACGGAGTGGAACGGTGCAGTTACGGCAGCAACTGTAACTGTTGCTTAACTTACAACAAACAGCAGGAAGCAGAAGCATCAGTAGACCCGATTCCCAGAGCATGTTCCGGTAGCTTATAGGCATGCAGGCAGGGCAGGGGAGGGGAGGGGAAAAAGCAGTCAGCCATTTAGAGCCCTCAATTGTTTTGGCAGAAGGCACAAAGTTACAAAGTCTAGCTTAGCAGAGTTGACGAACTAAAGTGAGAAAGGAAGGAAGGAAGGGAAGGGAAGGGAAGGGAAGGGGAGGCAGGGGAGGCGAGGCATATAAGTTAAGCTAGGTGAGGCAGCCTTTACTGCTGGGAGGAGGGCCTTGGCTACACTAGATTGTCCTATTAGTGTGGGTAACCATTCGGGGAGGTACGTTAGTGGTGTTGCGCTATAACACTATTTACCCGACCTTGTCAGTTTTTTAACCAACTAAGGCAGTGATCGGGGAGGTTTTTGGGCATAATGGGTTGAGGTCCTAGTGTTTGCAAGTCCGACCGGTTACACGTTGACATCCTTTGGTGTTTTCTATATTCATTTGAGGTATATTCCATGAATTCCTGTAAAGTGATCGGTGATTCTCCTGAAATCTTGAACTTCAACCGGTTGTTTCTCAAATTCAACCGGTTCATCTGTAACTAACTGCCGGTTCTCTCCGATCATAGAACTAGGGTACATCGTCTTCTTCGGTGTGCATACTACCTATGTGTGTTGGTTGGGGTGAAAAGTGAATGTTATAACCATGCATAACTCCCAAATGGTAGTCCACACTACACTAGTAGGACGAGTTAGTGTCGATGATGGTTTTAGTGTAGCTAGCTAGGCAGCAGTTGTGAGCGTTTAGATTCTATGTCTGTGTTTTTTTGCTTCTAAAGGAGGACCAGGGAAAGGGGGGGGGGGGGGTAAATATCATCTTCTTCGGTGTGTATACTAACTATGTATGTTGGTTGGGTAAAAAGTGAATGTTATAGCAACGTGTAACTCCGAAATGGTAGCCCAAACTACACTAGTAGGACGAGTTAGTGTCGATGATGGTTTTAGTGTGGCTAGCTGGGCAGCAGCTGTGAGCGTTTAGATTCTATGTCTGTGTTTTTTTGCTTCTAAAGGAGGACAAGGGGAAGGGGGGGGGGGGGGGGGGGACTGCAATGGCTTCTTCACTCACTCATCAGGCTGCAGGGGGTGTCGGCGCCGCCCATAACTTGTTAACTTAACTGGCCGGAGGGGAGCCGGCCGTGGGCCTGGCCTCACATCACATCGGCAACTGGGAAGTATGTCACCTGCTGCTTGTGTCTGTCTGTATGTAAGGAAAGGGAGGAAAGGGAGGGTAGGTACTTATAACGCAAGGGTGTGCCTAAAACGGCCACTTTCCCGCTCTGCACCCACTTCGTTTGCAAGCTACGAAACCACGTACACTATTTGCATAGGGCCTGAAGTAGATGCCTAGAGGTCTTTCAAAGTGTCCGTTAATTGGCCGATATGGTACTATTCGTCAACATACGTAACTTTCTCCAGTGAAAAGTTACTTACATTCTAACATGTAGCACGTCACATTGGAATTATACTTCATATGGTAACTTTGCGTCTTTAGAATGATGCAAGGCGAGTGTCGTATGCTTATATTTCAGTGTACAAGAGGAAGATATTCTTGAGCATATTGATGCCAAGTGTCATTTGTGTACACTGTTGAAGACCGTTGTGTGAAGCAAGCGTACTCCTCATAACACTATTGAAACACACTTGTACCAAGTTATCAGGAGGCGCACTTGAACGCCAAGTGTCAAGAGATGATGCGAATGATGAAGTTCTTGATCATAAGTGTAACCTAGCGTACGCCTCGAAATAGGGTAAGTGACATTATGAGGTGCGTGACATTAAATACCATAAACCTTGTAAAATGACTAGCAAATTCCAATCTTTTCTAAGTTCGTATGGATAACCTATATCATTGTCTAAGCGAAGATTTTCTTTCTCATTGGATGATTGTATAGGTCCCTCCAATCATGTTCAATGTTGAGCCTAGAATGGCTAATAGACATGGAACATATAGTCCATCATTTCCGTACTCTTTGAGTCAACGAGCACTCATAGAACCTAGGCACCATGGTCTAGACACCATAAGTAGCGGGGCAACTTACATCAATATTAGTGGAGAACATGCCCCTCCACTCATTGACTGCCACAACTTTGTGGAAAATCGACTACATGAAAACAAACTCTTGCACCTACCAACCTCGTGTCAAATCTCATGTAACTTACTTCTATCTTTTTCTCTTTTGTGAAAAATCCCCATATCAAATGTGGGACCCGTGGTAACATTAATTGTATTACCATCATTGGATGGCAATTAGAGAAGTTGTCATATAACACTTGATGCTTTATAACAAGTCATGAGACCACTCTATTTAACGTGGCACATCAATTTCAATGTCACACTTAATCAAATGTGTAATGTAGTAGGCAATTATAAAGGTATGCACTGCGTTACCTTTGTATCTAAAGTAGGAATACCATAACATGTGAAAATAAGGTGTTTCGGCTAGAACGAGTGGCTTGAAATTTTGTGCAATATTTTTCGGAGATGGAGAAGAGGAATGCAAGTTGTTTCATAATTTTATTCCTTGTAAATAATTAGTTACATTTTTTTCAAAGAGGCAAGTAAGTCAAACCCCCTACTTGTACAATAGAGTCTCCCTAATCTAAACATCAAAATATTCTACTCCGCATACAAAGATAAGCAAAACAGTTAACTTAATGGCACCCAAAAGTGATTGCAAGTGGTGTGAAACAACACCTATCCGCCCAATCATTGCATCTCATCTAGCAATGCGTCCTTTTCGGGCCACCACTATTCCAATTAGCCATTTTGGGTCCACACAAGAACCACTCTGCCCCTAGTTTAGTGCACCACTAGTGGTCATTAACGGGTTATGGTATTCCTACCTTACATCAAATTTTTGGGAGGCTTTCCAAGATTAAGGATCCTTATAGGATTTGATTGATTCAAAGAAGGTAGCATTGTTTGAGATTCATGTTGCCTATTGTATTCTATTCAAGTTATGAGCATGCACAATGCCCTTATTAAAGTGTAAGGCATTGAATGTGAAGGCTTCTTTGATCAATTGTGACACTCAATGATGATATCCTTTGAAGGACAAGAGCAACTATCTGGAATTTGGAGGCACATCCTTTCATTGGTGTGTTAGCCAAAAAGTCACCGATTTCAACAAATACTTCAGATTTACATGTGCATGCCCCACCAACGTCGTGTCTCCCAAGAAGTTTTCAAGCTCATGTTTCCAAGACAAAATGATCAAACCCAAGATCAAGCTCTCGCGAGTCTAAAAAAATGAGACATAAATGTCTTTAATTTGTGTTTATTTATAATTTCTATCACGTGAAGCTATACAATAAAAGAGGGTCCCTATGAAACTTGGAATTTGGTGTTGAACTACCTTGAGAAAAAAGAGGCCTTGTCACAAAGCCCCTTCCCTTAGGTAGTAAAGAATGAGGAAAGAATCTTATACATAGCATAGTGTACTTGTAACTTACAACTTTGTGACAACCACCAAATAATCCAAAATGGGGCTTGGATGGATGAGGCATATAGACCATATCTTGCATGCATGGATGAAGACCGGAAGGCTATCATCTTTATTTTGTTCCCAAACGTAGTGTAGAATATCATACCAATGCTATTCGGTTGGGTTAAAAACAATGTCATTTTGTATTTGTAATTTTTTTAACAAACTCATAGCATACTAAAGTCAACTGGAGTTGGTCGGGAGTTAGTTGTTTTGCATACAAAACTTTTCACGTTTGGTAGATTTTTGGTGCATGCTTGGAGTCGGTGTGGACATTTGAACCAAATTTATCTTCTAAATTAATTCATTTGGGGCCAAACTCATTTTAGCACCTCTTGGTGCTAAATGTTTTTTTAGGAATTATTAAATTGACCACACATTGGTTAAAACGACCACGGAGACCCATCACACAGTCACATGACTTATCATAATTTGATTTTTCTTCGCACAAAGCCATAGTATTAGCTTTGACCTTTCCTATTGATGATGATAGGAGACAATGAAGATTAGGATTATCTTAACAAACTATGTGGTCAATTAAATAGCCCCATGTATTTATTACCCCATGAGTGTGTGTGATATGAGTAACTTACAAATAGTGCATCTCATGGGGATGGCATTCAAGCTACAAGAGCTTAGCAATGGACTACCTTCATTATGCTCAAACTTAGTGGTGCCGGGACATGCAACTATAATTATCTTCATTAGAAACAAACTCTTTTTGGTGAGAAGATGTGGAAGAAATTTGTCAAATAGATCATGATTTGGTTGCTCTTTGTGGCATCATCTTATGAACTATGTGGATTGAAAGAAATATTAAGATCTTTAGCCAAAATGAGTGGCATAAATCCATAGTTCCGCATCGCATTTGAGATGAATGCATCATTAAACTAATTAAATATGTCAACATTAGCCCGTCATCGGTGGTGGCCATGGTCAAAGGATTCAATAAAACGTAATGTGCAAGAGGTGCTCTTTGCCAAAGGGACAGCCTTGTGATCAAGTGAAAGTGGAAGCTTCACATGCATTAGGCTCTTTTTGGTTGGTAAATTTGTGGCTTCCTTTGTGTCATTCATGGGTTGTCCTTGGCCGGTGGTTTGGTGGGTTGTCTGTGGTGGTGGTGTTATACTAAGGTTCGTCTTCCCTTTTACTTAGCGGTGTGGTGCACTTGAGGGGCTCTAGCTCCCTTCCAAGTGGGCATGTCATCTGGGCGTTGGCTTAATGGCCTCATGTCTCCCAATATATGCAATCTACATCGCTATACTTTATTTAATATTTGACTCAAATTACATATTTTCTTTATTAATTGGAACATGGATATGGAAATATATTTGGTGCAAATGTTAATTAAGACAACTTATGTTGAATGAGAAAATAATGGATGGATATGGAGTTCCAATAATGGATGCGTCAATCTAAATATAATGGGCAACGTGGTGATGGTGAGGCCATCGCCCTAACATTCCCTTATCATTCTTGGTAAACCCCCCCCCCCCCCCCCCCCAAAAAAAAAACAAGAAAGAAAGAAAGAAAAAGGGTCACATGTCAAACATTTGACAAAAGGAGGAGGAAACAAATGTGAAAGGCAGGGGGACTACAAGTGCAAAAGGTGAGTATGGTGGGGGAGACCCAGGGGAGGCGTCGGGGATAAAGCCAAAGTGGAAACATGGTATGGGCGGGGCCCATGGTCGTGGGTCATAGGGGGGCTTATGAGCATGGACATGAACTTGGCAATACATGCATGCATATGACATGTACGCATGGGCACATGGTGGGTTGGATTTTGTTGTATAGGATTGGGTTGACTCTAAACATCGATTCATATGCATGGCTGCAACGAGCCGACGCGGCATGGGTCCAACCTAGTAGTTGTACAAAGAGCTAACTGTTGAGATTGTTGGTGATCTAGGATAATTTTCTATAATGGAGCTTGTGTGAGACCTACAAATAAACCCTATATGAAGGCGATTTCTTTGCCAGAGCTTGTTGGGTCCCAAGCCTGAGACCATTAAAACTTGTAGGTACCTAGGAGGCAACTTTGCAATTTGTCCACCACCCTAGTCATGTTGGGGATCCCATTGGTGATTGAGTATCTACTAGATTTCGTGGTATAGTTAAGGAAGGAAAGACCTTTAACCGTCACCTATATGGGTCCCAACCAAGTGTGGCCAGCTTGTAATAGAAGGAGTTTTCCTCCTTCTTCCCATCCTTCTTCACCCTCTTGTGGTGTTAATGACTTTAACATGTGAAAAAAACCAGTAAAATCACCAGTGGAGTGCAACTACTTGCTAAAACATCTAGAATGAGTACCAACCGTGAAACACTTGACCGAGAGAGGCATGGAAAGATAGTGTTGGTGCATGCTAGAGTGGACATTTGACCACCTTAACACAAAAGCTAGGTCGTCCACATCATCACAATAAAACCCCACTGATTGACCTAGGTGAGTGACTTCTTGGTCGTCTTCTAGTATGTGCTTCCATTTGTTAATGATCTTGGATGTAAGTGTGATCGAATCCTCATTCTCCGCTACAATGAGATTGAACTTAATCTAAGCCTCATCCCATGAGAGAAAGATGCGGTGCTCACTATCTCAAATGTCGTCCACACATTGTATTCCTTTGCGGTAAAGTTTGTTAGCCTTAGCGTACATGAAACCATTGTCAATGAGTTTAAGGCTAACTATTGTATGGTATAACTCCCAAGCATCTACCTCTTCGCGGGTTGCACCTAGCCATACCTAAGAATGAGTTGGAGGTCATACTCCCCCAATTCCAATGCCTTAACAATCCACTTGCAAAGAAGGCTTGTCTTGGCGGCTTCAGGATCAACTAGCCCTAGCCCACCAATTTTCTCAACTAACCCTAGTGTGTGTGAATTGATCTTTAATTGACCAGGGGAAATTAAGGATACCCCCCCCCCCCCCAATTCTTCTAAGGACCTTATTAGTTTTGCCCCAACCATAATGAAACACCATAGAGTGGAGAGGAGGACATGGTTACAAATAACTACTCTCTCCATCATAGAAAGTTCTCACGTGCTCCAATAATCAAGCTTCACGGAGATTTTTATTATAGAGAAATTGGTCCACATTTAATGTGTTGAGGTTTAACCCAAAGGGGGTGCCAGAGAAGCTTGGAAAGGTCCCCTTCTTCCACCCCATTTCCAATTGTAATCGGTGAGCCACTTCAGTTTATGAGTGTACTTGTTGAACCGATAGGCACACAATTTATCCAAGTTGATCGACATTCCCGATGCTTTGCTAAACATTTCAAGAAATCTAACGAGTTCATCTACATGGCATCTATCCCCTCAAACCACAAACGAGGAGTCATTTGCATACTATGAAATGCAATGTTGTTTTTTCCCCCTTGGGAGACTAATGCCCTTTAACCTTCCCTCCGCCACTGCTTTGTTGATAAGATGGGTGAGAACTTCACCAACAATGAGGAAAATGTGAAGTTGGAAGAGGGCACCCTTGCCTTATTCCTCTCTCCATCTTGAAATTCCTACTCAGGGGTGCCATTAAGGTTAATTGCGGCAGAGGCATTCCTAAAGAGAAATTTAACCACGTTAATAAATTGCTCATCATTACCCATTTTTTGTATATCCAAAAACAAAAACCTTTAGAAAACCTTGTCATCTTTTGAAAAAACCAATTTCAAAAAAATGGTAGGCTACTTAGGGCGGCTTTATATTAGGGGCCATTTGGCGGCCGGGCCATTTGGAGTAGAGGCAACTTGGACTTGAAGTGGCCCTTACTTTACTCTAACTTTAGCTCTACTTTACAAAGTGGCCCGTTGAGTGGCCCTTGCAATATAAAGTCCATAGGACCACTTGTAGGGTCCAAATTGGAAATTCCGCTTTAAAGTGGGCCTTCCAAATGGCCCTAGGGACTTTATATTGTAAGGGCCACTCAACGGGCCACTTTGTCTTAAATGAATTATGCCCTTTCTTGAACTAAAGTCATAAAGTCATAAAGTCATAAATGACTATATGACGGAAGTTGGGTGAAGTGGCCTGTAGATGCGAAGTGGCTCTCCATAAACCCTCGACCCATTTTTTTGCCGGCGGGCCACTTTTTCCCCTCCAAAACGCTGCCATGTCACCCGCCACGCAAGCTTTAGGAGAAGTGGGCCGACTCTCAATATAATGCCCTCGGGGCCATATTAGGGGCCATTTGGGCAATCTAAGCACTCTCATTGGTTGATGCCTAGGGTTTGGAAACGGCCCCTAGAAATGGCCCCTAATATAAAGCGGCCCTTAGATTCTTTGGCCTAATGTATTGATTTATGGAAAAATCTTGTAAATTACTATGAGTAGGATGATTGGCCGCCAAAAGATAGGATTTTGGGCATCCCCCCCCCTTTGGGAATAAGACTAATGAGACCTCTAATAACACCTTCACGAAAGGGACCATGTTCGATCCATTTGAAAATTATCTAGTGGAAGTCATTCCCGAGTGTTGGTTATATGTTTTGTGAGTTTGCTTGTATTTGTTATTTTATTGAAAATGATAAGTAATTTACGGATAGAAAGAGGTTGTGTAACATGAGTACACTCTCATGGGATGATACATTTGTGGGCAACCGATGCAATGATTTGTGGGTTCATACTTATCACTGTCATGAGGCTGATGATGTGATGTTAGCATCAGCTTCCTTAGGAAGCAAAATGTTACCATGTTGTATAAACTCCAACTTTATAATCTAAATAATCATGCATGTTTTAGGTATCATTGATAGGTACAATTCTAGATTGCGTAAATGGTGCAGTAAAAGATGTAACATTTTGTAACTCCAATTACTGACCCTAAAAATGATCCTAATTAATTTGGATGGAATGTTTGCCTTAAAATGTGTAGTAATGAAGAAGTATGTGACTAGACAATAATGCTTTTAGGTCCCTTGGTTCAATGTCTCACACTGCGAGTAAATGTGATAAATTGACTTGTATAGTCGGAGGGTTTGTGGAGATTCTTTCCAAGTTTCCAAATCAAATGAAATTTAATCAAACCCTTAAATGCATGGGTGACCACAAAGTGATCAATTTCTAGTCAAAGGGTCAAATCAACAATTTCCAAACCTATGTTGGAGATACTCCTCTAATAACGTATTTTAGTTAGGTTACGATGCATTTTTTGATCCTCGGGGTTGAGCAAAAGACCTAATTTTGTAGATTCTACACAAATGAAAAATTGAGATTTTGTTGTCCAAATTGCAAACCAAATTCAAGGATTGCTTCACTCATATGCCTCTTGTAGCTTTTTTTTCCCCTTTGAGTTTTCTTTATTGATGAAATACATTCTATCTCTACCACAAATGAAAATTTGGATGAAATTTTATACTTACAACATATTTATTTCCAGTCTCATCATTTTTACATGAAATTTTTGATAACTATGTCAAATACGGTCCCAATCATGTTGAAATATTGGTTACAAATTCAATAAACATGTGCCTATTCATGTAAATATTTTACTTTAGAAATTTCGCTTCTTCAAACAAACAAAACTTACTCATATGCCATACTCTACTTTTTGAAATGCCCCCTTCACAACTTCCTTAGAGAAAGCTTTTCTTTGCTATTCCATAATGTAGTGCTTTCCAACCAACTTGATCATCATGTTGATATCAGATGTTGTCTCTCACAGAGGCCAATGCACTTGGTTACTCAAGAAAAAAGTAGCCTTTTTGACTCCACGTTGATGAACTTCTAGTCTAGTCCCTTAAGCCTTTTTCAACATGGACTTGAAATCAGTGATTTTGTTCCAATGTAAGGAAGTTAGATTTGACAACCAAAAAAAAACCCATATCACTCATAGCCATCTGGCCGGCCTATTCTGACACTTAGGGTTAACACGGTGCATGAGTCTGGAAAAAAGTATAGTGCAAGTGAACTTCAATAGAAGTTATGTGCCACCAAAATTTATACTCACATGTCGAGTCAGAAACTTGTTTGTAACAGCTTGCCACTCTTCACATAACTCTTATAGTTACATTCAAACAATGTTAATTCAAATACATAACTCGTTCCTTGTTGGATGTCTAAACCCTTGCCTCCAAGGAACCAGTGTACGGGTTGGTTCGCCCCAGCTAAGTGCTATGTTGAGTGAGAGGGATGTTATCAAAGGAATGTTCACAACACCCACTGAAGGGGAGGGCAAACCAAGACACGAGGCTAAAACATTTAGTTCTATTGTAGATCCCAGATGGTGCGATATCTTTTAGCCAATTTTTAACCCCTAAATCGATGTCAAAGATTCTGAAAAAATCTTCACCGTTCATGGTCTTTGGTGACACATGCACAATAGTGTCGCTTACCCTATCTTTAAGGCGCATGATGGATCACACTGACTTCAACATTAGTGTCACCACATGACAGTTGGTGTTCGAGCGTGTTTCCTTATATCATGGCACGAGTATGTTCAATAGTGTTAGGAGATGTATCCATGTGCTACACAACGGTTGACTAAAGTGCACAGAGATGACACTTGACATCAGTATGCTCGAGAATACCTTTCCGTCGCATATTAAAATGTAAACACATGGCGCTTGCCTTTAATATGCTCCATAATGTAAATCATGGGTGTAAAATAACCCATAATCAAGGACACTATAGTCCGTAAAGGGGACGTGAAAGCTTTTGTGGATTTTGTTCCCACTCTAGCTTAGCCGACCTGCAAGCTTGCAGGGGAATAACAAGCAAGGGTGTCTGGTCGGCCCGCCGGTGACCCTTTGACAAAATTAAAGCTTCCAGATTTTTCCACGGCAGCCGTGCATGTCAAAATGTTGCTGGTGGGGTACTTAACACTTACACAGTAGTGACTCTGTCCAAGGACAAGCAGGTGAAGAAGAAAATAAAGCTGCCCTGCCCGGCCACATATTAAATTTAAAAATAAAATAAAAATCCAAGATGCCCAACTTACCATGGGCAGGGTGAGAAAGCAAAGAAACATTTTCTAGCATGTCGGTTTCTACTTTTAGCGGCGTCGTCGAGTCGTGAGTTGGTCGAGTCGTCCGGAAAGTCGTAAGGTCTAAGACATAGAGCACACTAAGATGGTGTTACTTCATGTTGGTGGCAAATTAGAGTCATCTTTCTTTATTTCTTGATTTAGATTCATTACATACATGACATAATGTGCAAAAAAATTGTAATGCAAAAATGTGAAGTAATGCTTACCTATTTGTGATTGCAGATTTGCACCCACTCATGTAGCTTCCAACCAACCCATAGAATTCTCACAACAAGTCACACCTCCAAAGAAGAGAGGCCGTCCTCATAAGCAAGCCAATCGTTGATTTTGGGATCTAATATGACAATGTATGTGGTGGGCCTTGTGCCAAGCTAAGAGTTGCCAACATAATTTGATGGATGCATCATAAACACTATTATTTGTGTGATCTTTAAATATAAATGCTTATTGTAGAATGGACTTGGCTAATTTATGAAATTACAACACATGCGAGCTAAGATTATGTGATTTGGGCATTATTTTCTATCTTTATTTAAATTTGCAAACCAAGTCAATACTTTCTAGAAATATAGCCACCCTTCTCTATATTTATTTATTGCCCAAATTGCTAGGAAACTACAATACATTGTAAGAGCCAAAGTGATGTCATTTTTCACTCTAGGGATTGGGATAGTTGACCACCGGCCATTTTCAATGGCCAGTCTATGATTCAAAATGCGGTATGTAGCAATGATTTGGTGTTGGTGTGGTGTCAATGGTTGCTTCGAGTGTGATTTACATTCATAGTTGAGAGAGTCCTTGAGGTGGAGGTGATCTAAAGGTTAAGAAAGTAAGGTTGCTTGATTGACTAACCAAGAGGAGGGTAGGTGCACAAGGCATTAATGGAAACCTATAGTTAACTTCAGTACATGGGAAGTTCTATGAACCCAACCAAAAAATAATGGTAGGATGTTGGAGAACGCACTTTGATGTGAGACTTCATATATATCTTCATGTTCTTCTTATAAACCTTTTAATAAGAATATTCAAATTACCCCCTCATATCTTTGTATCATATGTGAAAATTGGATGCACCAAAGCCTTGAATAGACGGCATTTGAGTTTGCACCATGTGACTCCAACTATTGTTTCTTTCCTTAAGGTGGCCATCAAAGCTTCATACATGCAATGTGTTGCCTTTTACTTGATGGCGCAAAGTAACCATTTCGGTAGAAATCAATCCCAATGTAGCTATATTCATGGGTTATCTCATTTGGTCCTTACTTATGTAACACGCTTCTTGGTTTAATTTCCTTTGGTTTCAACCAGACATCACGATTTTGGTCTTGAAAGAATGACATCAAAATTAGAGGAAATGTAAAACTCATATAGCTCATTGAGGAGTCTTTGTAAGCTTGCTCTTGATTAATGAGCAAAACAACATTGTTGGCATAAAGGAGATTAGCAACCACAATGATTGTGGTTGCTAAACATGGAGAATCCCATTAATCTCGTTCAAACATGTCTCAAATTCATCAATGTACATGTTTAATAGTGTGGGAGAAAGGGGACATGTGTGTTCAACACAATATCAAACATGATTTCACCATGTGTATTACTATTATTTTGTACTTTACCACAAACTATGGTGTACATAGCTTTCACAACTTGTTGTAAATGAAGTGGTATCGCCTAAGAATAGAGACATCGACATGCAAATACTTCTTGTTCAATCAAAGTGTGTAATGTAATGATGTGGTCCTAAGTAGATATTCTTTTCCTAAAAACTCATTTGTCCTCTGGCTTTTTCACCTTTCAATTCTGCCCACTAGTTGATTATTTTTTCTCAACAGAGCCACAGAGTTTGCCAAATATTGTGCCTCACAACATAGTCCCTTAGTTCCTTGTAGAATTTCTTTCGCTAGGTTTAAAGATCATTTGAATAATGTTAGTATGTCCATGAGATTGGGAAACCCTCTCTAGCTTTTAAGTCAAACAACTTTGTGATTGGCTCACATAGATCATTTGTTGCCCGTTTAAGAACCTCAAGTTTTAACCCATGAATATCTCATGCTTTGTGATTTGCTAAATCTTTCATGCTGAACCACATTTTCCTTGCAATATATATATTTGGAAGTTGATTGTTTGGAACAAAATATGCACTAATACTTTAACGTGAAATGTACAATGTTGTGCAATAATAAATTCTTTCTTGCAATGTAAATGAGAGGATTGAATTGTCATTTTTTTTGAAGTTTTCACAAAACAATTTTGGATCCCTTTATTTAGCAAGAGGTGTAGTTCCTTTTGTTTGCGTTCCAAGTAAGAGCATTTCTTATACCTGGTCACCGTGCAATATGTTTTGAAAACTACATTATTTGTCTAAATTCCATGGGATACTATTTGGAGTTATGTGTTGCTATAACTTTTTATCAACATTATTGTTGTCTACCAACTAAGTTCTGTCATGCTAATTCTATTTAGTTATTTATTTATTATTTGTGTGGTGTGATTTTTATGTGCATTAAATCTACAAATTCAACATAGAAACATCAGATACCCCAAAATTAGTGTAGAGGCACTTATTATCGGATTAATCAACCACAAATATATGGGGGGATCTCAAATAGCAAGACATCCAACCCCTAGCCCTACAACGAAAAGATATATTAAGACTTTAGAAAAATGAATTAAATCCAAGAAATGTGATTTTTTTATTGCATGGTTTAAATAACAAAAATATGCCAACACGAAATAAATTAGTTAATAGTATGAAAAATCTAGATTCTAGAATAGAAAGGGAGTTAACTCCACTCCCCCTCACAATTTTGTTAGCCATTGATTTATGTTCTTCAAGGGGGAGGGGGGAGGGGGGAGGGTTTATGCAAACTTACATGTGAAAGGGGGTTCCTTTGTTGTCGTTTGGTTTTCACTAACTTGGCCGCCACATGGAAATTTATCCTAAGAACACATGCAATTGGTGTCTGCTTCTTCTTCTCTTGCCACCATTGGAGTGTTGAGTTATTGTTCCTTGTGAACACATATGAAAAAACCAACCCTTAGCATGCAACGTATGCACGAGTGGCACTATAAAAAAATTCATCCAAATGTTTCATTTTGTTATTGGACCCAAATGCATGCCTTCATATACGGTGTGACACAATGTCCCCCAAGGAGCAAGTGAATCACATGGTGTGGAAACAAGAGACAACCTTGCCCGTGAGCAACTTTCAACAAATCCCACTCACATTTCTTCCATGATGAGGCAATGCCACAACTTGATGTATTTAAGGGTCAGACCTAGACACCCACCTCTTTGAATTTACATCCCCCACCAACATTACCGAAGTAACACGGGGCTAGTAAAAATCTAACCTCCCTATATTTTTGGTTAATTTATTTCAAATGGGTTTCTCTGAACTAATTCAGAGTTGTTGATGTTAATGCTATAGTCAAATTGTTTGAAAATAAACGTATATGATATAATATAAATGAATACATTTTCACCTTGGGTAATGTTGGGTGGGGGGAGCTCAAAGAGGTAGGTGTTTAGCATTGGCCGTATGCCAAGCTGAATATGAATTTGGTTTGCAAAATTCCAGGTCCTGAAATGGGCGCCATGAGGCCCTAACAACATAGGCCTTAACTTCATGGGGGGCTTTGCAACACCCATAGCTAGTGTTCAATATTGAAGTCTTCAACACATGTCAAATGCCATTTTGGCCGTCAAAGAAGGTTTTTTTGTTTTGTTTTGGGCACTTCACAAAAATGTGCTCTGCAAAGTTTCTACCAGTCACAGTGAAGGCCTCTCCAAAAATTGCATGTCACAAAATACAGTGGCTACAATTTGCAAATAGAAACATAGCTGGACTCCAATCTTGGCACTCTAGCAAACACTTCCGAATTCCAATAACTCTTGCAATTTTGACACTGCAAATTCGACTAGGCATTGACTACAACTTCGGCTTGGCAAGCACAACTATATGTGAACGTGGATTCTCCAATCAGAATTGGGCGAAGAGTGATCGCAAAAGTCGATTGAAACTTGAAACATTGGACGCATTGATGTGAGTGTCATTATGCGGTCTTCTAATGGAAATTATGGATTGGGCTAGAATTTTTGACACTTGAAAATCGACCAAAAACCGGAGGGCTTTGCCTTTGGAGTTGGATGATGATTAAGTGCATTATGTAAGGAATCTACATAGTTTTAGTGCATCGTTTTATTGCATGTACTTCTTCAATATAGTGAGACATCAGTTTATTTTCATATTCAATACAAAATGGCCGATATCAAGTTTTTTTTTTTGAAGTGTTGCAAAAAAGTTTGAAAATTTGAGTGAAGTGTGATTATTTTGAAGCCCTTCACATTGAAATGCATGTGCACACTTCAAACTTGAACACTGCCCGTAGTCACACCTACTAAGCTTTTCAGGGTTAACTTCCAAACTGTAAGAATGCCACACGACTTTAGCAGCCCACACAAGGGCCTCATATGTTGAGTACATACACACACACACACACACACATACGTACATACATATGTCATGTGGTCATGCACAATATTCGTTTTTATTTCTTTTGTAAAGACGCGCAGAGGACTTCTTCCACCAACATATGACATAAAATCCTTGGAATGTAGACAATGATGTTATTTTGGAATGCGGCATCTGTTGTTGTTTTCATGATTCAAATAAGAGGTGTAAAGGCCCCTTCACACTTGGCTGTAGAGTTTAGGGTATCTAATGGCTAAGAAACGGGGAAACCTTTCAGGGTGGGGCCCTGTTCGCATGTCCAATTTGTCCCGAACCTCCTCAACCTGTTAGAATTGCCTTCAAAGTCTGGTATCCTACTAGTTGTTTACACCTCCTATGCATTTTAGGCTCAAGCTCCAAGCGTTAAGTATCAGGGCTGGTTTACACATGTTGTTACAACATTTCTATGTCATGGACCCTTGCTTTTTTCAACTAAAGCACCTCTTTTGTTTCTCCCATCGCAAAATTCAAAGGACCATGTCAATGAATAATGTAGGTCTTAAAGTATGTATTTTGGGGACTTCGAACTCATGGTCACTCTCAATTTTCTTTTCCTTAGTGTAAACTGAAGTGGTCCCAAGACGAGGTCAACAACCAATCACAAATTTTACAGGGCCTTGGGACGACTTCATGGTCCATGATGTAAACAGCCCCTCACCTCACATTGCTAAAACCTGTGACTTCTCACCTGTTGAGTATCTAAGTTGAGAGAGAGATTCCCCGCAAACCAAACGTTGATGTTTGAAGCTCCCGCATCTCTCTTCGCTACCTCCCATCGAGGTCTCCAAGTTGCTACACTCAATTTTTCTCGAAGGGTTGAGCTCATGAGGAATCAGAGCTGCTTGTTCAAGTATATCTCCTTCTAAATTTCACCTTGTTGCCAAGTTGCCAAGTTGTATTCAACCCATTTGTGAGAAGCATTACCATCAACATTGCCATCCGTGCTTCCAGAATGGTTTACGCTATTCAGTTCTCGACTGCGAAGCTACTTTCGGCGTAGCCATGTAGTGATAACCTTTGACCATAATTGAATTTGCGAATCTACATCAGAGGAAAGAAGTGCTCCGAGAAGCAGGACCCGGTTCCTTTGAAAATGAGAGTCCAATTTCCGGATGGTCAGGTGAAGGGTGTCATGGATCACTAAAGGACATTGCAACACACTGCAACTAAAAATTCGGTTTGACATCTATTGGGATGCTCTGTTTTGTGCAACGTTGCCGGTTACAGTCGGGTTTATGAGTAAACTTCACTTTGCTCAAATCCGAGCTGCAGGCCACTCGGTCCCAGCTGAGCAGGGGTTGCGCTGCTCCGAGTCTACATTATTATTGCGAGGCTTGAAAGCCACCTTGCCGAGGCCCCTCTCTGAGGCAGCGATGGCAGCACACTGAATTTGCAAGCACTAAGAAAGGGAGAAACGAGACACCAAGGAGTGGTTTTGTATGATTTACTTTGGTTTTGCTTTCTACAGCGCATGGTCAGTGCACTGTTTTGGTGTTACTCTTATGGGCCGAAGAGCGCTACTCAAAGCCTGCTTCTGCTGCACTGCTCCGGCCCAGCAAGTGCCACAATGTGATCTAAAAACACTAAGTGTGAATCGACGCCGTTTCCCAAAGAATCTCTCCGTGAGTAAACAGTGCAAACTCCACACCCAGAACTTGAAACTGACAGCCAGAGGAACTCTAGATCTATGGTCGTGGGGACTTCAGGCTCGCAAGCAGCAACAAGGACCTCATTTATATATATATAATTCTTTTTCAAACGTGTCCACCAGTTCACCGCGATCGCAATCTCCTTTGCGCCTTAATTACGTTGTAGAGGTTTGCACATAAATTTATAAAAGGAGGGGAGCAGCTGTGCTCCCAAGATTTGCCATGCTAGCGTGCCGAAGATGCGCGCTGAAAAGCCTTTGTGCCGCACAACACCTTCCAGCTCCCTCCAAACTCCTCCACTGCAATCTGCAAGCACATTAGAGTCGCACCCATGGATTGGAGTGGTTCAAGCAACTGTTATGATTCTCATCAGATGCCTTCATGCGGTCGTTGAGAACATCTACGGCTGCCGAGACCACATGAACCTCGGCAGTTGGCTGTTAAATCCTTAATAGCAACATCATAGGTTTTAGATAATCTCTCATCAATTTGCACTGGGTTAGCTAAAACCTGTCGCCGCCAATTCCAGGCCACGCATGTTGCACACTTAGGGCCACACCACACATGAGCCATGCGCCGTGACCTTGTATACCATGGGTGTTGGGAAAGCCGTTTTATGTAGTCACGGGCCCTCAAGCCCAATGTGAAGTGGGAATGGACCATGTTGCGAGACCATTGCATATTGTGTTGGCGGAAAAAGAGAAGCGATTTGGTTTAATATAATATGTCTCAAACTCTATCAATTTAAGAGAATTACTTGGAGGTGTTTGTTTGTCATGGAATCTATTCTGGAATTTGCCCTACAATTTGTCCTGAAATTTGTCATGCTTGGAAAAACATTAAAAAAATCGTGGTCTCCCGGAATTTGCATCAACCCACCTCTTGGAGGTGGGCCAGACGAAAATTCCGGGAGACCATGAAACCTTATCCAAAGTCCGCCATGTAGGACTCCATGTAGACTTTTCAGCCATAAAGTCTTCTTTGGGCCTTTAGGCCTTCACCTTCACGTGTGAAGTGAACTTGGACGGTCTCTGCCCTTTCGACCAATGAGAGCTCTTAAATTACAATGGTCACGGGTCTTCAGACTTTGTGTGTGAAGTGGCCCTTAACCACCATAAGAGCATCGCCACCCATCCCAGACTAAACTGAAAATCGGATGTAGAGTAGTTCAATTCCATCTGGAATTGCCCCACCCATCTGCAATATCCGATATTCTGTGAATGTCTTGCAAAACTTAATTGTTTTGCAGTGAACAAGCTGCCCTGAACTACATCGATGGGAGAATAAAACAAGCAAATCAATTTACCCGGAGAAAAAAATGGGGCACTGGTTTTGCCCTAACGTAAAGACGGAGGGATGTTTCAGGAGAGCAGAGTTTATGAAATGGTTGAATTTGAGAAGTAACCAGCTGAAGCCCCTCAGGTGTCGAAAAATTACCGCGAAGAAAACTTCCCTGAAAATGCAGCGATGGGTGGGATACCTGAACAATCTACGACCTAAACTAAACTGAAAACTGATGGATAGCATCAGAGCATCAGTTTAGGGTGCCATCATGGGTGGTAATGCCCTAAGAGCATCGCCACCCATCCCAGACTAAATTGAAAATCAGATGTAGAGTAGTTCAATTCAGTCTGGAATTACCCCACCCATTTGCAAAACAAATGAATTGAACTACTCTACATCCGATTTTCAATGAATGTCCTGCAAAACTTAATTGTTTTGCAGTGGACAAACTGCCCTAAACTGCAACAATGGGAGAATAAGATAAGCGAATCAATTTACCCGGAGAAAAAAATGGGGACACTTGTTTTGCCCTAAATATCATATTTAGTGTAGTTTACAGATGAAATGATTGAGTTTGAGAAGTAACCAATTGAAGCTCCTCATGTGTCGGAAAATTACCGTGAAGAAAATTACCTTGAAAATGCAGCGATGGGTTGGGCACCTCAACAATCTTCGATCTAAACTGAATTGAAAACTGATGGATAGCATCAGAGCATCAGTTCAAGGCGCCATCATGGGCGGTGATGCTCTAAGAGTGGGCCATATTGAAGCAACAGTAACCAGGCTAAGAGATTGTGGAGGCGGGACTTATTTTTTGGAGGATGCCAGCTGGGATTGCCACGTAGGCTCAGCATTAAAAAGCCTATGTAAATTAAGGCACAGTGTTAGGCTAAAACCTGGCACAATAAAGTCATGTGGGAGGGAGGGGGGGGGGTTAGGGCATGTGTTTTTCCTTAGTTGGTCACTTGCTATTTATGTGGTTGTTAGTTTGAGGGTGATAATTTGGGTTTTACCATCTGCACCGTCGGATCTATAGATTGGACTTGTTTTAGGCGATTTTGGTAAGGTTCACTCCGGCCTTTAGGGGCTAGTGTTGTTGTGTTCATAACGTGATTGCTAATCCAAAATAAATATTGGAAGATTTGTGTGTGTTGAGTAAGGGACCGTAGTGTTCAAAGTGTGTCTATAATAGGTGCTTCTACTGTAGAGCATGTTCACACTAAAGGGAGTGGACCATAGTACCTCGCTTTTCGGATGAGAGCATAGAGAAGGTCCATGGACTATAGCCCAAAGTCTTTTGGAGGTCACGAGCCCTTAGTGGAAACCCAAAATTTGAGCATTCAACAACATTTGAGCATTCAAGCTTTATGTATACAATATAATTTAGAAAAATAACAGTTACATAGAAAGCAACCCTCCGTAGTAGCTCCAACAATCACAATTTGAATCAAACACGAACAATCTTAGTATATGTATCTTTTATAAGTTCTCATGAGCGTCCCCTTGCTGCCGCCGCACATTCCGCCCAGAATTCCCCTTCACGAGTTCTCCTGCAATTTCCCCTCTCTTTCCCCTACAACCCCGGTCAACATCATCCATACTTGCCATGTGAGATTCCACATAGAATTTTCAATCAGAGGATAATATCATGGGTTGATTGTAAACTGGAAATTGGAACCTCAAACACTCTCAACCAATGAGAACTCATCGATCCTCAAGAACCCAGGACCACCTAACGGCTTTCGTGTAAACACGACTTTTAGCTCCCACGGGACGGGAGGTGCGTCCGTTTCACGGTGTCCTTTTTCCTATGAAGGATTCCACATAAATGAAAAAGAGGGGAAAGTAGAGGAAAAGGAGCTATTACTACTCGCATGTCGGGGTAGGTGTGGAAAGTCGGAAACCATGGCCGGGTGGCGTTGTTTAAAATCGAGCTTTACTAGCCGCCATGGTGGGGGACCCGTGGGTCGTGTCATCATACAATGATGTCGGGTGACCTAGCACCTAAGTAACACCTATATAAGTTAATAGCCTACACACACACACACACACACACACACACACGTAGCTAGCTAGCTAGCTTCATGGTTCCACACACAAAGTTAAGTTTGGTGCAGTGGGGAGAGCAAATAAGATTGTTTGCATGTTGTGGGAAGGAGACAAAAGGCCACATTCAACCTGGCCGGCCCGCTGCCCGAGCCCGCTGGCTTGCCCCACTTTACCCATGATTATGGAGGGGCCCATTTATGTTATGAGTACGGGAGGAAGATGGGAAATTAAACAACACCATAGCCGTATGTAGTTGCACACTGAAGGCAGGCAGGCAGCCTGCCCTTCTGTCTCAGGAAAAATAAATAAACAAAAAAACAAAACAAAAAGAAGAAGAAGAAAGGCAGGCAGGCAGCCTGCAGCCAGCCAGCCAGCCGTTTTCCGCTTTAGCAGAGGGAATCTGAATGGTAATTAGGGGCGTCAGTGGTAATTAGGGGCGTTGTTGTTTACGTCATGGACCACGAAGTTGTCTCATGTCAGATGGCCTGCTACCATGGTCCAGTTTCCATGGGGGAAAACGATGTACACCCTAACCTTGATAATGTCACACCCTCCGTTTCACCAAAAAGTGTGATATAAACAAGGTGTGACATACTTGATAATGTCACATTTTGTGCATAATGTGATATTATCAAAATATATGTAGAAAATCAAAATATAATTACAATTTTTTATTTTTTTTAAATACAAGACTTCAATGTTTACCAATGTAAAATCTAATTCAAAATTGTGAATAACAACAAGAGCACATCATAATGTGTCATTGAGATGAGGTAAAGACCTCTCACTAGAGACAAAGAAGCTTCTAATGTCACATTGTTTTGTTGATGTTAAATGTGCAACACCAATTCTAATGAGTTTGTCATGGATTTTTTCCATTTCTAACAACTCATGAGTGCTTAAAATCTGAGAACCTTGGCTAGCCATAAAATTCAAAACATCTTTAGCATATTTTTGTGCATCGCTTAGCTTCACTACTTTAGACTCATCATCACTGCTATCAACAATCAATGGGTCCACTTCCATGGAATCAAGAACCTGTACGCCATCTTGCACTAATTGCACAAGCTCCTCATTAGAAAATTCCACCTCAAAATCATCTTCACCTTCCATGTTTATGTACTCCAAAGGACAAAGCTTTTCTATAGGCTTGCCTTCAACATCCAAACCCAAATTTAATGCGGCGATGAGTCTACCCAATTCCAAAGTTGCTTCCTCCATTTTGGACTTCATACGTTCATCAAGATTGTTTATATCTGCATTCCACTCTGCATGCAATATGGCGGACTTTCTCCAACAATTTCTAATGGTTTGATCATCTAATTCATGCCATGCCGCCACACACCATAGCATAGCTTGAAATACATCAACATTCAATTTCCCCAAATCTTCATTTGAGTTGTTATCAATTTGTTGCAAAGTCCAGGCAACAAGCTTGCGCTTATAGCACATTTTGAATGCTGCAATCACTCCTTGATCCAAAGGCTGAACAACTGAAGTCACATTTGGTGGAAGGAACAAGATAGTGATATGGAAGAGTACAAAAGCATGAAACCCATCTATAACTTTCTTGACCTCACCATGAATATCATGGCTTCCTGCATTATCCATAATAATGCAAATCTTTTTGTCTTTCAATGCCATTCTTCGGTTCTCACTCTTCACCCAATGTGTAAAAACATCACCATTCATCCAGGCTGAATTGTTAAAATTATAGTGTACTGTCCTATTTGGATCAAAATTCCGAGGAAAGCATATGGGACGCGCTGCTTTGTGAATGAAAACAAGCTTCAATTGCTCCTTCCCTGAGATATTAGTGCAAAGCCCCAATGTCACACGGTCCTTCTTTTTCTTATTTCCTTTCGCCTTCCCAATATTCAAATTCTTATAAGGAGAGGCTCTATAATACAAACTTGTCTCATCATACGATGCATACGATGCAGGCGGAGCTACGAGAAGTTGATATGCGAGAGAAACCGTTGCTTCTTCGGCACATGAGATTCAAGAACCCAAGATTCAAGCGGAAGCAGGTGAAGATGCCGACGTCATCCATGGAATTTGTTGTCCATCCGGCCTTTTTTCATCCATGTTACTTGTTATTATCACACTTACACTACAAATTTTGAAAAACAAATGTGACATTATCAAGGGTGATAGTGATAATAACGAGGGAGTTTTACACTATGGAAATCGGTTTCAAACTTTTAGGTGACAATATCAAGGTGTTCTATTAACAAGTGTGATATTATCAAGGTTAGGGTGTAACTTTAAAAAGTCTTTGGGCTTCTCACGAAGTTATGGGATTTGGGTGAACCAACCCATACATGTGTGTCCCTGTTGGATGCCCAAACCCTTGCTTTCAAGGAACTAGTGTACGGGTTGGTTCGCCCCAGCCTGTCAGATGGCCTAATTGTTGTGGTCCAATTTTTGTGGGAAAAAAAATGTATTTTTAAAAGTCTTTGGGCCCCTCACTAAGGTATGTACACTCCTAAACCACCGCCGAACTGAAAACCATCACTATGCATCACATGCATACATTTGGAAGCACCAAATGTAGTGCATGTGATGCATAGTGGTGGTGGTTTTGGGTATACGTACCTTAGGTGTAAACTAAACGTGAACCAAGAGGAGTGATCATGCACCCAAAATTGGATGCACATATCTTTTTTAGTATATGCCCAGAAAAGCCAATATTGGGAATGATTTTTTTCATGTTTTGCCTTCTCACCACCTTCTTCTTCGCTTCTTTCTCCCTAACTATAGCAACGTTTGGCATGAGGGAATATATATATATATCAGGGCCTTTCTCTACCATGGTCCCCTTACTTTTGTAGCGAGGGAACCTCTTTTACCTCTTTCACCGCAAAACATGTTGAACCATGACACTGGATGATGTAGGCTTGAAAATAGGCCTTTTGGGGACCTCAAGTTCCATGATCACTCATACATTTTTATTTCCTTGATGTAAACTAAAGTGACCCGATGACACGTTCAATGGCCAATCACATATTTTAGGGTAGCAAGGGATAACTTCATGATCTATGACATAAACAACCCCATAGTCAACGCACGGGGGGTGGAGCCCGGGATAAAAGGGGAAAAACCCCATTCATAAGAAAGCCACTTGTCCCCATATCATTGGAAACTAAGTTGGTGGCCATCCCACTATGATGAAATCGAAACTAACCTAATCGTCTCATGTGAGGCCACACACGCTCATAACACTAGTTTTGAAACAAAGTTTGGTAAGCCAAGGTAAAAGAAGCTCGGCCATCACATGTGCAAATGTAATGGTGAAGTTGTTTATCATCTAGTGTAACCTAGCATATGCTTCAAAACAGGGTAAGTGGCACTATTATGCATGTGGCACTCAATACCATAAACGGTGTACTACAATAAGATATACTTGCATGTAACATTCACTTAGGCATGTTTGCAATATCTTCTCACAATGACATGTACTCAATTATTTATTAGCCATATGTGCACATAGTGCAAACCCAGTAACTCTTTGGTGTGGGAAGTGACTACAATAAATTTACCAGTCTTGCAGCAATATATTGCCAATTCAACTTACATACCATGAGCTTGGAGTTACACTAATACCATCACTCAAATAAGCTATCTAGAAAGAAATCACAACCAAGAAAATTAGAAAGCATAGTGATGCACTGCCCCTCTCCCCAACCTCCCTACAATATATATATATATCAAAATGCTCGACGTGGTAATTGGACCAGGTATAAGGTATGCGGTCTATGATGCCTTTCACTGTATTTTACACCAAAAACTAGACAAAATACTAGTTAAACTCACCAAGTCCATATGCAACATCCTGCAAAGTTGTCCCAATATCCTAACTCATCTCCCTATACAAGTATTTGGCATTGAAGTCTTCTCCCTACTCCCATGCTACGCAACAATGCTCAGCGAAACACTTACCCAAATGCTAACATCCCAAGGCCCTTAGGAGATATTTACCAAGGCCTAGTCAAACATGGCGGCGCAAATCCCTCCCCACACACCAACTACCAAGCATGTGTATGGTCACCTACATCCCGCATCCTACAAGAATAGTTTCACATGCACATAGACTATATAGGCACCATGATCCCCCTCCAAGCTCTCTACTACATGAAAATTGGTACAAAAACGCATTCTCCACCACACTCACCCCCTCAAAGAAAAACCAATACAAAAAATTCCTCAACAAACTAGCCACCTTCAATATAACAACGTTGCCCAACCACAAGACCCCACTAGCACCTGCATACTCACATTTTAGAAATTTTCAAACTAGGTAATATAAAAAATCCATAACAATTAAAAAATCCTCCTATATTGCGCTATCATATTTTCACCTATAACTTACTACATCATACACACAACCCACCCCCTGTCACAACCTCCTCCAACAAAATCCTCTTCCACCATCCAACCATAACAATCTCCACACCCCCTTAGGTAAACCTATCACCAAAAGTAGAATAAGACAAATGAGGTGCCAAAATCTAATACACATGTTCCAATGCAAATGGGACACAAACTCCAACATACACAACAAACAAGTCCCCCAAAACCAACTCCTCAACATGGGCACCCTAATGTTTGACCACAACCAACTATTACTAACAAAAGTCTTCAAACTAATTCATAGATAAACCTTATAAACCAAACTCCCGAAACCCCAAAATTCCACAATCTAAAGATAGATGATATATTAGACTACTACTTCCACACCCAAAATTTATGGGAGGTGAAGGCAACCCATACAAAGATATTGTCACCAACACGCCCACCATCCAAATCCACCCCCGCCCCCACTCCCCCTCATCGCACAAATACATGACCAAGAAGGTATGTGCCAAAATTTCATCCTCTAAACAGTCTCACATGGGTATGGGAGTGATTCTTGCAATATCCCAACACACCTAGAGACGAATTACCAACACAACCATTGGACTTTGCCACCAAATTCCTACTTCTAATTAATTGACACCTCAAACCACTACCAAAACAACAATCCAAGTCAATCCCTTTAACCCACAACCACCATTGCCTCCCATCACTGATACTTGATAACTTAAACTTTGCCTTCCAATTAACTAAGAGTCAAAGACAAACTTCTCCAACCCACTAACATGCCCCGTGCAATTTACACAAACACTACTCTCCAAACCAAAGAGACACAATCTTCAGCTCACAAGCACCATCCTTCTCTACACATTGGACAAAAATGGGATGAGTACACAATAATGACCCCACCCTCATACCGAAAGTTATGAAATGGGCCAAAACAACCACACATATTGATCCGCATGCCACCACAATCTAGTCCTAACTTACAATGATTGGTCACAAGACCACGTCAACCCCACATTAGAACCATGGTCACTCCTATTCTCACACCCCCCCCCCCCAAGTGACACTACCCATATATTATAGCCTAATGGAACCCCTACTTACATCATACTATAGGTCACCAACATATACCTTCTACCTCAACTATTTCAAAAAATACCACTCATAATATTTTATGCAAG
Source organism: Polytrichum commune (assembly GCA_950295325.1). Lineage (NCBI taxonomy): Eukaryota > Viridiplantae > Streptophyta > Polytrichopsida > Polytrichales > Polytrichaceae > Polytrichum > Polytrichum commune. Next base: position 64,435,264 of record OX485804.1, read on the forward strand.
TACAACACACCCAAACATATCAAATAACACCCCCCTCTCTCCCCCTTCAACATAATCAAACTCCCTTAAAGAGTTGATGGAAATAAGTAAGCCCACCACCACAACCCATACCCCACATACAATATCCCACCACTTCCCCCATAAACAACCAAAATATGGCCACTACAATACCAACCCCACCTATCATACTACACAGACGGGTCACTCACTCCCCCGGTCGGGCAAAGGCAACGACAACATTGCAGGCTCATGAGTCTTCAATAGTCCACTAAACAAACATATAGTTGCCAAACTCCCGGGTTACCCCAACATCCTATTTGCAAAGCTATACACAATACTACTAGCGGTAGAGCATACCTAGTCACTTAACTTTGACACCTACATATTTATAGACAACCTAAATAACATATACCTATTAAATAAGCACGCCCAGCACCCTTCCTATCAATATAACCACCTAGATAACCTACTAATCACTCACATAATCGAATAATCACACAATTCATTAAAAAATTCCAACACAAAGTAACTAACCATAAAGTTAGAGCACACATTAACATTCACGGCAATGAGAAAGCATACAATATTGCAAAAAGAGGATTGGAAGACCTTTGTATAATGATCACCCCATTTCACCTCATAGGACACCATACGCCCTTTTGGCCATCCATTCCCCAATATCCACACAACATGACAGCTATGTCCACAACATCAAAAGGTACATAAAAAAGAATATGAAAGCACACTCATCTCCTACGCACCAAGTACATATCCGTAAATACAAAAGAGGCTAGACAACATATACATACATGAAAATGGTCTGACATATTTTGGGAGGCCCCTTGGATCACCAATGCAAAACCCTCCCAAATACTAAAATTAGATACAAACAATATATGAGAATATACCATTTTAATAACACATACCAAAGCAACACATATCTCAAACTTGCAACCTATGGCCACTAAGACAAAATGAAAATCGTCTTCACTTATTATCATGTTGCATGAATTGCCAAATCAATAACTTGAGAACCATGAGACATAACAAAGAGGCATTGGTTAACACCCTCTTCACAAATCCTACAATCTGAAGCTCCACTCCAAAAAGAGGTGGGTCTCACACAAATCTAAGGTTTGTGAGACAATACATTGCCATTGGCTCCTAGAAATATTACTTGCCAGTGTGAGGACCCGAATTTGAACATAAGTTGTGATCCTTCAATATGGTCCACTTTCACTTTACACTTAGCTTGATGGACCATCAATTCAAACTTGGATTTCTATTCCCACGTTATGTCCTTTATATGATTTTCATGGTCATAACTCTCATTCTATGTTTAAAGCAGGTCCTAAAAGCATGACCACATGTCATCATTACAAGCCCCCACAACGGAACCATGTCATGTTTAGCCCCGTGAGCTAGACCCACGCATCAAGCCTAACTGTCACTTGACCGTTGGCAGGGCCCTCCCGGCCAAAATAGCTTGTTGCTTGTATTTACGACAAAGTTTTTGCAAGCTTTTGACATTTAACACGCAAAAACTTGCACAAAATTCAATTGACATGCACAATTTAGAATTGCACATGTAGTGTGACTTGTGATGAAAAAATCCACACATCAGTTGACACGTTAGGTATTGAAGTGATACGTGCCACTGGGCATGTGACATTGAGGTGACATTTTGTGAGAAAATGTAGATGTCAATTGACATTCATTTTATTTTTTTGAAAACATCATGTGACACTTGGAATTTTGAAGTTGAATGTCAAATGAAATTTGTCAGATAGTCACATTGATAGCTTGGGTATATTGCGACCCAACTTTCAACTCCTCTATAAGAGAATCAACTATCAATACCTCACAACCTTTGACCAAATGGAATCTTAGCTTCAACTATTTTTATGTAAAGCCGTGTGTATTGTAAGATGTTAGGTTTGATCATGGGACCCATAGTTTATGAAGCTCGTATAGAGTGAACGTGTAGGACGTATAATGAGACTACTCCCCTCTAAAATAGTGTTACTTGATTTAGCACCCCTTTGTGTTAGTGTTTGGTGTGCAATGTGTAATTATGCTCTAAGGGCTACAACATACATGAGCCAAGGGCCGTGACCATGGAATTGTGAGGGCCCTTGATTATCATCCAAAGGCCATACTAGTTGTCTAAGGCCTTGACTCTGACATGGTTTGCCGGAATTTGCATGAAGCCCACCTCTTGGAGGTGGGGTTGATGCAAATTCCAACATAGCATGAAACATTATCCATCCCTGTAGACTTTCCATCCATGATAATTTCTTTGGGTCATTAGGCCTTCACCTTCTAGTGTGAAGTGAACTTGGACGGTCTTGGCCTTTTTGACCAATGAGAGATCTCAGAATGCAATAGCCGCGGGGCCTTCAGTCTTATGTGTGAAGGTGCCCAAAGTATTCCTTATAAAATAGACTTGAGAATTTCTAGCAAACGAGCATGTTGCACGTAGTCCAGGCCCTTCCGAACATGGACTCCAAACATAACTTTATCCAGCTAGTAATATGCATCGGGTGGGGCCGGGAATAAGCCATATCCTATTCGAAACTATACCATGCTTATTCTTCCTTACCATGAAACTCTTTCTTACCATGAAATTGAACCAGATAAACTCGAGTGAAGCACTGTCACTGATATTATTACAATGAAACGGCCGATAGCAGTGAATAATAATGTCCTGGAGTTAGAACTATAAAATTCATTACTTGGGGACAGGCTGATCTACATATCATATTAACACTTTATCCATGTTGCCAGGCCTAGCCTATACACTTCTAGCCTTGTGTTCCATGCCAGGTGACCATGACTGATGCTCTTTAACCCTAAGGACCAAGAGGCCTTTTACCTGTGTACCAGCTAGTGCCCGGGAAGTTTTTGGGCAGACATAGTTGGTCGAGATCCTATATAGTGATGAGTCTAAATCCAGCCGCTTACATGTTGACATCTTCCGGTTTTGCTTTCATTCATTTGAGGTATATTCTTCCATAGATTCCTACAAAACGATCGGTAATTCTCCTGAAGTCTCCAACTTCAACCGGTTATTTCTCAAACTCCACCGGTTATTTCATCTGTAACTAACTGTCAGTTATTTCCAAACAAGTGCCCGGGAAGTTTGTGGGCATACAGAGTCGGTCAAGATCCTAGTGATTCTAAATCCAACTAGTTACAAGTTGACATCTTCCGGTTTTACTTTCATTCATTCGAGGTATATTCTTCCATAGATTCCTCTAAATGATCGGTGATTCTTCTGAAGTCTCCAACTTCAACCGGTTATTTCTCAAACTCAACTGGTTATTTCATCTGTAACTAACTGTCGTTTATCTCCAAACGAGTGCCCGGGAAGTTTGTGGGCATATAGAGTCGGTCAAGATCCATGTGATTCTAAATCCAACCGGTTACAAGTTGACATCTTCCAGTTTTGCTTTCATTCATTTGAGGTATATTCTTCCATAGATTCCTCTAAAACGATCGGTGATTCTCCTGAAGTCTCAAACTTCAACCGGTTATTTCTCAAACTCCACCGGTTATTTCATCTGTAACTAACTGTCAGTTATTTCCAAACGAGTGCCCAGGAAGTTTGTGGGCATAGTCGGTCAATATCCATGTGATTCTAAATCCAGCCGGTTGCATGTTGAGATCTTCTGGTTTTGCTTTCATTCATTCGAGGTATATTCTCCTCAAGTCTCCAACTTCAACAGTTATTTCTCAAACTCCACCGGTTATTTCATCTGTGACTAACTGTCAGTTATTTCCAAACGAGTGCCCAGGAAGTTTGTGGGCATATATAGTCGGTCAAGATCCATGTGATTCTAAATCCAGCTACTTACATGTTGACATCTTCCGGTTTTGCTTCCATTCATGTGAGGTATATTCTTCTATAGATTCCTCTAAAATGACCGGTGATTCTCCTGAGGTCTCGAACTTCAACCGGTTATTTCTCAAACTCAACCAGTTATTTCATCTGCAACTAACCGCCGGTTCTCCCTGAGCCCTGCTGTGTACACTCTGTGCCAATGACCGGGCGAGCCGGCTACAGATGACCCGGTTGAGCCTGCGAAATAACGAGTTGCAGTTTGAGATTTAAGGGACATTATCGAATCGTTTTATAGAGGGATTTTATAGAGCATACCCCGAGTCAATGAAGCGAAAACCGGAAGATGTCAACCGGTGATTGGTTGGACTTGGAAACACTAGCTAGGATCTCGACCGATTATGTCCCAAAATATCCCCGGACATTGCTCTGCCGTCAAGCCCCCGGCGGCCATGGATTCATGGTGTCTATGCATGTACTCTCGTTCATTGGGAAGATGAGAACACATCGAATTATTATATAGCTTGCAAATTGTTATATGTAAATGGTTTGACTTGGAAGGTCGTATTAGAGACCCCGACCTACATTGATTATCCCAATCAACGAGGGAGGGCTGATAGTGAGTGTGGGGAATTAGTGAAAGTGATATTGAATTTCTTAACGATATGAAGTTAGTGCCACCAAAAGGTGGCTGGGGCGAAACAACCCGTACACTGGTTCTTTGGAGGCAAGGGTTTAGGCATCCAACAAGAAACGAGTGTATGGGTTGGTTCGCCCACGTCCCAAAAGATCAAGGAAGCGTTGTTCATCCTAGCATTGTAAACTGAAAGTACCGGCACTTGGCACTATCCACTAACAAGCATGTGTTTCCATATTAATTAAGAAAAAAATCACTCTACAAGCACCTCAAGCATGCATTGATTTTCTTGAAATCTATCGTAAACGAGCACGTATTCATGAATTTTAGTGTCACTCGGTAAGACTTTCAGCCCTTGGTAACTTCAAAATTTGGCTAAATAGTGTGTGCTTCGGTATTAATGCCACCCTCACAAATCGGGATAATCAACGTATTTCCATACGACTCGGTTGAAATGAATAAGCCCTCAACATGTAGGAGGAGAAGTTGTTTTTCTTTTCTTTTCTACTAGAGCCCCTTCATCCACAATGGAGGGCTTTAAATAAAAGCCATGAACCCCGAACTAGGCTTGACCACCACGCGTTTCTTCCATGGGTGTTAGTGGGCCCGGGTAATGTGACCACAAGAGAAAACGATTTCCTTCGGTTTTAGGAACGGTGGCAAGATGGAGAATTCCCTTTTGAAATACAAGAGACCAACGCCCACAAAAGGAGGAGCTAAGGCGGTTGTCATCTATCATGGCACCTAGTAGTTGTATGCGGGCCCATTAGCACCAACGAATAAAGCATCGGCCATCATCTAGTGTGGTCGAGCCCTCGCCAACTTACAATGACCACACATGCGGAAATGTTATGAGGAGACCCTACATGAACATTCAAATCTCTTTATGATGATTGTCTTTGATCATGAAATGGGAGATCTCCCTCAAACAAATCTCCTAAGAAATGATATTCTGAGTAAAAATCATACCAATGTGCAACTCCAAGTAGTCAGTGACACGAGATGCCATAAATAGTGTAGTCGTTTAGTTTTATGAGTTCATCTCGCTTCATTCCAAAAAGAAACATGATGAAGGAAACGAAGTCACATTAAATAAAAAGGGTAGAGCATTGATGGGTCTATTTTAAAAGTATGAAGTGGGTTGATTTTGAAGAAGCATGCGGCATTCGACATGGCTATTATTATTGAACGTTAAGATGTCCAAGCCCTAATCACTCACAAATGATCTAAACACCCAAGATTGAGTTTGAATCATATACTTTTACAATCACGGAAGGACATTTGATACCAACCTTACGGATGGGCAAACTCCATACTCAAAAGAGCCCGCCCAAAAATTCACATCAGTCTTGGCCTTGAGAATATGACCATGGGATGCTAGGAGGTTAGTCTGAATTTGAATCTCCCTACGCAAGGTTTCACATCCCATGGTTATATTCTCAAGGCCCACAGAACGAATGCACAATGCTTAGTAATGTTACGTTTCACTATTCATGTGTCACTAACTTAATATATTGATGATGTTATGGAAGGTGGTCATTTTGGACAACCCTGTTGAAAATGAATTCATGGTGCTTTGGAACGATGAATGGATGGTAAGAACAACTTTGTTTTGAACAATACATAGGCGAGACCCTTGACTTATCCAATGCCAAAGCTTTACATTTCTTGCCATCCCCAACTAAACATTACTATTTGAGAGACATTGTTGTGCGTAAAGGTCATATTCATCCACGTAGGTGGATACCCATGCACCATTTCTAAAAGGGGAGGGAGAAGGCGAGTTGTGCACTAGTTTTGGAATATATGAAGTCATTGACTTAAAGTACATAAATCATGTAACTAAGCCTTGGGTAGGTCACTCCATAGGAGTTTGTACACCACGTCCAACTGAAGGTTATTTGCCTCAACAACATGATTGAAAAGCTCCTTATAATTACTTAATTAGAAAAAAACTTGTTTTATTCCACCCTATCATTAGTTTTATTTCCAATGTTATTGCATTTATGGTAATCTATATTCCTTATAATTGAAAATCAATAATTCAAAAGCTTACATATTGGAAAAGTGGTGCAAAAAATATGGCAAGAACAATGCATGATTTATAGATACCATTGCAAAACCATATGAGTGCAAAACTTGAGAAGGACACAACATACAACAACATGAAGCAAATCACTCTAAAAAGTATAACATGAATGGAAAATACAACAAGAAATTTCAGCACAATTTTAAAACTACTTACAAGTCTACAAGTTTAGGGTTTGATATTACATTACCATCATGCATCACAAAAGAAGGCTCAGGGAACACAACAAGAGTGAATGTGTGTTTATAAACACAATACGCACTCCATGGCAGTCTAGCCCAAGCCACAATCCATTGTCAACCTATATACTACTCTTAGCTTCCCTTGTTTCGTAAACCCTAAACAAAACACCACTCTTGACAAAGTGGAAACAATACCCTAGGTTTTGGCAAATGGGAGTGCATGTTGAGGAAGACAATCAATTTCGAACATTGGGAATTTCCATCCTTTTGGGGGAAACGATGTTGCAATTTTCATCCAATATCATGAAGCATGCGTGCAAAATTAAGCCTACTTGGCATAAACCCTAAGGTCTTTATCTTGAACCCATACATTGTTAATAATTTTGTTGAATGGTCCACATTTGACAACTATCTACCTTACTTGTAACGGGATTATACACTTTTTACAATCCCTAACTTATGTGGAAGTCTTTTATAGATTTTATGTCAAATGAATTTAACTCTCCCTATATTAGGCCACAAGTCGGTTTTAAAATGCTCTAAATGACCTACCCATGGACTAAACATGATAGCTAAACATGGCTAGCAAGTTCATGCCCATATTTTTGATAAATTTGTGTTATATTCAAGCAGTGAATTGTTGGCATGTCACGTTTTCTAAACTGCCAGTAAAATCGTAGATGATGTAGCATCTACCGATTTTGATGGCAATTGAATAATACTTAGGTTAAATAATGCTCATTTTATAAGAAAAAATTGTAATGAAAGAGACATATTGCCTAGTAAGTAATATTATGAAAGCACAACAATTCCAAATACAACAAGTAGGCACAATCCAAGGGCATATCCGAAGTTTTGTTCAACTTGCCCAAGTTTAAAACACGACACTATTTATGATAGATTAGAATTTTGTGGCCCTTGCTAGTTGTATTTCATTATGATTAATAGAAATAACTAATATTGTTGTTCTAAATTTCGACATTGAAAATTATTTGAATAATAATTTATTAATTAAATGTGTGTGCTAATTTAGGATGATGTAAGAATTAGTGTGGTCAACCTCATAGCAGAACAAAGAAGAGATAGAGAAAATGAATGGCGGGCATTCAAGAAAACAACTTGGGCTACTAATTTGAAAAAAATTAGTTAGCGTTCATGGTACGGATGAGTTAAGATTTGTTCACCAAAGCAAGGTCCCAAAAGTTAGCTAACTTCTTGTTTGATAGCTTTTATTTAAACCTTAATATTGACTAAGTGGTGTAGCCGTGAGATAGATTAGCTCTCATATAGGTTAGCTACCTCATATCTTAGCTAGCCCTCTTAACTGGGCAGTGTATGCACAGTATAAACTCTAACCTCCGTAATAACACGTATGTGGCAAGCAAAGTGCACATGATAGTAAGGGGGTCTATAGTGTTAATATAGATGCATGATAATAGAGAATTGGTGTAGCCTACGACATTATAGAATAACACAAAAGTCGACGATGCAACAATGACAATGATGACAATGTGATGCGTGCAAGCGTGTGATTTGAATTCTCTATTGGATTATTTTGATGTCAAAACCTAAAATGTGACAATAAGGAGGGATATTTAAACTAGGCACGTTTTTTCCCTAGGGTTTCATGATATAAGAGAAGGAGTTACATTGTGGAGGGTGGCATTACGGAGGTTAGGGTGTAACTAATTTGAGTGGGTCACTTTGTGTAACCGGAGCCTTAACCAAGACGTGTGGTTGGATTGCAAGGGTGAGTTTTCATGTAGGTCGTTGCCCCACTAGATTCTAGATGATAGTGGGTGGGAGGTGTTCTCGTGTATATAAGCACAAGCCGCCAACCAACCACATTTTGGTGGCCTCCTAGAATGTGGAGGGTTGTGGACATGGGTCGTCGGACTTTTGTGTGCCCACTAAAACACTTTTTAACCTACAAGTGTTGGTCATTAAAGTATTGAAGACCAATTTTAGGAGGAGGAGATTTTAACCCGGAGGAACATGTTAGTGGACAGACCCGGATTTGAAAACATGAGAGTAACTAAGTTGGCACATACGAACCCTACCCCACCCGATTTCATCTACATTCGGGCCAGCTTGTCCTTATTCCCACTAGAATCTGGTGAGTGAGCAGCAATGTTCAAGATTGAAGCCCTTTAATGAGTTTCATTTTGAAGGACTCTCAAATTTCATCCCTTCAATTGAAGGACTAGTTCAAATCCAAGAATATAGAAACGAATCACAAAACTCATATCAGACTTGTGCATGAACTGTATGGTACATATTTCCGGTACAATGTGAAGAATTAAGAATCAACCATCTAACTCCACTTCTTGTAGTGACAATGCCCTACACTTGTTGGTTTTTGTGGCGGGCATATTCTATTGAGGACTTCAAGTGACATCTTCATTTTCAAATTGGGGCTGCGTTTTGAAGGGTTGTTTTGAGAGAGGTATATTTTGAAGCACAAAATCGCGTTTGAAGGGCATCGAAGACTTCAATCTTGAACACCGGCGAGCGGCCCACACGGAAACTCCCCCCAAAGCAACATGAGGCTTAACTAGGAGTGGAGTTGGATGAATGTTTCGACCTAATGCGGATGAAAATGAAACTTAGAGTAAAAAAGAGGTTGAAATCCAAGGTAGATAGATAGGTGGGGACGTCACTCATACATAAGAAGACCCTACTTAAGCTTTGCAAATATAGAGCAATGAGAGCGTAAGCAAGCGCTCATTTTGCTTATAAAATTATTAGTACACTTCCCAAGACGGAGGCTAAAATTAAGGGGCTCAAATAAATCAAGGAATGTCTCCAAATAAGAAGACACACCCAATCCCCCCCCACACCCACATCTTTACTAATAATGCCACTTCATGAGGAACCTTATTATTTGACCAAAGTGAAGTTTTCATCCCCCTCCCCTCAATGGCGCTCCCCAAATTGGGAGGGGTGGGTTTGGGCGGTGATGGGGGCGGCTTACTCCTACCTCATTGGCTTGGCTTCCATTTAAAACTCCATTCTATTTAGGCTTAACTTGGGCATCTACTACTTGTAGCTAGATGGGAACGAGATTTGAGGCCCAATTTTGGGGGGGGGGGGTGTGGGTGATGTATTAGTGCTTGGAAACTTTTTATAGTATCGCCCCCCATCTCCGCCCATCTCCTTAACAAGTTGCTCACGGATGAGGGCCCATATACTATTATTCCCTTGTTGGATCTAGACTAGATCATCTAGTCAATAGTACCCAATTGGGTTTAAGTAACTTATTCCCCATTATAAATATACAAGTATTTTTACAACCTTGGCAAATGTCCAAAGGGGCCCAAATTGCTCTCAATCATCAGCTACGCTGGCTTGGGCCCCACTAGCTAAGGAACTCTTTTTCTAAAGGAAGCTTGTGAAATTCAATCCATCATCAAACTAACTTGGGGTGGAATCTACATTTCCCACTAGAATGTGGTGGGTGATCGCCTACATGGGAACTAACCCTAAGGGCCACTTCACATACGAGCCAAGAGCCATGACCATGTAATTGTGAGAGCCCGAATGAAACTGCCCAAAGGGCCGTCCCAACACACCTCCAAAATCATGTAGTGTGGTCACGGACCCTCAAGTGTAGTGTTGAAGTCATATGTGACTGGACCCTCGACCAAATGCTATTTCAATGCTATTTTCATTCATGCGGGTCCTCACATGTGATAGAAGTGAATATATCAATGGTTATGAGCATTCGGAGTGGCATGGTCTCTTGCTTTAGTGTTAGACCTACCTTTAAGAGGTGGTTTTTGAAAATAGTCCAAGTGACCATGAAACATGATCCATTGGATGCCATGTGGAAAACGGTGTAGACTTTACATCCATCATCTTGCGTTCACATACTCCGTTGGTCCCTCAAGCGTAGTGTGAAGTAGTGAACTTGGACCGGCTCTACCTTTTCCACCAACGAGAGTGCTTGGAGCGTAATGGTCACGGGCTCTCAGTCTTGTGTGTGAAGTGGCCCTAACCCTTAGTGAAGTGGGGCTTTCAATATTTGGGGTGGGCTTATTTATCTACTACTACCAGGCCGCTACACCAGGCATATTGTATTTAGTGTCACCGATTCTATTTGTCTTGCTTAATACTACTCACTGTAAGCCGCCCATGTAGTGTCATCAACACTAAATGTTAACCTAATAGTACTTGTCATTCTTTGTGAAAAAAAAACCTTGGGCAATCTAGAACTACAAAGTTGCAATTGCTATCACTTAGAAGGTGATTTTTCATCCAAATTTCAATCATCCATGACAATATTACATAAGTGTTAGGATGCACAATATACTAAACATTGGTTCAATAATTAACATTCAAACGAACTACAAGTACATTGAGATGACAATCCTTGTAAACTCATGCATAAGAGTCGTCATTAGAAAAGTTACCACAGTGACATAATATACCATATGACACTAAATACAATATTTAGTGGAGTATCAGGGCCTCCGTTTTCATTCTCTAGTTTAGTTGGTATAAGCAGCAATTAATTCCCACTGAAGAGCAAAATATTCACCACATTATAGGCACCCGATTACGGCAAGTTGGGCTTCGGGGATTAATGCAAAAAAAATACTCATTAAAAAAAATTATGATATAAAATCAACACTAGCGTGACCAAAAACAATCAACCAATCAAATGAATAAGTGAAGAAAAATATGAGTGGCTGCAAGAAGAAGTAAATGGAAGGCTAATCTTTAAGCGTCAAAGTTGCCCAAATTGGGCCTCTCCAAATAATAATAATAATGTACATTATTAGCTAATCATGTCAGAAGTGACCCCTACTTAAAATCAACTTATTCTTCAAGTGCATTGTTTGAGTAAGTTAAGCATCGTTATGTGATTGAAGATTTTAAGTTCAAGTACGCAGCGTGAATGCCCTTGGATGCAAATACAGACATTATGTTTTGATTATTTGTCTTGTATGAGTATGTTTACATTTTCTTCTTGACACAAGACAATGTATATAATAAGGTTTTAAATGCTTCAATGTATAAAATATGAACTTGGACAATCTATGTATAGATTGTGTATATGACCGTATATTAAGACCCTACATCCTTTAAGGCTTAAAGCTTAGATACATGAATATGTTTATGTTGAAAGCCATGAGACTTAATTTGCCATGAAGTATGCTATGGATCTGGGTGATATGACAAGGCCAACAATATAAAGAAAAAAATGTGTGTCAAAGGGGGCATGACCCTTAGAACACAACCCAAACAACATTTTTCGTACATATTTGGACCACCTAGAATGAGTTTTCGACAATAGTCTAAATGGCTCCTTTTCTAATAGTTCATAAGAGTCATGTTAAGTACTACACCATTTACGGTGTTCATTGTTAGTTACCATTGGAAGTTGTTACGCAATGCAATAACCTCTTATTTAGGAGCTTGAGTTTTACTAGCTTGATTTTGAATAGGTTGTTCAGACATCATAGAACATAATGACTTTGTTTGGTAAAATATTACATTCTCAATTAATAGTTATAGCATTGTGTAACTCCGAATAGTTAGTGACACTAAATACCATGAATGGTGTAGTGGCTACAACTGACCTAGAAGTTATGCAACCACAATGGAATTGATCTCACAATCTCTCCCATAAGTTGATAAGCAAGTGACAACACTAATAAAGGATGTCCACGTTTACATGAGGAATATATGTGCCTTCATATGAACATAGAATGTGGAGGGCCGTGGACACATGCCTCTAGACATCCATGTGCCCACTAAAGAATTTTTAACCCACATGTGTCGGTCACTGAAGGATTAAGACCGGTTGAAGACTCAATACAACCAATGATGGTCTAGAACTCCATCCTTGACAATTAGGAGGAGGAGGTTAGTAGGTGGGCCCGGATTTGAGAAGATGGGAGTAGCTAGTTGGCACATACAAACCCTTACCCACCATATTCCCTCTACATTTGGGAGGTTTTGTCCTTATTCACACTTGAAAATGATGGGCAAGCGGCCTACATAGAAACTCACCCTAAGTCTCCAACTTTGGTTGTGGTATCACCAAGGAATCAATAATGCCATGACACATGTCCTTGGTTTTGAGTGCTAAAGTGAAGAGGAATTCGTCTCAAAATGAGCGGTTATGACAAACTCTAGACATCGGTAATGTGTTTGGACCAACTTTTGGCTTCAGTAATCCATAGTAATTTCAATTTAAGGAATAAAATTACAAAAAGCCACGCAAAAAGCTTGCAATTGTCTTGATTTCTATCGTCATACATGGGAAAAATTTACACCACCTTATACTTCTTCATATTTGACACAAAATCTCTGAAGTGATTTGTTATGGGTGTGTGTACTATATATTTGAATGGTGTGTGCTTTGGAGTGGCTCTAAGAACAGATACCAAAAAGATACGTGCTACATTCACTTGGCGTCGACTGTGTTGGCCTTCTGTTTCAAAAAAGAGAACAAAAAGATACGTGCTAAAATATGATAGCCATTATAGACTCACTAATCAACATAAGGGGTGAGGGAGAATATGACCATTTAATGATGAGCACAACAATCTTCACTTTGATGAGAAGGAAGATATGTATATGAGCTCCCAAAATTATGACAAAAGTGGCTACAACCTAGATATGGATCTTGTCCTAATTGCATGTTCCATGTCCTAGGAGAAGTGGGCTAGTTGGAAAACATCTTCAATTGATAGGTTCATATTACCTTTCTTGATTCCAACGAACCCATTAGGATAATGCTTTCTTTGTGTTTGGTGTGTTTGTGCTCATGGAAAGAATAGCCTTATGGAGTCAATGGCAACAAGCAAGAACATACAACAACAACATGTAATTGTGACCCCTACCTCCAAAGGTGACCCACATAGTAGATTGTCGCCTAAAATGAACATGGTTTGAACATGATGGTTTAGGACCAAATTTGGACACACCAATAATCAAACCCTTGAAACATCATAGTTTATCCATACCATGTCCAAATATTGTATACTAAGAAGTGTTGAAACCCTCTTTCAATATTCACCAAGATCCAACCACATTTTAAGATACTAGAATCATAAACATCGTGTTGATATGACCAATGCTTTGAGGAATTTTTGTTGGGAGATGTAATTAACATAATACATCTCATAATGTAATTACAGCCGTGAGAATGAATAATCTATTTATTGCATGTAGTGGGGGGGGGGACATTGATATGGAGGGTTTATAAGGGTACCTAGGCTCCATTAAATCATATACTGAGATACTCGGTGTGTATTATGGCATCACACCAGCGTCATAGTAGGCATGTAAGGGAGTCTAGTAAATATACGCCCCTTAAAAAATTAATACATGTAAATTTTCTTAACGTTTTCACATTGAGTTTACATGCATGGTGCGAAGTTTACATACCTTTAGTTTATTGAAATGACATTGATTTAAAAGTCCGGGAAGCCAAAAGTGGACCACACTAGTTTTCTTCAGCCAGTGTGGACTGCACTCATGGACTAGTAATGGTAAGCAACATCAACTATTATGTACCAATTTGATGCTCACTATGTCAATGAAACTCTACATGCCACAGGAGAACAAGAATGCCAAACTACGTGTTCTGAAATAGAACTATTTACAAGTGGTGAAAAGGCCATCAAAACAAACTTGAGCGAATTGAACTCACTTAAAATATGAAAGAAACCAGACTAGATCATCCCACATCTTGGCCATGAAGTTTTGGTTGTCATCAGAAGAAAGTTGCACATGTTTGTACTGGAATTTCTTTACAAAACATGCTACTGATTAGTAACCTTCAAACGAAATCTGTGTTAACACCAAAAACCTTTCATCGACCATGAAGCAACATAATTTTATTCTGACAGTTAAATATCATCTATATTGGTTGAATATACCTTGGAATCATATTCCTAGACCCCAAATTGACCTGAAGATTAGCCTGCAAACCTAGTCATGGGAACCTCTTTGGTGGAAAAACTATGTCCGAATTTAAGAACCTATAAATCCATTCTCACTAAGTTTCAGTGGCAAATATATAAATGTCCAATCATATTGCATGAAAGTTAACATGCCACATATTTACCATGGCTACATTTTCATGCAAACTCTTCAAAATTTCACGTGTTGTTCTTCTACAAATTCCTGGAGCTTCTTGTCTTAGTGTCACCTGTCATAATGTCTATGCCGCTTGTCATAAATTTTGCGCCATTTACCACAACTTCAGGACAACCTGTCACAATTTCTCCTCCACTTGTCACAAGGGTACTTATACTGCAAGGTTATTGACCCACATTATTCTACGTTCATGATAAATCATGTGGCCCACAATACTAAACATTAGACTTGAGAAAAGGTGTAGCTAGGAAAACTATGTGAACCACCATGATTAGTCTCATGCTCATTATTGTGGGCCAACAACGGATTATAGTGTGGCCCATACAAGTTCAGATTTAATGTGTATTCATCACATTTTGAGTCTTGGTGGTGAGAAAGTTGAATGACAACCGGATTGTCCCAATAGGGTCACATGTGTAATGTTCATCAGCGACATTTCTAGTTGAGAATTTTATGAGGATATTGGTTGTGAGGTTGGCAAAGTTCAAATCTATGGCACCATAAAATGTGACTCTTGAATTCAATCACTTGCCCATCACTGAATTTGGCCTCTTGTAGGTGTATATAGTGTGCAAAGGACCTAAGGTCAGAGTTCATCCGATTGACCTTTGAGACCCAAAGCAAGACAAACTCTTGGCAACTCTTCTATTTGAATAATATCACAAACTAATAGCCCACCCGCGCTTATTGATGTGGGCCACCATCAAACGGCTCATGCCAGCATGGACCACTCTTAGCTCCAATTTGACCAGTGAGAGCCACTGGATGTAACTAGTGCTAATAGAAATCGTTCATTGGTGGCCTGCACGAGTAAGTGTGGGTGGGCTATAAGTGACCTATGTGTTGGAAAAATGTAGGATGTGAATGGAATGAGTTTTGAGATGAACAGAATTCACAATATAGGAGGATCAATTTTTGCTAAAATGATACCACACATACTGCACAGCTAGATAAGGCCTTGGTAATTTACCTCTGTAAAACAGCCAGCAGAAATCTAGGTAATAGGCGTGTCCAATCAGCTTTTTGATCATCAGTAGGGGTTTGTATCCTTGAAACTAAACTATTAGGTACTGCGACAATGTTCTCATCAACATCTACCATAGCATTATCATCTCCACAAGAAGATGGGATTATGTTCCCTGAACCATTGTGACTTTTAACATCAGCTTTACCCTCCTCCGAATTTCGACTAGGACGAATTCGTGTTTTCCGAAGTATTTTCTCACTACCTTCACTTACCCTAAGAGAGCTGCTTACTTTTGGTTTGGAGGCTTTGTAAGCTGTTACATCAAAAAGTTGTGTTGCTACTTCTAGAGCTTGAGAAGAGACACTTAATTCATCAGCTCCACCTAGTGCCTCCGTGATAACAGCAGACCCTAAACATACACCGTCCTGATAAAATACCGCGTATTGTCCAGGTGCCAGCCCTTGATCATCCTCGCTCAAATTCACGGTGGCTGAAATACCATCAGTTTGTGGTTGATCATACTCTATTCTACAATCATATAGCCTTGGACCATGTCGAACCTGTGAAAAAACCACATATAGCCAAAAAAACCTTTAAAAGTTTCACAACCATGAGACTATGGCCCACTTTATTCACTAGAGCCGGTGACCATTAAAATCTAAAATTTCTCATTGGTGGAAAACACTGAGGCCCTCCCACTTCACTTGAAAATCTGCGAGACCAGGGAGGTTTGAATGGATGGAAACACCTCCATGAAGTTGTACATGGCATGCAATGGATAATGTTCCATGTTTTGCATCAAGCCCACCTCAAAGAGGTGGGTCTAATACAAAACCAGGAGACCACGACACCAAAATCTCACAACCCTTGATTTATTATACTACCTGAATAGAAGGCCCTGCATGAATAGGATGGAACTGTAAGCACAGGATTTCACTACCATCCTATTTATGCAGGGCCTTCTATTCAGGTAGCACAGTGAAAGCATAGGATGGTAATGAGAGCACAGTTGCTTATGTCTTTACACAACACTTAAAGGTCATGACCACATAAATTTCAATTTCAATTTCACATGGTATGGCCTTTGGATGAGTTCAAGGGCCCTCACAATTTCATGGTCACGGCCCTTGGCCATCGTGTAAGGTGGCCCTGAGAGACATATAACACTCCATAAAGCATTTCATTTACACCAGATCTTGCAATACTGCAGCGTTTTGGTAATATGATAGCTGTATTGCAATGGGTGATAAAATGTTGATTTGCAGGAGGCATGTCGAATAACAAATCAATAAATAACACCAATGGTAAATGCTAATCAGGATTCTTCTACATCAAAGGACTCAGTATCCCACACAACTTCATCACTGCATTAGTGAAGTGGAGACAGTATACCTTGCATTGTAGACGGCAAGAGTCCGGGGGATATCCCGCAAACCAGTTGAATGATGATACACGGAAAGCTCGCCTAAACTTGTCCTCTGAGTAGTACTTCCGTGATATGAATACCACATTATTAGTGACATCCTTAGCCACCACAAACCTGTTTCAAGAAAGTGTAGTTCAACTTTTAAGGCATGCCAAATCATTATTTATAACATCAAACTAGGGTAAGCAGGCCTGATTCAGTTACTTTATCTTAGTGGTGCATGGTTAGTTGTGGACCAAAGGACAGACACCAAAAAGACAGATACTCAAAGTTTGTTAATCATTCTAGACTTAATTGTCAACATAATTGGGGGCCCTATGTAACCGAGTTATGGCTCCTTTGGAAATTATATCAATTCAGGGCGGACTCCAAATTTCTTTGATTGAATCTAGGTACTCCATCCACATTAAGAATTTAGAGCTTGCAAATCAGAGTTGTATTTTGTGACAGGAAAAAGTAACCATTTAAGACCCATCTACCTTACTCTTGGTCCATTGATAACACATTCTAGTAGGATTATAGCACCAAAATATCAATTTCCCAAAAGGGATGCACATACATAAGCTATCAGAAAGAGAAGAGCCATTGTAAGGAGTCATTGTTTTCCTTTTCACTTAAAAACCAAGTGCACTGAAGAGCACTCCAGTATGAAGAGATATACAAGTGTCGGCCAGTTATACAATGTTGGGGCCAGTACTTCACCCAATTATCACGCGGTTCTGAACTATGGATATCCATGGGTCTCAGAAAATCAAACAACCAACAATTATTGATATCTGCCACGAAGATAACTTACAATGTTGTTATCCATAACCTTTTAGTTGCGGAGGAGCAAATGTCAATATTGAATACCTCTAATAGACCACATGTACCACTTGCACGTCTACCCTCAGGAAATCAATATTAAATTTGATTTGTCAAAAACTTACCCACTAGTATATGAAAAAATAACATCCACACAACATTGAAATACACATACCAGGGTCCGTTGGGTAGGCCAAGGCCTTGACGCTGACCAATAGTATGAAACCAAAACCCCCTATGGAGGCCCAAAACTTCCCCCGTCTCTGCCTCCAGGAGACGCCCTTCACGCACACCAACTTCCTCTGCAATAAATTCATTATACTTGACCTGCCACAGTGATATGGAGTTGAATGTCATTCCACACAATAGAACATCCCTTCTCACAGATACTATGGCATAAGAGATGTGGGCATTGTTCTGAAACAAAAAGAAAAATTGAGGGACTGATAATATGTAGTGTTGATATAAATAATAATTGAGAGCTAAAACAGTGATTCAACCGTTAGTGACTATTAATGTGAGCATTTCTGCTATTTTGATTCTTTGCTCCAATGAAGACACTTAAAATGGATCTAACCAGCTTTGACAATAAGCTGATTTGATGCATTGAGTACATTCATTTCATGGGTGACTCCAATATTGCCTTGTAAGTATTGAGGTACTTCAGGTGGAATTGAGGAGGAACAATAGCAATTTTCAAGTGCTGTTCTGTTTAAAATCGCAACAAACCTAATTGTTTTTATGCAGCCATCCCCTCACTACTACAGAAAAGCTTAAAGGATGGAGGAATTGATTGACAGTACTTTGCCAAGAAAGCAAATGCCTTGAGAATCTTTCCGAGATTTATTGACAAGACCCAGAGCCTCTGCAAGCTCTCGCACTTCCCCCTGCATTATACACAATTATGCACAATTTAAAACAGGCCACAGCCATTTATGATGACACGTAGGTGAAAGAAAGAATTTGACTCCAACTTGGTCGATTTATATGCTATATGATCGAATCAGCTGCAGACCAGGACAGCTAATGTGATACAAATCAAGACTCAAATCAATTGACTTCGTATGTATCATAAGATTCCACATTAAGCACTCCAGAAAGATCAGGTAATTGGAGAGGTACATTTATGTCCCCACCCCACCTACACCACAAGAAGTTAAAAAAAAACTCACCTTGGATAGTCCTCCAAGGGGGAACATCAATCTTGACAACTGTTCTTGCCTCAACTGAGATAAGAAGTATGTTTGGTCTTTCACCTGATCACAGATCAAACCCATCTCCACATATCACAACCAATATATCCTTCACCATCAATTCAAGAACTTACCCAAAAAGTTGACCTTTAAAAGCCGCCAAAAAGCCCAGAAAGAAAACACAAGATGAAATCACTTGACCAATCAAGAAAGGTGTGCAATTGCCCCACCATCCTTAGGTGTTTGATCCGGGGCTAAGGAGATTGTGGGCAGTACCATATGGGGCCAACCAGAAATAGCTTTAAAAACATCATAATTCAAAAACATGTGCTCTTCATCTTTGTCTTGAATTTGACATTTCTCATTTACGAAGGTTTAGACACTGCTCATGATGACCTCAAGAAGTGAGAATACCAAGAACTATTTTAAATTAATTTAGAAAATATTTAGGATAGATATGAGAGTCCATACATAAGAATAACCCTCAAGTGACTCGAGATGAGAACTGAAGAGCAGTTAAATTGTCACAAACCTGATCTGCAGACAATAATAATTCAGTCCTCTCTTTCCCATTGCCATCATTGGTCAAAATTCTTCGCACTCGTGCATAATGTCCAGAAGCCACCCTGTCAAACTCTGCTTCCTTAATGTGCTCCAGAAATGCACCTGATACACAAACATATCAAATAGCAGGTCCCTGCGTCAGGGTTATATAGGAGACCTTCACTGCCATCATCAGTATGCATAAAACCTTAAATTTATTGATAATAACTAGAATAATATGTTAAGTGCTAGCATTGCCAAGGCAATTTGAGGGCATCCATGTTTTCTATCAGATAGTTACAAAGTGACAGTCCAAACCTTGATCTCTAGATATGAAGGGGAAGAATTTACTTGCTAAGAAACTATCCTCAACACCAGATTTACCATATATCAAACCCGTATCTCTCAGTGCGAATCGCACAGAACCACAATATCAATTGCTTGTTTTGTAATGGAAATACACCAAATGTCCAGCAGCTCACCAAATTTAATACGTGAATTACATAGAATATCTGGATTTGGTGTTCGGCCCGCTTGAATCTCAGAAATACTGTGTGACACCTGCACAATACCATCTCCATTGGTCCTGTTCTTTATCTGGTCATGAACACCTTCACAGATTTTACATCCAAAACTTGAAAAGAAATAGGTCAAGTTGGACAAAAATCTTGTCAACTGTTTTTGAGTTCCATGGGCTCACTCTTTTTCCCTCAGCTCTACGAATGCATACCTAATGGATGTAGCACACCTAATTTCTCAGGTTTGACAGTGTCTTACCTACATCATATGGAAGACTCATGGGATAATTGGTGATTGCAAATAGGTAGTACAAACTTCCTAGTGTTCAGCATTTCCACAATCCAAAGTTACGTCCAACCCTAAAAACAAATTGATTCAAGATCAAATCTCATATTGCAAAGCAAAATCTCAGAAAGGCTTACCACAAAGTCCCAGTACTCATCTGTGAAGTGCATCACCCGCAGTTCCACTCCCACCTGAGTAATGAAGATCACTGAATCCATGTAGAATAATCAAACCAGCACCTCTATACTTATCATCACTCAATTGATGCAGATGACTTTATTTGGTGACACATTCGAGCCCAAATATG
Source organism: Polytrichum commune (assembly GCA_950295325.1). Lineage (NCBI taxonomy): Eukaryota > Viridiplantae > Streptophyta > Polytrichopsida > Polytrichales > Polytrichaceae > Polytrichum > Polytrichum commune. The sequence continues at coordinate 64,456,172 of OX485804.1, forward strand.
TAACAGACATCAACATGAGAAAGAGCTGAAGGGAATTGCACCTACTTCATCACAAACTGCTCTTGCATACTTCAGGTCCTCCTCCCACGGGCACCCTGGCATGAAATTTCTATAATCTTCCTGCAACCATAAGCAAAAGGTTGGCAAAAAAAAGAGGATTGAATCTCAACAATAAATATTCAATCTCTTGCCCATATAGCAAAACCCTATTCGCTTCTCAACAACCTGTATCACATAAACTGAATTCCAGGCATCCTCCGCTACTTTAAAGCATTTAGCTTACAGCAACACTAAACCGAGAACATGTGCCACATTTCAAGAGAAGCATACAGCTAGAATTTGAAAAGACTTCTCATACTGCAGAATGTGAAGCCTTGCAATTCTACACTTCAGTTTCATCATAGGAATATCATTTTAGCATGAAGAACATGTTTGGGTAGATGACAGTCTTCGGGGCATCTACCCAAACATTGCTTGATTCCTAGCTGCTTAAGAATGTTATGCTATGCTCCCTGATTGGAAGTGTGAGCTCGGCAATCTCTAGACCCGTCGTTCAACATCCTGGACAAGAATGCACTTCTCAACCCATTAATTCGATCCAAATAACCTCCAACATTGAATCGATGCCTGCCAAACCTAAGGTTGTATATGGTTGCAAGACATAACAGTTTGAACCGATACTTAAATCAATGTTCAATGACCCACTAGCTAGATGTTGATGAATTAACACCCAGAATAGTTTAAACCCTGCAGGATATGCATTAACACTGACTCTCAACGTTAAAGGCTGGTCACTTGCATTTCAAGATGGGGACACTTGGTAGGATTGAAGTGAGGATGAGCATAACCTTGAACCAGAGTTTGAGGTAGAGTGCATCAACACTGACTCTCAACATTAGACGCTGGTCGCTTGCATTTCGAGATGGGAGCACTTGGTAGGTTGGAAATCAAAGAGGATGATGAGCAATACCTTGAACCAGATATTGAGGTAGACTGCATCAACACTGACTCTCAGCATTAAACCCTGGTCACTTGCATTTTGAGATGGGGGCACTAGTGTGTAGGATGGAAATCAAAGAGGATGACGAGCATTACCTTGAACCAGATTTTGAGGTAGAAGGCAGTGCAGTGATGGCCAGCTGCACATAACAGGCGCAATGCCACACTACTGTCCACACCCCCACTCACCAGCACTGCAATTTTCAACTTCTCTCCTCCCCTCTCACAGCACTCCAACACTCTCTCGTTCCCCAACCTCTCCAGCACCAAATTCGACCTGCTTTGCTCCGAATTTCTCCATGTCTCCGAATTCTCCAATGACACCAAACCTTCAACACTCGCAGCCGGACATTGCACTGCACGTGTATTTTGGCTTCCATTCTGCCTTCCACATCCTACAGCAACCCCAAACCTAACCCTAACCCCTCCCCCATGCCTTCTCCGGACCCTGACTGCATTCCCCAGCACCGGTGAACTCAAGTTGGAGCCCACTGCCAAAATTTGAGCCATGGGACACAGGAGCACAAGATGGAACAAGATTCCTATGGAGCCATCAGAGAAACAGACCCATCTATCTGTAAGGTTTAAGCTAACCAGGTCCTGAGATTCTTATCCTACCAAAGAAAAAGCTCAGCCTAACAATTTTGGCCAGTTTGGCGCATGAGGGTGGGTTTGAGCTCCTCCGAAGAAAAACTCCCAACGATTTTGCAAGTTTAGGGATCGAGGTTACAGCTCCTCCGAACAATTTTTGCAAGTTTAAACATCAGGATTTAAGCTCCAGCTGCTGAGATTGCTGCCACTCGTTCCTGAATGCAAACCCCACTCAGTCAACAAGTGCAAATGCAATTGGTGCAATCGTCTGCGAAGAATGGACACCTGTTGACCAGATTTGGATAAACTCTGCCACCAATTACTGATGTGTTTGTGTCATTCCTGCCCTATGTTTTGAGAAGAAAATTGACACCCAACTCGGATTGTAATTGCAAGAGCGAGGTGCGGGGAATTTGTGAATTGCGGTGGAAATGCAATCCATTGCCGAACAAAGAGAGAGAATGGGAATCAGATGGATGGATGTCGTCCGTATCTCATTCATTCAAAATGCTGAACGCCACGTCATCGCTAAAACCCTCCGCTGCCCTGAGACCGTGAATCAAAGATGTAAGCGCTCTATTACATCTTTACAAATGCCAGACTGTAATTTCCACGTGGAATACAGGTGTCTTAGCCATGACACGTGGCGTCATGTGAAAGGACGATGAGTTGTCTTTTGGCAAAATAGAGAGCCCTCTACGGTATTATAAACTATGAATTAGAGACCTCATTTGGTGTTGGCACACCAGACAAAGTTGTAGAAAGTGAATTTTAAACCACATCCAAAGAGTTGCAATAAGGATCACTATCTTTGATCTCCGCCGAATTTTAGAAGCATTTTCCCTTGAGAATCATATAAAATTTCAAGATGTAACAAGATTGGCTAAGTATATGAGCTTAACTATGTTTTAAATAAATCTAGACTTATTCATGAATTATAGACAAAATGTAATGTTACATGTGTACTTCTATCGGCAAACCTTATGATAGAAATGTCAGCAACTACTCCTAGGTGTGGATTGCATCTCTTGATGTAGCATGTGTTAGTTGCATGCACACTATGTCATTTGTGAAAAAATACACATCTAGAGGGAATATTCAATGGTATTGCTTCTCAAAGGGTGTAGAATGAGGATTTTTATCATATTCTTTACTTTCTTCCTTCAAACAATTTGTGTGGAATGTGCATGTCTGGGTTGTGCAAAAGATACTCCTAGATGCATTATTGATTTTGGACATGCCTTTTGTCCATATTTACCTAAATCCTACTCGTTTCATAACTTGATGGTAAACGCCAAACATATACATGTCATTGACCATTTTACTTTCCTCAAATAATGAATTTTGTAACAAACGAATATTCAAGAGTTCCAACCACGTCAAGATCCATATTTGGGGCCATCATTAAGAAATAATTGATTGTTTTGTTATGCAATGTGTATAATTTTAACCAAATGTTTAAGTACGTAACATCATGAAGGTCCATAATAGTGTTCCGTGGGATTGACAATATTTCAAAGAATATTCTTGGATATTCCCACATTCATATTGAATATTGCCAATCCCACATAACATTGTTATGGATCTTGAAAATGTTATGTATATTTGGACAACCCATCCGTTCCAAAATAACAAGGGATGTGCATTCGTGGGGACAAAAACATCAACGACAATGACAAAAGCAACAACTCAACAACCACAACTTCAAATGTTTGTATTTCATGCGTAAATCCAAGTTCACTTAAATCATAATCTATATTAGTTCAGCGTGCAAGAAAGAAGACTGTAAACAAGTTTGGCTTGTAAAACAACCATTTTTTTGGCTTCTTATGCAGTTAAGAGCACTACACTAAATATGATATTTAGTGTGACCTACTATTTGGAATTACGCAATGCTATATCTATTTATTGTACATCTCGTATTTGACCAACAAATGTTAAATTGGTAGTTTGGACATTACAGAACATTGACAACTTTACTTGGTAAAAAAACATTTCAATAGTAAAAATATATAGCAACGTGTAAATCCAAATAGTAAGTCACACTAAATATCCTATTTGGTGTAGTTGGTTGGTTGTTGGAGGTCATTTTTTACAATAAATTTTTATATATATATATGGGGGGTAGAATATGATGTGGACCTATTGGATGCAATGAATCCAAGTCCACATACGATTTTGATCATTTGAATGGATTGAAAATTTCTAGTCAATGGTTGCGAATCCCAAATGATGCCATTCTTTAAAGTTTCATAACCAAAGTTGAGATGCATATGTTATAGGAGTCAAAGTGAAGATTCCATTCTCTTTAGTGATCACATAAGCCCTCCCAAGTGTGGAGACAATTGAATGTAGAGTGGATAATGTAGTTTGAGCACATAGCCTTCCCCACATGACAACGCATGTTGTTCACTTGCTATAAAAGGAACTACACTAAATATTGTATTTAATGCTCATTAGTGTCCTCAATCCTATTTGTCTTGCTCAATACTAATCGTAATCAGCCCATGTAGTGTCACCGACACTAAATGTAAACCTAACAGTACTTGTCGTTCCTTATGAACGAGGAATAATAGATTCACAATGTTGCAATTAGTGTCACTTACTAAAATGATTTTCATCCACGTTTCAATCATCCATGACAATATTTGTAAATCTACTCATAAGAAGTGTCATTAGAAAACTTACCACAATGACATAAAATATAACATTCAGTGTAGTTAGAATGTAAATCGATTTTAAACGTTTTTGTAGGCGGATTGTTTATGTAATGTGCATAATGATGATCAAAATCTATGTGTCAAGGTTCATGCAATTGTGATGTAACATACACGTCTTGTGGATGTCAAGTGTTCTCTACAATTGAAATCAATTTTGGGACACCACAAGTTCAATGTCAATTTTATAATTTTAAACTCTCTTTTTACATCGAACTTACCTACAATTTTATTTCATGACAAGTGACTTTAGCCATAAGAACATTTCCCCCCAAAGATTTTGTGTTTCCATTGCATTCACTTAGTGAAGAGGATCATCGTTGGATCCTCCCTTGAACCCCATAGACTCTCTGCTCAAGCACTTCATGCAAAATACTTAGTCGAACACCTCAACGTGTTGACGATATCCTTTGAAAGATTATAGATTGATTCACAAGTGTTCCTTGTTACATTGAATTTGCAAACCTTGTTATGGAATTTTATGGTTTATAGACATTTGGTCATGGTTAATTGTTAGGGTGAAATTGTTACAACAAACTCCTTGGTGCCAAAAGGGGTGTTGTATCCTACAAGATTAGAAAAGTGTTGACTTGGTTTGAAGTTGTTAGCCCCTAGTATAGCTAGTTCGTTTACTTGTTCACTTCATAGAATTTGTTATGTATGCACGGCCCACTAGTTTCATTGAAGATCGCAACTCAACTAAACAATGCCATGAGCAATACAACAATTGTTTTCCCAAGACAAATGTTGCAATCAAACCACTATCATACAAAGTTGCAACTGAATGCATGTCGATGCGATGCCATATTCAATTTGTGAGAGGAAGATGATGACCCCAAACCTAGGTTGGTGTGAATAAAAGATGCTTCACCTTAGATCGTAATTGCAAATTCATTGGGTTTGCAAAACATGGTCATGTGAACACATTCTTGCCTCTTGTCAAAGATGGTTCATTTTGGGGAAAAGGGTTCTTCAGTAGCTAGTGGTCACATGAGGTTTTGGTATTTGTTGGTATACCTATGCATCCTAAAGTTGGGTACATCTGTGTGACGAGGTGGTCCTATTAAATTCTTGTGTTACATGAGATGATTGCCATTCCGAAATGGCCACCATTGTGCTTAATGTTGAACACCTGTGATTGGTTAGAATAAACTCCTATAATGGACACCAACCAACTAGTTGAATAGGTGCCCCCCACCCCACCTTTGGCATGGGCCTTGCCATTTCCATACAACGACCATCTTGCATGCGCAAATATTGTAGGAGCAAACACTTTGTGTTAGAACTAAAGCTTAGAGAAAGACGTGGGAGGGGAAGCAAGACGCATGAGTAGCACATTCGTTGAGACACGATATGATGAATGTGAACATACACAAATGAAACTCATCATCTGGTGTTCAAAAACCACCTCAAAAATAAATTTAAGTAGAATTGGACTAAGTCATAGTCCAAAAATACAACATGTTGTAATCTATTGTAGGATCCTCTGATAGATTGTATGGTAAGGTTGTTTGATAGACTATGTAGAGTTGATGATAATATTATAGCATTTTTTAATATTTTTTTGTTGTTTTATCATATTATTATACATATTTAACATCAATGTACATATTTATAAAATCTATCACAATTTTAATATTACAACATTTGAGTTTTCACTCATGATACACATATCTCCCCAGAAAACCAGTTACATTGGAAGTGTATCGATGGATCAACCCATACATATTGAGCAACCAAAAAGTCTATCTATTTAAGGATATGTATGTATTTACGTAATATATGAGTTTCAACCAACAATTACCAACAACCAATACATCTCAAACCAACAACCTTGCCCAAAAACATCATGTATGCACACACAAAAAATGATTGCAGGCTAATAGCATGTTGGGCATAAAATGATTAAAATAATTATGCCTGCATTATGGAAGTATTGGGCTAGATGACCTAAATGAAAGAAAAGAATCATCAAAATGCCTTCATAAAAAAAGATTGTTGTGTTAGAAAGTTTGATCCAAAGTCGAAATGAATGAAAAACAAGTTACAATATATGGACTTATATGTAGGATATGTTATGTGCCTAAATAAATAAATTGACGTGCATATACATATTACCTAATTTTTTTAGCAATGTTATTATAGAGTACATAAGCCTTTTTTTGAAATAAATAAATTATTGGACAACTTATGCCCAACCTGCTATTAACTTATGGTAATCAAACCTCGAATAAAACATCAACACCGCCTCATCCAACAACTCAATAGTGGTTGGTAATTGGTCCGAGATGACCTTAAACTACCGGATGATGGTGGAGAGATACCCAAATCTCAAAGAAGAGGTTGGCGGTTCGAATTCCGACTGTGAAATCTCCTCTCTACTTGACGGAAAACTTGCCAGGTGGTCAACTGCCTCATGTGCTTTGGCGTTGGCATGTCGGTCTTCTGTCTCAAAAATAAAATAAAATAGTGGTTGGTAATGGGTTGGTAATGGAGCAACCTAGATAGATAGATAGATAGATAGAAACTCCGGTCCCTTTTAAGGGGGGCCGGTGTGAATAAAGTGTTCGTTCGTAATGCCAATGACCCGATGCCCACAGGACAAGGGGCCATTGGGACAAAACTACTCTCCCCTTTCGAGGATGGACACTATAGTAGCCAGGAGAACAAATACGGTGACCCACCATAACTTTTAATCAGTAGTAATGTTTGTGTTGCCGCATAAGATGTGATGTTTTTGTGTTGGTGATCGCTAAGTCACGATTCCTTGGTTGGTTGAAGGAGGATGTTAGCATTAAGACGTTCCGGGTTCGATTCCCGTCGGGTCCGTCCGAACGTTTAATGTGTAGTACGTGACTTAGTTCTGTTAGTGGTTAATAGGTAGGAAATTTGTACCAACCAACCGGCACCTACCCATCTTCCTGAGCTAATGGTGTTTGTTATAAATAAAGGTCTTCATTGTGATGATGATTTTTTAAAATTTAAAATTTTTATTATTATTATTATTATATATGTTTATTTTATTTTATTTTATTTTTGGGATTGTATTCATTGGTCATTAGGTATTGTTTGGTTATTTTCTATTCTCCTTTTGTGTAGTAAGATTGACCCGGCATGTTGGATGGCTGACGTGTTAATTGATTTGAATGTGTTTTTGACGTCGTTTTCTGTTAGTTGGAATGTTGTTATGAGTTGGTTCATTGAGGGGGCATGAGTTGTACCTCTAGCTCCAGCCGTGATAACAATAATCGGATCTACTTTCCAACCTTGTTGTCTGATTTTATCAATTAGTGGCTGGTATTTTTGGACTTTGTTGTTTATGGTGTCTTGGGAGAATTTGTCATTAGTATATGTGAACTCGATAAATTGTACGGTGAGGTGGTCTGTTGGGTTTGATGGAGGGGTGCTTTGGTATGGCATTCCTTTAATACATAGTATGTCGGGTTTAAGTCGAGCATTGCAGTGACACCTTTGTTGAACACATATGCAAGGTAGTAGCCATGGAGGAACTGTGTTTTCTTGTGGGTTATTATTGAAGGTTCCTGCATTCATAAGAATATAGCATCTAGATTTTTGTGCAGATAATATTAGCTTTCTTATTTCCCATACTGCTTTATTGTGTCTTTTGATTCTAAGGGCGTGTATATGGTGTTGATTGCACTTTAGGAGTACATGTAGCCATGTATCTGCGTCGGGGGAGTTACAAATTGGGCATGTTATCGATGGGAATCTTTGTATGCCAAAAAATAGTTGTTTTCGAGCATTACCCATATATTGGCCAGTGCGGAATTTTAGAAGGGTTGTTTTTTGTGGGTCTGTTATCGTCGGATTAGACCAGAATTTGTTGGATAATTCATTGTCTATGTCCGGGTTCATTGTCCATTTGGAAATGTTCGGGAATCTTTGTGCCATTATTTCTAGATTTTTTTCTCGGTCGTGTTTTTGGATGTATGTTTCCAGGCATCTAATTGGGCCTTTGTCTGGTCTTTTTGTTGGTCCTGGCCATATGTCTTTATGGAAGTAGTAGGGGGTGGTATGTGCAAACTCGTGTGGTTTTGAGGCAAACTTGTATAACTTTTTAGTGCCGGTTTTTGCGAGTGCATTTACTTGTTCGTTTCCCTTGATGTTGATATGGGCTTTGACTTTATAGATGGTGGTTGGTTGTGTACGTTTTTGTAACATTTCTACCATTTCTGCCAGTATAGTTTTGTCGGCGTGGTTGTTGTGATGTGTTGGGTGTTTTATTTGTGTGTTGATTACGTATAGGCAATTAAGGCAATCCGTGAAGATGTGAGCCGGTTCGTGTGAGTATTTAGTAGTAATTATTCTTAGTGTTTTGTGTATGGCCATTAGTTCAGCTCTAAAGCTGGTTTGTAGGCCGGGTAGTCTTTTTTATATTTGTATATCTGGTTTTGTTGGGTTATATATTCCGTAACCTGCTTTTTCTTTTTTCCAGTGTCCCTCTCTGACTTTTTTAGGTGGGATGAAGGAGCCATCTGTGTAGTAGCTATATTGAGGTGGGAATTTTGGTGTAGTGTTTATTTCAAAGTTTGGTATGGGTGGTGTGTGTGTATTTGATCTATCGTTATGTGGTGGATATGATATAGTATTCCATTTGGTACTTTTGTTTACATGTGTGTTGGGGGGTGTGGGCTGGGTTTTTTGTATGTAGTATTGTGTTATTTGCAAGTTGTCAATAGTTGTTTTAAGTGTGTTTATTTGGGTGTTTGTGCCAAAGCTGTAGTTTTGGTGGTGAATGCATAGTATGCGAATGGCTAGTGGTTCTATTATTGGTTTAGGTGTACCTTGGGGGGTTGTTGGTTCATCGTATGTGATGGTATCTGCGGCGAAATGGGCAATGACGTGTGTATCTGCGAATGGTCCATTGTGTGGTGTTTTGTTTTGGTACCAGTTAGTGTCTGGTATGACTAGTAGGGTGATGGTGGATGGGTCGTGTTTGGCTGCTAGTCTTGCCCAGTGTATTGCTTGGTTGGCCATCTCTTCGTTGTGAGGATGTGCATATCCTATTCCTTTCCATTTGTATTGTAGGGCTGTACCAAGTGATCCAAAGATTTTATCTCTAGTGTGAGGTGAGTAAAATTGTGATATTTTGGTGGAGCATGTTATTGGTGATGAGAAGTAGGAGTATGTGATGTTAAATGTTGTTGTAATGGAGTCTAGCAGTTTAGTTGGGATAGTGTGGTGTGACGTTTTAAGGGGGTCCTTTTTATGGGTTTTGTTCTTGTATATTTGATATAGCCATACTATTTCCGTTTCGAAGGGTTGTATAGTGGGTACTAGGTTTTGTATATTATAGGCGTATTTGTGGTATTGTTGCCAAAGCCATTTTAGCCTAGTGGTTGGGATGGTAGTTAGGTATCTACCAGTATCTTCGTAGATATGCGTTTCTTCGTTGTTGGTTTGTATAGTATTTTTTGTGGTAAGTATGTCTTTTTCGGGGTTACATTCGGTTATGTTGACGTGGGTATGTGGTATCGTTAGTGACGGGGGTATAAATCTGGTATCCCTATTTTGTGCAGGGGTGAAGTGTGCATCTAAAATGTTTTTATAGTATTTGTGTTGATATTTTGTGTAATATATAGTTAGTAGATTGGTGTTGTGTGTTATTACTAGTGGTAAATTGAATGGGAAGAGGTCTCTTTGTGGCATCCATTTGTAATATGTTGTGTGGTTTTGTAGTATCCATTGGCATAGATATGTATTGTATTTTTTTGTAATTTTATATTTGTCTTTAGTTTCTTTTAGTTTGTGGTCTATTATGGCTTGTATTGGGAATTTGTTTGGGTTGTTTGTGATTTTGGAGGGTGGGTGTGGTTGTTGGGTTCGTTGTGGTGTTGGTGGGTGTAATGGTCCTTCAATTGTTCTTGGGTGTAATTCTTTGTTTTCCGATATGTATTGTGCTTTGAGTGTCCGGTTTTGTGTGTGGTTGGGACATGGGGTGGGGCAGTTTTGGTTGCACACTTCGTTGCAGAACAGTTGTGTTGCAATGTTTAATGCACTTATTTCTAGTTTAGTTGGGATTTTATAATATATTTTGAAGTCTTCTGCTGTCATTAGGTTTGTACCATTGGGGAGGGAGATTTGTTTGATTGTATGTATATTGAGTGTTAGGAGTTTATGTAGTAATTTAAGAGATAGTTTGGGGTTTAGGTTTGGTAGTTCGTTTGTGGTTCTCCATTCATGTTCTAGTTCGGTTTTGTTGAGGTGGAAATCTGTTTCTATGCTTTTAAGATGGGCCCCACCTTCTGTTTTCATAAGGAATAGTGTTCTGGTGGTTGGTGATCTAATACAGTCTTGGTATTTTATTCTAGGTATATCTTTTGCACCTCCATGTTTGGATAGTATATGTTGTACAAGTCCTTTATATATTATACCTAGTCTTCCTTTATCGTTTAAAGCATTTCTAAGTTGTTCGCTGATACATCTAAGGTAGGCGTTTTTTAGTGAGAAGGCTTCTAAACCAAATAAGTCATGTGGTAATTGTGTTATTACATTTGCGGTGCATTTTGGTAGCCCACATATTGCTTTCTGGATTCCGATGATTTTCTTATCTAATTTTTTAATAGTAGGTAGTGAGTAGGGTACTGCGTAGAAGCTATAAGCTATGCTAGCTCTGATAATGGTGTTTATCATTTTGATTTTCTGTTTGATTGTTGCCGGGCAGTGGATTAGTTGTTTACATTAATTTATTACTTTAGTTGTGGTGATGTGTGTTTGGAGTTGCCATTTTAGTGATGGTACTAGTTGAATGCCTAAATATACGTATGGTTCATTTTGATGTAGTATAGGAAGTGGTTCGTTTCTGTATGTAATGTTTTGGTCTTGGATTTTTGCTTTGAATGTATTTGGTTTTATGTTTGATTTATTAGGACAACCTGTAATGGCACATTTTGGGACGCCTAGGTCCATTCCTGCCCATTCACAGTATTTGTCTAGTTTATTTAGTTGGGTTTGTATTGATTGGAGTTTTCTTGTGATAACTGCTAAGTCATCCGCATATGTTGTAGAACTTGTGATTTGTTTAGACGTATCGAATGTGTATCCATGTCTACCTCTTTGTAGCCATCTTAGTAATGGTTCTAGGAATATTAGGAATAAGTAAGGACTGAGTGTGTCTCCTTGTATGGTTCCTCTTTGTATAGGTATTTGTTTCGTTCTACCAAAATGTTCTCCCATGAATATGGTGTTAGAGTGTGAGTAGATGTTCCCTATAAGTGTTACTGCATTATCTGGATATCCTAAGTCTTTTATTACGGCAAGGAGTCTTGCATGGTCAAGGGATCCGAATGCATTTTTAAAATCTATATATAATATATATATGTCTTGGTTTGTATATCTTGCATCTTCCAACGTGGCTATGAGAAGCTGGAGTTGTCTGGAAGTGCTCATTTCTGCCCGGAATCCTTCTTGGCTATCATGTAGAATTTGGTGTTTTTCACCGTATGCCGATAGTATAAATGTTAGTGTACTGGTGAAGAATTTATATATTGTGTTTGCGAGGGCTATTGGTCTGTGATTTGTTAGGTGTGAGGGGTCACTGTTTTTGTATAAGAATATGGTTAGACTTATTTTCCATGATGCTGGGATTTGTTGTTGTTTATAACAATGGGAGAAAAATAAAAAGAGTAGTTTATGGAAATCTTCCGGCATATTTTTTAGGATTGTATTGGGGATTTTGTCGGGGCCGGGTGCTTTATTATTTGCTAGGTTCTTTAGGCATATGTCATATGTTGCTTTGTCGAAGTATGTATGTAGTGGAGTTTGTGGGTCCCCTCTTTTATCTAAGACTAGCCCTTCTAGATCGTGCCATGGGTATCGTCTTACCCCACATGTGCAGTTTGCTATGTGCTCAGGTTGTTGGTAGCATGTAGGTATTGTGGGGTTGTTGCTGCTTGACTGTTGGATGTGTATTTCGTTGGCTATGTCTAGGGGGTTTGTGAGTATATTGTTATATCTGTCCTTAATGCAATCTAGGGGCGGTGTTTCTTGGTTGTTGAAGACTTTCTTGTGTATTCTTTTTGGGTTTTGTTCGTATAGCTGTCTATATTTGGATATGGCTTTTCTAATACAATCTCTGGTGTATTTTGTGGTAATTGTTCGGGCGAGGGTATTTGTTGTTTTAGCAATTGATGCTATCGTGATGAGCCATTCTTGTTGTAGAGATTCGTGATTTGGGAGGGGTGGTATGTTGGCATGTTTATGGTTTATAAGTTGCTATATTATGGGGTGTGATTGCCATTGCATGATGTGTTTTGCTATGTAAATTGTTTTTCTAATCAGGTGATATGTGGAGAGGTGTTTTTTCCATTGTTTTTGGATTTTTCTAGGCAAGAATCCACCCTGTTGTGATGTTTGGTTTGTTAGTGTAGGAAGGGGAGGTGCGTTACAAGTTGTTTGTATTTTGTTTGAGATTTCTTGTACTAGTTGTATGCATGCTATTTGTCATTGATTGGTGTCTAGTTGGTCTTTTAATAAGGTGTTTGTAAGTTCGTTTATTTGTATTGCGTTTTTCTCGTAGAATTCCGTTTTGAATTTTTCGATGTTTTCTTGTGGGATGGGGTTTAGGATTCTATTTGTTTTGGTTGTTACTGGAGGTGATTGGCGGGCTAAGAGGGTGTTTGGTGGTATGTGCAGGGATACTGGTGAATGATCCGAATTTAGGTTATGGTCGTTGTTTGTGCTTGATGTGTAAAGATCGATGTTAGGTGATTTGATATAGTATCCATCTATGAGGCTTGTTTGTGTGTAGTTTTGGCCTCCTTGTCTAGAGTACGTGCTGTTTGTTGGGATGTATGTAAGTTGTATGGATCTGTAAATGCTCTCCATTCTATGTCTTCTTGTTGTGGGGGTGTGGTATTATCGTCACTTTGTCGTCCTATTAGGGCTATGTCTTTGTTAAAGTCGCCGCAGAAAATGCATATATGGTTTGGATGTGTTACCATTTGTTGTGCTATATTTTATTTTATTGTTGGTATGTGTGGGCATATACATATTCATTATTAACCATGATTGTTGTGGTTGATTTTTTAACGTGATTATTTGTAAGTAAGGTGAAATGTCTACTGGGGTTGGTATTTTGGTAATGTTTCTTGGGTATGCGTAGTCTTTATCTATGATTGTGAGCAATCCGCCTCTTGGTGGTGTATATTGTCGCCTTTGTTGCAAGCAGTTGGTTAATGTATGTGTGTTGTTAAATATTAATTTATGTTTTGGAAAAAGATTTTGTATATATTTTGTGGATTTAGTAGCAGTTAGTTTGGTTTCTTGTATTGTAATAATTAATGGTTTAAGTGTTAGGAGTTGGTGTATGTTCGGGAGGGCTGTGTTTAGGGATGCGGCATTCCAAGTGGTGATGTGTGTTTGGTGGGTTGTTATATGGGTGTTCTGGGTATCTGGTACAGGTATGGTAGGAGGAGGCGGGGGGTGTGAGTATTCCTTTATTGGTTCTTTATGTTTTAGTGTTTCTTTAAGTAGGTTCTCAGGTAGGAATGGGAATTTGTTTGTTAAGATGTCTAAGTTAATGTTTTGGTTATTTGCTTCTATGAAGTTGTATATTTCTTTATGTATGGAGTTGGGCGGGTTGATAAGGTTTTGGTTATTTTGTGTGAATAATGTGTATGGATGTGTGTTGTGGATGTGTCTTTTAGGAGGATTTTGTAGGAGCGTCATTCGTTCCAATAGTGATGTTGTCCAGTCAGGAGTTGGTGTTTGAATTAGTAGGTGGTCACATGTTTCTAATGATGGGTTGATGGAAGTGATGAGTGCGTATAACATTCGAGGCGGTGGATGGTGTTGGTTTTGATGTATGTAGTTTAAAAGATGCGGATATTGCGCTATTGTGTTTTGGTGTCTTGGGTGTGTCAAGTTTATGGTAGGAGCGAATTTTTTGGCTAGATGTTGATATTCTGGTTGTAGTTTGATTGTGCTTGGTATAAAGTACATTTTACATCGATTTTTATGTGTGGATGGGTGAGTTTGTAGTAAGTTTGGCATGGGCCCCGGGTTGGATTCAATGTCCCCGCTTAACATGAGTAAGAATTGTGTTGAGTGCGTTTTATTATTGGCTTTCTTTTGTTTATAGTTTTTTCTTTTTGTATGGGTTTTGGTTTTATGTGTTTTTTTGAGTTAGTGTGTTGTTTTTTTTCTCTTATTTTTGTTGAATATAAGGACATGTCTTTAATGCGATTCTTTTTTACTTGGTATTGTGTTAGGTTAGTATGCCAAGCTTGGTTGAGATTTTTACTTGGGTTTATTAGTATTTTTTTGATATTTGTATGGTTTATGTGAGTGTTTATTTGGTTTGGGTTATAGTCTTGATTTTCGGAGGATTTTAGGGGGGTTATGTTGGGAATTCTTTTATGAATATTTGTGTGTATTTTTGTATTGGCTTTTTTTTATTACATTGTATGGGTAGGTATGTTAGGTATTTTTTGGAGTAAGGAGTTTTTCTTTTGTGTGATTTTAGTGTTTTTATATTGTTTGTTTCTTCTTTTTTTTCTTCTTTTTTTTCTTTTTTTTTGAATAAGTGTTGTGTTATTTGAGTTTATGTGTTGCATTTTATTTCTTGATATTTTAGATTTGTTATACCTTTTTGTCTTTTTTTTGGGCGAGGCCAGTAGGCCGAGCCCATTTTAGGTTTGTTTTGTTTGGTTTTTTAATTATTTTTGTTATCCTTTTGAGTTTTGTTTGTTGTGGGTTGTGGTGTTTGTTTTGAATTAATTTAAAAATAGTTTTGGTGGGTTGGTTGATTTGTATGAGTTTTTTTGGGTTAGTTCTTGTGTTTGTAGGTGTTGGGCTTATCTTTTTTGTAGTTTGTGCTTGTTTTAGGAGGTTTATTTGTTTGGTGTTTTTTTGGTTCTTTGGAAGTGATATATTATTTTTGTATGACATGTTTGGATTTTGGTTTGTTAGATATTTTGTTTTAATTTTGTTTTTTGGCATGAGGGGTTGGCTATGTTTGGTGTGGTAACATGATGTGTTATGGTGGGCTATGTTTTGTGATTTATAGTGCCTAGTTTTATGTTTGTTAGTTTTGGTAGTGTTATATGTAGGGGTTTTATAATTGGTTATGTCTTTTGGTGTGGTTTTGATATTTGGTTGTGTGTTAGTATGTTTACTCTTTGTATATGTCTTGTTTGTTTTTTGGTTTTGATGAGGTGGATGTTTGTTTACTTTTGTGGTAAGTCTATTATGTGTGAGTGAAATTGTGGGGAGGGTCTTTGGTGTGGTATTTTGTTGAGTATAGAGTATGAGTATGGTATTAGCGAGTTTTTGAGTTTTTTTGATATCATGATTTCTTTTTTGTAGCATGTGTGGTGTATGTGTAGAGCAAAGGGGATATTTTTATTGATAATTTGACAAAGGATACATGTTCTCATAAGAGATGACGTAGATAAACTAATAAAGTTTTGTTGGTAGAGTATGGCATCCGTCTTCCTATAGGATGCTAACAAGTAGAAAGAATGAGCAATATACTCGTGTTTATCTAGGACACAACTTTGATAAGACTTAATACATGACTTATGATGCGGTACTAAGTAAGAGCAATTGAGTTGAGCAATGGGTTTGTTTGTAGCTACTAGTTTGGTTGTTGACTAGGTGGGTCGGAGGAGGGGAGGGCAGGTCGCACAAGGTTCTTCACCACTTGCATGCTTTGCCCTAGTACTTGCTCAAGGTTTGTGAGGGCACTTCGAAGTTCAAAGTTGATTTGGTCGGCGTAGTTCTTGGCTTCGGTGCGTACATCCGTTCGGAGTGCCATCATGTCGGATTTGAATTCCGTTCTTAGTTTGTCATTCTCCTTTGAGACGACGTTTTGCACAAGTGTTGCAATGTCATTCTTGTTGATGGGAGGTTGGCTTGGGCTGGGTGCATTCTTCAATGCCTCAATTGTGTCGGCTAAGGCATTGTTGACGTCCGTGAATCCAAGTTTCTTCAATGTGGCGTCGTCCGGCCGTGCACTTCAATCAAGTGAGTTTGGGTGAGGATGGAACACCACCCATTTGTTTTGAAGTCTTACCGATTTTTTCAAGTGTTGCTTGTATACCGCCGAGTTCAAGCACTCCACATTTGCTACTCCATGATGGATTCTACCTGTTGCTCTAGGGTAGAATACTGATACAATGTTCTTTGTACCAAAGTGTGCATGTAAACTAGCGGTAGTTGGCTCAATGAGTTTGGTGAGGTTGAGACCTTTGGCAAGTAGGACTAAGCAATTACGGCGAATAACATCATCACGAGTGAGTTGATCACCTGAGGAGATCACCGGGGTGAGGAGTTCGCCGAGGATGGGTATTTTGTTGTGGCCAATTTTCTCAACTTGCTCCGGCGATGTTGTGATGAGCCATCCATATGCTTCTCCCGCCGTTTTTTTGCACTTATGTGAGTTCGAATTCGTGTCCTCGCTTGAAGCTCTCTTTGACAATTGCTTTGAAGAGTTGGTGAGCTACAAGGTCACGGATGTTGTCCGTGTTGATCTTGATTGTTAGCAAGTTGCTTGAGGCGAGGGGGTCGAATGATTTGGCAATTTTGGCGATGGTGAGGGTGTCATTATCCAATGTGATGGCGAAGATTCTCCCTCCTCTCAAAAGGGCCATAGCATCCTTGCTTGGGTGTTTGAGATGTACTTTGGCCAATCCCGACCATACTCTAGTTGTTTTAGGACCATGGCATAACACAACTATTGGTTCCCCTATGAGGTCCCCTAGTTGAATTTCCATGTTTTGAAAGCATGTCAATAGTTTCTTCATGATTTGATCTTGGCTAAAGGGAGTGGTGGGTTTTTCGAAGTGGAGTAGGATATGGTAATCCAATGAGAGGTAGGTCTTGGGGTTTACCTCAATGCCAAATGGTAGTTGTGTAATGTTGACGTGTTGGCCTTCTATGCCATCCGGTCGCGTTGTAGGCCAGAGCTTTTGTTGTACCCGGGGGAATGACATGCTTGCCGAGTGTAACTCGGCCGCTTCACTTGCAACATATCCTGATGCTATGAGCTCATCAATTGGTGTAGTGATGGAGATGGGGGGCAAGCCGGCCTCCTGTGCAATGGTTTCCATGGTCGGGTATCCATACCAAAATTCTATTTGAGATGGGTCTCGGTAAAGGGATATGATGGTGTTGCTTTTGTTCCTCTTGTGTGATGATTTGGTGGGGTTCGGGGAGGTCCGTTTGCTATTGGGTGTTATGTCCTCCATTACCACCTCAGCGGTGGTGTTGGAGTTGTGTTGACGAGCATTGGATTTTGCGGCTCCGACCATGCTGCTTGACCTGCGGTGCCAACAGAAGTGAGTTAAGTGTGTAATTTCGGGATATATGTGAGGTATGCTTGGTTTCGGAGTTAGTTTTGGGAGTTGGCATGTGGGTGGAGCTGGAATGAGTTTTTGTTTATAATGTGGTTCGGGACTCTTGGCAATGTGTGCAGGGGCCCTCCTGGAAGCATATGGCCCCCAGGCATTTCGCGGGTTGCACAGATTGCTCAAGGTGTTTGATGATTGGTTAGTGCATATGTAGAGGAATTCTGAATTGAAAACATTGAAATTGGGGGAGTACATACCTGGATGATTGGTGCCGAACAGGTGCCGAATCGGTGGAGTCGGAGTCGCTTGCTGGGGGGTGTGAATGTCGAGGCTGCTCTGTAAGTTCTTGAGGTTGGGTGGATTGGTACTGTAGAGATTCGGAGGTGGATGGTCTTGTCGCTGTGCTACGCAATTTACTTTGTGAGTCGGTGCGGTGCTGCTTTCAACTCCGGCTTGTGATTCGGTGCTGGGGTGCGGGGTGTGGTTGTCTCCAGCCGGTGCGGAGTTGTGTTGTGCTTCGGTGTTGGAATGTAGCCTGATGGTGTCTTCCGCCGGTGCGGTGTGCCGATTCTGGGTCTTCGTTGGTTGGTGTTCGCCTGCTGGGCGATTTGGTTTTGAAGGGGGCGGCGTTTGATCTGCTGGATGGCTTGTCGAAGTTGCAGCTTGAGTGCCTGCGTGTCTGCTTGGTGCAAATCTCCTGCTGGGTTGGTCTCGTCTGTGTGATGCGGGGTTTGTGCCGCTGCTGAGTGCGGTGCTGCTTCGGAGGGCAGCGTTGGGTGACTTTCTCCGGTGTGTGGCGCCTTCGTACCTGCGGGGTTGGGCGTGAGATCGAAATGCGCCTCGGGGTGTTTTTCGGTGGCGTGTGTTGTCTGTGCCTTTGCTGATTGGGGTGTTTCCTCTAGGGGTAATGCGGCTTCGATGTAGTGCGGCGTCGGTAGCGCGGTAGTCTCTTTGGTGCAGTGTGACTCCTGCGTATCTGTGCAAGTGGATGGGCAACATTTGTTTACCTGATGGGTGACTGTCGGTGTTGTGACGCGGCTTCTGTGCGGATGTTGGGCTTCGGCGTGGATGACTGTCTACGTTGTGGCTCGGCTCCTGTGCTGATGTTGGGCTTCGGTGGGTTGGTGGTGTGCCTACCACCGGGGTTGGGATCTGAATCTCGGCGTTTTCGGGGTGCGGGTGGTGGGAGAGGAAGCGTCGGCGTAGAAGCGAGGGCTGCAGCCGATCAACATCAGCTCGGATCGGGGAGCTACAGCCTACAAGATCGGCGATGAATCCCCATCTATGTGCCGCCCAGCAAGCTCAACACCGGCATTCACAGATCCAACTTTGGGTCTCTTCGATCCGTAACAGGTTGTAGATCTCTTCGCTCCGCAGCCTGTGACCTTGTTCTGCAATTGGTGGCACACCAGTGCTTGGATCCTGCATTGGTGTTTGAATGCCACCGTCGGCGCCCCAGCCACATACGCCGCCTCTCGCTTCTTGGTCGCCGCCCTTCTCACACCGCTCCGCCTGCTTCAAGTTTCCATAATCGACTTCGTACACACCTACTGGAGCAACCTACTTGGTATTGAAAGGCCCAGCCATGTTAAGCCTTATGAGAATTTATAACTCCCATTCCCATTCTTCAATAATTGTGAATTCTACATGGTTGTGTTTGCAATTGATTTGTGGGTCTCTCAAATTTATGCTTCATTTTGATAAGCCACCCATCCATAGAGAACACTCTATGTGTTACGTTAAAACTTTGTTGTCTTTTATAAGGCAAGGAAGACATAAGGTGGGAAGGATGTGTGAGAGACACCCAAGAGGGTGGGTGGGTCACCTTCTTTCAAGGCATTATTTTCTTGTTCAATTTTTTTTGCAAAAAAGATGGATTTAAAATCGAAATTGTTCAAACTATACATATGTCCCAGTACTAAAAAAATGTGAGGTTTGTTCAAAATTTGCTATGTGATACGCACATTGTTTGTACTATGTTGTATCAAAAATACCAACCACAACTAGGTAGTGTTGCGGTTTGGCCATCAGTTGCTCACCTGAATACACACATGTGAAGTATGCATTATGTATACTTAAATGCTTGGTGTATGTCAAAAAACCTCGAGGTAACGGCAAAACTAATGTATCTACATACTCCAATCAAAGCACAATGTTTTTTGCTAGTTTCTCATAAGACAAAATACCACACAACATAGACATGACCTTCTTCCTCCTAACAACACCCGATTATGACAAAATCCGTAAAGAAATTGCCTCACTTGTGCCCGTCCAACCAACGACAAAAAATGAGGTTAGTTGTGTACACCAGGTGTCTGCAACAATATCCATGTGTAATAAGTGTCATAGGTATGCATACATATAGTTATGTGTTGATAGCAAAAGGGAAACATGTTTATTGGTATGTCCATTATTTGTAACTTTGCTCTACAATGGAGGTAAAAACTCTTTGCACCTTAAGTGTTGCCATTATAAGTGTGGTTATGATTTTTCACAACACCAATGCGCAACTCGACAAACTCTAGACAACACTTACCTCCAATAGTGGGCTATTGCTCATTGCTTAATGGTAAATAAGGGTTAAAGGTTCCCCTACCCTAATCACCTTGCTTAAGAACCAGTGGTTATATTTCTTCGAAGATTAGGGTACTCCAATGCGGATGTCCAATATATTGTAGTAATACACCCTTATTGGATGGCCTCCACGTGGCCCACTTTACATGTGCTTTAGGGTTTGCAAGTACATGCTTGAGGTATGGCCACTTTGGGTACTTGTAAAGTCTATTGGTATAGCCAATATTAAGTATAACGTATGATTATAAGCCGTTTCAATTGTACTTGAGGGTTTGTATATTATGATGGCTTTAGTATGTATTAACAAAACCATTTTGAGCGTATATATTCATACATTTTGTACTTATATAAAGTAATATGTATATATGAAACAACCAAACTGAATATATATATATAGAGAGAGAGAGAGAGAGAGAGAGAGAGAGAGAGAGATTTATTGGCTCTATCCCTCATAATATTATTTAATACTAGGATGCTACACCCCTCATGCCAAGGAATTTGCAAGCTCGATTCCCCACTTATTTAGGCTACCCTTGCAAAATGAACAATTTTCAAACATGAGTATTGTTCACCTTGCAAGGGCAAACATGCATGTGGACTTTTGAATGTTTGAGTCATTAGGAAATAACTTCTATTTTTGTTGTCTAGCCAACCAACTTGTGATGTCAATGTTGGGCACTAGCTAGGCTTATTTGTTGTCATGAATAAGCCAAACTTGATTCACAACCATTACTAGGGATCCCTTCATAGAAAAGGGACCAACACTGGAAGGTTGTCTAATCTTATGTGAATTGAGAACAAAGTTTCTCGCTCATAAGTTTGTTCCTACACGAATGTCTTGTGGACGAATGCTTTCATAGAGTCAAGACGCAAACCTTCATCCTCCATGTGAGGTTCCATGCGGATGAAACTAAGTTAGCTTCATACAACTAGAGATCCATGTAAGAAACTAGATAGAGCTATTTAGAACATGACTTAACTCCCACTCCTAAGATAAGACATGCATGGGGGAAGCTATAGAGGATGAGAGGTCAAGACTTGAGACACCCATAAAATCGATACATAAATCCGTCAATTGGGTAGAGCCTCACGTGCGTAGCACCTTGGGTGGTTATCGTTGGGTTGTCAATTATGTGTAAGCTTGCACTCACTGATAGAAGGAATTAACATTGTCCAACTGTGAGGGATGAGGAAAAATCTCTTACCTTTTCTTTGATATTTTCCTTGTGAATGAGAATAAGATTTTCAACTTCTTTTGGTTTATAAATGATTGTGGTTGCTACCTTAACTAATTGTTGAGACAAAACATACCACACGTCTAATTGTTAAAATATTTATGATGTTTTCCTATGAGCCGGCGTCCATTATCGAAGGATTGCCTAAGAGAAAGAAGGATGTGGGAGAGGAACTTAAGTTACTTTTAAGTGAGATGCATGACTCGCATCATATTGAATCATGCATATCAAGATGAACATACAGACTGACACATATGTAACACATCCAATGGCCACTTCGAACGAATGAGCATGTGACATGTAAGCACGAACACCATCTTCACTTGGTTGCTTGCTCGAGACTCTCCTAGAGAAAGAGAGACGTGGGAGAGGAACTACACTAAACAAATAGTCCTATTATTATTGTGAGTGACCGACCCACTCTAATTCTCTAGTAGTTGGGGTGGAATCATCACGGGTCAAAGACCCCGAGTTTTCTCCCAGTCTTTCTTGAGACTTTCGACCAACACCTCACATAAAATAAAATAGTTATCTTACATCAAAAGCAACACAAAATAAATAAAAATTCACCTAATTCAATCTCCTAGAAAAATAATCACATGTGGTTCAACCTTATTTTTTTACTACAACAATTAACATGGATTGAAATCCAAATGTGACCCACATTAATTCTCATTCAAAGAATTAGCATGGGTTCTAAAAAACAATTGTGGTCCATAGTAATAGGACTATTAATCTTACTAAATTAAGTGATAGGCATGTTTGACACAAATGAAACACATCTAATGTCCATTTCGGATGAACATGTGAGACGGAAGGATGAACATCAAATAAAAAAATAAAAATCAACCACATTAATTTCCAGGGAAACAAAAAATGCAATTCATGCTAATTTTCTATTGAAAAACCAATATAGACTGATATTTAATGTGGCCCAACTTAATTCTCATTATGGAAATCGGCATGGGCTCTAGAAAATTAGTTTGGGGCCCATGGTAATAGGACTGTTTAGTGTACAGTACTTACTTAAGCGATAGGCATGTGTGACACAGATGAAACACATAGAGTGAGGATGAACATCATCCTCGCTCCCTCGAAACACATCCATGCCCAATTCGGATGAGCATGTGAGAAGGAAGGATGAACATCATCCTCGCTCCCTTGTAACCCATCCAATGGCCGATTCGGATGAGCACGTGACACGTAAGGATGAACATCATCCTTTCTCCCTCGCTCCGTCGCTCCCTCGCTCGCTGGAGATCGCAGAGAGAGAGAGAGAGAGAGAGAGAGAGAAGGAAGGAAGGAAGGAAGGGAACGAGGGAGGGGGGGAGGGGGAAAGGGTTCCTTCGCCATGGTGCTGCCGGCGTTAACTTTGTTGTTGTTGTAACTAAGGAGAGGAGAAGTAGGGAGGGTAAGCTTGGTTGCTTGCTCGCTCGCTTGCACATACACCTGAAGCCCATTCCATGCTCATGCAACGGACCTCGACGGGGGCGGCGGTCGTCGGAGGGTTGAGCTTCTTCAGCAGGGGGAGCCATGGAGGGCGCGGGCGATGCCAAAGAGCCGCCTGCAGCCATAGCCGCAGCAGCAGCAGCAACAACAGCAGCCGGGGCCGCAACAGCAATAACCGAGGAGGCTCCCAAACCCCAGTCGACGGTAGCGGGGCTGGCCAAGGAGGCCGCGCAGCTGTTCCACGCGCGCTCTTACCAGGGATGCTTGCTCATTCTGCACCAGCTGCAGCTTCACAATGACGAGGATCCCAAGGTGAGCAGCAGCAGCATCAGCAGTAGTAGTAGGAGTAGTAGTATTCACATGGCTCCCCTAATGTGCTCTGTTTCTCGAGTTCGATTGTAGGGAAGCTGGGGTTTGGAAGTCGATCGATGGTTTAGTTTTTGCCCCTGCGTTTCATACCCCCCCCCCCTCGGCAAGGAGTTTTCGAGATTAGGTCTAGGTCACAGGGTGTAGTATATATAACCAGGTTTTCGTGTGTTTGGAGTAGAGGGCAGTTTTTGCTTCCAAATGCCAGGTTCCTTACACTTCGGGGGTCACTTGGTCATGTATCACCTGGTTATTGACGCCGGAAGCTCAGAAGTACCAGGGGAAGAGATTCAGGGTTTGTATTGGCAGATGGAATGCGAGGTGTTAGGAGTTCCAGGTGTGGTGGTGTACTGTCCAGCCAATCATCAGAACCCTAATCGGCAGGTTGAGCTAGAGGGAATTGGCAGGGGTTCCGTTTTAAGGATTTCTTCCGAGGATGACAGAGAGTGCCAAGTTTTTGGCTCGCTAGGATTCTCGAAAATTTCTGCATTCTGGATCCTGTCGATGATGCTGACAACGTCTCTACTCTCCTAGTAGAGTTCCATACAGTTGTGGTCATTATTGGGGTTGACTCGGTTAATGTGCACCTTTTGTCAATTGAAAACTGTTAGGAGAGAATTTCAGCAAGGCATTAATCGATGCGATTAGGTTCAGAGAGTTCCCAGTTCTTTGGATTGTGCGTAAGTGTTTTACTTTTCAAACAGATTAACTTTATTGAGACTCTTGGCAGTGGATGTGGAGAAATATCTGGATAGTCCAATGGTTGTACCAGCATGAACGTTGGTGCAAGTTATTGGATGATATTGTAAGGCTTGTCCTAGAATGTCACCCAATCTTAGTCTTATTCGGAAGGAAGACCTTTTCACTTGTTTAGAATGATCTGTGGGCATGGAGTTCCTTCTCCAATTTAGGGTTATGCAAACTAGGAAGGCTATGTACAGCGAGAAACTCATTTGGAATGGTCTGTCCTAATTGATGAGGTTCCATTACTTCTGATGTTCAGTCTCAGGAGTGCTTAATCATCATTTTCTAGAAGAGCTTAACGTTGATTTTTAATCACTAAAAGAATCATCATCGTTGCACACATGTGATAATTTGTTGTAGAAGTGCCATGAAAGGTCAGTTTTCAATCAGGGTGTTGAGGTAAGAAATGATCTTATGCACCAGGCAAGCCTTTTGTTAACATGGGTGTCTTATTCCCATTTGTGGCACTAATGGTTCTATTTTATGGTTGGAGCAGGTGCGTCACAATATTGCTGTTGCAGAGTACTACAGAGACGGTTGCACCAATCCCCAGAAGCTACTGGATGTGCTTGCTCAGGTTAAGGTATGTTTCTGCTCACTGACTTTGTGCGTGTCAGAGAGCCTAGCTGTTTGTGCTTTCCCTCAGACCTTTTCTTTTCCCTTGGAGCCATCAACGTTTGCTACTAAAGCAGCAATGTACATTCCATATACAGAAACACTACATTCCAATTCAACTGAATCTGAATTTTGTGTTCTAGTATTCATTTTGGCCATGGCTCTCAGATGTAACCTGGCATCATTCTAACTTAGTTTGGTTGTGGTGATTTATTCTTCTGAAACTGAGCACATTACTAGGTGTCTTCTTGTTGGCATGGAATTTAGGCCTACCTGGTCAGTGTTTGTTAGTAAGGCACCTGAAGCAGAATCCAATGTCATAGCGTCTTGTTGGCTTCCTTGTGAATTATAGTTTGAAAGAATGGTGTAAATGTGGAGAGAGCAGGGACGCAGTGAGGAGCTAGCTCGGGCAGCAGGTGAACAACAAGAAGGGAACAGTCCATCTGCATCAACATCTGGCATTACTACCGGTGGCGGCGGCAATGGTGGACTTTCTTCTACAACTCGGACTAACAGCTCTGATGTGGTTGCTTACATGGAAGACTATGATACCTCCATTCCTACTCTAAATACTGTATGTCCGCTATTCTTCTTGCACTCTGATGCACCTTTCTGCTCAATGTTTTGTTTACATGGTCAGATTGTTTGGGTGCCAGTATAGATTTCTGATCTGAATGAGAAAAACCACGATATATCTGAATCTTTTTGCAGCATATATCTGAATCATATTGCACATACTTGCATGGAGAAATTTAGAGACACTTTTGTGAAAAAATGATGTATGGGTGGTTGCAGGCAGTGATGCTCTATCACCTACAAAAGTATGCTGCAGCAATGAGTGTTTTGGAACCTCTCTTTCGCAACATAGAGCCAATTGATGAGGCATGTGTTCCTTCATTTACTTTCTACCCATTATGTTTGCATGTGAGCAGTTCAGTAGAAGGGGTTTTTGGATCATTCAATTACTTGGGCATGAAGAAGTGAACCTTTGAAGAAGAGCTAAACTGTTATAACAATTCCAGACCTCCTATCTTATGGTTCCAGGTTACTAGCTGTGCCTCTATGTACCTGGTTCCCTCTAAGGTTTGTTACTTCACAATTATGTGAAGAATGCCAATTTGTTTTGAATAGTTTGTATGAGGGTTGAAAGAGCCGATCTTGTGATCTATCTTTTCTCTGGCTGCCCACTATTGCTTTTGGTTCCTGTGATCAGCCGGATTAAGCTCAATGTATGTTTTCATGTCAACAGACTGCTGCATTACGAGTGTGCCTTTTGATGCTAGATATTGCACTTGCATCTGGTCAACCCGGCAAAGCTGCAGTGAGTATGGCTAACCTTTGCTAAAGGCTACAAGGATTACAAGAATCCATCACTTGGACATAGTACACCTTTCAAGCTTTCTTCTTGTGTGTAGGAGGACGTCCGTCGAGAGCGAAGAATTGCTTTAAAGCTGCAGATGTGTTTGAGAACTAGCTCTAAACTGTTTTTGATGATGCAGGAGGTGCTGCAATATATGGAGAAGGCTTTTGGATACTTATTGCCACCTGCAGAGAATTCAACTGCTGCATCTACTGCTCAGAGCTCAACTCCCTCACTAGAAGCAGAATCTCTATTAGCCAGTGGCGAGCAATCACTTACAAGGACTTCATCCGAGGAGGGTTTAGAAGAGGAAGCTCTCACCCTTGGAGATTTAGAGATGGAACCGAGTCAGACTATTGTCAGTCGAGCAACAACTACTCGTGTGGTAGCAACAAGAGAAAAACCTATCCCGCCCATGGATGTAAAATTGAT
This sequence comes from Polytrichum commune, assembly GCA_950295325.1. Taxonomy (NCBI): domain Eukaryota; kingdom Viridiplantae; phylum Streptophyta; class Polytrichopsida; order Polytrichales; family Polytrichaceae; genus Polytrichum; species Polytrichum commune. The sequence goes on from OX485804.1 coordinate 64,482,567, forward strand.
CTTACATCTATACAGGGTGCGGTTGTTTCTACTTACAAGAAATCTGAAGGCAACTAAGAGAGAGATCAAATCTGCGTTGAACCTCTCCCGTGACCATATGACTGCTTTACTTTTGAAGGCACAGCTGGAGTACTCTCGTGGAAATTATCGCAAAGCAATCAAGCAGCTGACAATGTGCTTTGGTCGAGCAGAACAGGGAATGAAAGGAATGTTCCTTTCTAACCTTGGGTGCATTCATCACAGACTGAGGAAAGAACAGATAGCAGCTCTTTACTTTACAAAAGCCTTGAGTGCATGTGCAGCATCCAAGCCGCATGATCCTCTTTCAGTGCCCTCATTTTCCCAAGACAGATCATTACCCATTGTATACAATGCAGGGTTGCAGCAGCTTTCATGTGGAAACCCTGTCCTGGCTGCTCGTTGTTTCCAGGTTTGTGTTTTGTTCTATGTGACTGTAGGATACTTCAGATGCTTTCACATCTTTCTGTCTCTGTCTGCTTTCCTGTTCTCATATCTGCTAGCCAAGAAAGATCAGTGAATGTCATCTCACTCTCCCTAAAAGCAATACCTATATCAATACAATGGAATCTCTATTCCTTGTTTTGCTGGATGGTTTGAGCTGCCTCTCTGGAGGAAGCTTACAGGCTGAGGGGAAAAGGAACTGCTTGCCACTGAGATTTTTGATAGAGTTGACTGTAGACTTTGTGAATTAGATTAGAAGTGATTAAAACATTCTTGCAGTCTGTTGGTTTAGATATTCCTGGACTTTAAACAAGATCATTCTGATGAGCTTCAGCATGTCAGGATAGTGAAATGTGCATATACAATCACTTAAATAATGTATGTAACTACTTAAAAAATAAACACCTATGTTTTTTTCTGACAAATGCCTCTGTTTTCAGGAAGCTGCTGCTCTTTATTACAATCGGCCTCTGCTATGGCTGCATTTGGCGGAGTGTTGTATCATGGCTCTTGATAAAGGTGTCCTAGAGAACATATCTCCGAAGAGAGAGGAGGTTAAGATAACTGTTATAGGTGAAGGTAAGTGGCGGCGGCTTGTACTTCCTTCAGGAAGCTTGAACCCAACACTATCAAATGGGTTGTCAGGGTTGACATTGGACAATTCAGAGGGTGATGTACAGATTCCAGATGACAGTGGCAAGTGGTTTGTGTCCGGTGAGCCTCACAAACTATCTCTTACGTTTGCCATCCAATGCTTACGCATTGCTCTTCATCTTTTTGATCGAAATGATGCCAAGGCAGCAGAAAAGGCCAGTAAGGTGGCGGCTGCAGCTGCCGAGGTAAAAGATGGTGATGATGTGCAAACATCTAGAGGTGATAAGAAAGGAGGTAATAGTCCCTCCGTTGAAGGCAAGGACAACAAAGGTCTGTTAGCTGCTGTGGCTTCCTACGAGGAACAAAAAATGCAAGAGGCAGCAGCATTACGTGTATGGACATTGGCTGCACTTTCATACTGCCAACTTGGGGTGGGCCATCCATTGCAAGCTCTTCGATCAGCAAAACTACTCTTACAACAACCAGCTTGTGCAAGGCCGTACATGTTCCTGGGTCACATGTATGCTGCCGAAGCCCTCTGCATGCTAGAGAGACCTCACGAAGCTGTTGAGCACCTAACCACATGTTTGAATGATAGTACTGTCGAACCTTTGAGTTCAGGAACTGAAGACGAGAGTCTGAAGTGGAAAAGTGGGGACAACAGTGAGGCAAGTGGTGACGGTGACGATGGTGCTACTTACACAGTTGGTGCTTTGGGGGATGCAGTCAGTATTGCCAGACTGACAGGATCAAATGCACGAGCATCACTTTATGTAAACCTTGCAGCTGCGTATGCGATGCAAGGGGACCTTCAGGAAGCACAGCGGCTGGCGCAGTTGGCATTTACAATGACCCCTTCCAATCCTGTGGCTATGTTGGGAGTTGTGTATGTGGAGCTCTCACTGGGACGAACTGAGAAGGCATTGACCTTGTTGAAGCAGTATCGGCACTTGTTTATTGTAAGTCCCAGTAATGGTTCTTACCACAATGAGTGATCAATTTTGACTGCTAGGCCTCTTTTTTAGTTGTATCATTCATGTGCAGACATTGGTGAAAGCTGCTACGACAGAATTTTGTACCATAGCCTTATATTTTCAAGGGTCTCAAAGGAAGGATGTAGAATTCAGCAACACGTTGCCCCCACTTATCAGCCTTTCTTGGCTTGCTCAAAGGATTCTCTTTGGAGGAGGCCTCATTGTCAACAGTCAACATTGGGATACTTGCATCACACAATAAGATCAATCACTCGCTGTCTCATGCTCATTGCTGGTGTCACAATCTTTTGGAAATGCCTACTTCTGAAATTGCTGGACATGTGCAACACCCTTACTCCATTTTGTGTCTTTGATCAACATTTCAGACCTCACATAATTCTTACCATGCTTGCTCAAAGGATTTTCTTGGCTTGCTTAAAATTTCATAATACACATAAGCAATATAAATTTAATGTCTGGAAGTTGTTGTCTACAGTTCTAATACCGCAAATCACTGCAGACTTCAATATGAGTATTCCACAAGTTCTTGATCAGGAAAGCAATGGATGATAAGATAAGGATCGCATAGACCAGAGATTGCTATGAACTTATTCCTATGATTTACCCATCCATGTCTTTTGGCCTATCCATCGTACCCTGTGGCCCCCATTATACAAGATAGGTTAAGAGCTCAAAAGGTTAAGATCTTCAAGAAAGCTTCTCTTTGGCAGGAAGCTCCAGTCAAGTTAGACTCTTGTTTACTCAAGTCCACTTTACACTTCAGCTTTCAACTTAAGAGCTATGACTTTTTACTGGTCTTGCAGTGCATGTTCATGGCATCTTAAGGGCATCTCCTGCATTTATCATAAGACCTTGATCAATATCCTCAATTTATCTCTGGGAGGTTGCTTATGATTCTTGAGTTTGAGCTCTGGTTTGTGGGCCCCAAGCCAATGGGCTTTCCAGCATTCTTTCCAGCGCTCAAGTCACAACTTTGCTTTAGCAAACTTAGAACCAAACCCCATGATACATGCCATTGGATATGGTTGCAGTACACTTGCTCAAACTATTGAGAGTTGGAGGATTGGTTAAGCTTTAGTGTAAAGGAAGCCTAAGTGAACATTTTGGCCAAGAACTACATTCAGTGTCACCAATACTAATTGTTTTGCTCAATACTAATTGTAAACCCCTGATGTTTAGTGTCACCAATTCTAATTGCCTTGCTCAATGTTAATCGAAAACTGCAGTATAGAGTCACCAACACTAAATGTTAACCCAACATATTTTGTTATTCCTTGTGAAAATTCCAGGGGATTATAGAATTACAGTGTTGCAATTACTGTCACTTACCAAGTGATTTTGCATCCAAATTTCAAGTATCCATGACCATATTTCATCACAAGTTGTTGACAAGAGAAGGTAGGGTTTTGGCCAATGGATGAACTCATCCATCATCCATGACAATATTTGCTCACTTATTTATTCCATAAGATTTGTCATCTGAAAAGTTACCATAGTGGCATTAAATACCATATAACATTTGATGTACTTAGGTAAGGTGGTTCTAAGTTATGGGTTTTGGTTACTTGGAGCATGTTACTTCACTCATGCCTTGATCACACCAAACTTTCTGTCCGGTTCTAGCCGTAAAATTGTGTGGAGACTATGTTGAGAAATAGATGTTGGCCCACCACTTTTCACACTATTCTAGCCGGAGATGCTAATGGATGGTGTCAAAACGGGCTGATGTGATCAGCCCCTTAGTGGGTAGGTTATTTAGTTGAGCTTGGATGTGGTTCAATGAGCCCGCATTGTCTCTTGGTTGTATAATTGCAATCTTACAATGAAAATCGATGATTTGTGTCAACTTAGAAGAAGGCAGGAGCCGACTTAGCCTAATTACCCATATACATTCCAAAACGGGACCCTCAAATGATCAAATCTTGCTCGTTATATATCACCACACATAGCTATTGAAACTTCGTAGCACTTTTGAAAGTTTCATCATAGAAAATCATTAATGGCTATCTTCTATACCTTATGCAATGTTCACATTTCAAGAGACATTTCGATGCTTTCATCAAATCATGATCATCTTATTCTTAGAAATTTCAATCAAACAATCAATAGTATATTAGATTGTAGACAATTGTAACAAGTTCATCATCAAAACAATGCAAATTAGAGTTTTGATCATATTATTATTAGAACTTTCACTTATTACACTTCTAAATTGGCAATAGGTTGACAAGAGGTGTTCTTTGTCTTCTTAAATGTACATATGTCATTTTTAGATATCCTTTGATGGCACATCACATCTCATATTTATGATTTTTATTCGGAAATGTTCATCTTTTCTTAACATATCTTCAAATGTGTTGTAGGTACCCTTCATGCCTTGGGTTGACATGCTTACATGCTTGGGCAATATTTAAGTGATACTTGGTGCAAAACAATAATGCATGGTTTTTTGGGGTTGCATGTCACCTACAAAATGAGAACACAAAAATCATGATTGGTTATCTTCTATAGCTTGTGAAACTATCCGATCTTTGAAGATTTTGATTAGTTGTAACACCTCCATATCATGTTATTAATTTGCTTGCTGTTTTTGTTTCAATAATCCTAGCCAAACATACAACTCTCTTATCAACAAAACCATGTATGTGCTCATGATGAGACCAAATACTCTAAAAGCGAGCAATCCTTTTGGTCAAGACTCAAGATATGTAATTTTGTATCCAAGGAGTTTGCACTAGGATCCAAGTCCAAAGTATGAACAATGAAGTGATACTAATGTGGCACTCCTCTTTGTCAAATATTTATGCAAAGCTTCCCCCTAAATATGGTGTCCACTATTCCTTTGACTCAATACCCAATATGTGCTCAAATTGAGATGTTCCAATCCTCATATGTTTCCAAAGTGATCAACGAGGTTCTCAATTGACAACCATCTAGGTTCAAGCTCTTGATGGGATGCAAGTTTTCCAATGATGTGATGCTCTTTGTGCACTATTGTCAGTCCCAACTCAAGAAATACTCCACCCAATTTGAGATCCAAACTTCAAAACTTAGGTTTAATCTTAAGTCCAAACTTAAACTTGGACCTAAGGCAAGTGAACCTAATTTAATTACTAATCTTAAGCATACACTTATTGTTGACTGTTGCATTGTTAGAAGTGGATCTAAGAGCTGGCACCAATTGCACTACATGCTTAAATTTTGCTAATCATTCTAAAATCAACAATCAACATAATTAAAGGTGTCGTATATGAACATTCAAAGCATAATGAGAATCTTCACGATGATGATAGGTTTATAAAAGATATTTACATTGGGTCCAAATTTCATTAAAAATAGCTATGACTTATGGATTTGAGTTTACTTATGATCTTGTACCAATCCATTTTAATATCGAAATGGGCTATTTGGAATAAGTAACTATTAAATACCCTTTACCTTAATTTAAACCCACCCTAAGTATGTGGCATGTACATACAAGGTTCAAGGTCCAAGCCTCCCAAATCCAGGTCCCAAGGATCAAGGCATCTCAGAGCTAACGAGACGTCGCTCAAGACCCCAATATTTCTGCTCACGAATTAGGGTTCTTCCCACGCCCAGTAGGGTTTAAGGTTCAGTTGCAGCTAACTCTCCCCAGGGCGCAGAATTGCGCTTCTGTGCTCTTCGAAATGTATCATTGGTCTCGTCAGTCACGAGTCAAGGTTGCTGCAGCAACGTAGAGACACAATCTGCTCAAAAAGAAGTTTGGGCCAGATTGGGAGCGAGGATAATCTCAATCTTAGTAACTTAGTGGCTGGAAGAACAAAGAGTTTGTGCAAGGAGAGTTCGTCTTTGTCACGATGAAGAAGAAAGTGGACTCTCGTATTAGGACCTTGGTAGAGAATGGGGTCAAGACTCGGCAGCGGTCCCTGTTCGTTATTGTAGGCGACAAGGGTCGTGACCAGGTATGGTATTTATGTTCGAATTTCAATGTTGGAGGTTTCCCCACCTCCGTATGTTGGAGCCAAATGAATACCTTTTGTGTGCATTTCTTCTTTATGCATTTTTATACGTTACCATGTGGAGAAAATGATTGTGTCCTGGTTGATTGCAAGTCACATTCCAGAGGCAACTGAATTTGTTGATGATGACCTGTAAATGATAACGTTTCAATCTTAGTCAAAAGATCAAGTAACATCTGGTCAATCAAAAAACATTATGTTGTGGATGTTTTTCACATAATATTTGGGCTGGGCAAAGGCTGTTGTCAACATCACAAAGCTTTCCAAATGGCTCATTCTTGGTAGTACTATTCCATACTTTGCAAATGAGGCGGGCAGTGCCACTGATTATATTCTGTTGGGAAGGAAGTTTCATATATTGGGAGGGGGTTTTCCGCCAAGTTGCCTGTGGATGTGTACTGTTGTCAGTTATATGTACCTCAGAGGAGTATGGAGAACGCCCAAAGTGTGATTGATTAGTGGTTGGTGCTCAGGTTGTAAATCTTCACTACATGCTCTCCAAAGCCGTTGTGAAGGCACGCCCATCAGTATTATGGTGCTACAAGAAAGACCTTTTTCTCAGCAGGTATGTACTATTCACTGGGTCTTGATCCTCGCAGGGACACATCTACGGAGGTGAACTTTCTCCATAACTTATGTACTTCTGATGAAAATGGGACAGTGAGGATTTACTCAATACTGCGGCAGTGTATTTTCTTAAAAGGTGTACTTTCCTCTGTTACAATAAAAGACTTCCAATTATATTGAGACTTCTTGAACTCCGTGGTTTGTTGCCTCAATCTGTCGGGGGTGCAGAGTTTTAAAGTCTATATCTGCTGATTTTGTTATTACTGTTTGCAGTCACAAGAAGAAGCGTATGAATCAAATAAAGAAGATGATGCAGAGGGGCTTGTTGGACCCTGAGAAGGATGACCCCTTTTCCTTATTTATGGCAAGCACAAATATTCGGTATTGCTACTATGCAGACACCCACAAGATACTAGGAAACACCTTTGGCATGTGTGTGCTACAGGTCAGGGTTTCCCATACTACCTTGATCGAGCTATCTTAACCCTCCTTCCTCTGATTGACTAATTTATGTATAGGCGTTTGTCACAACCTTCATCTATATTTTAGTTTCTGATATGAAGTGGAGGATACTTGAAAGCATCCCCTCAACATGATAAACTCTGCATAGAGATCATGGTTCAGTGTATTTCCAAACCTTGGCTTTTGCATGTATTGATAACTGAGAAGGAGGGTGGTTTGTTGCAGTGCAGGACTTTGAGGCACTCCAACCAAATCTTTTGGCCCGGACCATAGAAACTGTAGAAGGGGGTGGTATAATTGTTCTCCTTCTAAGTTCCCTCTCCTCTCTCAGCAGCCTTTACACAATGACCATGGTATGGGTTGCCCTTAAATATGCTTGACATTTAGCACTTGGATAGTATAAGTTGGGGAAATGGGGTGCAGTGCTTTTGAAGGTTCTCCTGTAGTGATCTTGGTATTGGGTCACCTCTCATTGTAATTGTGGAGGTTTCTGCATACATTTTAAGGTGTGGTCTTATGTGTTGCTGTCAACATTGGCTTCAGATTCTTGAGTACTTAAAGGAACACTTATGGTCTCCGTCAAGAGTTTTATGCTTGCAATACGTTCAATCTTTTCTTATTTTACATGCTGTGTTGTCATATTTGCAATATTGGAATACATTTTAAAGATCTAAGTGAGTACTTAAGTTGACTCATTTGCTTGCCACTCTTGCCAGGATGTGCATGCTAGGTTTCGGACAGAGTCACATGGAGAAGTTACAGGCCGGTTTAATGAAAGGTTTATACTTTCACTTGCAGCCTGTAGGGCCTGTGTAGTGATGGATGATGAGCTGAACATATTGCCCATATCCACACACATTCGCTCCATCACCCCACTTCCAAACCGGGAGGTAGAGAATAATACTTTTACAATCAGAGTTTTCTGATGATACTGTAATCTACTAGTGGTTTCTCCTTCAGTCATGATCTTTTTGTTTTTAATGTTGCCTGAAAGTCAATTTCAATAGCAAGTTCTAAAACTTTGCATCTGCATGAACTGTGTTCTGATTTATGGACTTTCTGTATGTTAGGGTGATGAGGGTCTGACAGAGTCCGAAAAAGATTTAAAGGAACTGAAGGAGTCATTGCGTGATACTCAGCCAGTGGGACCGCTTGTCAACAAGTGCCGAACACTTGACCAGGTGATATTTTCCGACTCTTCATTTTTGAAAATATCAATAAATGAGTGATATTGTAGCCCTAAGCAGTGTAGATACTAAGGTATGGCAAATTCTCCATTATGGTTCAGTGCAAAGATTGTTATTCATATCTGAATGCTGTTAACTCCTGCATGTCAGCGGTGGATGTGGCATCCTATGTGTAAGTGGAAAAACAAGAACACACCTGGGGCTCTTACGGTTAAGGCTCTAGCAGACCTGTAAACTCCTGGGGGTGATGTGATTGCTCACATTCTTAGGTTGACATATCAGACTTTCTGGTTGGGTTCAGGCAAAGGCTGTTATCACCTTCTTAGATGCCATTTCAGAGAAGACTCTGCGCAGCACAGTTGCACTAACAGCTGCTCGAGGTAGAGGAAAATCAGCTGCACTGGGAGTTGCAATAGCTGGAGCTGTTGCCTTGGGGTGAGGTCTATCAATCTAAAAGATCTTGTACTATTGCTATGGAGTTTGATCTCTTGCACACAGATTTTAACACTTATTAACCCCTGCAGAGTCATTGCAGTTCTTTCTCTATTTGAAGACAGGCTATTTGAGAGAGTTGGGGTTGAGAAGCTGACTCTGTTTCTGCATTGCACCAAAACAGATACTCAAACATTTTTGTGACAGCACCAAGTCCTGAGAATTTGAAGACATTGTTTGAGTTCATATTCAAAGGCTTTGATGCCATGGACTATAAGGTGCTACTTCGTCTTGTTTTTAGACAATCATAGCTGGATAAGCTGTTGCTTTCTGCTATCACAGATGCTTTCTTGAAAGATCTGGCTGATTAAGCCTGCCAATATGTTGTCTAATGTGTGTCACTCTTTTATCACTATTCAAAGGAACATATTGACTATGATCTTGTGGAGAGCACCAACCCAGCCTTTAACAAAGCTATAGTTCGAGTGAACATCTTCAAACAACACCGACAGACTATTCAGGTTGCCATTATTACAGTGGACTTTCCAGTTATTGTTGTTAATGTTTAAGTATATGCAATACTGGACTTTATGGTACCCCTGAATTCCTTTTAATTTTTCATTTCTGCTGCTGTCATAACATATGGGATGGGGTTTGTATCATTTCCATCAGTTGCTTTATGTGTTTGTGGAAATTGCCAATGCATTTACTAGTTGCTGGAATGGAATATTGCAGTATATACAACCAAAGGACAATGAAAAGCTTGCTCAAGCAGAGTTGCTAGTAATTGATGAGGCAGCAGCCATTCCTCTGCCTATTGTGAAGGCTCTTCTTGGTCCATATCTTGTCTTCCTGTGTTCAACTGTCAATGGGTATGTTACTCTGCCGTCTTCATTGATAGTTTTATGACATTTGAAAGCAGTTGACTTACATTGTTGCATGGTTTGTTGCAATAGTGTCCGTTTATTAAGCATGTAGGTTTGTTACTCAGTCATAACATATTTTTCTATATTGTGGGCTACAGATATGAGGGCACAGGAAGGTCTTTGTCATTGAAGCTTATACAACAGTTAAGGGAGCAGGGAAACAAGATGCTCACTAATGGCAGCAGTGATGGTGGACCTGCCCCATCTGGTAATTTCAAGGCATCTCGTGCTCACTTACCCTACTTTACCCTTCTTTAAGCTTTTTTATTATATTGTTTTCGTGAACCAGTGTCTTAGGTTGTGAAGTTTCTTAATGAAGAAACACATACAGTGAAATTTTCTATTGTAAGTAACTTTCTAAAACTAACTTATTCCATGTGACAATTTTTTATATTGTACAATAGTGTGTATTGTTAGTGCTGTTTGAGGGGGATGGCTTTGTGACTTGGTCACTGTCAAGGTCAAGCCTTTTTATTGAGGAAGTATGTGAAGGAAAATTTTGTGATGATCTTTCTTAACAGGGCGGGTATTCAAGGAGGTGGAGTTAGCTGAGCCTATCAGATATAATGCTGGAGACCCTATTGAGGCCTGGTTAAATGAGTTACTATGTCTGGATGCTGCGAACCATATCCCCAACGTTGAAGGCAGGTTAGTGCCAGTTCTGGCAGTTGGTTTGAATGATGGAAGAAAACTCTATTGCTGCTGGTTTCTCTTGCATACAGTACTTGGAGTCACCTTGTCACTATAACACCACATCATATTCAAAATGGCCAGAAATTCCCAGCACCTTGCACATCTCATTATCTTAGGTCTGCAGTTGATCTTTATAGAAGAAGGTCCTCCAGTATGTTTCTTAGTGTCCTCATTGTGAGCTGGTTCTGTTTGAAAATTGATTTCAGGCTCCCACATCCAAATGAATGCCAGCTGTACTATGTGAATCGTGATACTCTCTTTTCCTATCACAAGGCTAGTGAGGTATTTCTGCAGGTAATTTTCAATGTCTTTCTATTGTATCAGCCTTTCTTTGGTGGAAAACATGTATCTATATACAGAACATCGTGTAGGTTTTGTGTAGCTGATCATTTTATTGCAAATTTTGTTCAGTGAGTGGTCGTCTTTCATACAGTTTGATGGCTCTTTATGTACACCTTCATGCTATTAAAACTGGCATATAACTTTGATGGTTGCAGAGAATGATGGCATTATATGTTGCGTCGCACTACAAGAACACACCCAATGATCTGCAACTCATGTCTGATGCTCCAGCTCACCATCTTTTTGTGTTGCTTGGTAAGCTAGTTATTTTATTCTGTAGTTCATTTATAACTCATGAGAGGGAGCTTTCTTGTAATGCAGTTTGATGCAGTCATGTTTGGTAAGCAAAAAATTGTGAAATGATCACTTTGAGAATTTGAAGATGCAATTTGTCGTCATTAGATATTAAGAGGTTTCAAAGTTTATTTATATAGTTTATCACATTGTCAATTTAGGTGACATTTGCAGCCATCTGGAACTATCAATGCTGTGCTGCACAGGGTCCATAGTGCTTTACTGCGTAGGAGTTGTGTAAGGTAACGAGGTTTGATACTTGTGTATGAGGGCATGGGTTTTAACTGTCTTGAGATAGTTTGTGAAGCAGATTTGAGCCAAACAAGTAACTGTATATTTCATTGTATCTCCACAGGGCCAGTTGATGAGACACAGAATGGGCTACCTGATATCCTCTGTGTTCTTCAGGTACAAGCTCCCTATTGTGCACCTTTCTTACTTTTAACGTCTTGCTCCTGATATGGTTTGACCTAGTGCTTGCAAGGAAATACATAATTCCTTATGACAGGTCCTAGATGTGTATGTTTGTTCAGTTGAAAAGAAAATTCAAGGAAGCACAATAACCATGGTGTTTATATCACTCTTCTGAAGGTATGTTTGGAGGGCGAAATCTCAAAGCAATCAGCGTTAAGAAGCCTTGGTGAAGGGAACCTGCCAAATGGAGACATGATTCCGTGGACAGTCTCACAGCAATTTCAAGATGCTGAATTTCCCTCTCTTTCTGGTGCAAGGATTGTTCGAATTGCTGTGCATCCCAATCTAATCAGGGTAATGTTTTGTTATCTAAAGCATGCAGGTCAGGGAGAGGAAAAGAGGGAGGATATGATAGTGTCTCTTTATCCAGACTCAGGAAGTGAGGACTGTTATTTATTGTTTGAAAGATATGAAGGATTGTATCGGTTTGAAGGATTGGAGGATTTGTAGGATTTGTATGATTGTATCGGTGTGGTCATAAGTACGACTCGTAATAGTAATACTTGAATAATTGCAATGACTTCACTTTGAACCTGTCTTACATGTACCCTTTGCAGGCTGGTTATGGTACCTGTGCTGTTGACCTTCTTGCCAGGTTTGCTATTACTCTTTTCTAAGTTTTCCAGTATGCATTGTTAGGAAGTAAGATGGATGTCTCAGTGCAGCTACTCTTTACGCAGCAGTTGTGGTGGTATTGTTATCCATTTGAATCCATCTTGTAATGACGTCCCAAGAAAATGATACTAAACTCTCTTTGATTGCTTCTGCAGATACTATGAGGGGCAGTTAGGAGGTCTGACAGAAGTTGACATAGATGTACCTGAGTCAAAGGTGGACCGGAAGTCAGTTTCAGAGGAAGCAGCTGAGGTTGGAAGATTCAGAAATTTCTATTGAATTTGAATGTGCTCTACGTTTCTTCATATTCTGAAGATCTAATTTGGTGCTATATGTTATGCTGATTATTGTGTTGTGCTTGTGTTTTTTTATTTTTGGCTTTGCAGGTCTCTCTTTTGGAAGAGAAAATTAAACCTCGATCAGACCTTCCTCCACTTTTGGTGGGACTTCATGAAAGAAAACCAGAGAAGTTGCATTACTTGGGGGTTTCCTTTGGCATCACGCAATCACTCTACAATTTCTGGCAAAAGCGAAAGTTTGTTCCTGTGTATGTCAGGCAGACACCAGTAAGTTCAAGTCTGTCTTTCTATCAGTATGGTGATTTTCTACAACAAATAGTGCAGCACTCAGGCCCTGCTTTCAGAACTAGTGTAGCACATCAGTTGGGTAGGTTGTACAACGATGAGGTAGGACTTAACAATAGAAGGTGTTAACAAGGTTGACTAGGAATTCATTCTACTTATACCTACATTCAATGTACTCTACGTGCCCACATTCAGAAAAAGTGATATGTTCGTTTGTTGCTTTGTAATTATTTTAAGATAAATTGCATGGTGAACTTGTAGAGTGAAATCACGGGGGAGCACACCTGTGTTGTTTTGAGGCCACTGGAGAATGATGATGTGGAAGGCAAATCTGGGGTTGCTGGTGGCTGGCTCAGTCCTTTCAATCAAGGTATGTGGCTGCAGCTCACTTCCATGTAGAGAATGAGGGGAGGAAAGCTACTTGAAATTATCAGGCACACAATCAAACAGAATCAACAACCAAAAAAATCATCAATATTCAAAACAAATTAAGTGAAGATTTAGGTGGAGTGTTGGACCTATTCTTGCTATGCATCTAACTATCACTTCCTCTTTTGATTCTTGCATCAATTCTGAATCCAATGCTCCTTCCTCTGCAGATTTCAGGAGAAGATTCATGTCACTTCTTGGTTTCCAGTTCAGCATGTTTACTCCTGCCCTTGCTCTTAGGTAGGACTTGTTGTCCTTCTAAACTCTGTAGAGGTTGGATTTCTTTAAATGTCAATGGTTAGCATGACCCTGTCCCTATTGTTGGAAAGTGCTTTTAGTTATGTCAAAAGGAAAAAACAGAACGTAAGAGAGTACTAACATGTTTCTCCTGATGTGTTACAGCATTTTGGATCCAAAAATCACATACACGGAGCAAGAAGCCATGGCAGGTGCATCAACAGAGAATATAATTGGGGGCATGACTCCCCTATTGACTCCATATGATGTCAAGAGATTAGAGTCCTATGCAAGTAACCTAGTAGATTACCATCTGGTAACCCATCTATCATACTCTTCCTACTTTCCTTATTGTGATAACACATTGTATTGTAACCTTGCTGGTATTTTAATTACCAGGAAGCTTAAAATTTGTGCCAAAGTACTCATGTCAGTTTTGTGCTAACTAGCTCTTCCATTAGCTGGGAAGCCTCCTTCTAACACACATGAATGCCCTTTCTTAACTATTATCCTCCTGACTTGAAAATACATGTGTTCTGTGCTCTCAACTTCTCTACTACCTGCAATATCTGAAAGTGGTAAGTCAGTAGATGGCACATTCGAAGGCTTGCTGGTACATCCCTATTACCACTGAGTTCAAAAACTTGTGCAAAAGTGTTTATGCCAAAAGTGGTGCTAATCAGATCCTCTTATAGCTGGGAGGCTACTAATAGGCATACATGTAAGAATGTTTTTCTCTAATATAATGCATTTAAGTAAATAAAATACCTGTTTTATGCTCTCAATCTGTCCAGTACCTTCAATGTATGAAAGTGGTAAGTTCGATATGTGCCATCTACTACTAAGACGGCACATATCACTATTACCACTGAGTTCCAGAACTAATGATACAGTGTCCATTTCAAGAATAGTAATCTTTGTGCTAATCAGCTCTTCCTTTAGTTGGCAAGTGTCTATCTGACATCGTATGCAAAACATTAGATTAATCAGCTAGTGGACGCCACATAATGAGTGCTTATTGGTATATCTCTATTACCACAGAGTTCAAAAGCTTGTGGAGAAGTGTTGTTGTCGAGTTTTTTATTTCCTCTCCTAATCAGCTCTTCGTATAGCTGGGAAGCTTCTATCTGACATACATTAGAAAAGCCTCCCTTTATGATTGAACATGGATTGGACTTAAAACAGACGTGTTCTGTGGTAACTAATTGTGTAGTACCTGCATTAGATTAGTAAGCTAGTAGATGCCACATAACGAGTGCTTACTGGTACATCACTATTACCACTGAGTTCATTAAACTTGTGGGAAAGTATTTGTGTCGAGAATGATATGTTTTCTGCTAATCAGCTCTTCCTAAAGCTGCTAAGCTTTTTTTTTTGACATACATGTTAGAAAGCCCCTCTACAATGAGATGGCATTTGGCTTACAATATACACATGTGTTGTGCTCTCCAACTTGCACAATTGAGTAGTAAGCTGTAGATGCTCAAGTAACCTTCTAGATCGTTTCTTGATCTCAAAAACATTGAGACAGATCCAAGCACTTTTGGTAGTTTCACATTATGCTTACGTGAAGGACTGGAATCCATATATTTGAATGTTTATCGATGTATGCCACTTGTTTTGGCTTTTGCGTCCTTTTTTAAGAGCACATATGCTTTGGTTCTTTTGTGCAGATTTTGGATCTGGTACCCACAGTGGCCCGGCTTTATTTCCTAGAGAGACTTCCTGCATCTATCTCCTATGGGCAGGCTGCCATATTACTTTGCTTGGGATTGCAACACCATCAATTAGAGCATGTCGAGGTTTTTCCTCCACCTACAACACACTACCTTGTTTACACATTTATTGATTACACCTAGCAGTTGGTTTTGTTTTGGCCCCCATCATTTCCTGCCAGCCAATTGATTTTACAAGAATAAAAATAGGTTTTGACATACTTGTAGGCACTTCGAGCTACTACACTAGGAGTAGTGTGATTCTCAATTGCCTTGATTCTAACTACTCTTGTTCTGCAGGCTCAATTGAAACTACCAGGGAGCCAAATTCTAGCTCTTTTCAATAAAACGATCCGGCGTCTTCATAGTCAGCTTCATAAAGCAGCAGCAAAAGATATCGAAGCAGCACTGCCTCGAGTCAGGGAGGTGTGTAGTAATCAGCTGTTTTTTATTCAGAGTTCTAGTCCATTTTATGATCTCTGAACATTTTGGTATCTGAACATGGACTTGCTATGTTTGTGGTTCATTGCTTCACATGCTTGAATATTGTGGGAGACTTGTCTCATCTCAGACTGTTGCAAGTGTGCTGCAAAAATAACAAGGGTACAGTAAATTGATCTCAAAAGGAAATCTAACATGAGACTGAACCTAATCTACTTCGGCTGATCTAAATTAAGCTGGATAAACCTCATTTTCTATCACTCTGCTCTCAAACTTGTTCTTTTGTGGACTTCTCAAATACCATGGATCTTCTGGAATTTACTTGGCCACAGGTCACCATGACTCCACATTCAAGGACTGTGGATGAGGACTTGATTAGTGGCGCCAAAAAAGTCGAGGTATGTTCTTTTCTCATTGACAGCTTCTTCTTGTGTCATTATTGTTCGTTTCAATTTGATTACAGCCTTCTTGATTGCTCCTGTCAGCAGCAGGGCATCCAACTCCGTTGCATTTATTTATGGAGGATGATATATTTTTAGAGTTTAGGGTTTGTAACATATTAGAAACGAAATTTATTTGACTTTGTAATCTGTAATGTATCATGGTGGAGCAGGCAGACATAAGGGACAAGATGGAAGAGTTGGACCCAGAGAAACTGCAACAATTTGCCATAGCTGGAACACCAGCTGACTTTGATGAAGCTCTTGCTAGTGGAAAAATACCAAAAAGTGGATACCTTAGTGTGAAGTCAGGAGGTGTGAAGAAACCAGACTTCAAGGATAAATCAAAGGGTGGCAAGGCAGACAAGGAGAAAAGGAAGAAAGGAGGAGATCACAAGCGACCAGGTGGGAAGAAGCCAAGACAATAATCCTAGACTGATGGCGAGTTTTGTCTATGAGCAAGCGAATAGGTAGGTATCCTGGTTGCTGGCAGCTGAGTAGATGCTAAACAGAAACGTCTGAAATGACGTAGTCAGAAGTGGCTGGTAGGTAGAAAACCTAGAATGTAGACCTGAAAGTGGACCCCTTTATTTTTTGGAAGAGAGTTTATAACCTTTACTGGAGCTCCTGCTCTGTGTCTCTGAATACTGAACCCTTGATCTCTGGATTTTCGTGTGCTGTTGTGGTGTGTGGCTTTTGCAAGGTTAATCTGGGCTTTGGATGTGGCCAGCAATCTAATAGTAAGTGTTGCTAAAACAAGCATTACTTGTTATTCACACAAATTCTCCACAGGGAGACATTGGGTTGTAAGTACACTGATTATCCCAATTAGATTTTCGCAATGCAATAATCTCAGGAGTTCAATTTTTACTAAGAAACCTTCAATAGGTTGTCTGGACATTATAGAACATAAATGACCTTGCTTCTTGAAATATTACATTCTCATCAAATAGTTCAAGCACTGCCTAACTTCAAATAGTAACATGCACTGAATGGGATAATCAATGTGGTGAGGGAAGTTAGACTACACTGCAATAACAAGGAAGTATGATAGTAGTGTTGCTTTGACTCATGACAAAAAGGATGCTATTCAGAAGCACTGCTCAATTACTCTGAATACCTATCTGATGAAAACTACCCACCACCCTTGTTCTACAAACAATATTTTGTCGAACAGTAAATCCACCAACAATGCTGACCTAGAGCCAACTAAATGGTACTTGGCTGCACATCCTGGCCAACTACAAACACAATGACATACATAACAAAGTCCTAATTATGTATGTGATGTTCTACTTTCCAACCACTATACCTGTTGGAAATGCCTTACCAATGGAAAATCAATCCTCCATTATCCATTGAACAATATTTCCCTTGCCCATTCCCCTCAACCATGAAAAACTTTTACATTTTCTGACACGGATATGGTAATTGAGCCTTCCATGCAGTACACATTTGTATCTCAACACATGAAATGCAACGTTTGCTTTGTGGATTGCCCAAGAGAATACTAATAAATGGGCACAAAAAATAATGTGTTACGGATTCGCCTCTTGCCACCAACCCACCATTTTACTCATTGGATGTGGATGTCCTTACTCATTTTACTTGTTTTATTAAAGTGTCATTGTTCCCTTCTCCACCTTTGGATCTAATCCACTAACCCCTCATATTGCACATGCCCATCTAAATACTAATCAGATCTTCCAATCCATAGTCACTAAATTTGTCTGGCTAAAATCTACCATCTGAAGTTAACATCTCATGAGCCTAGATATCCTAGCTGAATCTGATATTTAGTGTCACTTACAATCTAGAATTACGCAATGCTATATCTATTTATTGTATATCTCATATTTTAACAAAAAAATATTAAATTGGTTGTTTGGACATTATAGAACATTAACAACTTCACTTGCTACAAAGTTACATCAACGAAAAAATATATAGCATTGTGTAAACTCCAAATAGTGAGTGACACTAAATATCATATTTAGTGTAGTTTACACTGCATGTACATGTTGCATAATATTACTCTGCACTCACTTCTTGTTCAATGAGCCCTTGGAAAAAAAAACAGTTGTATGCTTGGAAAGTTTAGCAGGGAGTTCAAATACAACACTTGCTTGTCTAAATGTGGTAGAGTTTTTTAATTTCAAAAAATAAAAATTTCAAAAAAATCAACACCTAAGTAAGCATGCAAAAATGTTATTCTAAGTATAGGTGAACCTTGGAATGGGACCCCAAGAAGACCACTTTATGAATAACGGAATCTGCACTATGAGATCCAACTAGCATAGAAATGCGGATCGCATATTTCTCACCGACTTTCTTCTCTCATTCACGATTGCTACCAAAATGAATTCTTTAGCTCGATCTTCTAATAGTCATATATGCACGTGGAGTTGAAAGTGCCTACAATAGGCCCAAATTCATCAACGTATGTATATTAAGTTTGCTTAGATTTAAGTGAAATCTTGTATTTTTAGAATAATTGGACTATATGGTATTAGCACACTAGGGCAACTACTGTTACCAACCACAATGATGCCCATAAAATTCTAGCTCAACATAGAACGTTGCCATGGACAAATTTTTGACTTCCAAAAAGTCCATTCATACTTGAATCTTGGTTAGGAGCATGGTGGTACCTACATATTCAATCCCACGAGGTTCAAAAAACCTTCCATGACATTACAAATGCCTAGTATCATTGTTCCCTTTTCTAAAAGGGGCAGCCTAAGGTAAGCCATGTATTAAGTAGGAATGATACCTAACGCACAACAAGGGTATTCATGGGTAGGAGTCGTGTTGACCTCTTGCTCTAGTGGCAGGTCCCATACAGCCAGGGGACAAGCAAACATGTACTAGGCCTTATGTAATGATAAATTAATTGTTTAATAACACAAACATGTACATGTCAGACCCCCCCCCCCCCCTCCCCAATGCCGGTTCAATGTTGTAAAGTGAACAAGATTGTTAATTTTGCAAGGGTGGACTAGCATTAGGGGGGCATCTTGCCAGCAAGAGGTGCAACACCCTAGTGATGAGCAATGTTATGGCACCAATTGGAAGAATACTACTTAAGATCGATGCCGTCATGGTGATGAATCTTTGCCTCCTAGTAATAGTTTCAGGGTCGGTTCAAACGGGGTCCCAAGTCCTAAGTCTCAAGTTTGACACAGATGCCTACAACACAACACTTTTTTGGAAGCGAGGCTTGGGACTTGTGTCACACAGTTGGGCCAACTCTCAACACAAGTCCCGTGATTTTTTTTTTGGGCATAAAATCATCAAGATCCGAATTTTAACGGTACCCAACCATATTTTAATGGTTTCTCGAGGCTCGAAAGTCGGGACTTCGCCTGCATGTTGGGACTTGGGCCTTGGGACCTGATGCCTTGGACTAGTCACCAAGACCTCTTTTTGGATAATGTAGATTCGAACCCCTGACCTGAGGCCCCAACAGAGATAACCACAACCCTACTTGTAGGCCCATTTTAATAGGCCCCATCATATCCAGTGTACGCTCTGATCTCATCCCCCTCGAATCTCCCCCTCATCCTTCATATTCGTTCCTACCCTTGTTCCCCTCCCCAGTTTCCATAGATTTTTCACCCCCCTCAAAATCTACCAACACGAGTTCCCAAATCTTCCCCCGTCCTAGATGCCTTCCACCCCACGCACCTAGAAACCCCTCTATCTTCGAATTCCTAGATGTTGTTCATGCCACATTCTATTGGCACCGTATGTATACATGTGTCTTGGAATGAGAAATCTACAACATTGTACTCTGGATGTAAGTATATAGCATTTCGAGGGCGGAGGCTGGTTCAATCTTGCCTCTATACTTGATTGGCCTTCAATCTTTTATGGAATATTGTCCTTGGCCTATATCTTTTTATAGAACACCGTAGTGGTAGTCCAAAACATTATATCCGAGAATATTATGTGGAATATTGCCAGTCCCGCATAACATTGTTATGGATCTAAATAATATTTTGTTTCTTGTTTTATCAAGAATGTATTACAAAATACAGAATGTGAGGACTTGCAACGTCGGTCATGGAGCCGTGAGGATGAAAGTAGTGACATTATGACATTGCAAATCAAAATTTACATAACAAAGCTTTGTTTTCAATCCACTTTTCAATTTGTGATGAAATTCTCAAATCTATCATTGAGCCTTACGAACTCCCTACCACGTCATTATCATCTGCAATGCTATTCAATTGGACTGAATCAAGAACCATAATAGCATTAGGATTGGGACAAATGTTGTCGGGCACCGGAGTGGCGTGGACACGTGCATGTAAACCAACAATTGGGGGTGCAATAGGAGTTGGACAATTAACATTCACAATTGGGGCCCTTAGAGTGAAACTGAATTGAGGCCTTGGGATGTCTACAAATTACGGCAGTTGCTACCTATATGCAGTAAATCGGTGCGCTTACAACATTGGAGCATTATTCAACAAAGAGTAGAAGGTACAAGGGCTAAACACTAGAGGAAACTAGATCTATTAGTGTGAGCTACTCTCCTCCCTCCGTAGTTGTCCCTCATTTTCTTGCTAATGGATAAACAATGTAGATAACATCCAAGTTGTAAAGCTACCAAGGCAAACCACGTTGTGGTTTTGTCATCTTGCAACATCTTTGTGCATCCTCAACCTTTCCTCCACCCTTCACCCTAAGTTCAACCCGCCACATGCATTATATGGACCATTAGCTAGTAAATCCCCAAGATATTTGCAGTTGTTTTCCTTTTCGTGACAAAGGTTCCTTAAATTCCTCTAGTATATGCAAGCTTTGACTATAATTATAGAATCCCTGTCTTGTTTTTCACTGTGGGGGTAATATTTGGGACAATGGACCAAAGGATCTACCGCCAGGGGGTTAATTCTTAGAGCATTATTACTGGTTGGACCTTTCACCCAATATTGCATGAGATGGAGGAGTGAATATTAACATATATGAGTGGATATTATTATTATTATTGTTATTATTGTTATTTGTTGACAAAGGTTGTGGTTGCTGCAAATGGCCTAAATTCTCAAAAAGGCTAGGCAAAGGGCAAAGTAATGAAATAGGAGAGAGTGAGAGAAGGTTGACCTCATGTATGGATGTCAACGGTTTTGTTCAGATGGGTAAATATTGTTGGGGAAAAATTCCTAACTTGATCGCCAAGTCCTCATATAGGAAGCACGCTACCTCATTTTGAACCCAACATCATTGCCTCAGTTGAGTTGGCTTCCTTGAGTTCATGAGGAGATTTTTTAGTATTTTAAAGTAAAAACACAATATGGAAGTGGAATGATAATTTGTGGTACATATAGCACACTGTGGGAGCTAGCTTCTTAATCCAAATTGTATGATGTACTGCTAGGGTGGTCGTTTCGATTAAATTTACATCTACCCAAGTAAATGGATCAGGCTCATCTTGTTCATGTTGAAAATATGACCTCTTGTTGCCTCTGATTACCCTTTAGATATGTAGGGGGCATCTTCTACTTCTCTACAATTTGGCAAGATTATAGAGCCCCTTGCCAATTAGTCCACTTTTTAGATTTCACCCTTGCAATTTGCTTATCCTCTTCCTTTGGTATTTATCCCACACACTGTTGCTTTCTACTTACTCGAATACACAAGTGTTTGGTTTATACACGTCCAATCCTCCGACAATTCATGTAATGATTGTAGACATTTGCGGTTCTTGGAAGTGTTCATGTGAGCGTACAAATGGCCTTACCCGTAATATGTAAACATGCCAATGTATTCTCAAACTTTGTTTGTGTACAGATGTGAAACTGCATGGATTCAATGCCTATGACTTTCATTTTAATGCAAGGAATTAGGAGCTAAGTTACTCCACTGATAAAATGTGGGTTTGTGTGTGCAGTGGCGAACATATCAATGTGACCCCACATAAGATGAGATCAAGTGCCGAAAACACAAGAGATGGACTTTAATGACAAAGAATGAATAAAATAAATGGCAGGTTGCCATTGTAGAAGGATTGCAAGTAACAAAGGCTAAAAGGCTTGTAGGGGTCTTCCGTGTTTAGTTGTACACAATGTTGTGCATACAATAAATTAGATGATGTGTTTAAACCAACATATTCCTTTCATGAGAATGTGATGAATGGACCATTGCCATTGTTGTGTGCTTGAGATTGTGGGGAACAATAAATTGTAAACAATGGAACTACCAATCCTTTAATGACATGCATCATTGTTTGATTGGCATGATCTTCATGTTGCAGTTGGTGAACATCCTAGGGGGCTAAATGTATCCAAAGATTATGTGAAGAGTAACATTTACATTTTTATTGCTTTATGTTATGACATTCACACATGAAAAAACATTTTTTTAAATTGTAAACCACAAACCGCCATATGAATATGAAACAATTTTCACACCGAGTTGAGCGGAGCAAGATATGAATGTTGGTAGATTTTTGGATACATGGTCCAATTATGACCAAGGGAGCGATATGAATGGGGAAAATGATCAACTACATTGTTTACGACACTATATGTTAGTGTCACATGATCTACATATAAGTGCAATTTAAGATTGATGTGTCGAAACCCACTTAAGCGCTTGTTAGCATTGGAAAAAATGTGGTTAAACCATCAATTTTTCTATCATGAAGGGGGTGCATCCAATCTTGCAAACCTAGGTGGACCAAAGTATGGGGAGGAATAACGAATTTTGCACTTGCGTTTGGGTGTCGATGAAGTGATGGAGCTGCTTGGTGGTGGGCAAAGGTTGTTGTCACATCAGTTAGAGCTACATGACATGGTGGTAATGTTGATTGTTGGATTAGGTGTTCGATTTGTGGAACATCAAGGCATGGGGATATTAGGGAGGCCCGTTGTCTTTGGTGCATGAGTTTGTAGGTGTTTGGCATATTGGGCAGTTACCCATGAGCCAATTTGGGGATCTTGTTGGTAGGACTGGAGGGAGGAGAGTCACAGAGGTGAAGGCGATTGATGGTTGGAAGTTGAATGGCATCTAAAATGGGCATGGAAGTTTGGGAGGCCTTATGCAAGGAATCTTGCCCATATGGGAAGCAACGTGTCTGCAAGAGTGTGTTAATATGATGGGGGAATCCTTTTGGATGACCCTCCTTCTTGTGCTCCTTCTAACTGAGCTGGTGAGTGGCTAAGATTCTGTAAGCACCCTCTAACACATGTTTTTGGGGAATTCATGAAGTTTAAATCTAAGCAAATGGTGAGCATGTAAAGCCAAAACCTTAGGGTTTAGAGATGAAACGAGGAAAAATTGGCTGAGGGTGTTTGCTTGGCAATCATCCCTCAGCCACAAATACACATACTAAATGACAACATGATGGATCAAATCCAAAGCTACAAAACCCATAATGTCATGAATGTTGACAATATCATGAGTTGTTGGTTGCCTTACATGCCGTTTCCAACCTCTACCACATGGATCCATCACAACAACTATGGAGTACATAGTTCACCCCGATGTGACAATCCAAAAACAATAGAGTCCCAATTGCTTTGCCATCGGAAAGGAGACCGTGCGCGATGGCCACTGGTAGAACTTCGAACCTAACTTTTTTTTTGCAAAGAATTGCCCGCAAACTAGACAACCAAAGGAACAACGAAAGGAAAGCATGCTTGATGGCACTGCAAGAGGGATTGAAGTTGCAAATGAGAGTGAGCAAGCCAAGGTCGTTTGAAAAACTCTTCTAAGGAAGGATAGGAGCCAACTATGAACCCTAATTCAACTAGATGTGGCTACCACGTCAATTTTCGCGCCTAGGGAAGCCCCATGGGAGCTCCTTTGCCAATAAAGGGTCAAGATATTAAGAGAAACTAAATTTGTAATTCATTCGTTACATGTGTTGGTTTGAGGGGACTTTTGTGTTCTTGGTGGGTGGGCGATGAAGGTTTGGATAGTAGAGTTATTTGTAAAGTAAAATGGATGAAACCATGGGTTAATTCCCAACCCACGAGTTTAGGAAAATCAACACAAAGTCACCCAAGTTTTTTTTAATGCTTAACCATCATTCACAAGGAGTGATGTCGGGCTATTAAAACTGGTTTTTTAACTTGTCCTACTAGGATGGATGGGCCAAGCTAGCCTTGTATAAGCCAATCCGGGATTTTGGACAACATGACCCATGCGCATACACTCTTTTAAATCTTAAAATTCTCTCAAAATTTGAGAGATAAAAAAAAGAAGTCCC
Source organism: Polytrichum commune (assembly GCA_950295325.1). Classification (NCBI taxonomy): domain Eukaryota; kingdom Viridiplantae; phylum Streptophyta; class Polytrichopsida; order Polytrichales; family Polytrichaceae; genus Polytrichum; species Polytrichum commune. The sequence goes on from OX485804.1 coordinate 64,506,678, forward strand.
AAAATTTGCACCAAACTTTCAAAATAGGCTCCAAAACACAATGAGCTAGTGAGATATTAATAGAAAGTTTTCTCAAAGAAGGATCAAACCCACGGTTTTTGTTGAGGGACATTACAAATAGCTCTAGAGGGTTTAGAATTTGAAGCCCTCCTGGTGTGTTAATTTTCCACACGTCCCTCGGTCTCCCCACAATCTACCAATTCTCGTCCCCGTTGTCCAATTTTTCTAGATTTCTGTCCAGTTACATCCACCAAATAACATCCACAACCAAAACCCTTCGATCTTCCGATTTCCTAGATGCTGGCTATGACACAAAAAGCCCCCGCCACATCTACATCATGGATAGATATGTAGTATACAATACACTATTCTATACGTACATATACTAATGTCCGAGGGTATGTCGAGGGCGGAGGCTGAAGCAGCGGCCGTCTTGGTGAGTGAGAGAGGTTCAGGGGATCTTTTGTGTTCTGGGCGGGTGGAGGGAGGCCAAGAAGGTTTAGGAAGTGGCCAATTCGGAGTTTCAAGCCCACAGGCTGGTGTGTGTATCTGAAGGCAGAGGGAGGGCAAAGACCGTTGCGGCATTGCCGTGTTTTGGAGAGGGTGGAGAGATTGTTTGTTGTTTGTTTGGGCGCCAATTTTTGTAGGTTTTTCTTGTGGTTTAGGAGGGCGATCGCCATAAGAGAGAGAGAGAGTTTTTGTTGGTGCTTGTGGACTGACAATGGCAGGGCAGGCGGCCCTTATGGGAAGCACAACCGCTGGGTTGAAGCTTGGAGCGCCTCTCCCCTGCTCGCCATCCAAGAAGACTTGCTCCAAAACCGGCTCCAATTTGGACGCAACCAGGTCCAGTTCCAAATCGCCATCTGCTTTAAGGTTTCTTGCTTTAAGGTGGGAGAGTCAGGGGTTTAAGAGAGTAGTAGGTGGAGGTTAGGAAAACCAAATTACAGCAAACAAGGGACATACCTCTGCTTTTTGCAAATGTTCTCTTGTATGGGAATTTGCAGCCTTTATAGGTTGTGGAGCATACTTTCTCTTGCGCTTTCCATAATCGAAATTTTCATGACGCTTCAATTGGCGAGAGTGCTGTTTCAGAGAGTCATTTTTGTTAGGAAATGGCTATATCCAACAAATGACATGATTTGTTTCAATTTTACAAAGATGGGTTTATAGGCTTCAATTCTATACGGAAATGGTGTCGTATTCTTCTAGTTGATTGTGACTTTTGGTCATGTGCTAATTTGTTTGCAGGTTGGGAAATGCCAGCACCCGGTGGCCTGGAAAAACATTGATAAATTCAGTGAAGAAAAGAATTGGGTCAGCACGGGAAGGTTCTGCTGTCGAGAGGAGTGGAGGGCGATTGTGGGTTAGATCACAGGCAGTCGCTGCGGACGATCATAAGGTGATGTTTTCGCATTATAGATTTGGAGCTTATAATTGTGTATTTTCTGGAGGGTAAATGGGGTTTTTCAATTTAAAGTGTGTTCAAGAACACCAGTGAATTAGGGCAGTTTCCTACGTAATGTCTATCGGGGACCAGCTGGAATGGCGACTTTTGGAATACCAGTGGCGTTAGGGTTTAGGGTTTAAGCTGTTCTAGCGAATTTTTGCTTTTGTTCTTTTGGAAATTGGGCTATTCAATTATGTGGGAGTTCCACATGCTTCTTGAATGTGGGACGTTTTCTTGTGGAAGTATGAAAGGGACATTCTCTATGATTAAATGCAGAGGCAAATGAGATGCCTTAAACCCTGATCCATGACTATGATGGGACGATGATCATGGATCAGGGCTTAAAGCGCTTCAGCCGCCTATGTTCATTTGATCGTGAATTAGGTGCTCCATTCTGCAAAATATGAGAACTAGTTCTTGATGCCTCTTCCTGTACCTTTTCAGATTTGGTCCACATATTTCAATTATGATTGGGTTTCAGCTTTGCTTTATTAGAAGGAATTTATGTGGTCGGAATCTTCTGTAAGTGTTCCAGACATAGAATTTCCGAGAAGGCTTGTTGCTGTAGGAGTCAGAGGAGATCCTGTATGTAGTCTTGTACATTACATGCTTTGTGTTACTTTCATGGTGGTGATGATGGTCCGCTGTAGTGTGCTTGACAATCTCAGATTGAGATGCAGACTCTTCCTGTTTTTTGTAGAAGTCAATCCGGACTGAGAGATATACATTTTCTTGAGCACATTAGGTCCTAGTGCACAGATAGTGAGAAAAATTTAATTTGAAATCAAGTGTCGAGTTAGTCATAACATGGAGAGACTTGTATGAGGCACCAGTAAATGGGCCATTTCCTGGTTTTTGTTCAAGGAATTGGTTGGGTTCTCGATGCTTTGTATTTGTCATAGTAGAGCTAGCACAGAAGTAATGTGGCACTCACAGAGACCCGAATCGCATGGCAAGCAGGTTGAAACAGTCCAAGAGACAGAGACAGAGGTCCAACATCTTTATCGAACTCCTCTTCTGCAAGAGAATGCTACCGCAGCTCTCCTCAAACAGGTCTCGAGCAGACCAAGTTGTCCTCGTTTTGATTTCCAATTAATCAGTACTTAATTAGGATGTATTTAGTTAGTTGTTTGTATAATTTAGAAAGCTCAATTAGGATTCTGCCTTTCGACTTGATTAGGCCTCAACATTCTGATTTTTAAAATATTATTTTATTTCTGTAGGTTCAAGAAAAGGTGTCTAGTGACATTATCAGCATCAACACTGAACAGGTAAACATTGTCTTCCTGTTATCTTGAAAAAAATGTTGTATTTTCCGTGCTTTAGAGCCTTAAGGAGGTGACAGATTGTCAATAAAATGTGAACATTTGAATAGTATCGGTGGTTTCACTTTCTGATTTCCAGGTTGTGGTGGATTTCAGTGCTACAACATCGCATTAAGTGCACCCCTCTCCTCAGAGAAGTGGGCAGTGTTGCAGTGGTTGCTCAAGGAAACATATGAGCCTGATAACCTTCAGTTGTTGAGCACATTGACTAGTGAGACGGGCGTAGGTTTGTACTTGAACAACTCAAATTATGCCAATTTGTACTTGTGTATGTGCTAGCATTGTTTAGTTTGTGGAATAAATTGGGAATGTGAAGTTGTCAAGTACTGCCTTCATTCTGAGAAATGAAAGTGGTGAACTTACAAACTGCAAGGAGGTTGAGCTTCTCATGTTTATAGAACACATCTTGTCTTGATTTATGTTCCTTACTTATTCATTTGAATGGTAGATCAAGCCCTTGTGGTGTGCATCAGAAGTGTTCCTGAATATTTGTGCAACTAACACAGGGCTGTTGATTTTTCAGTCGTGGAAGTGGGCCCACGCCTTTCCTTCACAACTGCCTGGTCAGCCAATGCAGTATCAGTCTGCAGAGCATGTGCGCTCCCTGAAGTAACTCGAATTGAGCGCTCCCGTCGTTATCTTCTTGCAGTTGGCCCAGAAGCTGCACCGTTGGAACAAGTTCAGCTTGATCAATTTGCTGCTATGGTGTGTATACTCTCATCTACGACTTCATGGTATTTGTTTAGATAATATTATGCATTGAAGTTCTCCATATGTGTCTCTACCTACATTGGTTTGTCCATCAGTTTTCACAGTCTGCAGAATGCACATCTGGTTTCTTCTTACCGAGCACATTTTGGCGATAAAATTTGAAGTCCACGTTATGACTTTTGAGTGTGAAATGGCGCTGAAGTGTGTTATTTGGTCATCCAGGTACATGATCGAATGACAGAATGTGTGTACCTCAGCAAGCTAGAATCTTTTAAGAATGATGTTGTCCCAGAACCTGTTATTCAGATACCTGTGATTGAGGTAAGTGAGGCCTCCACTTAATATGTTGAATTTCTGGTGCATCAGTATTTTATACTTTGATGTTGGTGGTGTATGCTTTGCAAGTTTCGTAGTTCTATGCCATTGACATAGCCAAACTCTTTTGTGCATTTCAGGAAGGTAGGGCAGCTCTGGAATCTATTAACAAGACCATGGGGCTTGCTTTTGATGAATTTGATTTGGAGGTGAGGCCCCATAATATTCACAGTCCTGCCCCATAAATATCTTCACTGTGACTATAGTTGATTTTTTATATTGAATTGGTCAATTGCTGGAAGCGTGTGAGGTTATTTCTGTTTCCTGCAATGTCTGGCAAGACAATGCCAGATGTATGATAATCCTGGCATATTTTCATGAGAAGTGTGGCTATGCAGACAATGGATATGATAACAGTTTTTCCAAGTAACCAGAGGGCGCTTAATCATCATTATAGATTACTCTGTTATCAAAACAGTACACATGTCATATAATTCGAGTAATTTATTTTCTTCAAAGGTCTGATTCTCAAAAAATTTCTGTCCATCATGTTGACTTATATTGTGGTGTGGTTGCTGTAGTATTACACAGAGCTCTTTGGCAAGGATATCAAACGAAATCCTACCAATGTTGAATTATTTGACATTGCCCAGTCCAACAGTGAGCATAGTCGCCATTGGTTTTTCAATGTAAGGTTAAGTACTTGACAAATCTGGTTGAATGGGTGGGTGGTGTAGAATTTATGCTTGCCAGTGCAGCTCAGCTTCCCTTGTCATTCTATCCTCTCTGTGTTATTGATCTCTAGATTTTATTCTAGCATTTGTGCTCCTTGATTGGGATTGACACTCATGCCCTTGTAAATGTGTTTAGGGTGAGCTGGTTCTGGACGGAAAGTCAGTTCCTGAAACTTTATTTAGTCTTGTAAAAGATACATGGAGGGCAAACAAAAATAATTCTGTCATTGGATTCCATGACAACTCAAGGTGCAATATGTCCCTCCTTGGCAAGAGTTTCAATTGCACTCAAGTTATTGCTAGATCTCTGTGCCTGACAACTTTCTATCTTGATATACTTGAAGCAGTTCTATCATTGCTTTAGCTTGTAAGACAATGGCATTTTTTTGTTATCTTTACGTATATCATCTTCTGTGTGTTGGGGCAGTGCTATTCGAGGTTGTGCAGTTCAGCCTGTGCTACCTGTTACGCCAGGGTCTCCGTCTCCAGTGGATTCCCTTGACCGTGATTTTGATGTTCTTTTCACTGCAGAAACTCACAACTTCCCTTGTGCTGTAAGTTTGCTTCATTAAGAATCAGTGCACGCTTTCTTTTCCCTCTCACAATTCCAGGAAGGACAGGATGGCATGGAATCTCATAAAAATAAAGACATAAAAGCACTGTTTGGTGTAGTTTCTGTGTTCTGTTGTATAAATTCATGTCCAGGATGCTCAGCAACTTGCTGAAATGATCATTCTGATGGCGCATTGCTTCTTCAGGTTGCTCCATTTCCAGGGGCTGAAACTGGGGCAGGTGGACGTATCCGTGACACTCATGCAACAGGAATTGGATCTCTAATCGGAGCATCTACTGCTGGTTATTGTGTTGGGAATCTACAGGTGTGTTTCCTTTTTGGTGAGACTATTGAGTCAAGTGTTTTAAAAGGCTTGACCTATTAGGTGGTATATAGACTAACACTATGGTGCTGCCTTTCAGATGGAGGGGTCATTTGCACCTTGGGAGGACAGCTCTTTCATTTATCCACCAAATCTTGCATCCCCTCTCCAGGTATTTTATCTTATCACTCATGGAGGCATTAGAAACTTGTCTAATTGCTGTTTTGTCTTTTCTGTCTTCAACATCTATTTTTCATGATTGTACTTTAGAGGTGAATTATTGACCTGCAATAAAGATAATATGATGGTAAGAGAAGGTTCTATACCAATTTATCTTCCACTTTGACAGAACATCTTGTATGGAATTACAGATTCTCATTGATGCTAGTAATGGAGCATCTGATTATGGCAACAAGTTTGGGGAGCCTCTCATCCAGGTACTCTTTCAAGCATCTGTACATTGTGCTGAAGTGGTCTATACTGGAATGCATGTTTCAGTCTTACTCCTGATATCTTGCTCTTTTTGTTAAGGCCGAAGCTTATTTATTCTGGCGTCTGTTTTTGAATTCGAATGTTTTGCTTTAAATCATGTTTGCTTTTTTGTCTATCTTTTGTTTGGATGTTAATCATCTGTCAAGAAAAACTCTTGAGGGTCCCAGTATATATGGTCTCTTGCCCTTGTGTCCAATTTTGTGGCTTACTTTGTAATCAGACTGTGCTTGAAAGAAACATGTTCCTGTTTTCTCTGGTCAGGGATATACCCGTACCTTTGGTATGCGATTACCCAGTGGTGAGCGTAGAGAATGGCTTAAACCAATCATGTTCAGTGCTGGTATTGGCCAGGTATATTGACATTCTCTTGTAGTACAACTTTCTGTATCCGATTCAAACTTTTTAGTACTTAAGTCATGAGCAGGACCCTATATTGGAGCATTTAGCCTATAGCTCTAGTTTTTAAGGTTGTGCTAGGTATTTTGTATACCAAATTCTATTGGACGTCACCAGATAGATATTTCGTTCAAAATCTGGATTCTTCAGGGGAAGAACTGTCTATCAGTTTTGGGCTTGGATATGGACCTTGGGGAGGAAGCAGTAGGTCTAGTGAGTCTAGAAATGCTGTTACCACTTTTCTGGATGACAAGCATTTTGTTTATGTCAGTGTGTTGTTTAACTTTTCTGCTCATATGAACATGTATTACTTGCTGTCACAGCAAGGACCTTTGACACCTTGTTTGATTGAGAAAGGCTCAAAGCTTTTTTGGGCAATGTTCTTTTGCAGATTGACCACCGACACTTGAACAAGGAAGATCCGGAGATTGGCATGCTTGTTGTTAAGGTACGTCATGCTGCTGTCCCTTGATCTGTTAAGTATGCATTAAGAGTGTCAAGCAGCTCCAGGCGTAGGTAGGTCCAACCTCCTTGTTGCTAATGTTGAATGGGTGTGCTTCTGATGACAGATTGGAGGCCCTGCATATCGTATTGGTATGGGTGGTGGTGCTGCCTCTAGCATGGTATTCCTCCTATTATCAAATTTTACAATGAGCTTGCGTTGGTGTCACATAATTGTCATGATGTGAGTTTTGTTTCTGTTTACATGTTATCTCTGCCTGCAATATTCTGGAATCAGCACATATACATTGTCATTGTGTAGGCAGTTGCGTTCTATTGAAAGTCAACTGCTAAGTTTGATAAATATGTTTTCCTCTGGTCTTCAGGTTAGTGGACAGAATACTGCTGAGCTGGACTTCAATGCAGTCCAGCGTGGTGATGCAGAGATGTCACAGAAGCTTTATAGAGCTGTACGCACATGTGTTGAGATGGGAGATGCTAATCCCATAGTCAGCATACATGATCAGGGAGCTGGTGGCAATTGCAATGTTGTTAAGGAGATCATCTACCCCCAGGTGTGAATTTGTTTTGGTATAATACATGTGACTACTTTTAGTGGGTACTATATTATGCTTTCAAAGATATAATCATCCTTACTGCCTGTATTGTGACTTGATAACAATTTGACATTCAAATGTTTACTTTCTAGTGTTTTGTCCTGTGACTTGTTCAGGGTGCAGAGATTGATGTGAGGTCCATAATAGTTGGAGACGAAACCATGTCAGTGTTGGAGATTTGGGGTGCTGAATACCAGGAGCAGGTAACATAGAAGTCCCATGTTGTGTTGAAGAGTGATTGTAGTCAATACTTTCCTGCTTGCATAGGTTTTCCTCATGTGAAATACGCATTGCTTATAAATGGTTTCATGTCTCTCGCTTAATACTGTTGTTCGTTAATATTTACAGGATGCTCTGCTCATCAGGCCTGAAAGTGAGGCACTTATGCGGTCCATTTGTGAGAGAGAGCGTGTTTCTATGGCTGTGATTGGCACAATCAGGTCAGTAGTTGGTGTGCTGAACAATTTCTGTTGATTTTGAACTTTTCTCATAAGCTTTCAAGGACATTACAAGATCCAACTTGCTCAATCTTGCATTACTGCCAGGTGTCAAATGATGTAAGGAAATATTTTGCTGCTGTACAACCCCACTTGATTGAGGCTGTATGATTATGTATGCCTTGAGTGACATCAATTACCATGTGCCAGTGATTTGCTATTCACCTCCCTTGACAAAGTGGTTGTGGTGCATTGCAGTGGTGATGGTAGAGTAGTGTTAATAGACAGTGCTATGAAAAAGGAGGCTGCCTCTCAAGGACTTCCTCCTCCCATGCCAGCTGTTGACCTTGACCTGGAAAAGGTGAGCTCATATCTATGCATGTCTGATGTCCTATGTGTAGATAAGTTTGTATTGCCATGCACGATGTTTCATGACAATGCTTCTATGACTCAGTGTCTCCACTTACATACGTGATTTGGCAAGTCAGCATGTCTCTTAGTGTCTTGTCATCTGCCATCTGCAGTATCCCGTGCTCTTTATGTTTGCACTTCTATTCTCTCGACGAGTTATAATAGTTTAGAAGTTTAGCCTTCTCTTTTAATCAATGCAATGTCTTTGGCATAGCAATTGAAAAATTGAAATGTGTATGATCTCACAGGTGCTAGGAGACATGCCCAGGAAGAGGTATGAATTCACTCGCAGACAAGAGCCTGGAGAGCCTCTTGAGATTCCACCTGGTCAGACAGTGATGGATGCTTTAAAGCGTGTGCTGCACTTGCCTTCAGTTTGCTCGAAACGCTTCTTGACCACAAAGGTGAGTTGCACTACAATGCTATTGAAGGAGTACTTCGTAGGAACTGCAATTTCTATAAGAATAAAAATATTTGTTTTGGAGAGGTCCTTGCTACCCTCTATCTCTCATGCTGCTTTTGTGAGTCGTCCAATTTATGTACGTGGTAAGTTGTGCTTATGGTTGTCAGGTGAGTTTTGTACTTCACATTCTGGATTTAAGTGTAGAGTTTCTTTATTATCATCAATTGCTTATCAAAAATCTCAGGTCTGACTGTGAAGTGCAACTTGTATGGATCAGGTGGATCGATGTGTGACAGGGTTGGTGGCCCAGCAGCAGACTGTGGGGCCTCTGCAGCTCCCCCTTGCAGATGTTGCAGTTCTTGCCCAGGTTTGTAGCGATGATCATACTTTGCTTGTGAGAGATGGTTGCGAAGTGCAAGTCTCTTGTCACAAAACATGGTATCTTATCACAAATCTAAATGCATGGAATACTTGCAGTTGCTATTGATGTTAGTGCAGGAGTCCAAGCACTGTCATTTCAAGAGAAGCAGTAAATTCTATAGTGAGTTTATTCTTTTCTTCCTGCAGACACACACAGGTCTCACTGGTGGTGCATGTGCAATTGGAGAACAACCCATTAAGGTAAATGCTCATATTTGATGAAAGGCTCTACCATATGTTGTATTATATAATTATCACTGCCAGTTGTATCTGTTGACGTTTTTATTTCAGTAGGACACTAAAAATGGATCTTTGTCCTCTCAGTACATTTCTTTATATTCTTGCTATAGGAAGTAGGTTGCCATTTAGCTAATGTTTCAGGATTCACTTTGCAAGTTTTGCTTGTGTAGTATATGTCCACTAAGTGAGAACATTCAAATTTAAGTTGATTGTTTTAAGATAGTAGAAGATTGTATAATTAAGAATGGTTTTTGGAGTTAATAGAATTGATATATGAGGTGATTGTGATATAAATGACCCATTTGGTCAGAGCAGGGAGTTGCTCTTGCATATGAAGATTGACCTTTTATTTCTTTACATGATCTTTGCAGGGGCTTTTAGATCCAAAAGCAATGGCTCGTTTGGCTTTAGGAGAAGCTCTTACAAATCTTGTCTGGGCTAAGGTATTCATACCACTTTGAAAATGAGGTTTGACCTTTTAATGGCCACTAAAGGAATGATGTTCACAAACACTTTGTTGTCACATTTCTGGGTTGTGTGGATGCTAACTGCTATGAAATATCTAAGAGTATGCTACCTGATGACGTGTATTGTTGTGGTTATCTGTGTCTTTGACCTAGAAATGCCTAACTCTGCGTGTTCTATCTCTTCTCTTTAATAAAAGAGGGGGCTTTCTTTGCTAATGTATTATTCTATATTTTTGTCCAGGTTACTGCTTTGAAAGACATAAAGGCCAGTGGGAACTGGATGTACGCTGCCAAGCTGGATGGTGAGGGGGCTGCCATGTATGATGCAGCTGTAGCATTGAAAGAAGCTATGATTGAACTGGAGGTTGCCATTGATGGTGGGAAGGACAGCTTGTCTATGGCTGCTCAGGCTGGAGGAGAGACTGTGAAATGCCCAGGAAATCTGGTCATCAGTGCCTATGTTACTTGTCCAGACATAACCAAAACTGTCACCCCTGACTTGAAGGTTTGCTATTAATTCCAGTTGTTAAAATATCTGACATGCAAAAGGCTTCTTGGTGTCTCCTGCAGATTACTTTTAGTACCTGCAGGTTTAGGGCAGACTGATAAAATTTATCACATTACCAACATTTGTTGAGCCTTTTTGAAAGAATCTACATTTCATGGATTTGAACATTGATTGCTCATCTCTTAGAGTGGGGAATAGATTTCTCTCCACTTTAAATATGGCTTTTTCCTTAGGATTGGACCTCCTAGTTTCCTGCATACTTTCATTATGGTATTCCATGATGTCATGTGTATCACACCTTGTGTGAGCATTGTTAGCTTATTGTCAGTAGTACACCTTTCATTGTGTTTGATTAATACCATAATGCATATTATCCTGTGGATTTCAGGTTCATGACAATGGTGTGCTGCTGCACATTGATATTGGCCAAGGAAAGCGTAGACTGGGAGGGTCCTGTTTGGCGCAGGCTTATGACCAGGTACTTGGTGTTTCAACTTCGAAGGCTGTGAGTGATTTTCTGTAATTCCTGATTCTTGTTGTTTGACAAGTAATTGGTGTTGTGATTGCAGATAGGTGACACATGCCCGGACATAGATGATGTGTCCTACTTAGGAAAGGTCTTCAATGCTGTTCAGGTGAGCAATGTATTCCTTTCTGAGTTTGAAATATATCTGACTACCATTTTTGTTGTCTGACTATTTTTTGTTATCCGACTACCCTTTTCTAACTACACATGTACATTAATCTGAAGAGCTAATTTATGTCACTCAGCTCAGTTTTTGTTGTTACGAATCTCCTGCAGGCTTTGATAGATAAGAGAGCAGTAGCCTCTGGGCATGATATCAGCGACGGTGGTATTGTTGTTGCTTTACTTGAGATGGCTTTTGCTGGGAACTGTGGTATTGATGTTAATCTGCCAAAGCCAAATCATGACACGCCACATGATGCCAATTTGGCTGCCCTTTTTGCAGAGGAGATAGGTCTCCTACTTGAGGTGTGTACTATTTGCATTTACCCTTTTACCTTGCTAAGTGAAGTCATAAGGCTGGATCAACTACACATCTGCAAAGTGCAATCACACATATCTGAGTTGTTTGTGAATCTAATCTGCGGACACTTTGGAGGAGGTTATGTTTCATATAGTAATTCTCCAAAGTGGTATTTATGAATTGACGAGGATTTGCCCTGCAGGTCGATCACAGCAAACATGAGGCTGTGATGGCAGAACTTTCTGCAGCAGGAGTGGTATGCAATGTAGTTGGACACGTCACCTCTGCACGAAATGTGAAAATTGCAGTAGACGGAGAGGTTGTGGTTTCTGAAACCACTGCATCTCTACACGACATGTGGGAAGAAACCAGTTTTTCCTTGGAAAGGCTGCAGCGACTCGAGTCATGTGTAGAAGCTGAACAGAAAGGATTAAAGCACAGAGAGACCCCAAAGTGGAACCTGTCATTCACACCAACAAGAACTGCTGACAACATCATGAATAGTGCTTCCAAGCCCAAGGTTGCCATCATCAGGGAAGAAGGAAGCAACGGCGATCGTGAGATGTCAGCCATGGCACTGGCAGCAGGATTTGAACCATGGGACATTACAATGTCAGATTTGCTACATGGCCGTGCGTCACTAAAGCAGTACAGAGGGGTTGTATTTGTGGGAGGGTTCAGTTATGCTGATGTGTTGGACTCTGCAAAGGGCTGGGCTGGTACAATCCGCTTCAACAATTCTCTTCTTGAGCAGGTGAAGTCTTTTTGATGTTTATCTGCTGCACTTTGTAGGAAATTCCTTTTAATCTATTGCACCTCTAGCGAGGGTTCTTACTTACGAACATGAATAAGAAATATGAATATTGATGTTCAGAACTTTTGGGAGCTAATTCTGTCTGTTGCTGGTGTTGTGCAGTTCCAAGAATTCTACAACCGACCCGATACTTTTAGTTTAGGTGTTTGTAATGGCTGTCAACTAATGGCTCTTCTTGGTTGGGTTCCTGGAGCGGAAGTGGGTGGCACTTTAGGGTCAGGAGGTGACCCTGTACAGCCCCGATTTGTGCACAACGAATCTGGCCGTTTCGAGTGCCGATTTTCTTCCGTGAAGATTGAAGAGTCTCCGGCTCTCATGCTCAAAGGCATGGCAGGCACAACAGTTGGGATTTGGGTTGCACATGGTGAAGGCAAAGCTCTTTTCCCCGATGCTGGCATTATGGACCATGTAAAGACTTCAAACTTGGCACCAATTAGGTACTGTGATGACAATGGGACAACAACAGAGTCCTATCCCTTCAACCCAAATGGGTCACCTGAAGGAATTGCAGCACTCTGTTCACCGGACGGGCGGCACTTGGCGATGATGCCTCATCCCGAGCGATGTTTCCTTATGTGGCAGTTCCCATGGTTTCCCCAGGAATGGTCCAGTATTGATACTGCCGGACCTAGCCCTTGGTTACGCCTCTTCCAAAATGCTCAGGAATGGTGCGTTGCAAACATGTAGTAGATTATTTATAAAGGTTACCTTTTCCAAGCCAAAGGCTTCTTCTGGTAACAGTTTTGACTCTTGAGGAGTAAATGTGGGGCTTCATTTGCACATGTAAGTTCTGCCCAGTAGCGTACCAAAGGAACAACCCAAGGTGAATTCACTTGTATATCAATATTCGTCCAACAAAGATTTTGACAGGGGTTGTAGTACTTTAGTGCACAATGCTTATGATTTATGGCCCTTCCAACTTGTAAGTGGTGTTCAGCTTCTTTGGCTTTATGGTTTGTGAGAAGCTGATATTGAAGGTTAGTGTTCTTAAATTACATTGTTCATGGTTTTAATTAATACTTGTAGGAGAGTCTATTCAAATCAGTACACCGTTTATGGTATTTAGTGTCACTTACTATTTGGAGTTACATCTTGCTGTAACTATTTATTGAGAATGTACAATTTAACCAAGAAAAGTCATATATGTTCTATAATGTCCGAATCACCTATTCAACTTTCGTGAGTAAAAGTTGAAGTCAAGAGTAAGAATTGTGATATTCAAAACTGTAAGTGACACTAAATACCATAAGTGGTGCAGTTGTGTGGATGCCTCTTGATAAGTAAGGATTACCTACTAGGTAGGTGGTGATCACTCAACATGAAGTACACACTGTACTGCTTGATTTAACACTTTGACTGTTAACTCTCTTAACACTTTTAGAGCCCGATTTTGACCTCTCATACATCTGGTATTTTGATATTGTTTAACGAGAATATACATCCTGTCAAAAGCATTTACGGGTAACACTCCCTGGACTCACTGTGTTGCTAGCACGGAGCAGCTTTAACTTAGATCACTAATTTTGGAATTCAGTAGGGAACCTTACTAAAATAAGCTTGAGCTGGTGACCTGAAAACATTTCTGTGGCACCCACAAAATTAAGGCTTCGAAATCAGTGTGGACTGCAATGAGCACCATAAGTACCTGAGCTGTGAATTGAATTTTTGTTTAACTCCACAGCAGTGTCTAGGGAGGTTTTTGGGCACAACTTAATTGATCGAGATCCTAGTGTTCCCAAGTCCAACTGGTTACATGTTGACATCTTTTGGTTTTTCTTCAATAAATTGAGATATTTTCTACGATTTCCTATAAAATGATCTGTAGTTTTCCTGAAGTCTTGAAGCTCAACTGTTATTTCTCAAACTCAACAGGTTCATCTGTCACTAGGAGCTGGTACTCCCAGTTCGTTGCTCCACAGTGGTGTGAGGGTAAGGTAGACCTGTGTTATTTGGATACTTTTGTCTTTGCACCCAGGTCTCATAGGATATGAAACACGCAATTAGTGCGAGATGATTAGCAAATCCAATTCGTGTATGTAGCCACTTTCCTCATAATTTTGGAGCTCATATGAATATCTACTCCTTATCAAAGTGAAGATTCTCCTACTCATGAAGTGGTCATATAGGTCAATACTAAGTCAATATAGGGTAGCAAAGAAAAGAAAAGAAAAAGGAACGTCAATGTGTAGTTGTACATTGACATGTGAACCTTATGGCGGGACACCGGTGTCTCACATAATTCGGAGCCACAAAATGCATTAATTATTTATTATAGGGTAGGGGGTGTATCTCCTATAGAGAGAGGGGGAAGGTGTTGGCACTTGCATCATTTGCAATGGCGTTGAAGAAGACTCAGGAAAAGCGTAGTCGAGAGCTAAACGAGAGAATGCATGTCCTCATCGGTCATCGTGAGGAGGACTGGAACCAACGTTCAATGTCCGAATTTCAAATTGCCTTTGGACGAGATCGAGAAGTTTCAAGTGATCTTCAATCCAAACTTTATAGCGACGCGCTAGGAACCAATGGTCGGGGAAAACCGACGGCTAGTTCATTATCAGCCGATGGATTTCCCCTCATGGCCGGTCCAAATTTCCAACCATCGGATGGCAATCCGACTGTAATTTCAATCCTCCGGCAATTAGCCGATGGACCAGAAAATGTCCCGGAAATGTAGCCGATTCTTCTTGTGAGTTACTGGATTTCAGTCGGAAGAAGTATTCAAATTTCAAATACTGGCCGATACCCGGGAAATGGTAACCGATACCCTCCGGGTCATGAGCATGGGTATCTGAGTGCAGGCATGTATCGAGGGATGCAGGTTAGGGCTTCGAAGATGAACGGCAACTTGCTCCGCGGCGGCGCCTCCATCCTCCGATGCTCCGCAGAGTGCTCCGCCTCCGTCCTCCGCCCAATGCGCGCTTCGCATCCGCCTCTGTCCTCCGCAATCTGCACAGTGCTCCGCGCAATCTATGAAGAATTGGGGGACCCTTGGCATTCAAGCGGTGAAGGCATTGCTAGGTTCAATTCCTGCCAAGGATATTAACTCTTCAAATTTAAAGTTTTGAACATGCCTTTCTTTTCACTTATTCAAGATTTTGTACTAAGAAATGAATTCTAATAACTTTTCATACATTTTTAAAACAATTAGTGCCGATATGAATTCCATTTAATCGGATATTGGCCAATGAAAATATGAAAATATAGGCAATTGGCCGATTGATTTTACAAAAGACTGGCTCTTGCCGATGTAAATTGGAAAAAATCCGACCCTTCGTAGCAACTACTGGCAATTAGCCACTAAGGCTTCAAAAACTTCCCGAACTTTGCTAGGAAGAACTAATCTTAGAATTCATTAGGGTTTCTTTTGGTCCCACCCAAGTATCTTGCATATTTTTGGTCATGTAGTTAGGTTGAGGCATGGGGAGGTCACTTCATTGTCAAGTTGACACCACGTGCGGACAAAGTTTGCTACCCCTATATTACATGCCATATATAATTTTAAATTTTATGATATTTTTTCTACATATACATAACCATTGATATTATCTTTTGTATATTTTTTTGAAATTTTTAGTTATCTTTATTATTTTTAGTAATTTTTTTAGTTCAATTATGTGTCATTCTAGTTAGAAACGGTATGTTTTATGAAAAAAAAAAATCATCAAATTTAGTTACCACTTTTAACTATGTCATAGGTACTGTGTATATCTACTCATGAAAAAAATTTGATAAAATTTTGATCCATTTTGGTGGTGCAACTTACCAAAAGAAGATTTTTTTTGGTCGCACGTGGTGTTCAACTTGACAATGGAGTGATCTACCCGTGGGTTGAGGCGATTGCCACGATGGTGATTGATGATCCAACTGCTAGTCCACCCAAGGCCAAAGTGGGTCGCCTTAAGAAGAACATGATGATTGTTGATGCCAAAAGTTTCGGCTAGAAGTTGATCCCGGCATTCTTGAGCAAGCGTTCACATGCGTTGGTTGCTTAATGATTAATGATCGGTTTTGTGGTTGTCAATGATCGAAAATAAAAACCAACTTTGAACATCACATTGTGTACATGACGTCGAGATAAGCTCAACGCCACTTTGATCGCCTTCATCCAACCATTTTGGACGTCGACACGGGCTTTATGCGAGAACCAGTGCATTATGGGACACTTGGGTCCTGTCATAAGGTTCATGTGATGTATATTCATCATCTTCTTCTCCAATTCGTGTGGGCTCAGGGAGTAAAGATGACTTAATACCTATGGTTAACAGGTGGACCAATGGTTAGTAATATTAGTTAATTAAATCCAAACGAGTAATGGGTAACCGTACATGAGGTTATTCTAATGATATTGGGGCTTGATTCTTTTCTGGTTTTCTTTTAGTGAGGATAATGTGTGTGAGATATTGGATGGAGATTTGGGAGAGGTGTTCCATAAGTTTATTCACTTTAGGGATTTTAAGATCAGTGAGGTTTTTGATGGAGGCATTATGGATGGCCTGGGGTGTGGACTCTTCATGGGAAACCTAAATGATGTGTGTGGGTGACTATGAAATAAAACCCTCTATATACGGGACATCTATAGAGAGATTATTTAAATAAGTAAATCAATTTAAAGAAAGATTTTTTTATTTTTATTTTTATTATAAGTAAATAATAATTTTAATATCTACTAACATTAGGCTCGAAAGTGGACTCCTGTATTAATACCAAGCTTTGATTTTGATGTAATAAAATGCCTACACTGCATGCACAGTATATAAATCATGAAATAAAGAGGTTTTTATTGCATATATGATCCACTTTCACTTTCCAGCTAGAAAGATATTATAGATTTTATCATCTATAGGATAAAACTCATAATAATACGACCCTACAACACACATCCTTTGAATGAAATAAGGTAAATTGGATGAAACTAGCACATCTAATGTCAATTTTCCTTTAGACCTCAAAGGCCCTTCTTGTACATCTACCTTTAGTTCAAAATTCTTAATATCCTTTTTAAATGTACACACTAGAGAGAAAAAAAAAACTTCTCCCTTATATATACTGTGTATGCTAATGCCTCAAATAATACCCCTTCCTGCACTCATGTTCATTCATACACGGGTATGCAGAGTCCACCCCCCGGTATGGATGGTACCTCTAATGTTGGCTGTAATAATAATGGGGGGTTTTGTTGTCCATCATTCTTGTGTCAATGCAGCTTGGAGGGCATTGTATTTTGCTTGTTTTCTTGTAATGTCGGTTTGCGGGAATCAATCGTTGCAGTAAGTGAATTGAAATGTTTGAAATCGTTGGGGTGTGGTAGGAATGGGGGTTGATCGGTTGGTGTAGTGCCTAGGAGGCATAGAATATCCGGGCGAAGTCTAGCTAGGCATTTACATCTTAGGAGATAGCATGAACATGGTAGGAGCCATGTAGGTATGGTGTTGTTTGGTGGAGTGTCTTGTATTTTACCTACATTTGTAAGTGTAAAGCATCTGGTTGTGGAGTAGGCTAACAGTGTTTTGGCAATTGCATTTACTACCTTATTATGCCGGTTGGTGTGGATATTGTTGATGTGTTTATTTGTGTAGCATGATAGTAAGTGTAGGCAAATGTCATTTTCTCTGAGTGGGCAAAGGTACAAAGTGGAAAATGGTCTTGTTTGAATGCATGTTTCTTTCGATAATTACCCACAAAATTTCCGTAGGGGAAGTTGAGAACTTGGGTGATTTGTGCATTTGTGATCCATGGTGCGTCCCATGAGAAATTGGACACTTTGGAGAAGAGGTCGTCGGTGGATAACCATTTTTGTACGTTTGGTATGGTGTTGGTGGCATGTGATATGAGGGCATTTGCAATTACGGAGGTCATATAGGTCATATAGGACAATTACCCCAATCATGCTGATTACGATATCTATAATAATTAACATATATTGAACATGTACTCCAATCTCATTTGAACACATGTCTTTTTGGTGTCTGTTCTTAGATTTACACCCTAACCACTTACCACTTGAATATAGGTGTGTAGATTACCTATTGCTATGTATGATATAGGCACATCTACCATAATGGGTTCAGTGATTATCTCAATTAGTATATGTTACTTTTTGGCGTTACAAAGTACAATGACGTCTTACTCAAGAGTTCAAGTTTTACTAATGGAAGTTCAATAGGTTGTTTAGACATTAAATAGAATATAGATGTCTTTGCTTGGTAAACTATTACATTCTTATCAAATAGTTATAGCACTGCGTAACTCCGAATAGTAACATGCACTAATTGGAATAATCAATGTACTATATTTTGTACTTGTTCCTCTCCCAAGTTTGAACTAGACTAAGGGTGTGGGAAGGAGGGAGCTCCACCTTTAAGGTAGATGAGGCTAATGTGGACACCTCCAACTTTGTAGAATCATCCAGCTGGTGGATTCGAGCATTAGAAGCTTGAGCAGGTTAGCAGTTGCAAACCAAGACCAAAGAATTTGAAATTGTTGAAATCGGAGTTGAGGAAGGTCTTGATCTAGGCTCTGGAATCAAAGATTCTCTACTTCCCAATGTGATGTTATAGGGGGGAACTCTTTTATTATTCAATGTTGTCTAAGTGGACATCATCATTAGCAAATTCTACATGGGTCATTGGCCAATGAAAACCAAGTCTAATGCACATACATACCGTGTCATATTTCTAAAGTGGTCACATTTAAGATAAAATATTGCCGAATTGTTTTTCCGTTATAAAATACCCACAATGATGGGTGTAGTTTGACTTTTGCAAAACTAACTAACCCAAATATCAGCATGGTGACGGCTAAATCACCATGTATTACTCACCCACCAAATTAGAACAATTATACCGCCAATTAAGAGCCCAAAATAAGTGTCCGAGTAAGAAAGCTAGCCGAATTAGCCTCATCTACCTTAGGTCCTTCACGGTCCTTACAAAGACACCTTCCCCCATGTAGTTCGATCATTTTGCACATAAAGCAAGTAATTATATTCCATAGAGGAAGGACACCGCTAGGCATATGGTACCATGCAAAAACGTTGAGGCGCAGCATAGTGATGATTAGTTTGGGGACACAAGTGATTGATGTTTTGGGTGCCATATTTCTCTTTCCGAATCCGAGAAGTGGACACTTCCCAAAGGATGAGGTAGATGGGTCTTGAATAGTTACTTGTTTCCAAGTAGCCCATTTCTCCTAAATTATGAAACATGCAATTAGTATGAGATGGTTAGCCAATCCAAGTCAAGGCCGTAGTCACTTCCTTCATAATTTTTGGAGCTCATATGAATATCTTATTCATTGTCAAAGTGAAGATTTCTTGAGTTCATTAAATGGTCATATAGGTCCTCCCTGCCCCACTCACCCCCCAAACTATGCTGACTATTGAGCCTATAATAATGATTGTATTTAGAGCACGTGGTCTTATCTCTTCTGAGCATATGTTTTTTGGTGTCAATTCTTGGAATCACACCTAACCACATGTACCACTTAAAAATAGGTGTCCAATCAAGAAAAGTAACCAAATAAGGGCCATTTTACCTTACAAGGAGGAGCTCACTCATGAGGTGGTGTCACACGTATGAAAACATTGTTTTGGGAACACGGTTCGGGAGGCCAAGGTAAAAGGGTTTAGCCTTGATATGTTCCTAACCATGCGAAGCTTTGTTTTTAGGTCGGTCCATCTTTTTTGGGGTAGAAAGGTCCGTTTTTAACTTTGACCTTAGACATAGTTTTTTTTAGGTTTTGAAAACCACAATCTTCACTTGGAGATGAAATAAATGTTAGGGAGTGAGCACGTCAAGTATACAAAAAAGTGCTCTGGTATACTAAATCCTAAAAGTAGTGAATGCCTTAAATTAGTAGCAAAGTGTTGTTTAATATGGATTTGTTTTTCATGGTGCCCTCTATTGTTGTGTTAAGTACTCAAATATAGAATATCAAGATGATATTTTCAAAAAAATCATTAAAAGTACTTCTTAAAAAAATATGGCTAAATATGGTTTTGGATGTAAAGTTCATGACCTTAAATAAGTTGGATTTATTTATTTTATTTTATTTTAATATTTTTAATATTCCTTGAATTCATTATAAACTTGAGGGAAACATGACTAAAGTTTGTAAAAAATATCAAGTTAATGCAATTTTATCATGTTTTAAACAGATTTTAGACAATTACGTGTTCAATACATCTACTTGCACCACCTTCTAAAATATGTAGACTTTTCTTGAGATTTTTGTTTTGTCAACATATATTTCTTGCTTTTGAAGATCAATGTGTTTTTTCACATGTTTATTTAAAAAAATTCTTGACAAAATTTAAAGTTAGTGTATAGTTTTGAATCACTTTCACTTAAACCTATGCATGATAATGCAGTTGTATACTTGACCGTGCTAGCACCCCAATAAATGCATGTTTTCAACTCAGACATAAAATTATTCAAAGGAGTAACCTTGTGTTCTTTGTCAGAGAAGAACAAGTTGAATATCTTTGAACAACCGAAAATTTATTCTTGACAACACATATTTTTCAGCTTGAGTTTAGACATACACAAGCATTCCGACTAGATCCAAGGTTGAGCTAAGAGGATCTCACTGGTAGCACTGTAGTGACATTCTAAAGTTGACCTTTGAATGGAAAGAGAACCTACAAGGTCATTTAACAAATGAACCTTATGGGGCATTCCCACCTGACATTAGTTAGAAGTAGTTTTAGTCTAAAAGGGGTTTTAGTTATCTAGGGTTCACACATACGGTTCTTTTTAGTGCCGAGCCTAGGTGGCAAATGATGTGGCATGGCTTAAAAGTGGAGGTTTTAAGCCTCAACCACCGACCCTCCCATCGGTACCTAAACATGAGGCAAGAATATAGGAGCTTTAAAAGTGTCGCCTCCCACCCTTGTGATTGGTTGCTTTTTAGTCTTAGCTATGAGGGCACGAGGAGCCCCATTAACAAAAACCGATGGTAAGATAGATGAGTAGTAAGGCATTTGGGGATGGGACAAAAACTACCCAACATGTCATTGCTTGGTAGATAAAACCATGAACATGTGTGAAAGCTACTTAACTAAAACCTACTTGAAAATCTCCGGAGCAAGTTCTTGTAGGTGCATTGGGATAGTCGGATGCCTCCGCTATAACCGAGGGAGCTTTACCCGGTTTTTAGGAAATACTTTGGGTCTTAACTAAAGTCAGGTGGGAAGGGGGCATTAGTGGTGGGACACTGGTGTCCCATAATACACCGGTTAAACCCTAAAGCCCATGTCGACGTAAAAAATGATCAGTTGAAGGCGATCAAAGTGGCATTGAGATTATCTCGACATCCTGCACACGTTCTGATGTTCGAAGTTGGTTTTCATTTTCGATCACTGTTGTAATGTAACTAGAAACATTGATGGATGATGTGAATATTCTAACCACATGTGCTAGTGTGTAAGCAGAACATGATGGGAGCTAGACAACTCCCAATTGAAGATGGATGGATTGGAGTTAGACAACTCCACATTTAGTGCATTGGAATTAGACCATTCCAGATTGAGAACATGTGCATGAGAGTTAGACAACTTTGGACGCTGTGCATTGGAGTTAGACCACTCCAGATTTAGAAAGTGAAAGTTGGATGCTAACCACAAAACCAGTCACCAAGGAGGCTGCGATTTATTTGGGACACCAGTGTCCCGCCATAAGGTTCAAATGTTATGCCCAAGGTGTAGGTCTTGTGAGGGTTAAAACCATTGGTTCCAATTGGAGTCGAAAACAAACATTTCTTCTCAAAGTAAGAAGGATTGACATTCTCAAATACCTTGGGCTACGGAACACCGTTTTGGAAACGGTGTTTTCCATCATGTGTGATTCACCCTTCACCGGAGTGTGTCAACAAGGACACGTGATGTAGGACAAGAAGGGAGGACTCCTCAGGACACGGAGGCTGTCAGCAGACTTGTTCACATTTACAGTCGACTTCGAAGTTACTGGGTGTGTTATTACTAAGAGGACAAACACTCACTATAAGAGGCACACTACGGTCACTAGTGCACCGTTTATGGTATTTAGTGTCACATACACTATTTGCGTAGGGCCTAAACTAGATGCCTAGAGGTCTCAAAGTGTCACGTCAACTAATTGTCAATATGATTTCATTTGTTAACATAAATAATTTTCAAGTGAAAACATATCTACATTATGACATTTAGAGTAGCATATTGGGATACTTTAGATGATAGTTTTGCGTTTCATTGTGTAAGGGAAAGATTTTTTTGAGTGTACTAATGGCAAGTGTCATGTGTTGACATTTTAGTATGCAAGAGGAAGATATTCTTGAGCATACTAATGGCAAGTGTCGTTTGTGTCAACTTATAGACCATTGTGTAACATAGTCATGCACTTCATAACACTATTGACCATACCGTAGGCTGATAGCAGATTGGACAAATTTTGCCCAATAATTAATTAATTTCAAGAAAAAGGCTTAGGTGGTCGGTAAAATTATGAAACATTAGGCAAATATGTATATGTATATGTATATCTATTCATTTAGGATGCAGATCATACCCTACATACAAGTTCATTTATTGCAGCTTATTTTTCATTCGTTCATGGCGGCTAAGTACGTGATGTTAGCCTTAGGGGTTTAGCTTAAGCCGTATTAGTGTGCTAATTAGTGTTATGAACAATGTTTTCTATCGTTTTGTGCGCATGTGCGGTAGAGGTTGTTTGAGACTTAGCAAGCAATGCCTAAGAGCCAGAGACAAAGCAATCATGTGTTTCATCCCATTGACAAGGATGAGAGATTATTTAGCATTGCAAGTGATATTGAAGTTTTAGATGCCCAAGTTGAGAGAGACCACCTTGGGAAGATTGGAGAATTTCTTAAAATCTAGGCATTTTGATGATTATTTTTTCTTTCATTTAGACCGTCTAGCCCATTAATTTCTAGATAAATTAGGCTTAATTATTTTTAATTATTTCCCACCCAACAACTTATCAGCCTACTTTTACTCATGCCAAGATATTAGTAAGCGCACTTGAACACCAAGTATCATGAGGTGACACTTACGGTGAAGTTATTCATCATTAGTGTAACCTAGCATGCACCTCAAAATAGGGTAAGTGACACTATTACACATGTGACACTAAGGGATATTTACACCGTGGACCATGAAGTCATCCCAAGGCCCTGTAAAATCTGTGATTGGTCGTTGAACTCGTCCCAGGATCACTTCAGTTTCCACCAAGGGAAAAAAAGTCAGAGTGACCATGGATTTCGAGGTCCCCAAAAGACAAATTTTAATGCCTCCATTATCCACTGACATGGTCCAATAGATTTTGCAGTGAGAGAGGCAAAAGAGATGCTCTTGTAGAAAAAGGCAAGGGCCCATGGCAGAGAAATACTATTATATTTTTTTTAACGATTATCATTTTTGGGAAGAGAAGATGAAGATAAGAGAAGACACAAGAATGGTCGAACTTGAATGTTTGGGCATATACTTAAAAAAATCACCACATTCACTCTTCGGTGCACGGTCATTCCCTCTTGGTCCACGTTCGGTTTACACCTACTGAGGAGGGCCCAAAGACTTTGTAAAGTGATTTCAATCAAAACAAATCAGACCATGGAAGTTGGACCATCAAGTCGGACCATGAAAGAAAAAGGCCATCGTCCATGGTCCGACTTCACGGTCCGTGGTGTAAACCGGCCCTAACTACCATGAACGGTGTTGTAGTACCATTCCCCGAAAACAAACTTCTTAAGGTCACGCAAGTATGCTCAGACACCCGTCACCGTTGGGACTTAAATACTCGGGCAGACCTAATTAGTACTAATTAGAAAAATTAATTTTTTTTTTTTTCTCGGTGATGGGGAAGCTGGTAAATTGGTGTCAGGGTTTTTGAATACTGTGTAGACGGGTTCATGAAGTACAGTACATTTGTGTGTGTGTGTATATATATATATCTATATATCTATCTCAGTCAAGTGGCCTGGACTCACCTCACGACCCCAGGCTTCTGTTAGTTACCTGTTTACATCTTTCGTGTGCAAGTGCAAGTGCAATAACAAAGAGCGTACCTGGTGTTTTAGTACAGCCGGTGGGTGGTGGTGGTGGTGGTGGTGGTTCTTCTTTACTTTTCCCTCGATGCCCATGAAAACTTTTAACACGGGCAGTAGATTGATGGATGTAGCGGGGTTCCCGAATCCCGACGTACACTCGAAACTCTGTAGTATCACACCTGTGGCAACCAAAGTGCACGTGATATTACGGAGTTCTGTAGCATGTGACATTACGGAATAACACAAAGTGTAACATTTTAATGGTGTAGTGTGGTCCACTCCACTTGGTCTTCCCGGGCGATGTGGCAAACGCATGCATCAACATTCAACAAGTTGAAGAAGAAGAAGAAGAAGAAGAAGAATAAGAATAAGAAGGTGACACTCCACATATTGACACATGGCACGATGCGAGGGTGTGGGTTGACTTCTTTGGTGGTTTGGATTAATGAAAAAAATCGTGATATAAGGGAGAGAAGCGTGACAACAAGGAGCCCTAAACCCCTAAACCCTTGCAAACCCCTCTCAAGCCCCTAAGTACGTTGTAAAATTGGGGGTGGTCATTGTAGACACCCATCATCATATGTAAATTAGGCAGCCTATAGGCTACGACAAGGCCAAGTGAGCATTGGTATAAACACCATTTCAAAGTTCCAAAGTTCCAAAACACTCAACCGTCAACGACAACATGTTGAGCAAACAGTTTGGAGATGGGTTGAAACATTGATTCACATTATCAAGGTCTTGACCTAACATTATCAAGCAGTGCACATTCGTTCATGTGGGTCCCGAGTATACAACCATGTGATGTCGTAGCTAATGTGAATTCAAATTAAATTTGCACTAGTTGCAGCATCCCATGGTTATATTCTCGGGGCCCACATGAACCAACGCGCATTGCTTAATAATCTTATGGGCGCCCGCTTTTTGGGTTAAAATAACGGTATGAATTACAATTTTCTTTAAGAAAATAAGAAAATAAATTATATATATATATATATATATATATATATCCAAACTGTCCAAATGTGCAGTAGAATAGTTTATATAGCTTCTGTCAAATGGTGAGGGCAACCAGAGCACATATGCCTGGTGAGCTTAGCATGTGAACAGAGCCTTTCACTTTCGGGCAGCACGTAACTACAGAGAATTTTTTTTCCCACAACTGCCCGGATTGAAGCGTTTCAATCTTTTTTGCCACATCGAAATTGCCCACACTACACTGTATATTGTATTTAGTCTCATATGGTATGATATGTCATTGTGGTAACTACACTGAATATGATATTTAGTGTTTGATACACTAAATACGAACGCATACACTAAATGTCATTAACCCTATGAAAGTAATTAACATTAACTGTAAACTCAAGCACTAAATATCAACTATGGTAATATGTGGAAGTTACAGGTTTGATATTAGTGTTAGTAAGGATACAAAAAGAATGCCATCGGTTTCGGCATATGAGAAATCAGCGAGCAGGAAGGTGGGGCGTCATCCCTAAAATCACAAGTCCAATGAAATCCATGCTTCACAGGAAGGGAGGTGGCAGTAGGGAAGGTCGTAGCACATTCATGTCTAACATTAATTGTCAAGGAATTGAAAATTAGTGTTGAGCAAGGTAGGGTGATAACAACATTAAATATAATCAAACACTAAATATCATATTTAGTGTAAAGACACTTCTCATGAACGAGTTTAAACACAATATTCATTAAAATGAGAGTTTTCCAGTGAATTGAGAGTACATAAAGCAAATTATTAATCCATGAATGAAATGAAAACCACTGGAAAGTTGTAGAGTACAAGTAAAAAAAATAACATTTGATTTTCCGTCGTAAATTCTGCCATAGTTTCCATTAAAATGAGAGTATGTTAAGCTGGGAAATCGACTCAACCTAAATTGACAACATATTGTCCTCATTTAGGTCGACTCAACCTAAATTGACTAACATATTGTCCTCATTTAGGTCGACTCAACCTAAATTGACTAACATAATTGTCCTCATTTAGGTCGAATCAACCTAAATTGACAACATAATTGTCCTCATTTAGGTCGATTCAACCTAAATTGACAAAATATTGTCCTCATTTAGGTCGACTCAACCTAAATTGACAAAATATTGTCCTCATTTAGGTCGACTCAACCTAAATTGACAACATAATGTCCTCATTTAGGTCGACTCAACCTAAATTAACAAAATATTGTCCTCATTTAGGTCTACTCAACCTAAATTGACAACATAATGTCCTCATTTAGGTCGACTCAACCTAAATGGACAAAATATTGTCCTCATTTAGGTCGACTCAACCTAAATGGACAAAATATTGTCCTCATTTAGGTCGACTCAACCTAAATGAGTCGATTTCCCAGCTTAACATACTCTCATTTTAATGGAAACTACACGTTTGAAGTATAATCTAGTATTTATCAACCTAACATGACTTTTAGGTGTCCAAATGGCCAATATTATTTTGAGAGGATCCCACTCTCTCAAAATATTGAATATCGTGTTTTTACAAGTATTGTCATTCCAACAAACTTCCAGTTCATGCACTTGTGCAAATGAGTGTCTACGTGTCACTGTGGTAGCATTGTAACAATACAACACTAGTGTCACTTTGGTAACGTTTAGTGGTGACACTACATGGGCGGTTTACGACTAGTGTTGAGCAAGACAAATGGGATTGGTGACACTAACTACAATATTTTAGTGTAGTGACTCCATCAGCTAGCGGGTCCAACTGACAAATGAACGAAGGGTCCTTGTTCTCCATAAGTATGTTATATATATATTTCTATCATAAGTTAATGTACAAGAGAGGTGATATGCCAATTGGGACAAAGGGCACGGCACCCCGGACCTCATGCCAAAGAGTATTCTAAATAAAGTATTCCAAGTGGGTCCGGGTGGCATTTTGTGGTGTGACAACATGCATAAGTTTAAGTAGATAGTGGGAAACCTCCTTCTCAAGGGTTGGGCACATGGCATGGGCTTCCACAACCCGGGTGGCCCTTGAAGGATCTGGAGTGAAACGGTGAAAAGTAGAAACTAAATGTGATAGTTGGAAATATAGGTACAAAACTATTCTTACCCTTAGGTAGAACAAAAACGATGTGTTTATTGAGTTGGGGTGAAACATGGTTTGCGTTTTTATTATATTTTGTAGCATGCGCGGTGTCTTGCTTTGGCTGTAGCCTTTTTGTTGTTGTTGTGATGTATAGTTGCTAGCCTGGTTACCTTGTCTCCCCAACGGCTATAAACAACTACATGGCAACAAAGTTGGGGCCATGTGCCCGAGCCTTTAGAGGGCGACATTGCGGTGGTGCCAGTTCACGTGTACTTTAACCTTAAGTAAGTGGTGCTACGACTGGGCTGCACCGTTTGTGGTAATTACAGTAGAGGCGCCCATAATTGATCACTTAAGAGATTTTGCGCCAAATCTGGAGAAGTATAAGGTAGAGCAAATTTCCCGTGTACGAAGATAGAAATCAAGAGGATTACAAATTTTTTGTAACTTTTGTTGCTTAACTTGAAATTTTTGTGAATTTTTGAAACCAAAAGTTGGCCCGAACATATTACCAATGTCTAGAGACTGCCATAACCACTCATTCCTCCTCAACTTAGCACTCAAAATTAAGACATATGTCATGGCACTATTGGTTGCAACATGATCAAAATTTAGTCCAGGCTTGATAAAAAATCAACCTTAGCCTAATCGGAATTCTAATACCCTATAGATTGTTGATGGGGTGGTGATCAGGTATAGGTGCCTCTACCATAGTGCTCTTTCGCAAGGTCAACCAACTCATCTCCTTCTGAGTTCTCATATGCTTCCCACACCGTAAGGTTTTTCCCGGATGGGAGTCAACCAACTCTAGAGAGAAGTCACTAAGGACACCTTAGACACCAGGAGCTCTTCCAATCCTTTGTTTGTTCCACATAGAAGATAGAAACTCAATAGGAGTCATAAGAACTACATGGCATGTGGAAGCTCTCCTGATCCACTGCTCATTCCGAACATCATCCAAGCAACTTTAGAGATGATGGGTGATTCATGACTACTAAGCCATAAGGAGCCCTCTCGATTTTCTGCTAAAATAGTGGAAGTATATAGTCTAGGAATTGTGTTGCTATTTGGATTGTAGCTTATTTCCTAGTTAACTATACATTGCTTGATGCAATGCACAACTTGTGTTAGAGATTTTATGAATAAGTTTGTGTTTTCTAAATCCCAATTCTATTCTCCACATATGCTTCATTTTATATATTTTGTTGAGTGTAATTTAGTCAAGTGCAATGGATGGGGAGACCTCCCAATGTTCACGGAGATGAACCTTGTTGTAATAATCTTTCGTCAAATTTGTAGGACACTTTACTACTTCATATTTCTTAGAAATACTTGTGCTTTTAGTTGAAGCAAGAATATTTTGGGCTTCATGAGTCCCTCCAATCCCATTCTTGTTTACTACTATCCCATTTTTGGATAAAAAATGGGATCAACCTTGATTAAGGGTAATCGGAAGTGCACATTTTTTGATTTCTTAACTGAATACATAGGTCCTTCCACTTGTGTACATTATTGAGTGTGGAGTAGGTGATATAATTTAAAGACATAGTCCAATCTCTTTTGTGTCTTATGGTGTTCGTTCTTTGATCCTCTTCTGACAAAACACCAATCAAATATAAGCATTTGATTAAGAACAAATGATTGAATAACACGTGCATGCGTTAGGTAAGCCTTTCACACCTATTGTTGTGGTTTATCATTTGGAGTTACATATTGCTATAGCTTTTTACCAATGAGAATCTATTTTTACCTAGATAACATAAATAAATAGTATGTACACTAAGGAGCATACCATAATTTATTTGGCAAAAAATGACACTCTTAGTAGAAAGTTATAGGCTACACAAATGTGTAACTCAGTTGTTAAACCATGGTAATAGGCGTAAAAGGTTTAGCTACATTGATTTGTGCAATTAGGTTGACCCACACTAATTGATCAACATTCCACACTATTTTGAATATATATTATTACAACACCAAAATTTGCAATGTAATAAGCAAATTTATAAGTTTTTCCTTATGATATGATTTAACCCAAAGTAATGTGCATGACTACCCGTTCTTGAAGTCAACATAATTTCACACATCAATGTAGATATAAGGCAATACACAAACCTTATTTGGTTATATATATAAATCGTTTGAGTGGTGTGTGGCACGGGGACGTCACTCCATTGTCAAGTTGAACACCACGTGCCAACAAACTTTGCTACCCCTATATTACATGCCATAGATAATTTTAAAAATTAGGATATTTTTTCTACATATACATAACCATTGATAGTATATTTTTAATATTTGTTTTGAAATTTTCAGTCATCTTCATTTGTGTAGTAATTGTTTTGGTTCAATTCTGCGTCATTCTAGTTAGAAACGGCATGTTTAATAAAAAACAAATCATCAAATTTAATTATCATTTTTTACTATGTAATAGGTGCCGTGTATATCTACTCATGAAAAAAACTGATAAAGTTTGACTCATTTTGGTGATGCTTTATGTAAAAAGTAGGATTTTTTACATGTAAAGTGTTCACACGTGGTTGTTCAACTTTACAATGGAGTGACCTCCCCATGGTGTGTGGTTGATTTAGATCTGAAACTCAACAAGATTTGTGTTACATAGTCCAACGTACATGATGTCCTTAATTTGTCACATTTCCAAAATAAAATGATAAGTGTTTTTTAGAGCTTTTTATCGAAATCAAAAGTATAAAGGTCGTAGTTTGACCAAGTCAACCATTTGAGAACAACACAAACTGAAACCGGACCAAAAGCAACAGCGGTTGTTGTGGTGTCCTTAAAATTTGGATTTTCAATGATGCCCTATGCTCCTTAGTTCTTGTCGGCTTGATGTGCACACATGGGCTTCTTGACATGGAGCATAAACTCCTCAAATACTTTGACTTAATTCCGCACAATGTACATTTGTATGTTATACATCATATAGGGCCCATTCACATGGGTCCCAAGTCACTTGAGGTCAATCCGTGCAATCTCAGCCGTTGAGAGCATGGAGTTAGTTGGGACTTACCACTTTGCGCATGTCCTACGTCCCAAGGATGACATGGATGTCTACATGGCAACAATTTTTGGAGCTGAGACTTGGGACTTGTGTTTTGAGAGTTCAATCGAGCAAAAAGCTAGACTCAACTCTCAACACTGTCCCGCAATTTGTTTTGCATAATATAATCAAGATCTGACTTTAATGATAATTAATCATATTTGAATGGGCCTTGAGGCTCAAAAGTTGGAAGTTGGCCTCCATGTTTGGACTTGTGAACATGAGTGGGACTTGGGACTTAGGACTTATAACCATCCTACAAATTTTCACAACTCTAGTCACCACCTTCATCTTTGGTGAACCTGGTAACTTGTCTCAAGAATCAACCACATAAGTTAAAACAATAACAACACATCAACAAGACATGCTATACCCTTTATTAAATGCTCTTAATCTTGTTTAACATCCAAATAATTGGCCTTGGTATAATCTTACACTAGTAAAGTGAGCCTCCTTCTTCCAAGGTGATGTCCTTGGCAACCTATAGCTTGCCCAAAGTAACCACATGCCTCATCATCTTTGCATGTAGACTCATTGCTACTTTGACAAGATGTAGTAGGTTTATTAAGCAACATTATTTTCTTTGTATCTAGCCAAGGTAATGCCTACTATCACTCGGCTATCTCTCAACCTAAGTCGTGGCTATTGCCTTTTATCATTTACTAGTTACAACTATAGTCATTTCATACTCTCAGTCTCCATGGTTCCATTCAGACTATTGGCTTTCCATCTGCACTTAGGATTTATTCACCTCTTTATCATTTCACTCATTCACTATTCACTATTCACATTCTTCTCTCACATGTCATCACCGTCTCTCCAGACCTTTTATCTTTTACTCCCTTCCTCTCCCTTACATTAGGAATAACATCCCTCATCACTTGTTTGTTAAACTTAATCCTTCACTAAGATGCATTGCCAAATCACTCATTCATTGAATTCCTCATGAACTTTAATCAGGTTTATCAAACTCTTAATGACTCACTCCCCAAAATCATGTTTATGGCCAATGTTGTAATGGAAGATCTTTCATTCACTCTATAATACAAATCACAACTATTGAACTTCCACTTCAAATGCATCCTAGTAATTGCTCATCAAAGTCATTCAATTACTCTCAATATCAAAGTATCCAAAAAAATCCAGAGTTTAAATCACCAGGCTCTTGTTTAACTAACTTCTTATCCTCAAGTATCTCACTTGGGATTTCTTATTGCCTACTCATCTAAACTTGATTTCTGAGCTTTGGTGATCACATAAAAATCAGATCCTATGCTATGTTGACATTATGCCTAATTTATACTTATGAAAATAACATGTCTCTTCCATGGCCAACCTTCTCCTTATAGAGTCAGAAGAGAGCAACAGGAGGTTATAGGCATCAACTAACTTGAAGCGGCAAAAACCTCTTAATCTCACTATGGATGAGATTCTAACTACTAGTTGTTGGATGAAAGACACTGAACTTCGAAAATTGCCCGCTCCGACCATGGTGCAGCCAAAAAATGTGGCTTACATAGCCCCACACTCATGCTCATGTCCTAGCTTCTCTCATCCTTGTGACACTAAGTTTGGATCCTTAAGAGTCTTAGATTTGTGTGTAATTCAACATGATTTTTTAGAATCTAGAATTGCTTCTTGACTTAGTTCTAAGGATTCATTGATACCCTTCCACCTTTTTGGCACTAAACTAGATTCCAATTGACGTAAATATTAAAAATCACAAGAATTGTATTATTGATATGCTTATTTTATTATATCACAAGTTGATGTCTAGAACCCAGTTCCTCGTGAAGGAAACATGAGCAAACAAACTAAAACTAAAGTATATTCAACCTCGATTGGACAAAAACTCTTAGAGAGGAAAGGAAAGAAAAACTAACACCAGTGATATACAAACATGAATTTGAGTCAGTTGGTCCTAATATGTTAAAGAGTCCCTTGGATTTAGGTGGATGAAATTTTCACAAGAAAATTATGTGTTTTTGGTGTCCATTCTTAACCTCAATGGCTTTATATATCACTCGAATACATGTGTCTTTGAAAAAGAAAGGGACTACATAATTCATGGATATCTTATAGGAAACTCTTTGCCTTCATTGACCCCCAATATAAATAGGATACCATTGGAGGCATATATGGGCCAAAGTCAAAGGCATCCCCTTCATTTCACTAAAAGGAGGGGGGGTCTGACACCACTTCGACGCTATGTGAACATTATAAATGTCAAAGTGGTCAAAATCTCCCTACCAAACCATGAGTTTTTTTGAGAGTCTTTAAAGGAAACTCTAAATTGTGACTGTACCCAACAATAAATCACCTTCAACAATAGATCATATTTACGTGAAGGTTATAAGTAACATAGGGTGTTCTCCAAATAGAATTGAAGGAATATCCTTAAAATATCGTCAAAGTTTACATTGGAAGAACCACTCCATAGGTATCATGCCCTATATCACAACTCCTCCCACATGATACCTCTTGTACACAGATGGTTGGTGCACCCTCCTAGGTAGTGAACTCTATGGGCTTATGAATTTGCTAATGTGCTCTTGCAAATATTATTTTGTTACAAACCTCCACACAATAGGTACATTGAGTCACCTTATTAAACCAAAAATACTAACTAGTTAACAAATTTGAGCACACAATCCAATTTCTTTTGAACGTATGCATAATATGTTTTTTTGGTGTTTGAGTTCACCTAACTACCCACCTCTCTCTCTCTCTCTCTCACACACACACACACACGCACCCACACACACACACACACACACACACACACACACACACACATATATATATATATATATATATATATATATATATCTGTGTGTGTGTGTGTGTGTGTGTGTGTGTCTGATTAAGATAATTAAGGTCACTTACCGTAAGTCTACATAATCACAAAGACCAGTAGGTACTAAGGTTCAAGTTTCTTGCACTCAACTTCTAAGGTCTTTGACAACATGTGAGACTTAACTTAACTTCTAAGCAGTGGACGGCGGAGATCAGGGGAGGAGGGTTACATCGGTCAAATCCGATGGTCGAGAAAGCACAAGCAACGTGGCCTCACCAGAAGCCATAAGCTGCTTTCATCGCCCATAGACTTCTTCTCGAAGACCAAAACGAATCCTAACCAAAATTGTCTAAACTTTCATCTGCCCAATTCAACAATTATTAAAGAAATTTTGCATCTTTATTGGTAGATCTTATTTGTAAAATTAGGATTATTCACAAAAAAATTATTCATCCACGTTTCCCAAAATCATAAGATTGTAATGTAAAGATGTACGCCAATATGGTGAAGTAGAGGTGGCTGCCCAAAAATATATAAATAAGTAACCAACATCAGGCAATCCAAGATGAAGTTGAGCTGGTTGCGTGGCCGGTTGGCCCTACCTTGTTCAAGAATCCTCTTGATGCAGGGTGGGGTTTACTGCCTACCTTGTGGTGGGCTCTTGGCTTCCTATCTAGATAGACAGAAAGATAGATAGAAACTCCGGTCCCTTTTTAGCAAGGGGCCGGCGTGAATAAAGTGGATGTTCGTAATGTCAATGACCCGATGCCCACCGGGCAAGGGGACATTGGGGCAATACTACTCTCCCCTTTCGAGGATGGGCACTATAGTGACACACTATACTAGTTCCTAGCTAGCCACTAGTGCCTTGAAGATACCGGACATGGTATCCCCCCAAAGGGCTTTGAGGTTCCCACACAACAAGGTCCAAGGACCCCCCACCATAGTTGGGTGGACTAAGGTGGTGAGCACCACTCCGGCATGGGGAATAGAACCCACAACCTCCTCATTGGGGGCCATGAGCCCTAACCA
The DNA here is from genome assembly GCA_950295325.1 of Polytrichum commune. NCBI lineage: Eukaryota > Viridiplantae > Streptophyta > Polytrichopsida > Polytrichales > Polytrichaceae > Polytrichum > Polytrichum commune. The sequence goes on from OX485804.1 coordinate 64,540,719, forward strand.
CCCAGCCAAGGCCCGTGGTGCCCTATCTACCTAAAGTAGAGCGTGCTTAAACCAACACTTTAAGCTATTGCACATACATATGACTACATGGTTGATATAAAATATACATATTAGCCTTTGTTCTAAACATGAGTATAAAGAAAGAAAAAATATCTTTAGTCTCAATTACATATATAATGAATATTCAAAGTCAAAACCACTAGCTTCCTTAAACCAATATATAGGCCTTGTGTATGACGACCTTGGATATGATGAGGACCCCCACCTTCATTGCCTACAACCAACACAACGTAGTTGGGTACTAGACCCAAGCTAGATCAAAGCCCAACTAGTAACGGTGCACAAAGCCACATGGGCACCTCCATGATCCCACCTAGTTCGCTTGCAAAACCATCACCTTGCATCCTGGGTACCAACCCCCATTGTGCTTTGTGGGCCTACCTCTGTGACTTTGTGAATGGAATGGCTATAACCCCTCCCCCCCTTGTAGTGTATAGAATGGCTAGAACATGCATTGACAAACCACCCTAAACCCACCTTGAACCAACCCGAGATAGGGTGGAGCCTGTGACTTACCCTACATGAAGGCAGTGGAGGTCGCTATGAGGTGGCGCCACTAATGGCACCTAAAAGCGTCACTCCGTGGGCCCATACACTCCTACACCATGGGGAACGCTTCAAGGTAGCAGAGTGCTGGTGATTGGGAGGCGTTTATAGGTGTTGGTTTTGGGTGGGGTGTTGGTTTTAGCACCCTCTACCTTAGCAGTTTTTTTTTTCTCTGTCAAGTAGAGAGAAGGTTTCAGAACAGGAATCGAACCACCAACCACTCTATTCAGAAATGGATACTTCTCCACTATCACCTGGTAGTTTAGGGTCATCTCGGACCATGTGGTTGCCCAAATAAACGAAAACGTCCTTCTCGGCCTTTGAGGCTTCAAGCAAATCAAAGAAGTGGGTGACACTGCGAGAAGGGACTGAGGTCGAATCCCGGTACCCGGTGGTATTAATTAACACTGCTGTTTTTTTAACTTCTAGTCAATTCCTCATACATCGAACGGCCCTTTGATGGGCTCCGTTTGTACATGGGTGTCACTCTAGGCACTTAATGCCCAAGTAAAGCTCTTGTTGTCCTTATTAAGTGACAAGCCTCAAGTGAAAGGAAAGCTCCCGACTAATCAAGGGAAACAAGGTACCCGAGCTTACATTATGGGAATGCTAATCAGCCTTGAACGAGGACCACTAGGACATGATACGTAAGGCAAGGGCGGGTTTCGACTACCGTGGAGAAGTACACTGGTCAAGAATTATGGGGGAATGGAGCAATGTGATTGGCTATGAAATGGGTTTTTTCACCGGCCAGGGTTTACACTAATGTCAAGACTTTTTCAATGGAGAACTTCAAGCATGGATGAAAAAATGACATGGTTGCCAACATGGCAACAATTTTGGTTAGGGGAGTTTTCCGGAGGTCAAGTTTCTTAGGTAACCTCAAACCCTTAGACAAGAAACTTGGCCTTTGGATAACTCCAACTTAAGACACCCCCCCCCTTATCTTGTCTGCCATACCAACTCGTGCCTCGGGTAACTTTGTCTGGGGTTGAAATTCTTGATCGACTCAGCGCACTTCTTCATTGTAGTCTAAACCGGCCCTAAGTTGAGTGTAATTGAATGATAAAAATGAATTGTCCCATGACAAAGTATTGTGGGTCATACTTCTCATCCATCCTAGCTATAAACCATGGCCTCCTACAAAGTGGTTTATGTTGAGATTCCACTTAATTCCTAAAGGCCAAGAAAGATTTTTTTTGGGTCCAAGTAGCCACTTACCAGTGTACACATTTGCATTAACAACTTATGGAATAAAATACAAAGACGGCTAAAATGTTGTGTGAAAAATCCTAACTTTACAAACATGCCATCCATACAGTCAAATCCATCATTGTAGGCAGTACATAAGTCTTTTACTAAACTCATAAATTTGTGATGATTTTTCAAGCGATTTAGGGGTCAATTTCACTAGAAGAAATTCAATTTTAATCCAATACTTTTAAATCTAAGTTTGGTTTTAAATTAATTTATAAGGAATCCGGGTTAGACAACTGAATGGTATAGGTGTATGAAAAAAATCCCACACAGTTTTTTCATAAGTGTCGTGTAATCTAATAAGTAAAAGAGGGACGCCTGAGGCTCACATAACATTATTAAGCGGTGTGCGTTTGTTCGTGTGGTCCTTGAGAATATAAACATGGGATGCCCCAACCTAGTGCAAGGAGACTCAGTTTAAGTTTGAATCTTCTTGCACTAGGTTGGGGCATCCCATAGTTATATTCTTGGGGATCCCGTGGTTATATTCAATGTGAGAATATAAAGGAATATTCCCTAGACTATTGTCAGTCCCACATAACACTATTATGCATCTGAATAATGTTCTCCATATCCTATCCTATCCTATCCTATCCTATTTCCATGGAAAACAAGTCCTACCATGGTATCCCATATCATATCCTATCTTCCAATTCTCCCCATCCGATCATGTTTCTACCCATTTTGTACATTTTTCTCTCCATGAATCAGATCCATTTTGATTATTGATCTCACATAGTTTTCTACGTGCACCTTGATGTCCTCCCCATATGCAACATAACAAGTTTGCCAGTGAATACTTTTGTTTTGTCATGTACATCCCTTATAATTTTTCCTTTGGCTAAGTCTCTTTGGCATGAATGAAGACGGGTACTACCTAGTAACCGTGCTAATAAACCAAGTTTTGGTGACACTGACGAGACATGAGCTTAATCCCTAAGTGCCTAAGGGCATCCCCAGGAGAGATAGTAAGCAACCCGCCAAAAATAATATATTATATGGTGTTTAGGGTGTTTGGGGAGCCCTCCATCTTGGGCGGGGCCGCTCATCTTGAGTCAGAGCCCACCAAAGCCTAGGCATACCCCCGGTATAATTAGGAAGCAATCAATAAGACAACGACACCTATTATCTGACATGGGATAATGTAGGATATCGGAGTATCTGATATTAAAGTAATCTCTTGGCGGGCCGGAGGAGGGCCGCCATATGAACCATTTATGGCGTTGGAAGGCCTTTACTATACCCGGGCCGCTTCTAAATTATGCCAGACCGGACATTGGTGGGGATCAATTTATGCCGGTACCGCCACCTAAGAACCCGGGATGCCCCATTTTTGGCGTTGGCATGCCCTATGGCGAGGCTGCTGGGGACGCCCTAAGAGACCAGTTTTGGTCTCTCCTTCACCTTTGCAAGCCAATTGGGGGTTCAAGGGTAGCTCCAATGGTTGGCTATTGTTTGTAGGATACAGTGAAGGCTTGAGGCTTCATTGTGCCCACCTCCACCACAAATGAGACCAGATGTTTATCGTTAATGGTTTGTCAAAGCTAGGCACATCACAATTTTGTAGTGATTCGGGAGTGGAACCAATAAAAAAGAGAGGATATTGACACATATTATCTAAGTTTTTTTCCTTGCAACTTTCCATAACACACTATTCTTATATAAAGAATGCATGAATGATAAAACAAAAAAGCTAATAAAAAGTGTGAAGATTATATTTATGAGATATTTTAAGATGAAAAGCCCTTTCTTAATATCTAGATAAATGTTGTAAGCTTCATTCTAAACACCAAGCATATCATAGATTTGTCTACCGATCCTTTATGAACAACTTCACCTCAAGAAAATTTCTCTTGCATACTATAGAGAAATATACTTTTATATTAGATTTTGAAATTGCTCAAAATCCTCATGCGTTTAGAAGTTAAAGGTGAGTCATGTGATCAACCGGAACACTGACATTACTTACTCAACGTTATTCAACAAATGTTAATAAAGGTTGACAGTTACTTATTCCATGCATATGAGACTAGTATAGGTCCGTGCCATCCCAACCCTTTGCACCCATGCATAATAATGCATCACTTTCCCCCTTACCTACCTTTGTGGAACGGTGGGAAACTAGGGGGAACAACAACCACTACCACCACCAAATTGTCTATTCTATATAAGGTAGAGGGTGCTAAAACCAACACCCCATCTAAAACCAACACTTATAAACGCCTCCCAATCACCAACACTCTGCTACCTTGAAGCGTTCCTCACGGTGTAGGAGTGTATGGGCCCACAAAGTGACGCTTTTAGGTGCCATTAGTGGCACCACCTCATAGCGGCCTCCACTACCTTCATGTAGGGTAGGTAACATGCTCTACTCTATCTCGGGTTGGTTCAAGGTGGGTTTAGGGTGGCTTGTCAATGCCTATTCTAGCCATTCTATACACTGCAGGGGGGGGGGTTATAGCCATTCTATTCACAAAGTCACAGAGGTAGGCCCACAAAACACAAAGGGGGTTGGTACCCAGGACGCAAGGTGATGGTTTTGCAAGTGAACTAGGTGGGACCATGGAGGTGGCCATGTGGCTTTGTGCACCGTCACTAGTTGATCTTTGATCTAGCTTGGGTCTAGTACCCAACTACGTCGTGTTGGTTCTAGGCAACAAAGGTGGGGGTCCTCATCATTTCTAAGATCATCATACACAGGACCTATATATTGGTTTAAAGAAACTAGTAGCTTTGACTTTGAAGATTCATCAAATATGTAATTGAGAATATGAAATACTTTTTCTTTCTTTATACCTATGTATAGAACAAAGGCTAATATGAATATATATATATATATATATATATATATATATTTTATATCAACTATGTAGCCATATGTATGTGCAATAGCTTAAAGTGTTGGTTTAAGCACCCTCTACCGTAGCCTTCATCCAATTGGGTAGCTTCAATTGAGAAAACCACCCTTGGTTGGGAGGGGGCAATATCGGGTGCAAAATGAACACTAAAGGAGGCTGGAGATTGGGCCATATCAACGCTCATAATTGTGATAGAGATGGGCAGTCTACTTAGGACAGCAACCGCTATGCTGCTAGCTTAGCTTCTGACTCCCCTTTACATTGATATTGATATGAAGTAACTTAGATGGTGCTAAACCCGTCACTCTAACCCTTAACTTTCTAGAGCGAATTGTGGTTTCATTAGATCATCTTAAAATTACACTTTCTAGATCTTACCTTTTTTTTTTATTGAACTTAAAAGAATTTTTTTTGCTGTTGATTTTTAGTTCACATCAATACGGTAGCAATATTTTGTAATTTTCATGATTTTTAAGGTGAGTTTATGATCATTAAAATTTAATAAAGTGTGATAAATACATGAAATAAAATGATAGTCCAAAGTTTCAATAATATATCAGCCTCTATTGCACAGGGGTTACCGCACTCCGTTAATCTAGAAAATTAGCTGGTTTGAAACTATCCAGATGTACTTTCACTCCCACGAGTCTTTTTGGCTTCCCGGACTTTCAAAATCAATTTCAATTCATTTAATTTCCTTATGAAAAGTATTTGAATTACACTTGCACACTCGCACTATGTGTCATGGGCAATTTGTCACAAGTGGCAATATACTTTCTACCGCATGAGTAAGTGAGGTACATCAACATGACATTACTAAACAACTACATGATCACCTCTTTCCAAAGAAAGAGGTTGTAATTAAAATATTCTAATAATGTACAGTTGTTGTCAAAAAGTTCATATTTTACAACCTTAGTGTTCCCCATATACGGGGAATTCTAAAATCAAAAGAGAATTATGCTCATGTGAAACCCAGTCCCATAGAAACACAACCAAGGAGTTGTGTAATGCTTTGTACTAGCAATATACTTGTATTTGTCTTTGACAATGTCCGAGGAGATTTTTGGGCATAATTGATCGAAATCATGTGTTTTCAAGTTCAACCGGTTACATGTTGACGATCTTTCAGTTTTCCTTTATTAAACTAGGGTACATGTATTCTATAAATTCCTCTAAAATGGTTGGTTATTTTCCTGAAGTCTTGATGAACGTTAACCGGTTATTTTTCAAACTCAACCAATTCATATGTAATTAGCAGCCAGTTCTCCCTGTTCATTGGTCATGAACACTTTGAGTAATTGGAATATCCTTCGGCTATTGATGAGTACATAGCATTCCACACTTGATATTGAATACAATTGGGAGGACTTATGTATTCACTTCAAGAATCAATAAACATGTACTCGTAACAAAATTTTGGGACGTTTAATGTTTGGGGGTATTATTTTGGTGATAGGAAATTTAATGACCAATTCAATTTGGTAATTTTTTAATTATGCATATTTTGTAGTACCTTTCAATGACTTTGAAAGGTTGGGGTGAGTCATTTCCATGTACCACATGTTTATCATAAACAAACAAGCAACTTGTCACTAGAGTGCTATGCCCTATGATTATCCTCCACACGTGGCCAATACTAGATAGTTGTTCAATTCAAGCCAAACTTTGGCTCATTTCAAGCACTATCTCAAAAGGCAGAGCCAATAAATCCTCGCAATGCAGTTTAGCCTCGAAGCAATTTGAGAAATTCACAATACAAAATACACATACAAAAAATAGATATGCACTCAAGATCACATTGTGAGGGCCATTTGTAAACAATTTGAGAAAAGTAAAGAAATTTGTAGTGAACCATAAGAGTGCTCACATGGTACTAAGATGACTAATTTCAAATTTTTGGAGAGTTTTCAAAATTCCTTGAAAGCCCTAGAATGTGCTGCGAGGGCCATTTGTAATCAATGTGAGAAAAATAAAAGAAATTATTAGAGAAACTTAAGAGTACCCAAATACTAATATTAGTGATCTCAGCTCCAAGGTGACTAATTTCAATTTCCTGAAGATTTGGATAATCATTCATAAAGCCCTGGGAAATAGTACAAGGGCCATTTGTCAACAATTTGAGACAAATAAGGATTTGTTTTAGAAACTCAAGAGTACTTAAATTTTGATATTAGTCACCCCAACACTGACATGACTCATGTCGAATTTTTGGAAATTATTCAAAATCACTTTGAAAGCCCAGAGAAGTGTTGTGAGGACCATTTGTAAACAATCTGAGAAAAAAATTATTTTAAGGAACTTAAGACCACCCAAATGTTGATATCAATCACCTCGGCACCAAGGTGACTAATTTCATTTTATAAAATATTTGTAAAATCATTTACAAAGCCCTAGGAAACGCTGCGAGAGCCATTTGTAAACAACTCGACAAAATTAAAGATTTTTTTAAAAGGATCTTAAAATTTTTTAAATGAATCTTGGTGCCTCATTTCGAAATCCTTTTGAAAGCCCTAGGCAATGTTGCCATGACCATTTTATAAAAAAAATAGAAAAAAGGAAATCATGAGAGAAACTTAGGGGTACCCAAATCTTGATATTAGTCATCATGGCACCGAGATGACTAATGTAAATTTTTGGGAGATAAGTATGTTTTTGGACACCACAAATTAATGATATGAGTGTGTAAAAGGGTGTTTTAAGATGCATTGATATTTATAATATATGTAAAGGGGAGTTATTTTATTTTATTATTTTATTTGTTGTCTACAAATAAAATGGATACTAAGAATTTTAAAGTAGAGGTAGATGTACAAATTGCAATCCTAAAGTTTTTTTTACAAATTGCTAGTATTTGTCCTTACCTTATGATTTAAACTGTTATAAGATTCTATCATTTCCCTAGCTTCAATGACAAAATGTACAACATGAGTTCCACAATAACTGGATTTATTTTTCAAATATCAAATATCCCCTTGCATTTCATTTATAGTCAAAATATTTGAATTTTATGGAACATATTTTAAAAATAAAAACTTATATCTCACGTCATTGCCCACTACTCTCATGTTACCACTCACCACTCACATGCCAGCTTCCCTCGTAAGAATAGTATCTTGTATGATATTTGAAGACCCTTTGTTATTTTAAAATCCTCGATTTCTTACCAACGCGTAATAAATGATACTCTATATTTGGACTAGTCTATATTCCAAGACTAATGATAGAGACTCTTCCCCCCCCCCCCCAAAAGAGCATGACAAGTGTACCTAGGGTTGTAGACATTTTCTTGCATGATGGTGCATATTCATAGGCCATTTCACTTTTAAGTTCATCTTTCTTCTATTAGATAATAGTCATCCAGGTTCTCATCCATCGGCTTCTACTTGCCCACACTCTTGAATAGCCCTGGAGACCCATCCTTACAATTTTCCATCATCCTCAATATTCCATTTCTCAACTAGTCCATTACACTTACTTCAATCCATGTGATCAAATCAAAATTTAATTATAACTTGGACAAACCACTCGTCCAAAAAAAAAAGGTATGTACACTTGTCGGGGACTTGTGGGGACAAGAACATCAAAAGCAACAACACAACAAGCACAACTTCGAATTTTTGTATTCCATGTTTGCCAACCGTCATATTTGTGTAGTTTTGCGATTTAGTGTACGTCATATTGGCAGTTGGAATTGTCCAAAATTCATGCATAAATCCAAATATACTTAAACCCTAGTTTATGAAATAGGTCAACACAAGGTAGGCTATCAAGCAGAATGAAATATCAAGGACTCTTTCTTCTTAGAGGTGTCAATCAAAAATTGAACTAAAATATAGGTGAATACATGATTTTATTACACAATATCAATAATGGTAGAAAAGAACCTACATGACTAGATTCATAATTGTAATACCAATCATATATTGATGAATATCACTAGATAAGATATTTTTTTCTATACCTAAGTCATTATTTGGGTCAACACCATCCTTATATCAAAGTGGTGCTAGGGGGGAATTCCTAGAATGGTATACTACACACTCAAATTGTATAAAAGTAAATGGGTCCCTTAAATACCCTTATTCCAACATTTTCCAAAATTAGAAAACCCTCATTAACTTGAGTATGAACTCAATATCATAATAAAGATCAAATGTAAGGTATTTCATTGCTTGTTGGGGGTTTGTACAATCATCAAGTTTCTCAGAACCGATCGCTTGTCCAAGAGTAGAAGGGTTATCATAATTTGTCACAATTTTTAATCATGGTGACGTGATATCATCCATAATTTCCATATTTTGTCTATGAGCTTATCGGTTCTCACTTATAACCAACTAGAAGAGTAGAGCGATGACATGCTGCTCCTACACTTGAAATCCATTATCATCTTTTTGGTTATCTAGTCCATATAAATAAACTCCCGCTCCCTTAAGGTATATGGATGTTGTTTGGTTTGTTTTCATGTTCTCCAACTTCTACCAATTAGTTCTCCACAACAAAACTTGTGTTGCATTAGCAAATCTATAATGAAGCTTCCTCAAAGCCTGAACAAAAACTAGATTGAAAATTAGACCTCCCCTAATTTGATTATGATTATCGAAAGTGCTTATTTGTGAAATTTTCAAGTGAATACATAGGTCCCCTCAATGGTTGTTGAGTGTGGATTAGTTAATAAATTTTGAAGACATAATCCAAACTCTTTTAAACATGTGTCTTTATGATGTTTGTTCTTAATCCAGACCAAACCACACCCCAATCATACATAGGTGTCTGATGAACCCTCAACTTCAATCATATATAGCTTGTTGTTGTTGTTTCCTTAGATCCTCTATACGTCAATCTTCACTGTACCTAAAAGCAAAGTTGTTACTAATGATTTTAAGAAAACATCAATATGGTAACATTATTTTGTTCACTAACTATTGTATTTAGTGTCACACAATTCTAATTGTCTTGCTCAATTCTAATTGTAAACCCCGGTGTAGTGTCACCAACACTGAATGTGAACCTGACATTATTTGTCATCCCTTGTAAAAAGAATTTGGAAATTATAAATTCATTGTTGCAGTTACTGCCACGTACTAAATGATTTTTCATCCAAGTTTCAATCATCCATGATGACAACTATAACAAACTTTATTTCAATAATACTTGTAAACTTATTCATAAATAGTAAATGCGATATTGATGCAAGGAGCTCTTCTACGAAATGTAGCAAAGGCATCCTCGTGCTATTTACTTAGTCATGGGAGTGGCAAAGTAGGTACACGAGAAAATATGTTATAGCCCGTAGTTGAATGACATGTGTAAGTTATTAACATAATGTTTACCATGTCCCAAAGCCAACTCGCTAAAATTTATATTTGTCGTGCTCGTATCCAATGAAGACACGACATGTCAGCAAAATCTGAGATGGTGACTGCTACTGCCAAATTGCCTGGCTAGAAGGTGGGTCACAACCTCCCTAGTAAAAAGTCGAGACAAGGACTTTTATCTACACTGCCCGCTGCCCACCTTCTTTCATGGTTCGTTCCCCGATGCTTGCCAGGTTTCGAAGGGGAGCTGCCCGCTGCCCGGCTTAGGCCCAGGACTGAAGTGCATACCTCTGCACCAACATCTAGAAAGTGTAGTCGATCGCCATCTCGCCAGTAGTATCATCTATCCCGTGTCTAGATCCTGGACAGAGTGTATGAACATAAGGGTCCCTGTGCTGGGAAGCTTCTCGCAGAAAGAATGAGCTGCGGAGATCGGCTTCGCTTTCCTTCGGAGCGTCCGAAATGCTCAGCAAGTTCTTGCCTTACAAGGAGCATTTCACAAGTATATCGCATCGCGGGGGCAGTGGAGAGCTTCACCGATGTTTCTTGCATGGATTTTGTAGAAGTTTGGCACGGGGTCGAGTGTTTCTTGGTGGTTTGGATCAATCTTGGCTGAAAGCCTTGGTCCTGGAAACACAGGTATTGCCAAGGGCGAGAAGCACTGGATGCAATGGGGAAAAGAATTCCTGGAAGGACTTTTCTGAGGAGTTCGTTACTTCCAGTAGACTCTTGGTTACTAGCAACAGTTCGTAGGGGCTTTTGATTGATATCCATGCACAATCTTGTAGATATCTCATGCACGCGGTCTACAACTGCGATGTCTTTGAAGAAGTATGATGTTGTCGTAGCGTCCAAGACAGTCCTTGCCCTGACTCTAAGTCAGAAAGGAGCATTAACACACACAGTGCTCTGCATACATATTATTTCTCTGAGGTCCAGTAGTAGCTGCCGATGATCTCGTTCACTAGCTAGGCGTCACGGGAACACAGGGAAAGCAGCCCCAGTAATACCTACGAACACTTAGGATTAGGATTTGATCCGGTTGTGTTGATACGTAGTGATGACTCTCTATAACTTAGCCAAACACAGATATTGCCAATGCAAGGGCGAGACGTACTGAATGAAATGGAAGGATTTTTCTGAGGAGTTCGTTGCATACAGTAGACTTTCGGTGACTAGCAGCAGTTCGTAGGGGTTGTTGATCTGATGTTCTTGCACAAGCGTGTAGGTATCAGCACGAAGTCTACACCTGCGATGTCTCTGAAGAAGTATGATGTTATCCTGATGTCCAAGTCCCTGAGTCAAAGAGGAGCATCATAATAGGCAGTGCAATCACGGCTTGCTCTGCGTGTAGATTAACTGTCTGAGGTCCATTAGTAGCATTTGATGATCTCGTTCAATAGGCGATACGGGGACACACGGAAAGCAGTACTTGTAATACCTACGAACAATTGGGATTAGGATTTGATCCGGTTGTGTTGATACGTAGTGATGACTCCCTATAACCTAGCCGGCTATCTCTTTCCGGTGACCGATGGTATACTACCCTATATATTCGTAGGTAAAGAGGCTGTATCATAACGATTGTATACGGCGGTTACAAATATCTCAGCTTGGAAGGGGCATGTTTATGTGCAGAGTGGTCATTAGCAGCGTAGTTTAGAATATCGATCAGGTTAGGTTTTCGTTAACATTGCATTGTCGACAAGTCTCCACAGGAGATCGATACTTCAATATATCCAATATGCATCTCATCACGGCCTGAGTGCTGCGATAGAGTGGTTAATCCACGCTGTAACTGCCAAGCTTAAGTAGATGCAAGAACTTCCGAGTCGTGCCTGAGGTTAAGGACATCATTTGTACAGGTGTGTAATTGGCTTCAAGTTGAACGTAGATTCTGAACAAGTCATGCCAAATTCGAATTGGCGAGGAGACAGGAAACCTCATGAACGCTTGTCTTTGAGACCTGTCTATACGGGTGCGTCTCTACAGTTTGCAATGATTACATTGCAAAAGAATCCTCAGTCAGCCTTCGCCCGCAATCTTGTAGCCAAATACAACTCAAGTTTGTCTGAACGATTGATGTCGGATTGCATGTGCTGGTTGCCGCCTCACTTTTCAATCTACATAGGTCATAATTTACTTTACATTTCGTCACTTCATCAATGTCAGCAAGTTTTGATTTTTTTATTTATACACCTTAGGAATACTTCACGACGCCTGTAGTATGCAACCAGCTCCTTGCTGATGAAACATTCGTTCGCCATCATTACTGCCGTGTATGTAACGTAGGTGAAGATGGCGAAAAAGTTCTACATATCTACTTGTATATTAGAGGCCAGCGAGGGGCTCAGAACTTATTAGTGTGAATATAGGTTTGTTTAGGCTTACTGGCAGGAATCACGTTGTCAGTATCTCCTTTTCCGCATTGTAGTTCACTCTGCAGGTATTCATGTGTACACATCGCATGGCATATTCTTCCATTTAACAATTTCTCAATCAATCTTTTCTTATGACTGTATTTCGCTGACTCCTAATAGACCATCTAGGGTTCTTATAAACGTAGCTATTGTGTTGGTTGGAACCTCGATGATTGCCCATAGCAAATTGATGAAGTACCTGCAGTGCATCACTGTAGTCGAAGTGAAGAACGGTCAGATTGTAGGCGGTCGCGAATCGATTTCATCTGAAAGGAAGACTATAGATCAGCTCCGGTTGTGGCTTCGTTATTCTGGTGACATCAACATCTTCGTGTGAGACCCGCCCCACACGAGTAAAATTCTCCACTGTCGAGTTTGTATGTCATGACAGATTTTCTATCTCTTTGCTATCCAATCATCGACGCACTAAGTAGAGTCAGGCACCGCTTCCCAGTCTGCGCGTACTAGATGCTCGTTGTTGATCTGTCGGAACGTGTCTACAAAGTACAAATCAAGGGAGACATGACGGAGAGAATATATATGCTGGAGTTATGAATTTACTTTAGGAACTAGGGTCTCGTCCTAAAATTTTATTCATTGAGTTACCTAAAGGGTATGAATCGATTGACTTGGATATATGCTATAAGAGAAACGTATAATTTACAGGTTCTCAGGCTCCATTTGCTTACTATGATCAGATGATCAGATGAACAGGAGGAACTGGAAGAGTGTCTTCTTGAGTCTTGACATTTCTAAGTTGTATTGGTGAAAAAACTAAGTGCACTGAAGGTTCTGTGCAGGGTTAACTCCATGGCTGATGATGGACAATACAAGAGACCTACTAAAATCGATACAAGCGCTGCTTCGACGTTACCTATTGCCGGCACAGAGATGCTTAAGAGCAGTATCACAGATGGAGGTTCTTTGATCCAAGAAATAGACATGAATAATGTTCACCTGAATGCTGCGCCACAGGCAGCAACTTCACACAAGAGAATCATGGAAGGTACGATCAAATTTCTGCAGAGTTTATCTGATGCAATCTCCTACAGAATAATTTGTTAGGAAACTAGTAGTACAGCTTACTTGCGTGGTCGATGGTTTAACCTGATTAGATGCAGTCCAAGCGACAGGTAGGATAAGCTAGCTCACCTCTTATAGAGACATACTCACTCTAATATACTCTTGTTGCTGGATCCATAGTGCAACTAAACCAAATCTTTTAACTTCGATTTATAAGCGTTACTGGTTATACTCTTCGTATGGCTTCCATCACAATCCACTTCACAAGCAACATGATAAACATACAAACAAACGACGAGTCTCTTGCTAAGCGAAGGCGCTCATGTTGGAGATAACGAATCATCAGAATAGTATGACCCAACCTCCATATCTTAGTACTCTCTAATACTGTGATAATATCTTGTTGGAAAAGCAAGAGGATACTGTATTAGAGTGCTTTTCGATTCCAACAACATATTGTCACTACAAACTACTTTTATAGTGCTAGAACGTTTAGCTGCCCGGGAGCCGCTCTGCTGCAGGGGGCCGTGGGGTCTGCATGCGTGTTACACAATGTCCTGTGAAATCGAGTAGACTTGAGAAACTGCTGTCATCGGCCATTACTAACTAGTGATTCCAAACTATGCAGGAGTCACTTATGAGATCGACCAGAAGAATCTGCCGCCAGAAGCTCCTTCGAGTCTGAAATGCGTTCGTGCCGTTCTGGTATACGTTCATCCATTTGAATGACAATGAGTTGACAACTTTTCTAAATGTTATTGTCGTGAGTTTATTTGCATTTCTTCCACGTTTTTCCAATTTCAATATTCTTGCGAAGTTACACCACTCTTTGCTGCACAGGTTTCTGAAAACACAAGACTTCGAGTCACTGTTAAATATCCGAGTTCAACAGCACTGGAGAATTTCTTCCAGAAGTTTCCCGAGTATGCCACCCAAGACCTGCAACACACCTCTCGAAAGCTCACAAGATACACCATCCAGATGGGTCATATAGAGCCTCTGATGGGTACAAAGCCTGACCTAGACGAGAGCTTCGACATGGCCCCAGATACGGCAGAATGTGTTCTTCTCAGAGAAATTTCCTGCACCGAGTCCCTTCACCAGTCGCACCTGAAATCCTTCTGGCTCATGGGACCAGACTCAACCCAAAGCTCAGAGGCGAATTACAGAGAAGGCTTAGCGAAGAATGATGAGCAACCAAGAAGTCAAAAGCGACCTTCGTCATGTGCTGCCGGTAACGGGCCCTATGCTATCAATCCCAATTCAGTATTCGTATTGCGTTGTGTTGAAGACTAATCATTATCAAATTCCACAACCTTAACAGAATCCTGCAGAGAGTGCAATTCAAGATTCATGCAGGTGCAGATGTTTTACTGGATTTCTGGTAAGTCGGGCATTGACGAGGCAGGGAATGTCGTTATGGTAGGAGGTGGACCTGGAGATCAAGTGACTCAAGATTTGTGCAATAATTTCGGAAAATGGGTTGAAGGATCTACACAATCCACGGAGAGAGTTAAACAGAATCAGTGTAAGAAAACAAGAATGGCGCCAAAGGACCAGATGCTTCCTGGCATGATGATCCCAGTGCAGGAGCAAATCAATTGTGCAACAGTTAATCTTGTTCATCCGCATCACATTGAACCTTCTCAACATGGTGGGTCACTGTGCCACGTGTTCTTAAGCGAACAGCATGGTGATTTGAAAAGAAGTGAAGTCGTCAGCGAGGGATCTTTGCAGTGGGGATTTAAAAAGAAGGTGAAGTCTAGTGGAATGAGTCGTGAAGTTAATATGTCTAAGGTGCAGGATATGACTGGAGTAAGTGGCGAGCTCAGGGGAAAAATACACGATCTCTATAAGCGAAGGGTTTTATCGAGTGATGATGAGGTTAATATTATTCCATACGATTTTATGCAGTCTGTTAGAGGACCATGGACCGCATCACTACCTTCAACTCCATCCTCGAACGACTTCTATACAATGCGAGCGTCCACCTCCAGAGGTCTTAAGCGTGCGCTGTCATCTAACATTTTGAGTTTGAGAGAGAAGCCAAAGAAGCAGCTCCCTCCAAACAGGTCTCCTGTCAACATCCTCAAACTTCCTAAAGATATGCAAGGTCGTTGGTCAACTGAGAGGTATGTTAACATGAAAGCCTCTCGTTTTGCTCGTATGTATGAAGGGTCTGTCTTCATGGAGAAAATGTGGAGAGGACCCACAAGATGCGACATCCGATCGTGAGTGCGATCTTATGTGGTTTCATGTGAAGGTACAAATCAGCTCAACTGAAGCTCATAGATATCATGCACGAACGCAAAGCAGCGCCTGGACGACCAATTTTAAGGCCTGCCTTACGAGAGGAGGCTAGGAAACATATTGGAGATACGGGATTGCTCGATCACCTTTTGAAGCACATGACGGACACTGTGGTCAGCACTGGCGAACGATTCCGGCGTCGACATAACGCAGACGGGGCAATGGAGTACTGGCTTGAGGATGCAAGCCTGATGGAAATAAGAAAAGCAGCTGGAGTCGAGGATCCATCCTGGTTGCCTCCACAAGGTATGGACTGATTGATACTCCACCAGATACTCTAGGTCCGAAGTTGCTGAATTTGCATTATGCCTGACCTGACACGTGAAAGTACACGTAGCACAATGTTCTATCGCAAACACAATCGTGGATTTTAGTTTCCTGGACTTATATAAGATGTGTACTATTTACCAGATACAGATTCCTGATCCTTTTCCAACATCAGATTTACCGCATTCCGTAACGATGTCATGGATAAATATCCAGCTAGTATAGGACAATCAGTTTTTGCATTTGCCACGTGATTTTGAGCGATACAACGTATAGCCGTTCAGGTAGAACTATGGCTTATATGTTATTCACTTTCTTGCACAATATTGCTTCTGTTTGGTCATCTTTAGGATGGAAACCTGGTGACGATTTACCTGGTGGACCTTGGGAGTTTGGTCGAGGCATGTCGTCTTCTGAGGCTGCAGAAATGAAGCAGCTGAAAGAGAATGTCGAAAAACTAAAGAGGTTCTGAATTCATCAACTCTAATTACCTAAACCTTCTAGAATTGCAACATTTTATACCAATTTTATCACTGGTCCTCTTTCCCGTTGAGCCTTATCCCAAAACATCATCCCCTCTCACTACTTGCCAGACCCGATGGACATGCTAATCAGAATTTTCTGTGGTGAATGTTGTGGTCGCTTCGGCATTCCTAATACTTGAAGATCGCAATTTATCTGACCTGGTTCAGTAAAAGGAGTTTCTTACACATTTATCGCTCTTCACTATAGCCTCCCTCAAGCTACAATGTATCCTTCCAGAGAACTATGCCAGGAAATATTATTGGTGCCGTGCAGCTGCTGGAATTTTTATTGAAGGCCGTTTTTTTACTTATAGAGGAGAGATAAGTTTTTCTGATCTATTAAATTACACAGAACATTTTCATGTTGTTACAACTCCAAGGTTGACATGATACTAAATTTGCACTGGGCTGTGACTGGAGGATAGTGATATGCGGTTCCTGTGTGGAAGGCTAACGGGATTCAAACAGAAGGGGGTTCCACACAACACAGTTCAAGAGTCGGATGTAAATCTTATGAGAAATTATCATGTACCAACCGACGGGGATTCAGAGAGATCTCAAGAAGAATTGGACCAGAAGATAGAAGTGAGAAACATACAAGACACTAAATACAATTTGTCGTGGTAGTCCATTTCTTTTCCAAGCATCTAATTTCTTATCAGCAAGAGTTTATATGTTCTGTATATGTAGTCCTGAATGGTGACCGCCATACCCTTTACTCGTAACGTTTGTGTAGAGGTGACTATGTGATATTCTGGTTATTCACTTATAACTTCCATAACTCAGCACTGATTTGATCTTTACAGAGAATAAGAATGGATGTGGAGGACTTCAGGAGTGAAATGACTAAGATGGCCCAGCAGCAATACAACAAGGATCTTAAGACCAAGTAATCAACTTATTTTCACATAATGCACTCCGAGAGAATACTATGCTTCGAAACTACTTTATAAATCCGTTGTCTATAGAAATGTCTCGACGTCAGTAACACTAGAATCTTGTGCGTACATACTTCGTTCCATCATTTCTAGTTCTTGCTATCTGCGGACCCCGATAACCTCTGAGCTAATTGTCAAGTGGTCGCTATATTGCATTATAGCCTGACATTGGAGGGCTTTCAACTACTTCAGAAAGAGGTGGAAGAATTACCCAAGGTATGTCGACTTGCACCTGTCGTATTCTGAATGAAAATTGGATAATTAATTTAAGTAAGGTATTCTTCAGTATGGCATTGAAGTCTTTTGGTGACCGTGCTGATTTGATAGCATAATGACATTCTAATGACAATTCATTTTTCTTCGTCTTACAAGTGGAATGCGGGTGAACGCACTGAGGACCAAAATGAACTACCGGCAACTGGAAGGAATGATCTAGAGAGGCAGCTTGCAGGTATTCGAAAGGAAGTCAACGTTATGCAGGTAAACTTTCAAGGTTTTGATTCATATATATATCTATTAGTATCTCCATTGAAGTACAACAAACTTCATGACTTGTCTGGCTGTTCAAAATCAAATCTCCATGTAGCAGAAACAATTTAGGGTCGGTATCGATGGCTATGGATCTGGTTTTTTGTTACAGAAACCGACACATTCCAGATTCTAAATGGAACAGACACGGGAATTTGTTTTTCCCACATTACCGAGTAGGAATATCCTTCAGGTAATTGACGCATATCTAACTAGAGGGTAATGAGGGACTCGTCACAAAATTTTAAGAAACAAGTGGTATAAGGAAAAAGCTATTTTAATGCAGTGAACTAAAGGTCCTGTGAAGTGTAGCCCCAGTCAGGGTCGGAGGGATAAGAAAAAGCCGATTGGGCAAAAAAAAATGTTTTTTGCTTTTTATGCTTCGGGCCTCGGCCCTCCTTCTCAGCAAAGCCGAAAAAAGGGCGTAATCTTCGAGACAGTTGATATAATTGTCGAAGCTTCATATGATACCCTTACAAGGGGCTTGTGAAATCTTGTAACGAGCAGAGCCCGTAAAAGCGTATCAAGTAGAGAAGTACTCAGCTACTCATGAGGATATAACCCGGTGATCGATAGCAAGGTTTTACACGTAAACAGTAGCTTTAAACTAGTAGGATTTGGTGCAAAATCAACAGTTTCTGAGACATGCTGTAAAATTGGAGGGACGTTCACGTGTTGTGGGATATAAAAAGTTCGACGATGATTGTCGTATCTGATAGCACGAAGAAGAAACTTTTTCTTCGTAGTAACTATTCCGACCCTTTTCGGCATTTCCTGCAGGCGGATATCCAAAGCATTTCAAACATCCTTGGCTTCCCTCAGCACATGAGAACGCCGTCGGCAGAACATCTATGCCGTTTTAGTAGCGGAACAAATATCTTTTTGTCTGCTGCTGGTGAGGAACGTGTCCCTGCGACTTCGGTAATTATGACCGAATTTGAAACTCCAGCTCTCTCCTCTAGGGGAGGCGTAGCCGGCCAGTACGAGCCATTCGCTAGGCAATCAGGGGGTGGTAACAGCGCCACAAGCAGCAGTACAGATGAAGCTGCTCAAGCCACCAAAGTAGAGACTCCGCTCAAAAATAATCCGGCGGTAACTGGAATCCTTCGCATTATGTTTCCGCTCAATGATTTTATAAAAGAGTGTTTACAGTTGATTCCTTTTGAGCAACAATCAGTATACTCTCTGTCTACATAGGTTTCTCAAATGGTCAGGACACGAGGATGATGTAGCCGTTCCGAAAATTATCGGTCTATTTATTGCTGACAATTCTGAGTTCTGCAGAATACGGTTTCGAATACCGACGCTTTGAATAGCGTGGCTTCCATTTCTTCCACTGCGTACCTTTCGTTGTCTCAGAAGAATCCGTGTACACCCGTCGGACACAAAGTGTGTCGTCCCCAAGCTGGCAGTTTCCTGTGGCCCAACACGATAACTCCGAGTCTGCACGCAACTAATCAGTATTGCAACCCTGCCAAAGCAGCACGCTGGGAAGACTACGGCCATTTCTCTCCCAATGCCGAGCAGACGGGTCTGGCCTCAAGAACGAGCTCGCCGGAGAGTTCTTCACTGCAATCCGCTGCTAGGTCATCTGCAAAGCAATGTCACGTTGCAGCTGCAATGGCCGGGATGTTTGGGTGCATGGCACAGCAGCAGCAGATCAAACCAATCAAAGGCGCAGTCGATCCAACAAGACATTATGTATGTTCAATTACTTCTTCTCAATTTTTTTGCTACACAATTGCAAGTATGTAACTTTTTCATCACTTCATTAGATTGTCAGTAACAGAGGAAAATCGACATATCACTTCGAAGTTGCAAAATTGCATCCAGGCTGCGAAGAAGGTATAATTGACACCGGTTCTGCTTACAGATGCGGACCACATTGGAATCTGCACCAGTCCATGATCCAGCCATTGCCACAAATGTTGAGTACGCAATGGCTGGCCAGGATACCAGGCGGCCATCATCGACGGCCTCCGGACGAACACCTGATGGAAATCCGACAACTTCTCCGAATTCCATGTACCAGGACCCTTCCACTTGTAAACATCCCAATCCACCTGTCTCCCTTTCACTGTCCCTCACTCTTGGTTCTCGGGTTAATCCAGCTCCCAACCACCAACTGTGGAACTCAGCCGAGAAGTCTGCATAGTGCTTTGTGGAATTCCTTGCGATTTAGCTCCAAATCTCATTGATGTCATCTTGTGCCTTGGGAGGATTTCGTTTTCTACTACGCAAATCGTTGTTAGTGAAAGAGCAGCATGCATGGTCAGAGTCCTGATTTCTTCTTGTAAGCCATTTTCCCTTCTCCCTGATTTCTGTATTTATTTCTATTTCTATATCATTGGGGGTTATTGGTGGTGACTAAAAGGTATCTCAATTTCCTCATTGTGCGCCCTTTTCCTCAATCCCATGCACTAGACTGATATGTGCAATTTAGGTTGTCCCACGCTACATTCCACATTGTTTTGAAATTTGTTTACTACAATAACCCAAAAAAAAAACTTTAAAAAAAATTATGGTTGTTATAGAGAATGGTTAACAAATTTATAAGTTTTTGTAATCTTATTTTGATCCGAATTTTTTAAGTAATTTGCATGGGTAAAGAGGCAACCTAATTGCACATATCAGTGTAAGTAACATCAAATGGCGAAAATAACATTTTCCCTCCATTAAGTATTTTTTATTGTAAACCTTACGAGCAATAATGTTTCCATACTTGTTCTAAGGTAGGTGCACCCAATTTGCTTTGTGACCTATTGTGGACACTTAAACTCAAGGGTCACATAGTGGACACAAAGCATATTATGTTGATATTTAAATGGTCCCCAAAAATGATAAACCAAATGAAGACTCATATCATGACTTATGTGCACTTACACCATGTTCACCTTGTAGCACATGGTCATATAAATAAGTGACTCAAGGTTCAAACATAGGTAAGGCACTTAATTGAAATATATATATATAAATGCATTGGAAGCAAGTGTCACATGTAACTTGTGGTCCTAAATTCTCACTTAGAAGATATTCGCCTTGATTCCAAAATTTAAATTCTTGATTCTCATGTTTCTCATTTAAATTTGCCAATGTGCTCATGTAATTTCTTTCTTCGTTTTGTGAATATGTTGAAATCCAAGAATGTGTCCGTAATAGATGCCCATGTAGGAGTCGATGGTTAGTTCTTGATACTTTGGACCTCGTTGCAATCCAAAACCTCCTTTTCCTTGCTTATGGTTGGTGTTGCTTGCAATACCTACCTTCTTCAACATGAAAATATGCTACACTCATATTGTATTTAGTGTCACTTACTATGTATAATTACACAATGCTATACCTATTTACTATATATCTCATTTTTTTCCAAAAAAAGGTCAAATTGGTTGTTTGGACATTATAGAATGTTTACATATTTACTAGGTAAAATTTTACATTAATAGTAAAAGATAAACACTGTGCAACTCCAAATAGCAAGTGACACTAAATATCATATTTAGTGTAGACTGGTGACTGTTACGATAAAAACATCTCGTTGTTGTCAACTTCAATCAGAATTTGGAAGGTAAACACACTCAAATGCTTTTTTGGACAATTGGCAATCTCAAACCGGGTCTCAAAGTTCCTGACTCCGAAACTTCAATGAACTAATGACAGTTGAAAAGAGACCATTCAAAATAACTTAGGTACACCATCTTTTGGATATTGTGTGATCTTTTCATCAGTATGCCCACGATTAGTGCAAATTTTACTGAATGTGGCACGATAATTTCACTGAACCTAGTCAAAATAATGTGACTTAAATCAAAATAAGTAATATATAAGATGATGATAACAGTCACACTAATTATAATCTGAATATTCTAATATAATAATCAAGTAAATATAAGATGATGATAGTCACACTAACTTTAAGATGAATATTTTAGTGTACAAGTCAGTAAATGTCTACGTTAGAAAATGATGTGATCTGAAAATGAATGTGATGCACACAAATTTAAACAATCAGGGTTAAGCACATGTCACACTATGTTGGAAAAAATGTAAAAGGTGAACGCCCCTATTGAGAACTGCTAATTATAATGGCTTCCAACTTATATGTACAATATCCAAAGTCTGGATTTGACATATATGATAGAAACTAATATACATCTCCTTATGACTTTCACTTCAAGAATTCAGAAGATAGCACCCTGACCCCAGAAATAGCAAGCTCACTCTCATGTTCCTCATTTGGCTTTGCTAGTATGCCCAGTTATTTTTATTTTGTTATCAGACCTCTATATATTATGAAACCCAATACATGTCTACAATAGGCGCAATTTAATAGTTCTCAATTCAATGCTCACCTGCTGCAGCATCTCATTTTTGTAAGAAAAGTCTTGCACCATTTTCTTTAAGATTCAAATTCACCAAATTGAAATTTCCTGTACAAATGACTAGTCAAAAACCTGTCCATCTCAGTGTTCATACACTTGTCTTCAGCGACATCTGTCTCTTATCATTGCCACTGTTTCTGGAACAAAAAATCTGCTATGTAACTATCATCACTATCATGACAGTCATGTGTGTCAAGTTCGTTGTGGCCCTTTGTCATTCTCATCTGGAGATGATATTCTTCTCTCGCTATCTCTGTGTCGTTCTGGACTTTGTTCAGCCAGCTCTTCACTGCTACTTGCACTCTTCTCAGGCTTAACGGACCTAGGAGAGTCCAGTTTCTTTTCCCTCGTTGACCTTCTATCCTTGTAAATTTCTTGCCTTCGCGACTTATCCCGATGTCTTTCAGAACTTGGTTCACCCAGATCTTCACTGCTACTACCATTTCTCTCTCGCTCAAGTGTTCCAGAAGAGATTGTTTTCTTTGACCTCCTTGACCTTCTATCCTTGTGGTGAGCTCGGCCTTCTGACCTATCTCTGTGGTTTTCTGGACTTTGTTCACCCAGCTCTTCAGTGCTACTATCATTTCTCTCTTGCTCAAGTTTTCTAGAGGAGACCACTTTCTTATCCCTCCTTGACCTTCTATCCTTGTGGACATCTCGGATACGTGATCTATCCCAATGTCTTCCTGGATTTTGTTCACCCAACTCTTCACTGCTACCGTCATTTCTCTCTTGCTCGAGTTTTCTAGAAGAGATGACTTTCTTTTCCCTTGTTGACCTTTCATCCCTGTGGACATCTCGGCCTCGTGATTTATCCCGATGTCTTCCTGGACTTTGTCCACCCAGTTCTTCACTGCTACTATCATGTCTCTCTTGATCTAGTACTCTTGAAGAGACCAGTCTATCTTCCCTTCTTGGCCTTTTATCCATGTGGACATCTCCACTTTTTGACCTGCTACCAGAGTGATCACCATGTCGGTGGCTGCGACTGCGTTCAGAGGGGCCACCACCATCATCATGTGAATAATGATCTCGACCTGAGGAGTGTGCATTGTTATCATAAGGACTTTCTTTCCATTGCTGTTCTCTTCGCACATATTTTCCTGAATCCCTCTCCCTTCTGTAACTGTCATCGCTCCCAGCTCTTCTAGAATCCCTGCGTCTCCTCTCATCACTGTACATTCTATCCCTATCTCGTCTTTGATCACCTTGATCAGGAGTGGAATCTCGATGATGTCTCTCCCTTCTCTGCTGCCTGTCATAATCTTTGTCAAGATTGGGATATCCAAAAAGCTTACCCATCTTATCTTTCCAATACCTAGGAGGTGGCCTGTCCCAATCAGCCCACTCGTACTCCCTACGTGGATTTTCAAAGCAATGCATGAAATTGCAAGCTGAACCATGTGAGCACCCCTGTTGTATAAAGCACCAAACAAATTCTTGATCAGGCCATTTATTCCTTAAAAAAACTCTTACTTGCCATGCAAACAAACTGACATGCACTACCTATGAAGAATGCTGTCCAGCTGACTTGCTCACAACATGGCATGGAGGTGAACCTTCCACTTCAATGCAATAACAACAGCACTTCAGAAACCCATACCTTGACATAGTTCTTATATTATCTACAAATCCCAACACATCACCTTGTGGTTTGCTTGCATGTACTCTCCACAAATTGCTGACCTCCATTTTGTAATCCCTACAAACTCACATGTAATCTGTAGACAAAAAAAAAAAAAAAAAAAACTAGTAGATTTCAGATAAGGACTCATCATAAGCACAAACTCCCATCAACTTACATAAGTCAGACTGCAAATTGTCTCCTACCACAATATCAAAGAAAATTGATTGCCTTAGAGCAAGCCAGGGTCAGTTGGCAGCAAAATGAAAAACCAGACAGAAACTGAGAAAGCTGAGAACTACAGCACTGCTTGTAAGTGATCAGGCACTACAAATCCCTTTGTAGCCAGCAGCAATACACCACAAACAGTTGGAAGTGAGTACTCATATTGTAATCTCACAATACTGTAGAGGATGCTCTCTTTCATCTGTACTAGTGCCGGAAAGTAGTTTCCACATGGCGTTGAAGGGGGCCTCAACCAATGTTGATTGACACGTGGCAAAACTCGAGGGGAAAACTAAATCATTTTTGTAGAAATAGAGAGCCCTTTATGGTACACCTTATAATTGCAACAAAAAGCACAAGTCTCAAACAGTATAAGATTCATTGGCTCTTTACAGTGCCCAAATGAGTAGGTTATCACATGCATCAACCTGCTTCTTAGCATAGAATCTCCCATTGATAGCATTGTAAGCTGCAACTGCTGATTCTGGTGATAAGAAGTGAACATACACATTTCCTCGCATATGATGTGAACCATTTCGGCACACCTGCTCAACATCAAAAACTCCGAAAATCAGCACACCATGTACATAATAAGTTGAGGTCCCTGTTGTCAAACTTCATGGTCCCAAACAGATCAATGTTCATAAAGAGTGTGTACATTCACCTGTCTTCCTGTCCTTGCTGAATAGATTCAGAGTATTCAGGGTCAAAAAAATACCTTAAAATTAACCAGTTCTCCAAATTGAAGGAACTCCGAATGCACATCTTCATAGAATTCTTCAAATTCTTGTTCCACTTCCTCTTCAGTATACTGTCAATCAGCAGCAGCCACACATTGGGTGAATTGATTCTACGGTGGCGTTTGTGACACGTCCGTGCTACTCCACCATCTAGACCACAAGTCAAGGTAATCTTCCATACCACAATAAACAACATCCTGGTAACTCTGGATACCCTGAGACCTGCAGCGCATCCTCACGACCTAACCCGAAATGGAACTTGATTTGACAGGATATAAGTCAGCTAGAGGCAAACCCTTCAGACTCCAGAGAAGTTATTGTTACTGTTAGATAACCAGATAATGCTGCTTTGTCAGGCTGATTCTTAAGGAGTTGACGCAAATGGACCAGCACACTAGTGTACTAGACAAGATTGTATATTGTGATGGTTTCATTGCACAGTGATAAAAGACTGGACCCAAAAGAAATAAAATAGAATACAAATGGTGAACATAGAACCCAAACATGATCAAGATGAGACATTTGACAGGTGGATACGATATCTGGTTGCCTCCATTGTACTATGCCACAAGGCTGCCAACACAAACCTCAAGGCTATCAGAAGATTCTGAGGATAATCCAGCCCCACAGTACATGGACTGCATAAGCAGAGTACAGGCTTTATCGCGAACAAAAGGATGTATACGGCTGCACCGCACTCCATAGCGGCATACACCTGTCTTGATGTAGAATGGGCAGTTCCTCTTGTCCTGTGCCATCTCCAAATTTGTCATTAGGATGATAAGAAAGAATATATGATAACTTTCTGCTCCAATGATTTGCTGCCTTCATGCATGCCATATCTTATAGAAATTTAAAACAGAAACTTCAGACAGAAGACTTGGACTCATATATATGCCTTTGGAATGATGTAAGAAACACTTACTCATATTCAGACAATAATTTACCTGTTCTGTTCCAAAATTTACAGGCTCCTCAGGTGCAGGTAGTGTATTCAGGTGATGAGTGGAGAATGCAGTGCTCTGAGGAGGTAATGGATTAGAGTACGGCTTGTGCTTATCCTGCCAATAAAACAGACCAGAAAGAGGTCAAGCTACTTACAGTTAGAGTTGTTGTCACTGTTATGGTGTTTCAAATTGAGAAATCAGGTAGTAACACAAATCAGAATTGAACTGTTGGAAAAGATAGATAATGGGAACTATGAATCAAGAAGGAACTTTATTACAAGGAGATGCATAAGAGAAACACCACACAAAGTTGTATCCAGAAAGAAAACTCGATGTCACATCACTATTAATGCAAGAATCCACAACACGATTCTCAATGTGCCTTTGATTGATTCTTTTGAATCGATTTAAATAATCTTCGAACTCTCGTATACTCCCTCAACTCATGCTTCAGGTAGGAACAAAAGATAACAATCTCATGTGGTCCATTACCAGGACTCATTTGTTGAACTTCTGTAGTACTAAATGAAGCAAAGGATAGTGTTTTGTGCACTGTGGGATGTCATCCAGACAGATTGTAAAATTAGCTATGTAAGAATCAACTAGAGATGACTGATTGGAAAGAAGCCTCACACTTCAACTCTGTAGTTATGTGCACAGGCAAAGGCACCTGATCACAAAATGTACTAATTTACCCTCAATTCATGAAAACAGTCCGAGTATTTTGGAGCGTCACTGTAACCAACAAACCCTAAAATAGTGGAGCCACACTATTCGGAATTCAATAGCCCTGGTAATACCAAGGACAACCGATACTTACTGCAAGATTGTGCATGTGTTTCACAAACAAAACAAGAAGAAACTGACAGATATTATTCAGTATTACCTCAAGATCTGGTGTGCCTGTCTCAATCCCTTTTCTTACTTTCCTCCTAGCCTTTTTCACAATAATCTCATTCCCTATCCAAGTGATTTCCGCAGGACCATCTTCCACATACTCCCAGCCCTCTTCAAGGACATCTGCCTCCTCTAGTTCCTTGCGTTGCTGCTCTTGCTTCAGCTGACAAAAAAAGGTCAAATCAAAAACAAGACTTGATAAAAAGTACATATGAACTCTTACAGGGCACGCCAGATTAAAATGTGCACAACATCCAAACTCTGTTCTGAGAGGATCATCTGATCTTATTATGCACCCGACTGATAGTTCAGCTCCACGCATCACTTCCTCCTTACTCCTAGACAGTGAACCATATGACCATTCAAACCTACCTGAGATAAAAACCAAGAAACAGCTCCTACTTTAACATCAGTCCTCTTCAAAGATAGACTGTAAGCAATAGACTTGGTACATACATTAGACAGGAGCCTCTTAGTTTATTTTCTTTCTCAACCAGGATAAAATGATTCCAAGAACAGCCACTGCATTGACTCTTCCATGCACAGGGTGGCTTAAACCACAGCCTTAACCCAGATCCCATGAGAACTCCGAGGTTAAGCGGCCTAAGGCCGGAATAGTACTAGGGCGTGTGACCAGCCTACACTTGATTTTTCCAATGCAACCTACCACTACGGCCACCCAAGCAACCATGCAGGAACCCCTAGGGACTTGCCCTTGGGGGAGATAGGTGCAGACCAGGTTGTTCGTGTGGCGTTCAAGATGCTCAATTTTGAAAGGAGGCAGTAATCTTCAAGTGCCCTCTAATTCTTGTGATGCCCGTTTGGGGATTACATATAGAGTTAGACCAACTCCAAGACGAAGCAACAGCATATTTCATGCCAGTGGCAACATCGGAGTCATCTCTTCTTCATGCATGGCTAGAGTGCAACATAATTACAATTTAATGTTTACCCTAGTGTGCTCGACTTTTGGTACCGGCATGGCGCAACCCTTCAAGGTGTTCACCTTTGAAAGGAGGCAGTAGTTTTTGAGTGCCCACTAATACTTGTGATGCCCGTTTGGGAATTACATATAGAGTTAGACCAACTCGAAGATGAAGCAGCATCATAATTCAGGCCGGCGGCAACATTGGAGCCATCTCTTCTTCTTTCGTGAACAAAATGCAACATAATTGCAATTCTATTTTTGCCCTAACGTGCTCGGCACACTCAGCATGCACCGGCTTGTCCGCGCCCGTTCCAGGTGTTCCCCTTTGAAGGGAGGCAGAGGAGGCAGTAAACTCCTGATGCTCGTTTCGGTATTACATATATCGGTGTCATCTCTTCTTCTTCTTCTTCTTCCGTGTACAAAGTGCAACAAATTTGCAATTCTAACTTTACCCGAACGTCCTCGGAACGCTCAGGTTCCCAGACACTTACACATTTGGTACATAGATTAGACAAGGAGCCTTAGATTCCTTTCTTATCCAACACTGCGTCCAGGTATGGTCGCTGCTCGGTGGACAGGGGGCAACAAACCGTAATCACATTCCTGACCTGATGTATTTGTAATACTGAGCCTCCCAGACACGCAACAACGTGAACTCCCTTCTCACCTTTCTGTCCGCTTCCTCTTTCTGTTTCCGCAGCCACTCCTGGTGCGCCTCTTCATCCCGCTGGCGCCACAACCGGTCCTGTTCGTCGTCCGCGGCTGGTTCTCCTCCGCCATTTTCATCGGCCGAATTTCCATCCTCTTCTTCTCCGTCCGGGCGCTGCGAAGCCACCTGCCGCCGCACCTGCACGCGTTTCAGCTTCTTCAGCAACTTCCGCTTTTCCTTGCGCGACATTTCGGACTCGTTTGACATCGATTGCTTTCGTTTGCGTTGTCTGGTGGAGCGTTCCGATCATCGACACCATGATCGAATGGAGTTGGCTATGGCGGGTTCGGTCATTCCGCGTTTGCGACACGGTACCGTTTCTGGTAACGCAGGGTTAGGGCGTCCATAGCCGGGCCTCGCCGGGTATGGACCCTACTACCGCGGGTCGAGAGCTACACTACACTAATAAACATACATGATTTAGTGTGGCCCACGCTATTCAACATTGACCATAGTGCTAAAGAGAGCGCTATGTGACAAGTCATGAAGACCAACTCTAATTAACTTCGCACATTGATTTTGATGTCACACTAAATTAAATGTTTAATGAAATCGCAGGGAGATTGACTACACATTTTATTTGTAGTTAATTTGATCATCGTTGGGCATGATAAAATCTCATAATTATTAACAAAAAAATGTCAAGTTTTTAGTCATTATCATTTTTCACATTTTGTCTATGTGTGTTGTAAATATAGAAAAATTATGTCTTAAGTTTTTTTGAGTATAGCTTTATGTAATTCCAAATGATACTTCACTCTGATTGAATAAGAAGGTGTAATTACACATGGGCTGGTTCATTTTCCTATGTTTTGTTTAATTGAAAATCAACACATTAGGCAACTTGTCATAATTGGTCACTCATCCAAGTGGAGAAGACCTCAAACAATTCTCTTGCGCATTTCTATCCATGTAGAGAACATTGCATCCACATTGCATCAACAAGTATATAAGGGGGCACATTGATGTATTGTTATCACTTTATTGTATGAGACATTTGATTGAAAAGAAGTTATGCCTTCTTTATTCAATTGCATAACCAATTGAAAATATATTGTTGTTGTATTGTTTTTCATAGACAAATATGGAAACTAGATGGGGTAGCACGTATGGTCAAGGGCTTGTAGGTGGAGGCCATGGTGGCAAGCATGGAGGAGGGGTAAATGTTCCTCCACCAAGTGCTTCTCCAAGTATGGTTGGATCATCCACGGTTGCAGTGCAAGATGAACATGTGAGTAGTCAACGAATTGGGGAAAAAAGAAAAGGGATTGATGTTGAATCCCAGTACATGGCAGATGCACTCACAAACTTTGGTTTAATATATGGAGCAAAAGAGGATGCCAAACTAGAAGCTTACATACAATTAAATCAAAAATTCACTAAAATGAACATTCTCGCCAAGGAAAGGGCGGTACAAGCACAAATCGAGGCAGAGGAGAGGATGGTCCAAGCATACTTGGACGCTAAGGAGAGGATGGCTAAGAGAGCCGAGGAGTTTGCATTATTGATAGAATCATTTGGAAAGGTGATCCAAGGTAGTATGGCATTAGTTTTGTATTTTTTCATTTTTTCGTGTAGATTAGTTATACTTACGAGGATGGTTGATTGTACTTTGTTTTTTTTTGGTCTTTTAAGATAATATTTATATTTTAATAAACGCTTACTTTCAATATCCAATATCTACATCTCTAATCTCTAATAACTATTTATATCTATGTAATATCATATTTTTTATTTTTTTTATAAAACACTCAGCCAACCTTGTCACTTGTTGTCAAGGCAACCAATCGATTTGCCAAGTTGGAGGCATCGGGCAAGTACCCTTATTGGTTGGTTGCAAGGGGGGTGCCTTGCAACTAGCCAGCCGAGGCACCCGCCCGGCTTTAGCGCTAGCGGCCTGGCTAGCCGCCACCCTCTGCGGGGTCCCCGGATGGTCAGGGTTGGCTGGCTAGGCTAGCAGTTGCCTTGGTGTGGCCCCTTTGGTGGGGATACGAGGGACCAACATATTAAGCATGTGCAAGATGGATGTAAAGTCTACAAAGAATCCTATGTGGCATCAAATGGATCATGTTTCAAGGTCGCTTGGATTATTTTCAAAAACCACCTCTTAGAAGTAAGCCTAACACAACACCGAGAGACCATGGCATTCCAAAATCTCACAACCGTCGATTCATTATATTTTAGAGTCATGTGTGAGGATCCCACATGAATAGAAATTCATTGAAATAGCATTTGATTGAGGGCCCGGTCACATATGAATTCACATTGTACTCATGGGCCCATGACCACACTACATGAACACTTCTTTTGGGCTCTCACAACTTCATGGTTCTTGGCTTGTGTGTGAAGTGGCCCTTATATTCTCTCCAATTCGATCCGATGATGAGTATGAAATCATGTGCATGAGGTCACCACATGACATCAACATGCCAACATTTCATCCACCCAAAAGAGTACCAAAACAAAAATGGAAAGGAAAAAGGGGGTTGGCCCCTTCCCTTCCTCCGCCGTTCCCTCCGGAGGGGCCACTTGCCTCCCTTGCATGAAGCCAAGCATCACACAAAAGCCCATTCAGCTTTGCATTCCTTTCATCATCTTCCTCGCACTGCCATCTCTCTTACAATCAATTCACAACTTGACTTCTCTCTTGGAGAGGTGAGCTACTAAGACTACAACATGTGATTCTTAGGATGTGTGCCTAGCAAGAATGTTTGTTTCTTCAAATCTGTTCCCCTCTCATCTTCTTGTCTCTGTAGTCTCTGTAACTGGCTACCTCTCATCTTCTTGGCTTTTTTATTCTCTCTGCCCTTTGGGTAGAAGATAAATCACACTTTAAGTGGACTTGACTCTTTGAGGTGAGCTATGCGGTTTTTGAGATTTGTGCCATGCATGTGGTAATCACTCAAAGACTTAACCCAAGTGGTGATGTTAAACCCCCCTGCTTCCGACAACGGAACACTAACGTACAAACATCTCAGAATCAAACACCACCCCTTGCATGTGAGTTTGAAAATGTGGGTAAGCAAGCCTAAGGTTGAATCTCTGGGTAGAAGGGTAATCACGGTTAATAAGTGGACTTGGCTCTTGAGGTGAGTTATGTGGTTCGTGAGATTTGTGCCATGTATGTGGTGAGTGTTTTTAAGGGGAGGTGTTTGATTTTGAGATGTGTTTCTTTTGTGTTTATGTTTCGCTTGTTG
Organism: Polytrichum commune; assembly: GCA_950295325.1. Classification (NCBI taxonomy): domain Eukaryota; kingdom Viridiplantae; phylum Streptophyta; class Polytrichopsida; order Polytrichales; family Polytrichaceae; genus Polytrichum; species Polytrichum commune. The sequence goes on from OX485804.1 coordinate 64,572,414, forward strand.
GAACGAGGAAGGTTTTATCACCACCTGGGTTAAGTCTTTAGGCGAGTCATGTGGTATTTTAAATGTGTGTGTAAGCCCTATATTGAATCTCTGGGTAGAAGGGTAAGCACAGTTGATAAGTGGACATGACTCTTGAGGTGAGCTACGTGGTTCTTGAGATTCGTGCCATGCATGTGGTGAGTGTCTATAAGGGGAGTTGTTTGATTTTGAGATGTGTTTCATTTGTATATATGTTTCGCTTGTCGGAAAGAGGAGGGTTATAACACCACATTCAATGATTCATGTGAGTTTTCAAATGTGGGTAAGCGAGCCCTATGTTGAATCAATGGGCGGGGTTTATGATGTTGGTCAAATTGGGGTTGATTGTAGTCTGAGAGGGTGATATGTTGATGTTCTCTTGGCCTTTCCTATGTTGCAGCTTCAAGGGAACAGGAAGTTCGAGCTATGGCTTTGTTGCTGGAGAAGCTGCAGATCCAACGCAATGGGGATCCCAAGGATGTAAGCTGCGCAACGAGAGAGAGAGGGTTTCTTGTTTGTGTCCTGAGTGGCAATGATTTATTGCTTAAGATTTGTTGATGAAGAACCCTAGAGAGGGTTTTAGCACATAGTCGAGTGATTAATTCTCAGGTGTTGCATGGGTAGAAGATCTTGTGAATCATGTTTAGCTGGTTTGAATATGGTGTTCAAGAAAGCAATCAGAAAGGATTTATTTCTACAAATGACGCTTTCTCAATGGCATAACAATTGTAATTGGCACACAAGCAGGGCTGAAGGATGTAGTGGGTCTTCAGTTGTTGATTTTGTTGATTGAATCTTTTCACATCGCTCTAAATCACAAACTTGGGAGTGCAAGAACATAGGATTAAGTGCCCGAATTTGTCCTTCAAAGTCTCGAGTTTGAAATATCTGTAGATTCTTCGACTTCTGTAGTGCTTGGGTGGAGCTGAAATTGAAGTTTATTGATTTGGTTTGGTGATTACAGGTCTTTGACGTGTATGTAGTGGGCGAGGAGACTGCTCCGGGTATTGTGGTGGTGCAAGAGTGGTGGGGAGTGGATTTTGAGATCAAGAACCATGCCATGACTATCGCTCAGAAGGGCTACCGTGCTCTTATCCCGGAGTGAGTAACTTATCTTTTGGACTTGTACTCAAAAGAGTTTCAAGCAGTTTTTAGAAGTTGGCAGAGATGTTGTATTGACATGTACAATAGATTAATCAAATATTCAGTTGTTCCATATGCGGAAATCAGTTGAAGCATTGGCAAGAGAGTGTGATGTGGTGATGAGGAAGATATAGGTTGATTTATGCATGCTGTGTACACCAAAATTGGACTGGTGTCACCTTTTTTTTTTAATATCACTGGTTTTTACTTTTATTTTTACTTTTTTAATATATTGGTAGGGTATGGGTATTTGAGGATATTTCTTATTTCTGATGCCATTCAGGTCTATTATACCATGCAAGAACCTTTACACAAAGGTAAAAATTCCGTAGTATGAATATGGCATAAGGATGGGTATACAAAGATTCTTATCATCTTGTGATACCCACCAGTATCAATATTTGATTGGTATTACAATTTTGATATCAGTCAAAGAGGTTCCTTGTTGACATTGTATATTGATTCCTTGCATTCACCTACATACCAGTCCAACATTAGTATAATCTCCTCAGATTGATGCCGGATATTTTTTAAGGGATTGTTGACTTTGTAATCTGCAATGCAGTTTGTACCGTGGCAAGCTGGGACTGGATGCAGCTGAAGCCCAGCATCTGATGGAGGGTTTGGATTGGCCTGGGGCTGTTGCTGACATTGCTGCCTCTGCCAAGTGGTTGAAACACCATGGTTCTCCAAAGGTTAATTCACTCACCCAAACTGTTTTTTCTAAGCTCCTTGCTCTGTTAGATTGGTGAGCTTGTTACGCTTTGCATTTCTTGCCAGTTGAGCACCGAGGGCTTTCTGAAAAAGGTAAAACCCAGTGCATGTAAGGTAGGTGCATGTACTTCGGTTTGTGACCTAATATTTTTGGGTATTCTGGACATGATGCATTTGTGACATTGTCCCCCCCGGCCCAATAAAAATTAAAAAATTAAAATCAAGAGGAGCATGACCTATGTGCAGACATGGCAAGTCCATTGTAGAACATTGTCACATATACAAGTGAGTGGAGCCTCCAACATAGTTAAGACCATGAATTTGTCAATTTTACACTTCAATGAACTTTATACAGGGCACTAAAAGCAAGTGTAGCATGTCACTTGTGGGCCCACATTCTCACAATCATGAGGTGTTAGGCAAGATCATAATATTTATACGAGAATCATTTCATCTTATGCAAAAGATGGGGCATGACCAAGATGGGTAGCTCAAACAAATGCCCTTATGTGACCACAATGGGTTTGGATTATATTTGACTTCAATTTTATGTAAGAGATTGAGATTTGATTCAAATATTTTGGGTTTGCATGGCTTCTGAATCCACTTTGAAAGATTGAGAGCATTACCACATGTTGTACACTAAATCCAATGGGTGCTAAATTGGGTAACATTACTCTAGAGAAGAGGAGTCCCACTGTATGTCCCACATGTTCACTCTATATGAGCACTAGAAATTGTAGGTCCCATGTTCAAAACTAATATCTTACACTACACAAGGCTTACAAGAAAATAGTTCAAGCTAAGATTCAATTCAGTCAAAGATTGTGAGATATTGATAGTTGATTCCTTATAGAGGAGTTGAAAGTCATCCCTCGAAAAGTTGCATATTTGAAGGTGCAGAAGTGGTGTTAATGAGAATGTGTGGGTGTCTATTTTGTCAAAATTCACCTTGGTGGCATAGGTTTAGAGCTGTGCGTAATGAGAATGTGTGGGCTTGCTTTAACCCAAGGAGATCAATAACATATAAATTGGAGCATTCTAAGTACCCAACTACGCTGTAGTGTCGAGAATAGGTGCACTCACCTTTGGAGCTCTTATGATGTTGCCTTTCTATCCCATGGTCTTCCCATCATGGTTGACTAAGGTGATCACATGTTGTGAAACAGGTTGGAGTGACAGGCTTCTGCATGGGTGGAGCATTGTCTATTGCAAGTGCTTGCCGCGTCCCCGAAGTTGATGCAGTTGTAGCTTTCTATGGTATTCCTCCTGTTGAACTTGCCGATCCTACACATGCCAAAGCTCCAGTGCAAGCCCATTTTGGAGCAAATGACACCATGAAGGGCTTCTCAGACCCAGAGGTAACGACTTTCTCTGAGCATGTTTTCCCATCCTTGTCTCCTAAGTCTATTTTCATATGGTCCACCATCTCTTGCACCCTCAATTTCACCACTCAATTATGATAATTGTTGTCCTCTATGATTTTCTTTATCTAGCAAGCTAAGCATATCATTGACTTATTCTAAAAATTTCATATTATTTTGAATTGTAGAACATGAAATAATAAATCAAAACATAACAATTATGAAACAAATCCCAAAAATCACAAAAGTTTCACAAACTATGTAACATATGAACAAATTTACCAGTGGTAAGGTTACATTTAGCCATAATTTCTGAATTTGAATAATTGATAGACAAAACTTGCTAGTTGAAATGCCAGACCCATATAGCTTGCAAACGCAATATAAAAAACTCAATTATTGGATTTCTTCAGACCTGTTAAGTAAAGTAGACTTTACAACGTTCATTTCATGAGTTGAGCTCAGAAACATCCGAAATCATATTGGTGTTGAATAATAGTTTGACAAATAAAAACCCCCAAGGGGGTTTATCAGGCAATTAAGAGTTAACACTTATTGAGGCAATAATCACTGTTTTTAAACTGGATTTGGATCTATTCCAGGTTTTCATTCTCTGTTGTGAATGTGGAAGTAGATAGAATGAAACATCACTGAACTTGTTCTTGATGATTTGCAGTCAGCCAAGCAGTTAGAGGAGAACTTAAAGAAGGCAGAGGTGCCATCTGAAGTGTACTTGTATCCAAATGTTGGTCATGCATTCATGAACAAGTCCCCTGAAGCCATTGAGCGCAAGAAGGCAACTGGGTTCGGTGAACATAACCAAGATGCTGTTGACCTCGCATGGTCTCGCTTCGAGGCTTGGTTTGGAAAGTACTTGAAAGCTTGAGTATATCATAGTCCAAGCTTAAAACTGTGAAGAGGTTGACAATATGATGTGCAAAACAACAGCTCTGTATTTTTTATGTATATCTCTATAATGAATGGCGATTGTAAGTACTGGATTTCGTGGACTGAAAATGATACAGAAGTCCATGATAAAAATGCATGTATGATGTCCTGTATGAGCTTGTTCCTTCTAATTTTGTGTTATTCAATGGAAATGGAGTAAGAATGGAGTAGAATAACAATGAAAAAACTGTCAATTGAGAAATGTACAGTTCAGAAAATTGGCACTGGAACATCTCCTTCCCAATTATCTTCCTCAATAACTTTTGGTTTATCAGCCAGCACTATAATTAATAATATTCAAGATTTCTCCTAAAATTTGATAGGCATGCTCCACAACAACTCTACACCAGATTGTAAAGAAATCCCTCGAATATGCACCTCAAACAAATACGACAGTTCACATGTAGCACACATCGACTCAGCCAATAAAAAAACTTAGATCAAATTTTGAAACCCAAATTTAATATTACACTATGCAAATCAACGACATTCATACACACACATTAGAAGAATGTAATCACTTGCTCTCAGAGTTTGGTATACCACTCTTTTATTGATGCAAAAAGAGTGCTTATATGACCTCCATTTTCAATACATAACCTTAGTATCCAAGGAGTATTTAATATGTCAGTATCCACCTGTGACCCAAGGTAATACACTAAGGAACTGCTCAACACCTACAATATCAATTTATCCATATCAGTACTGAACACGATCCCTAAAGTGGCAATCCCTCGCTCAGATTTCTCAAAAAATTTAATATTAAAGTCCTGCACAGGACTGTAAAGGCCATGAAGATAAAGAGCTTTTTAGATAAACAGACATCTCCTCTGATCCTGAACCACATACCCTGCTGTGCCCAATTGCACCAAGATTTCATCTACATCCTCAATTGCCATTATACTCCATTGCACCCTTAATTGTATTTATGCTCCTTGGGCTAACTCTTACTTCATCCAGCAATGCTACCAGTGTGAAGGATTCTCGGACTCCAAAAATATCATGGAAAATCTGGATCTTAAGCCAAGGATGTTACAATTTCTCAAACCTACATGCCGTTGTGGTAGAACGAGAATTTGATTCTACCACACGATGCGTGTCCCACTTGACATCCTCCATGCAAGAGAGTGGAATTCTATTTACCTACAAGTATTCAATATCATCTACAAGACATGCAATGAACACACCAACCATACCAAGGACTTAAAAGCCTGCCATATTGGCCAACGGTCTAAACAGGCATAGGATTTTGTGTGAATCTTCTATTTTCCAATTGTGGATTCCATCGTCATAATGGAATCAATTCCCATGCATTGATTTGATGCACATGAACTTGATGAACAGCTGTCTCTTTAGACATCATCTCCACTGACAAGAAAAAATCGAGGTACCTGCTCAGAGAATTCCACCAGGATCCTGTGTTGGTTAACTTCCAGAAAGTATTTGCCATTCATAACAGTTTCAGATGCCAGATTGTTAAAGTAGGAATTATACAGACAGGATATCTACCAATAATGAACATCATCTATCCCATCCAGAACCCCTTGACAGGTATCTGCAGAGTGATGTAAATCTCCAATCATAAAGTTCCAAGATGAATACATTGCAACAGAAACCACCTCCTCAATATGCATGATGGGCAGTATTCACTTGATCCCAATAGAGGTGTAAGGGTATGCTCTGACCTAACGTCAATCCCTGTCCACATTCATAAGGATGTATACCAAGTCCAAAGAATGATAGGAATTTAGTGAAGCTATTTGGATCATATTGAGCATAGCTGAAAAGTTTGTTCCTCCTTCAAGCAGCACCTTAGGAGATGAGTGTTCAATGTGATTGAGCTCACTGTGTGAGATTGAAACATCTCAACCTTGAAAATGCTCATAAAAGTAGCCAAATACCATGGGCGGCCTTGAAAGGTTAGAAGCAAATTACCTGCTAACAATCAGGAGATGCATCAGAATCAACGGCTGGTAGCAGCACTAGCAGCACCAAATGCTGCTAAAAGCTTGAGCAAGTCTGTCACTGAAGAGTCTGCAGCATCATCGGAAGAAGTTCCTGAAGGCCTTGACTGAGCCCCATCTGTAGCATTTCTTCGATTATGCTGGTACTCAAAGGCTGCAGTTTTGGATGTTCGTGCTGTTGCCAACACACTCAGGAAATCAGATTGCTTGAGTGGCCTTGGACCCTGTAGAACATGCTCAGTCAGATATAGTATCAACAATAGACTTCTCATCAATGACTGCTATTCTATCACATGTAAGATTGACAAATATTCACAAAGACAGATGAATGCTCCCAAACTGTACGTAGAAATCCTTACAGCAACATAACCAGTGAATTAGGTTAGTAGAAATTTTTTTTACCTTCGCTGTTCCAAACTCAGAATCCTTTTCTTCATCCAAAAGATCACGAATAGGCATGTAGGCTGCTTGTTTACAAAGTTCTGTTAGGTCTGAGCCACTGTAGCCCTCTGTAAGGCCTGCAAGTTGGTCAATATCTAAACAGGACTCCACATTTTCATCCTTGAGAATGACTTTCAGGATGCTACCACGCTGTTTCCGATCAGGCATGCCCACTTCAAAAGCTCTGGGCAGACGCCGTAAAATTGCCTCATCAAGCTCCCATGGCCTATTTGTTGCAGCCAAAACCATCACACGGGCATTTTCTGCGTGTAATCAAGGACCACATTATCTGTCTATTTAATGCAATCAATGAAGGTCTATAATGATAAGATGTGTAGTTAGAAACAGTTCCTCATCAAACATGGAGTGCTGTGAGGAGAATCAACAGAAATACAGGTGAAATTGATGTACTTTGAAAAGGTGAGAACATTACGATCTGTGGTAAATCCGTCCCAAAGAGCCATGAACTCTGTCTTCATGTTTGTGAGAGCCTCATGCTCACTGACACGGCGCTGCCCAAGAAAGCTGTCAACCTCATCGATAAAAATGATTGAAGGCTGCAGCTTATATGCCAATGTGAAGACTGCTGTAACTGTTTTGAGCATATACACAAACACCCTGGTGTCAGATAAGCACCAAGACTGATACCAAATTTACTGAAGTTCACTAAAATATAGGTTTCAGATACGAGTCTCAAGTAACATGATGCCAAACCTACTGAAGACACTGTATTAAGCATGCTGGAAAATAGCTTCAATCTCTTGATTAAACCCATCAAATAGAAAGAGGAAGAGTGTATAATTACCCAGCTTCTGGGCATCACCGAACCACTTGCTCATCAGGTTTGCAATGCGAACATTGATGAAGACAGCTCGTGACTCCTTCGCAATAGCCTTGGCTAACAGTGTCTTTCCGGTACCAGGTGGACCAAACAAAAGCACACCCTTTTGGGGCCGTAGTAGCTTGCCATGTGTGAACAGGTCAGGGCGCTGTAATGGTAGAATGACAAGCTCATTTAGGGACTGCTTGACCGAGTCAAGGCCTCCAATGGAACTGAAAGTCACATCAATGTCTTCTGGGTTGATAACATCACATGCTATCATGTCCTGCAGCACAAACATTGCCAATATCATTTCTGTACAACTCACAGGCGGCTTAAATCCTTGTAGAAGTGAAGGGTTTTGTACTCCATTTATCTGAAAATAGACCTTCCGGAAATTGAATGTAGGTGCCAGTCAATGGAAAGTGCAAGGGATCATCAGTAGACAGCAGCCCACTTGGTAACTGTAAACCCAGGTAATAAAAGTCAAGATCAATGAAACAAATCAACAGGATACAACAAGGAATTGCAGTCATGGTACTACGAGATTCTCAGTTTCTCTGCGGATCACCCAGCCTGGTCGTTGTATGGCAATGAACGATCGTGATAAAACCATGCTCACCCATTCCCATGGACGTAAAGGACGTCCCTTTCCAACCACCAAAAAAGTGGTTCAACGACTGCAACTGTAAAACATATGACACATAGTCGATAGTCCCAGCTCTTCACAGATGCAGCACATCGTACAGAATAAACCGAAAAGCCCATTCTCACTATCAAACCATGCTTGGAAGGCACACCAGGAACTTGATAGTCGTTCCAAAGTCACCACAATAATTCAATTGATTCCTTGCAACATTACTTCTTGCAAGGGTATGTTATGCAAAAACTCAAATTTCAAACTCAGGGCAGCTGAGAGACGTCAGTAAGTTGCCTAAATTAAGATCAATTCCTGTCAAAGTCCATATCAACGTGTTCACGGTCCTCGGATAGCGATGGTCATCACTCAGATAGCGATTTTGGAATCACGTAAGGAAGACTCATGGATGGATGGATGCAACTGGCGGCTCCATCCAAGCTGTGGAATCCTAGAATATGATCTTGCTATTCTCACCAAGATTGTGACAAGAAAGGAAGAAGGGTGGCTTAAACCCAAGGCCTTAACATGGATCCCATGTGAACTCCGAGGTTAAGCTGCCTAGGGCCGGAATAGTACTCAAATGATGGTGACCTTCTGAGCACTTGATTTTCAGTGCGCCTACCACCTATGGTCCACACCCAATCAATAATAGTGTGGGGTATTTGGGTGAAACGGATATTTTCAACCAACCATGCGGGAAGCCAGGGCTTGCCTTGGAAGATATTAGGTGTGGGCCCATCCGTTCAAGATGTTCACCTTTGACAAAAAGGCTGTTTTCTTCGAGAGCCTCAAATTCTCGCATTGCAAGTCTGTGAAGACTTAACCAACTCGGACAATCGACAATCGTAGTGGAGGTATAAGGGTGAACCAGATACTTTCAATCCAAGAGAGATTAGGTGCGGGTCCGCTTGTCCGCACCCGCAGTTCAAGGTGTTATCCTTTGAAAAGAGGCAGTAAAGAGGCAGTAACCTTAGGGGGGCCTCTATTTCTCATGCGAGCAGGCTTCGGGCCCCTCTAATTCTCGTGATGCCGTGATGCCCGTTTCGGGATTACATAAAGACTTAGACGAACTCGATGCAAGATAAAGCAACACCATAATTCACGCCAGTGGTGGCAACGTCGGAGTCATCTCTTCTCAAGGAAACATGTGACAGTACCTCATAGGTGTTGGTTTGGATGAGCGGGCGGCCCAGGCGCTTAGCTATCTCCTTCTTCTGCTCCTGCGCTTTTTTTATCTGCGCTCGGTTAGGGTCCAGATGGCGAAGACCTACAAACAGCACCAAGCAACTCAACGCAGCGCTTACGGCATACAGAAATAATTCCTGCCCCACCGACGCTGCCCTGGTTCCAGCCCCCATTTAGCGCCGTCGCTTCCCCCTCCCGCCGCGCTTATTCCTACGGCTTCTCAATCAGTCAATTTTCCCACATAGTCCTTCGTAAACCACCAATCCCTCGAACAATCAATCTTCCGCACCACCTCGCAAACCCTATCAAACCCTAATCCTCTGTCTGCACCGAGAAAACGCTTGCCAGCGCCAATTCTTCCTCCGAAACTGTTGAAAATTGGGCGGAGCACGGATACGAAGAGAAATGGAGCTGCGCGGGGATGTGCGAGGGATGGAGGTGGCAATTGGGCGAGAATCGTGATGACGAAATTTGGGTGGGGGAGGAGGAGCAAGAAACCTCAGCGGACATAGGGGGTGATGTGAATTGTCAGGAAAGAAAAGAGGGAAAGGAAGAAGGCCGGCTGATGGAGAAGTGGAAAGGAGGTTGGGGATTAGGACACATGTTATCTATGTTATGATGATGGATGGATGGATGAATGTGTGTAATTGGATGAAATTCACTCTTCACTTGCTTTGCCATCCTTGACGATTGTCACGTGTTCATGTCACGTGGAATTACATTAGATACAGTATACACTCTAAAAAACTCCTTAAATGTCACTCCTTCACTTATATCCCCAAACCCTAGGGAACGATGTTCTCAATTTAAATCTCACTCCTTATTGTCACGTTTACCTCCCAATATCACAGGTTTTAACATTAAAGTAAACCACCAAAGAATTCAATCACATGCTCGCACACATCACGTTGTCATGATTATACTTATTGTCATTACACTCTTAACTTTCCTAATATTGCACATGTAGCAACCAAAGTGCACACAATATTAATGTATAATGTTAACATGGATGCTTGATAATAGAGAACTAGTGTAGCATGTGACATTGTGGAATAACACGAAGTCAACATTGCAATAATGATAATAATGACAATGATGACAACGTGATGCATGTGAGTGTGTGGTTTGAATTCTTCAATGGATTATTGTAATGTCAGAAACCTGTGATATTTGAGAAGTAAATGTGACAACAAGGAGGGAGATTTAAACTAAGCACATCTGTTCCCTAGGGGGTGCCACAATGCATCAAAAAGTATGTTAATTGAGATAAGTCGTAAGCTTAATTCATAAATCATAGATCATTTTTGTTTTGACAACATTTGCTTAATAATAAAGGCAAAACAAAGGGCAAGCTTTTTGTGTCACATATATTCATGTTCTTGCATGGATAAACATGAATTTCAAATCTTAATTTTTATGAACCTCGAGGTTATTTTACACACATGACAAGGGTTGTGTGAAAAAATGATTTAGGATTTCTTGTGATCATGGTGGGCAGTCCATAGGAAATCTTAAATCATTTTTGAAAAGCCTTGGTCATGAGACATAGTGTAAAGCAAACTTAGACCTAGACGTAGTGTTTGAATGAATATTAAAATTATGTTTGCTTAAAATAAGTATGAAAATGTTTAATAACAAATGGTTTTTATTTTGATGTATAGTGTTGTCTTCTGACATGGTCACCTTCATTTATGCAAAGACAACCTATTTGGGTTCCTTTGCTACAAAAATTGGGTGACCATCAAACATTATCCAATTTTGGACATGTAGGATTTCATGTCACTTTCACATCCATTTCTCAACTTGGTCACTCTTGTGTTTTGGTGACCTTGTGTAAAACAAAGTCAGACTGCCACTCATTTATCAACCAATAAGAGAATTTAAAAAGTGGTGGTCATGATCAATGGTCACTTGTGTAAACATACACTTACAAGAACGTCTCATAAAATTTGCGCAACCTTTACATTAAGTAGTATTGGTTACATGTTATGTAAGCAAGGGTATGCAAATGAACTAAGTTACCCATGTGTTATGCCGAGTTTATGATGTTATTCCAATATCCTATCGATATTTCAAAAAACAAAAAGAAGACTAGGTATAACTAATTCCTAGCATTCACCATGGATGAACTACATTGATTCTCTCATGTACTGAGGGTGGCTAATAGTGCGTATGCGAAATTAGTGATGGTGATACTAAATTTCTTTATGCTATGAAATTAGTGTCAACAGAAGATCTAGGATTTTGAGAGCCCTACCGAAAACTCTTAATGCAAGCTCTCTTCATTTGCATAGTGTTAGGAAATGCCTTAGATGTAAGTGGCGCTGACTAAAAAGAAGAGGAAGCCTCTTCAAAGCTCACCAAAACAAATTATGCACTCTACAAACACCTTAAAACATGCACTAATTTTTTGACATGTAAAATGAATGAGCATGTAAATATTCATGAATTTATTAACATTTAGTAAAAATATCAACCCTCACTAATTTCGAGATTTGGCAAAATAGTGTGTGTTTTGGGAATTACAAAATGGTATAATCAATGTAGAGTACCTCTTACAGGAAGCAACACCCAATAATTACCCACTGCCACTCCACATGTACCATCATGAATGGATGAACATCGCAAACGTAGCTTACAAGTGACGGGATGCAGGCGTATCATCCATATAAATCATTCATCCATTTCGAAGTTTACCCACGCTTTACCCTCCCAAAATTACCGCACAGCTTCTCCGTGGATGAAGAAAGTGGCGATGGCGAAGAAAGGCCAGAGCAAGAGAGCTTCGCCAACTCCACGATGGATCGCTAGGTCAACTATCGATATATCGGTGCACTTTTGCATCATTATTGCTCGCTCTTCTGATATCTATGTCGGCAATCAAATTCTGAATTAGAGGGTACCAGTTTTCCAATCACTCCATGCAATTATCTAGTGTTGTGCCTTACTCTGAATTCGGATCACTTCACATCTTCTTCGGCCAAATGGATGGCAGAGGATCGTGTTTTTTTGGAGACTCCAGGGCTACTGGCTTGCTGAGGACATTTTCAGATTGGTGGTGTAACGGCTCGGAGGTGCAGAATTTGGTGTAGGCAGGCAGTAAAAAAATGTGATCAGGTGGTTTGAACTTTGGAAGTGGTTTTTATTGTGGAGGATCAAGAGCTGAGGGGAGTTTATCTTTTTCGACATTCTCTCTATGTGAAGGTTGGGATATTGGTCCGAGGGAGCTGATTAAAAAAGGGGGCTCGATGATAGTCTTTCAGGTTCTTTCTGAAAGTGGTGCAGGATTCAATTGGTAGGGTGTAAAACCTAATTTACGCCTGTCTGTTACGGGGTAATCTGAAGCTGGTCCTTCATAAGAAAAATCCAATCGTGCTGGGACAAAATGCAAGTGTATTATCGTGCAAGGAGGGTGAGCTGAGGGGATTGGTTAGAAGAATCTTCTCCCGAAGGTAAGCTGAAATTCCAATCGACATTCTCTTTTGTAAAAGGCGGATAATATCGAAGTGGTTTTAGAATGTCCATAATAGCCGCACATACGTGCCTTATGAAAGTTAAAGCTCAAAAGAAGTGAAGAATCTCTCGAATCCGAAGTAGCTGGAATAAGGTATGTGGGCTTTGTGTGGTCACTCTTCGTAACTGGACACCCATGTTTGAGTGGTATATGACAAGCCTTGTAGTTAAGAACACTAAACAAACGCATGTTACGATGAGATTAGTTTGTGTGCTCAAAACATATACACCATTTTAGGTTCAATAGTGAACACAATTGGGAGGGTCTATGTGATTATTTTAAAGAAATAAAATCTTCGCTCTCAGGCTCTTTCTCAGGGGTTTCTTTAGGGTTCATGGTGGAACGACAGAACAGAGACTTGTCAGCAGCAATAAGTCAGCATGTTCTGTGAACTTTTGCTCTTGCATACTTGTATGAGGTGAGCTGGCAGGTATGCGTCGGATTGCAAAGGTTCTGCAAGAGACTGGACAGTTGGAAAGTCTGTTTCTGAGTTAAGGATTTTGACTGCAGGAGGCTGTGATGGCTGCCAATTACATTCCCACTGGTATGGGCAGAACTTCAAGTAGAGGTCTATACCAGGAGAGGAGGGAAAGGAAAGGAGGAGAAGGTGCATCCAGCAGGGTTCCCAGTGGAAGTCGGAAGGTTACGGTACATCTGTCTTCTACTATCTGGCATTGCTCTAGTTTGTGATGCATGTGCTGTCAACCCAAAGTAGATGGGTTTTATTTGGTTAATTTTTTCTGTTTGATACCTTGTATTACTTGGATTTGTGAGGTTGAAATTTCTGTGCATCCGCAAATGTATCAAGAAGCAAGGATTGATCCCAAAAGTTTGGAGCTAATCTCAAATTGTTTCAAATTATCAAAGTCCACTGACAGTGAGCCATAAGAAGGCCACATAGGTCTGCCCAAATTATGTTGATTCTTGAGCCTAGAATGGCTAACAAATATTTTGAGCACATAGTCAAGTCTCTTCTTTAAACACATGCCTTTCTGGTGTCCATTCTTAAATCTGCACCTAACCACCCACCACTAAAATATAGGTGTCTGATTAAGTGAAGTAACCAAATTAAGCCCGCTCACTTCAATGAAATGCTTCTGAGAATATTACACAGTTGGTTAACTTGCTAATTTAGAAACGAGCATCAAAGAAAATCTGTAACCTCAATTTTATTCTTTACTTCACAATTGAGCATTATCATACTTTCAACATTCTCAAGTTAGGTATGAGGTTTATTTGGATTGTAAAGATTATAAGGAGCAATTCTTTAGCAGCAATGTGGTCTCTTATTGTGTTTGGTAAAGCAGGAGGTTGGCGATGATGGAAGTGATCAATGTGGTATATGCTCAACAGATGTTTTAGTGCGGGGAGTGCTTGATTGTTGCAGCCATGTGTAAGTGTCCAGTTTCAACCTTCAAAGAGCAGTTGAAAACTTTGTGGTCATTTGACACTAGTGCTGTATACTCTGCTAAGCAAGCCATGTGAATTGTGAAAATGTTGTATGGTATACTGAAGTTTTTGTATTGGCCTTGTGAGCAGGTTCTGCTTTGACTGTATTGACAATTGGTCTACAGTGTCCAATCTGTGTCCTCTCTGTAAATTACAGTTTCGTTTCATATCTGTAAGTTACAATGCGTATGCTTATACCTGATCCTATGGTTACTGAATTTTTGAGGTCATTATTTGTTCCTTCTTTGTAAGCACTTTCTGGCTACCTGACTATATCAGTCACCTCTTGGTGGGGTACTGCACTTTTTCTATTTGTGGGGCTGTTGCTAGCAAATAATTGGCCTAACTGTTCCATCTGTTGGTGCAACTTTCGATCCCTGAATCCATATCTCTAGCAAGATTGATTGGAGTTGTCGTTGTAAGCATCTTTTAAGCATCTTTTAAGCATCTTTGCAAGATGCTTTGAAAAGCTGCCGCACTTAAGTCCTCCTTAGCTTTGAAGCCAAAGTAATGACTCTGGGCAACTGATAGACTCTATATTCTCTGTTCCTTTTTAGTCAAAGGTCTTTGATTGGACGTTCAACGAAGTGAAGAAATCAAATTCTAGACTTTTAAAGGATTCATTATACTGTTATAATGTGAACATGCATATTTTCTCAGTTACTTGTGTAATTCCATGTCCCAAAGTCTGAAAGAATACGACCTGAAAAAATCTCCTAGAAACACTTTCTGCAAATTTGTCAACTTTGAAGCTTCTTGTGTTGTCAGAAACTATTGGACTGGAGTTGCTGTTTCTGGTATACATGTACAAATATATGTATACATAAGTTGATTCTGTTGATTTTGTCCATGGTATACTCAAGGAATAATGTGGTCAAAAAGTAATAGTTACTAAAAAATGGTGCTGGTCCTATTTGCACTTTGTTGTCAAGGAGTCTCCACAACATGCAAGAGTTAAGGTGGATTGTGTTGAGTCACTCAAACACTAAACTGATATGGAATTGAATTCTGATTTCATGGTCATTGACATTGACACATGCACACACACACACACACACCATCTCTAGAATTTTGGGCTGGAGTATTATATAGGGGACATATCCTTGTCATAAATATTGCTACGGGAAAAGAATATAGAAACAAAGGGTGCTCTCTCTCCTTAACTCGTCCCAATATTTGGGGCAAATTTTGAGCTACCTCCAGCCAATTTCTGCTTTGGTCTATAATCAACAATGGTCCCTGCTTTCTCCTTTAAATTTGGAATCCACTGGGACTGAGGGACGGGCATGTTCAATACAGAGTTTGAGTTTTCCACCTATAAATTTGTCACAGTTTTCACACCTATTTTGTAGTGTCTGACATGGGCAGGTGGAGAGTACAACTGTTCATGGAAGTCAAAATGGCAGACATCAGTTTCCACCTTTGGCTGTTAAGGAGGAAAGGTTTGCTGCTCACCTATTCTTCCAATCTTTGATGTAGAGATTTCTTGCATAAGGTACATGTGTTCTGGCATTCTGACTGATGGAATCCTAGTCTTCCTGATATGAGTTTGTACTGGTGTTGTTGCAGAGAAGAGGAAGCTTGGGGTGATGAAGATGACCTTCCTTTCTCATTTCCATCTTTCTTCATTGATGAGGATGTAAGTATTGTCGAATCTGGGTCCATCTTTATTGTTGTTAATGCAGTCAATGCATTTTATAGTGTGTGCTAATGACATTCTGTTAGGTGTTTGGTTCTGAATATGGCTCACAGAATGCCAAGTTTCAATGCAATGTCTTCTTCTTCAACTTCTGCTTGATATTGACATTAATAAACAATGATGTTTGCTTGTGAATTGGCAGGCGGTGGCATGCTTGGAAGGAGACAGGTGCCTTATCCGTGCTGGTGTACCTCTTGAGGACGAAGATGCAGCTGACACATCTGTTGCTTGTGATTCATGTGATCGCTGGTGAAACATCACAGCTTATTGCACCCTTTGTTTTTGATTCACAGTTTGGGATGGAATGATTTGAATGGCTGGAAACATATGAAACTTACAATGTAAGTCTGTAACATTAACAGATTGCATCGAAATAATTTGATGAGAACAAAATTTACATGCTTGAGGGAATTGTTTCCATTGCCAGTGTTCTGGGTTACACTCAAACTCTTCTCCAAGTTATTGTACACTTCATGTGGAAGTTGAGAACAGATGCTACATTTTGGAATCTCATCAATTGGAAATTTTGGGGTTTTTCAGGTACCATGCAGGCTGCGTTGGTTTTGATCCTTCAGTTTCATGGGGTTCCTGGCTATGTCCAAGGTGTGAGATGCTCTTGACATTTGGATAATTTCTTTTGAACTTTCAATAAATGGATGTATATTATTTGAACTCAAGGTTTCATTTGGACTTAGGCGTACGTAGTGCCTTTCAAGCTTTGCATGGGCTTCGTTTCTGGTTATTTTGATGGAGAGCGTTCAACTTGCAGTTTGAGGGAGCTTCAGTTTTAACACTGCAGAAGATTAATATTGCTAATATGGGTAGATAAACACTTATAGATGTTTTTTTTGTTTGGTTTTAGGTGCTCTGAAAAGGCTTCATTGCGGCAAATGCCAACAGTACCCTCGTTTCCAGTTATGTTACCTCCTACGACAGTTGTCTCATCATCTGCGAGTGGACAAGTGCCTGTTGCTGAGCTTGCATACAATGCCCCAATGCCGCCAGATCATGACTCTTCAGTCTCTATATCAATGGCTGAGGAGGGCGAATCAGCTCTGATATTCTCAACACGCAGAGTGGCAGAATACACAATTCTTCCCTCTCCAAAAGTGGAACCTCAATATGAGCAACAAATCACCAATACAAGTCTGTTTCCCAGTCTGGTCTTTTTTGGACCTGTAGCAGCTTCGTTGCTTCTGTGATAATAACTTTTGTTTGGCAAGCTGTGAATATCACCCCAAAATGTGCTGACTAATAATTAAAGTGAGATTGTATTTCAAAACGATCTCAGGAAATTATTGTTTTGGTTGTTACCCAGATGACGTAGCTACAAGATCCATCACGCAGGCTTCAATCTTGGTCAAGAATGAGGACGTGACACTTCCGGCTTTGGATGAGAAGGTAAGTCTTATTGTCTCCCTCAAATGGGTGCTTCATAAGTTTCCACTTCATGACTTGCACACTCCAATCTTTGTTGCTTGTCACATATGATTTTTGAATTCAAACTAGTCCACTTTGCAAAGTGTACCTGAGTTTTATCCTTTATTGACCATGTTTTCAGGGAGCCAGTTCCCAAACACTTGAACCTGTTGCTGGAAAACAGTTAAGTATCGGAGACCAGAAGCTGATTGAATCAACAAATGCGACAAGCGGTCAATCAATTATAACGAGTCTTTTTGAGAATAAGGTGGTAGCTGATCCAAATTTGGGAAACCAGAAGCCTAGAGAAATACTGAATCCTTTGCCTACACAAATTTCTAAAGTCAAAGTTGAGCAGGTTGATCTTCCAGAAGATCCACAAGGGAAGGTTCAATTGGATTCCAATCTTGAGAAGTCTAAGGTGAATCTAAGCAGAGAAAATGGAGCAAAAGATGGGGGCATAATTGACCTTGATTTGCCATCAAGTTTTTTTAATGTGTCATCATCAGAAGCCGAGGAAGAGAAAAAGGGCAAGAGGAAGCAAACAAAGCAGGATCGGTGGGTCTTCTATATCATATTATATAGATAACAAGGAATTTGATGGAGTACAACTATAACAGCATGAACAGTCAGCAGCACTTGCAGTGACAAGGTTTTTTAAGAAAATATCAATAGTATTTTTGGAATGAGCTAATTGGTTGCATCTGACCTGGTTTGTTTCATAATTTCCATTACTGATGCTCATGTATCAACCTGAAGTACTTGGCATGTCAACAGGGTATGTTGTTACTGGCTGCACAACAACAAGAGGGAAGTCTTTTAGTAGAAGAGATCAAATATTGAGAGAGCAACTACCCCTTTCACTAGATTATTGCCAAATGAGCTGTAAAAGTCTCGTTACAACTCTATTATTCGATCCATGACAGGAGCTGATTATCTCAAAGACTTGTGCAGAGATTTTGTTCGTGCAGAAGACCTGCCAGAACCACCACGTAAAGTAGCACGCACAGCGGCAAAGAAAAAGGATGGAGTACAAGCATCTTCTAATCGACCACCCATGGCCGATGCCACTGCTACTGGTCTGCCAAAGAGTCAGAAAGATATCACTGATCAGAAAGATATCACTGATCAGAAAGGTATCACTGATCAGAAAGATATTCCTGATCAGAAAGAATTACAACTTGCTTTGGTTGAAACAAGTGAGGCAAAAGTTCCTTTCACAGAAGGTGTGCCTTTGGAAGATCTTGTTCAAATGGTCAAGGATGAGAATATAGGGGGGCATGAAAGCAATACTGCAGGTGGGGTGCGTACTAGGGTGGTGATGCGAAGGAATTCAGATGGAAGAGCTGCCCAGCTTGTTGAGGATATCCGTCAGCAAATGATATCTGCTGCAGGATACGGTGCATCAGATGATCTTGGCAAGGTGGCCGTTTCTGATGATAAATTTTTTGCAGCATTCAAAGTAATCATTTTCACCTTTCTTGCGGTGAAGAGCCTGGACTTTCGTTTTGCACATAGCATTCTTAGTGGTGTAGTGGGTGTTCTCCTTAGATAAGCATCTTGGAGAGTATACGCTTGGTGAGATTCTTTTGGGCCAATTCTTTAAGTCGAATCTTGGTAGATGGTAGAAGGTTAGTCCGGAGACAGTTAACAATGAGGTGTCAACCAATGAGAGCTTGCCGCTTGATTATGCTTGGCATTCATGCATGTAATCAGGGACCTTGATTCTTAGTTTTATTCTTGCAGCTAGAATAGAGAGAGAATGTCCTTTTACATGCTTAAGAATGCTATCCACAAGAACTGCACTACAACTCACAATGCTCTCATCTTGTGGTATTTATTCCTTAGGCTGCCCTGGTTCGCACGAATGAGCACAGCCGGGGAGCAAAAGGTCAGGCTCTGAAGCGGCGACGTCAGTCTTGGATGTCCAAAATGCTAGATGATGCTCCTCGTGGCAAAGCAGGTGGAGTTCGTGAGAGCCTGACAAAGAAGTTATATGCTGGTGGAGTTTCACGCAAAACTTGGGACAGAGATTGGGACATTTCTTTCTGGAAAGAGCAGTCCGTGCGGATCAAGAAGGCCAAGCAAGAGGCTTCTGACGTGGTGGACAGTAGAGCGGGTCAGAGTGTCAAGGAAGAAGTTCTGATGCGCATTAAGAATGAAGATGCTGATGGCGACTCCATTTTGACCAGGCTTTATGTCGCGGACACATCACTCTTCCCTCGGAATGACGATATTAAGCCTCTTTCAATGCTGACCAGTCTTAAAGTTGAGGACAGTGAGAAAGGTACGATGTTTGCTGTTTGGATCTTTCTTTGTGCACCAGCTAGATTGTGATTTGCTGGGATGAGTGCTCATATTTTATGATGAATCTGAAGGTTTGTACACATGTTAAATGCATCACCATCTGTGGAAAATGCTGCTTGCTGTCTGCACCTCTTACCTCTTGTCCTCTTATCTTCTCAGCTGATTCAATATTTGGAGGTGGATTATTCTTGTTTAATTTTAGCAAACTCCTCATTTGTCTTTAATCTGATTATTGTTGTCTGGGTTTTCTCCCCTTTAGCCTGTTTGATTTTTTGTGTTGCTCTTGAATATGATGGAGGGTGTCCTAGCATAATCATCTCATGATAGTCCGTGCAGGTGGATCTGGACATGGAAGTCTGGCAAAAATGCAACCAAAAGTTGCAGAAACAAGGCCCAGTCGCATAGGAGGCAGTGTGGAACCTTGCCTTGGCCACTTGCCGATTCCTTCATTGCAGGGGGTGAAAGCATCTTCAGTTGACAAATCAGTAGCAAAACCATCATGTAGTCCTCCACCATCAGATGAGAAGAAGGATAAACGACAGTGGGCACTTGAGCTTTTGGCCAGGAAGTCTGGAGCAACTGCATCATCATCAGCAAAAGGGATCAAGAAAGAATCTTCCCTTCTGGTACAAGTTTTAAATTGTGTCACTTGGTCAATGTCAAGGATTTGTTTGGTATAGCCTACAGGCCTTGAGTTTTGGTAGGAAGCTTTCCTCCTGACCTTGGCTTTGCTGGATGCTCTGCCTCAAGTGTTGATGCCTAACACCACACCATTATGGTGAAGAACGTCTTGCAAGTGTAATTTCTTTGTTGTCAACTTCCAAAGTCACGCTTGGTTGTTGGGTTCCAACTTCTGGATCAACAGGGGCAGGTTCCAGAGGAACTAAAGCCAACACTACCTCCTGATCGCCGAAGCAGAGTTCCAACAGCAGTTCGACAGGTACTTTCCTTTAATTGGAATGTTGCCCTGAAATTAACTCAGTTTTTTTATTTTAGTTTCTTAGCAAAACGTTGGGAAATGTACGAATCTGGGGACACTGCCTTGTAATGTTGCTCAAATTTTTGTACTCTTTTGGCTTGTCCCCATTTCATATGCATATTGCCAGTCACTTCTCCCCAGGTCCCAACTGGCCCTTTTAGAAAATTGGGCACTTGAAGATTTTGTAGTGATAGATGCTGATGAAAATATAAGCAGATCTCTCATCCATACAGGTTTGTACATACTTAAGAATATGTTTGTGCTAAATCACACTGGCTTTGCAACTGGTATTTTTTAGAAGCTGCGACCATCAGTTCATGTGCGTTTGGTAGCTCTACATGTGTTTGGTGGAATAATTGACAAGGGAATCTTATTTTAATCCTGAAACAGGCCCAACTGAATCGTATCCTGGAGCAATATTTGCGAAATGCAAAATTGGCAAGCCTTCAAGGGGGTTACAAACTGAAGTCGGTCATTGCTGCAGCAGTTGCTAAGGAGAATGAAGTCTATGAGAATTCCAATACCAAAGGGGTTTATGTGAATCTCTGTGTAAGGGCTTTGGCTCAGCAGGATGAAGGAAAACTTAAGGTTGAAATTCCTCAACCCTCTAAGGCAGAAGAGGATGCCGCTGTTACTAATGCTTTACTGGCAACAGGTCTTCTTTCTGATTCTCCTCCCGGAAGTCCCTGTGAGAATCGGAGCCTTTCTATAGAGAACACTCCTGAAGTGTCAAATACTTGTGCATCTGCTGATGTCTCAGCATTGCAAGAAGATACGCAAGCAACAGCAGCAAGGTCAATGACTAGTGAAGATTTTGTGAGTAATAGTGGATCCACTCATATGGTGGATCCCATCAATCTGCACACAGGAAAACATGAGCCTGGAGAAGCAGAAAATGTCCTGGAGCTTGCTAAACCTTTGTCCAATGATGCTTATAAAGATCTGGATCTGGAATTGGAAGATTTTGAACCTTCAAAGTCACTCCATAGTGACGATAAATTAGGAGTGCCTGGTCCTGCAGCCTCTTCAGGATTGCTAGGATCTCCATGCAAGAGAATGAAGGTTGTACTTACCACAACCAACAGTACCAACTCCTTAAAAAGTAAAGAGGTTGGCAAAGATGATCAGAAAAACTCAGGTGGAGGATCAGGTAAAACCTAACACCTCCTTGGACTCAGAATAGAAGCTGTGCTCATTTTGGCTGTGTCTGAGAAACTTCTAAAATTGTTTTGGGTTTAGTGTCATTTGGTACTCTCATTAGTGATTACGTGATTGCTTATGAGGATTTTTGCGATCTTCTTGTACACAGTGACTACACTTAGCACTCAGATTTCCTTTTGGGGCTTACTTGATTGTTTCTTTTCACTGAATGTAAGTTTGCCAAAAAAATATACTTGCATAGATGACCAAACCCCCCCCCCCCCCCATTTTGAATTTGTCCTGAGCTTGCAGAGATTTCTGCAGATGCCTCAGAAGATGCAAGGACGAACATGGTGCCCATTCTTGCAGAGTTGCTTTCACAAAACGATTCAGATAAAAAACTTGGCCAAATCTCTCAGACCAAAGAGCAGTTGAATGACGCAAACAATGCAAATCTCACAGACAGTACAGATGGCATGAGAGGTAAGACTGAAAGGGTTCACAAGGATTTGCAATCCAAAGTCCGGCAGAAGGAGAAGACAAAGGAATCAATTGGAGGGGTGAAAGTAGCTGACAAATTCTCTAAAAATCCAGTCAAAGGCAAGAATGACTCAACAAAAGCGTCAAAGGTTGCAACAGTGGAGAAGCAAAGAGGTTCAGCTGGCGAGTCACAGGGGGACGACTGGATGAATTCTGGGAAGTTCCCTGACTTGGAGAGCCGTATTGATAAGATGAGGAAAGATGTACTAGGAATGAACCCCACATTTTTGTCTCAATTTGGTGAAGAGCGTATATTTGGTGGACCACTTCAGGTACTTTCTTCACTCGACAATGTTCAGGAAGGTGGTATCACAACCTCTCAATCAGGAGAGGACATTGCTTGTTCTGCGGCTGGAGAGCCAAAAGATCACATTCCTGAGAAACAGGAAACAGATGCTTTGAGGCAATCAGTTCAGAAACAGGTGCACTCTCTCTCAAGTTTGTTGAACTGAATAGTATGGAGGTGAATACTATGCTAGTTGTGATGATGTTTGCATTTATGACCTCAATGTTTCTGTGTGATTTCATACAGAAAATTCATGACACTTATTGCTGTGCAGGTGGAGGCTTACGTGAAAGAACACTTAAAGCCTCTGTATAAAAGTGGTGTTATCAAGTCTGATCAATTCCGATTTGCAGTAGCAAAGACGGCTTCCAAGGTCATGCAGCACCATGGGCATGCAACCTCTGCAGATTTCCTCATTGTTGAAGGAAGCAAAGTCAAGAAGCTAGCTGATCAGTATCTCCAGACCTTTGTGCACAAGAAGTGATAAACTTCCAAATTGAAACTAACATAAATTGTGGGTGGGAAACCTCTACCACACGTATTGAGATAGAGTATCTGTTTAGATGCCATTTCCATAAGCAGATACACATCTGTAAGGTTCTATATCTTGTTTATGGTTGGTATCACGAAGTTTCAAACACGAGAGTTTCAGACGACTCTCTCAACAGCCTCACCTTTATCAGGACTCCCTCTGCTGTGTATGTACTGCTTCATTGACTCCAGAGGCCTCTTCATTTACTATCCATCCCCGACAAATCAACGCATAGAAGTTGTTTCAGGCATTCTTTTTACATTGCAGAGAATGAAGGCCATGTACTTAACTTATCACCACACAATCTGAGCAATAGAGTAAATGCGTTTGAGAAACTAATGTCGCGTATTGCTGTTGGAGGCAAAGTCTTTTGGTTTGAATTTAGTTTTGTTGTGAGCAGGGAGACTCATCAGCAGATTGATCTGTACTCAAGCTGGTACTTGGCAAGAACAGCACCATCTACAAGGTAAAGAAATCATTTCACCATTTTACGAACTTTGTTGTGCCCTATTGACAAGTTAATTCCAACTTGCACTTGTTGATGTGTGAATAGGATCAGCAGCACCTTGTCTTCTGAGTAGCATGGAAGGGTCCGAGTAGGTTACTCTGTCAATCACCACAAATCTTATTATGCAGTCGCAGCCTACAGCAGACCTCGCCAGCTGAGCATTGATAACAAATATTTTTTATCCCTGTGCAAGTGTGCATTACTTGTCGGCTGAAAGGTAACTTACGGCCTTGGATTCTGGCAAATGGTGTTGTAATAGCTTGCAAGTGAAAAGAAACTCAATTCAAGCACGGATGGAATGTTTGCTGGACGACTCTTGGTCTTCCTGGACTCACAAAAACACTCATCAGACACAGGAGCATGGGGTTTAATATCAGCTTATGATTATCGGCAGCTTATGATTAACTTGAGATGGACACTTTCTTTTTAAAGAGTAGGAATCAAAGGGCCACTTTCAGCTTCTTCAAATGATCAACAGTGGAAGAGAACAAGAAATGCCAATTTCAAATTTTGATGATTGTTGGTGAACGGCGATTGCAGTTGGGCAGAAACCTCCCATATGTTTTGACGTACTTACTCCTTTGGTAAGATGACTTCACAGAAGTGCACTCAATTTCATGAAAGTTCCAACCTAGTTCATGAACCTTCTAAATTAGGTTATGTTCCTTCTAAACCAACTTGACATGTGTCAAACCTCAATTTCATGATAGTGCACCTTTACCTCTAGCAACTTCATGAATCTTCCAAACCAATTTCATAAATCTTTTCACACTCTACGGTTTGTGTATTCTCAACTTCTCAACTTCTTGCCTTCATGTCATTCTTTGCCTTCTTGTTGTTCATCGATTCCTCTTTGTTATGTATTTTCTCGGAAGCTTCTAGCTTTGATGCCGATTTTTCTTTGGTCTTTCATTACCGTTTTTCAAAGCCGAAAGCAAGCAGTGTCCCTATGGTCTTTGATAATTGTACATTGATTGCCATGTCCAATGGAATGATCTCCAAAATCATACGATATGGTCGCATTAATGATGATGTACAAGCAATCACTATAGACATGGTCCAAGATTGGATAAAAGAGGTCAATCGAAATTTTGGTGGAGCTAGTTGTGGGGAGCGATTAGGAGAATCTTATACATGATGTACTATTATTTGTGAAATAAAGTTATACAGTGCATGAAAATGATTTTGTGAAGTTGTGAATATGGGTATCAAATCATGAAATCATTCACAACATGTAATGAAATTGGCTGAGAGTTCAAATGAAATAGGCGGTCTATATAGTGAAACTTGGTTCATGGTTTCAATGCAATTGGTAGAACCTATTGCTAAATTGGTATTGTAAAATCATGAAGTTGAGATGCAATTATGTGGATTCATATTACCAAAGGAGTATTTGAAATTAAGCATGAAAATTCAGCTTGTTGAGTATGCTTTTTGATAGATTCCCGGATATTCTAGAATATTCATTGTCGTGAAATTAAATCAGATTGGTAGTTGAAGTCCAACTAACCAAAAGGTCTACGGGACTAGAAGTACATCAAGGTTGAGTTAGAAATGCTAATTCCTTAAAGTAATGGAGTACACTAGCCTATCTGAAATATTAGTTAACATCAACTTGATGACCCAATTGGACCAAATACTTGAGAGTATTTGGTGCTACATTTAAAATAGGGCAAGAACCTATCTCTACCAGAGTTGCAAGGGGGACACTCCAACACAAACCATGCGCCTCATTTTCAACTACATTGTATGAGCATAAGTGACATAATTTGTTATATCTAAGGATTGGGATAGTTGGCCACCGGCCAATTTCAATGGCAAATCTATGGAATAAGGTACGGTAAGCAACAATGACTTTGCGTTTGGGGTGTGGCAAAGGTTGCTTAAAATACGCTTTACATTCATAGGTGATAAAGTCCTTGATGTATAAGACATATTACAAGGCCTACATTATCCACTCACATGGTCCAACGGGTTTTACGGTGGAAGAGGTGAAAAAGATGCTTTGGTAGAGAAAGGCAAGGGCCCATGGTAGAAAAATATTGTTATAATAAAATTTTAATGAATTTTTTTTGGGGGGGAAGAGAAGATGAAGGCAAGAGAAGACAAAAGAATGATCAAACTTGATTTTTCTTTTTCTTTTTCTTTTTCAAAATTTCCCTTTTTGAACATATATTTTAAAAATCAGCACGTTCACTTTTTGGTGCATTGGTCCACATTCGGTGTACACCCAGTGAGGGGCCCAAAGGCTTTGTAAATTATATTTTAAAGATATCGGACCATGGAAGTTGGATCATGAAGTCGGACCATGGAAAAAGGCCATCTTCCATGGTCCGACTTCATGGTCCATGATGTAAACCAACCCTTAGAACCATGATGTCTCAAACCTAGTGTCCGCATCCACAACCCCATGCATCTCAAGACTACACCAACTGTATGAAAGCATTGTCTAGTGCATGTGTCTTTGGAGTCTCATCTCTCACTTAAAGGCATGGTTTACACCTGTGGGTATCTTTTCTTAACATTGCGGTTACTTTTAACTACATGCATACTTGGCCCAATGCTAACTTACCTCATACAATAATCTCCCGCTTAAATATGCACTTTGAACCGGAGCCGTTTGTGCGCACTTAGTTGGTAGGTGCGTACTTTCCTCATATCGCTAGTGTTCCATATTGAAGTCTTCAATGCCCTTCTAGTTCTGGAAACGATGCGAATTGAAGAAGAATCACCTATCGATGACGAAATCCAACTTCGAGACATTTGCTGAAACCGAAAGTACTACTAACTTCAAAGGCTTTGAAGCTCTACACAACATTGTCTTTGACATCGGCGACCAATTGCTTTTCTCCAATGTTCAAACGGAAGCAGGATAGATGTATGCTGAACTGCGATGATCGTTTGAGACGTTTCAACGAAACGTTAACAAACGGACATTGAATGTCAAAGGTAAGAAATTCATGCATTTGCGACAAATGACTTTGCTTGACATGTTCAAACAATAAAGTATGAACCCTGATTTTTGTCAAAAAAATTGCGCACTTAACTGGGATGCGTACTTAAATCAATGTGTACTTAAGGGGGAGATTATTGTACAAGGTCTAGCTGCACATCTTGGTTAAGGCTCCGTTTAGAGCAAGTAACCATTCAAATTAGTTATATTGCGCCTGCACTAGTTAAGAGAGTTAGCTAACATATAAGGTAGTTTAACTTATGTGAGAATCAATCTATCTCATGGTTGCACCACCTAGTTATAAGTATTCTATAAATAGAAATGATCATAATAGAAGTTAGCTAACTTTTGGGACCTTGCTTTTTTGTAGAAATCTTAACTCATTCATACCTCTATTACTAACTAACATTTACAAATGAATAGCCCAAATTTTTGTCTTGAATGCATGCCTTTCATTTTTACCATCTCTCCATTCTGCTAGGAGGTAAACCACACTATTTCTTACATCGTCTTAAATTAGCATACATTTTAAATAATAGAATAGTACCAATTTTTCATTTATATTCTATATATATATATATAATAATTTAATCATAGGTATAATCTTTTAATCATAATGAAACACAAATGGCCTAGGCCATATAATTATAATGTATCATAATTAGTGTCATGTTCAAAACTTGGGCAAGTTGAGCAAAACTTTGGTCGGTCAACCTTAACTCCTCTCTTAAATTGGTCAACCTTTGGTTAGTGGTAACTGGGACGTGTGGCCATGCAATCGGTTAGCTCGCATATGAGTCACTGTACAAAGCTCCCTATCCCATCTTTACATGTGCCAGAATGTAGTTTCCACATTTGGTCGTGGCAAATGTGAGCATGACACGTGGCAAATTTTGAAGGGAAAATCATTATTTTGTGCTAGAATACAAAGCCCTCTATGGTAGTTGATTTCACTAACTCACATTATTAGCTACTTCTCCTAGCTAGGTGGTGCAATCATAATTTTGGTTAGCTAGTCCTCACTAACTCGTAAGTTAGCTAATTCTTCTCTTAACTAGGTGGTGCGGTTGGAACTACATTAAGTTAACATTGTTAGATTAACTAACCGCATAGCTATAACCTAACAACACAATTAGTGCCTAACCTTGGTAGTAACTTACCACGTGCGTACTAGAATGGTCAGCTAAATTTAAAGACAATCATAGTGAATAGTGACTTACAAGTGATCAAGTGACATATTGACTTGATGACATGTGACAAGCAAGGTGAGGTTAAGAATGGTTATGTGTGAATAGAAGTAGTAACCCACTCTAGATAGGTGACATCTTT
The DNA here is from genome assembly GCA_950295325.1 of Polytrichum commune. NCBI lineage: Eukaryota > Viridiplantae > Streptophyta > Polytrichopsida > Polytrichales > Polytrichaceae > Polytrichum > Polytrichum commune. The sequence continues at coordinate 64,600,306 of OX485804.1, forward strand.
AATAAAATTGCCTATAGGTGTGAATGAAATGACATTTCGGGTAAGTTAAAGGTAGGTTAGTTTACCATCAATATTGGTAAGTTTACCAATCACAATGAGGACTTACCCGTAGGTGTGAACCATCCCTTCATTACGTGGAATTATGTGCAAGGAATCCATGCAAATCTTTTGCAATGATAGCATACAGGTTGCTTGTTGGTGTTGAACATCTTCTGGGTCATATATATCAGTCGCAACACCCGATCTGGAGACAGGTTTTGTGTGTTCTCCTGTCCATCCCGGAACTCTGAACCATAGTGACAATCACAATTGTGAGGCAGAAAGTAAATCATCATATACTACTTGAATCGAAACACAAGGGCAACAAAACCACAGTATACTCCTCATTGTTCATGTCAGGATTGCCTGCCAGTCGCCGAGCGCCGCCAATCCAATGAGATCATTGTATGGACAGTTCCATTTGATTGATGCGATGGTATTCAACATGTGCACAGCCAATATAGTGACACACAGCGTCCAATCCAGGAAAGATATACAACATGTAAGCCCTAGTCAAACACACTGGCCAGATTCCCCCAAAAAATTAATTCAAGGTTTTATGCAACAGGTAATCTCACATTTCGTTTACCAGTGTAGACAGGTGTATAGAAGTACTTGTTGAGACTCAACTGTTACAAACTCAACTGTCGCACCAGTGTAAACAGGTGTATTGAACCTCAACTGTAATCCTATCAGTTCTAATCAGATAATGACTTTGTATACCGTCATTAACATGAAGATCTGTACGGAGCTCCAGTTGTAAGTGTTGCACATCCGGTTCCCAATTGTCAAACTTGCGGGTTCTCAACTGGTTCACGTTGAAGCCGAAATCATCAAATAAAATAGATACAAATATGTAATTATGGCCTGCATTGCATTTTTCCACTATGGTCGTATGTATGGGTTAGAATTTAGCAACCCCGCGAAGATAAACTCCGATTGCGACTTCATGAGGCTTAGCAGAAGAATCACCAGCACGTACTTACCGAAATTGTAAGTGCGACAGGCTGGGAAGAAGAGGCACCAAGAGGCGGAAGCTGGGAAATACTGGTATACCCGCATTTAGAAGTGCTCCCAGGATAACCAATCGACGCTCAGCTTATACAATAGCATCGATGAAGTCAAGGGGTGGATCATGCGATTGCTGCACCATATTCATAGGCACTATTCTGGCCATCCTGAGCACATTTTTGCACGTTCTCAATCGTCAGCCTGATCAGAGCATCTGCGAGAGAGAACGAAGGGAAGTATATAATAATCATGCCAACCTTTACTCAATATGCAATCCTTCACTTCATGCCATGATGCAGACCGTTCCGTTCAAGCTAAGGAAGACTATGGAGAGTACACACCCTTTATTCTTACCTGGTGATGGAATGCGAAACCGAGGAGCAGGCACCTGAGATCACACAGACTGCAGAGTCATTCCAACTTCGACTCATTAACACTGTCTGTCGATAATGGATCTCAATGAATGTTTTACTACGTCTCTAAGTGGAAGTAATTTCAGATATGCTCTTTCCTCCTCTGCGCATAATGACGATGATTTTAGTTGTTTGTGAGAGAGTATCTATCGGTGCCATAAGGCAACTTGAGAAAGCGATGATGCTTGGAGGCCCTTTTGGAGGATAATTTAAATTGCGTCATTAAGCTGCGGACAAACCGGACATCTGCTTCATCAAATTCTTATGGGATATGGACAACAACTGGAAGAAACTACAACATATATATGAGAATACGTAGATCAAGACGCACCACTGAAGCCCTGTTCATATACTGGTGATGTCAGTGAGCATGAACATATAGTACAAGAAATTTACAAATCTTCCCAAATTGCATGAAGAGATGAAGGACCTGATTGGAGTTCTGAGCGCCATGAGCGTGGCAGCATGGTGTCGTGCGTTGTGATGTCTTGCAAATTCTCAGTTCGCCCTGCTGAAACTCAGCTGTTGTACTTAGAGGTATTTTTATTCCGGTAATCTTCGTTGCGTCCATTCTCTATTGTAAATTGGCGACAATCATTGACTTCTCCATGAACCTCACCATGGGTAGAGGTCGTCTCAGCTGTTACAATGAACGTGCCCTTTAACGTGTCTGAGGATAAGCGGTTGGTTGCCTTGTTTCTTCGTGGGACAAACCGCATCCTTACATTCCACCACTGCAATGCCTCCACCGTCAAGCTAGGAAAATGCAATGCTCTCAGGTAAATCTATGTTTGGTCGACACTGCCATTATATCGGAAATTAAGACAAAAGCCGAAAGGTCGAAAGCCGTTATGGAACTTCAAGGTTTCTCTCCTGCGGTATCAGACTATTAGAGTTCAATAGAGAATGATGTTCCCAAGACAAGCAACTAGTCCCCGCCAAGGTTACAAGAGACATATGGTGCGTTTGTATCTTCTGCCACCTGTGTGCAATTTAAATTGTGAATGTGAAACCCTAAAGTTAAAAGCACTCCTAGCTCAATATCTCACTCTTTAAGTGAACCTAACGCCAAAGCACTTAGAGGCCCTGTTGATGATCAGCATTTTCACCCTGATCTGCTTCGCGTATTCTGGAGTTCCGTCTCGTCATTATTCTCCAAACCAAGCAAGATATTATGGCCACAAAGACCACGAATCCAAGTACAGCGATCTCTGCTATGTAAAAAGTTCCCAACGAATCCATTGTGTATCACGATGTGAAATCTGACAGGAACGTTTTGTTGAAGGATGAGATCAATATGTCACTCGTTGAATGATATTCAAGCAGGCCACCTACTTAGCGGTCATTTCAGTTTCAGAAGGCGCGAGGTCCTGAGGTTCTGCACTTTGATCAGTGCTCTTACAGGCCTGTATACAGGTGGCATATATGATCCAAAGTAAAGGAAGAATGACTATAAGACAAGCCGCTACGATAGCCGCTGTATTCAAGACGTTATCCATCGATAGAAATTAATCCATGTGGCACCGATGCAAATGACTTTTGATGCAGGATATAGTGCGGCTTTAGCGTGACATCTGATAGGAGTGTGGTATTGAAGGATGAGATCAATATATCTCCTCTAAAAAGACATTAGAAGCAAAAAGAGTCTAGATCAGTTTCAGGAGGCTCGAGATTGACCTAAGGTGCTTCACTTCAAGTGAAGGAATTACAGCTGGCCTATATGATTCAGAGAAAAGTAGGAAAGACTAAAATACAAGTCACTACGATGCAGTCTGCCGTATTCAAGGTGTTATCCATTGAGAGAAATTCATCCTTGCGGGACCGATGCAAATGACTCTCTAGGCCGGATATATATAGTGCGTCTTAATCAGCTACACCTAAGATAGACTTCTGATATCTGACTAAATAGTGTATAGAGGCACGAGATTAACATGACACTCTTAAGAACGACCTTTCACTCGAACGTCATAACGTCGAAGATAATAACCCTGGCCTTGGAAGAATCGACTGTGAGCAAAAGAAGAAGGTGGAGAGGTACATGGTGCGCAAATTTAGTCTTCCAACTGTGTGGAATGTGATTGAACGAATCTACAGGCATACAGGCCTCCCTCCCGTGTGTGACGTCGGAGAAATAAGCTCAAGGATAGAAAGACACTCGAATTAACCCCCTCCCTAACTCTTCATCACGGTGTCATCCATTGGAAGAAACTACTCCAAATATGATGTTTAGTGTCCTATGGTGTTTAATGTCACTATGGTAAGCTTTTCGGATGACGCTTCCTATGAATAAGTTTGCAAATACTGTCATGGATGATGGACGAGTTCATCCATTGGCCAAAACCATACCTTCTCTTGTCAGCAACTTGTGATGAAATATTGCCTTGGATGATTAAAAAATCATTTGGTAAGTGACAGTAATTTCAATACTGTAAATCTATAATCACCCCAAAAAATTACAAGAGATGACAAATAATGTTGGATTAACATTTAGTGTCGGTGATCCTATGCTTCGGTTTACAACTAGTATTGAGCAAGACAATCAGAATTGGTGACACTAAATATGATATTTAGTGTTCATATTTATCCGTGTCTATCCCATTCGGGGACAAAATGATGCATAAGGTATGTGGTGAAATATTTTGAGCAGGCTAGAGATTGGAGTTACATGTCGAAGGAATGAGTTTCTGTCTGTGGATGTACATGGTAAGGCATGATTGCTCGGGCGGAATACAGCGTGTAACAAACATGATAATATCCTAGTGATTAATATTGTCCAGTTGTGATTCTCGATAGAAATCTCTTTGCCTGAATTCCAAACGTTACTGCACATGGCAATGATAGATGATAATGTGGAAAGATAGGCAAATAAAGTTGCAAAAAGCCAGTCATGAGAGTGATGAACAACAAGGCTGAAGAAGATTGTCGTATGGGCTGTAAGATCGAAGGTCGCGTGAGAGCCCGTGCCAAGCATTCTTGGAGACATCGACGCATGGTAGAGGATTTGAAGGAGCTGCGACCAACAATGCTCAGAACAGCATATCTTTCTCGGCCGATTGGCTAAGATCAAGTGTAGTATCTGTTCTTATCAGTTTAATATCTGATACGAGGCTCATCGAGCCTCATGGTATTAATCTAGTAATTATTTCTTGGGTGCGAGTCCATCCAGCAGCTTGCTGTTGGGACTAGCACGCGTCGCCTTGGTATTGCACTTCCTCCTTGGCAGGCGCAACCCTTCCCTCCAGGGACCTAAACAATTACATGTGGGAATCACTGCTTCCAAACTCTTAGAATGTGATTAGATCAAATACAAGAAGATTCTGAAGCAGTATCGGAATTTGTCGGCTTCTCATCTTAGAACCATGTCTCGAACCCATGTCCGAGAACCATGGCCCGTGCATCCAGATATTACACCGACCATGCTCTTCCTCCTCTCACTTGCTTCATCATGTGTAAGGTTGTCCATGTACAAACCTTTCGGTAACCTTTCCAACCGATAGCACACAGTTTGAAGGTCTGGTTGTTGGTGCTGAGCATCTTCTGGGTCATATTAGTCGCAACACCCGATGTAGACACATGTTCTGTGTCTTCTCACGTCCATCTTGGAATTCTGGACCATAGTGACAATCACAATCTTGACGCAGAAAGCAAACTATTATATACTAAGGGTATGCTACTTGAATTGAAACACAACTGAAAGGAAACCACAGAGCGCTCCTTCGTGTTCCTACATTAGAATTGCTTTCGAGGCGCTGCTTAATGTAACCATTGGTCGAACACAGCCAGATTCCCCACATAAAATCACGCAAGTTTTTATGTACCAGATAATCTCAAAATTCATGTTGTTTACCGGTGTAGACAAGGTGTATATTGAGTCTACAGGAAAGTTCCAATCAAAATGGTACTCTGTAAATCGACATTAACATGAAATCCCATATGAAGCTCCAGTTACAGGTGTTTAGAGACCCGGAGAAGATTAACTCCGATTGTCACTTCAGGCTTATCCGAAGAATTACCAGCATCTAAGGACAGAAATTCCGAGTGCGACAGAAGGTAAGAGGCACCAAGAGGTGGAATCTGCAGCAGGAGTATATCCCCATTTTGAAATGGTCTCCAGATTACCTATCGACGCTCAACTTGTAGAAATGTTGATGAATGCGAGATGTCGATTATGCGATCACTACACTATATTCAAAGGCAATATTCTGACTATGGTGAGCAAATTTGCGGACGTTGTCAAATCATCTGCCTCACCAGAGCATCTACGAGAATGAACAAATGGAAGTAATTAATGATTATGTCCACCTTGTATTGGGCTTGGTATCCAATCCCTCATTTCATGCCATAGATACAGGGGAATCCCTTTAAGTTACGGAACACTATAGAGTGTCCTCACCATTTATTCGTATCTGCTGGGGAAATTCGAAGCCAAGGAGCAGGGCCCACCTGAGATCACACACAATACATGATCACTCCAACTTCTTTGGAAGTTAATGGCTCCATGGAGCATTTTCAATACTGGACGACTCATTAACCTTGTCTATTGATCATGGATCTTAATGGAAGTTTTACTACGTCTGTAAGTGGAACAAATTTCACATAAGCCCTTGCCTCCTCTGGATATACTGAATATAAAGTAATGATTATTTGTGTGAGTATTTATCGGCACCATAAGGCAGCTTGATATGAAATCCACAATGTTTGGATGCCCCTCTGGAGGATCAAATAACTATACGTCATTAAATTGTGGACACACTGGACATCTGCTTCATCAAATTCTTATGGGAAATACACAAGACCTAGAAGATACTGTAACATATGAGATCACGCAGATCTCATCGTACATGAAGCCATGTTCATGTACTGGCGATCTCAATGAGAATGAGCATATACTACACAAGTAATTCACAAATTCTCCAATAAATGCATGCAAAGTTTAAGGACCTGATTGGAATTATGAGCGTCATGAAAGAGTTTCCTGCGTCGTGATATCTTGCAAACTATGTGCTCGCTCTGCTGCAATTTTGGTGACGTCCTTGAAGGCATTTCTTCTCTTAGAGTGAACTTTGCCGCGTCCATTTTGCAGTGTAAACTGGCGACAGTCATTGAATTCTCTATGAAATGTACATGAACCTCACCAAGGGTGGTGGTCATCTCAGCTGTTACAATGAACGTCATCCTCCAAGTTAGTCCGCACTGTGTGAAGAGTGAGACGTGCTGAGTAGCCATTGCCAAAGCTGTTGTGTGCGCGGCTGAATGGTCATTTGTCGCCTCTGCTTGGGACTAAGCACAACCTAGAATCCACCACCGGAAATACGTCGTCCATCCTTGAGCCAAATGGAGTGCTCTCATATCAATCTCTGTTTGTTCAATTCTGCCATTATTTCGGAATGGAAATGCATATTCCGCTTTGGAAAAGCCAGTTACTAAACCTCAAGGTCTCACTGCTGCAGTATATGTTAGTCAGCTAATAGAGTTCGATGGAGAATTAAAGCTCCCTTTATAAGAAACTGGTGTACTCGACAAACATATGGTGCACTTAAGTCTACTACTGCCAATGTAATTTTAACGAATTTTGAGTAAGAAACCCTAGAGAACTACTAGCTCGATGTCTCAATCATCTAGAGGCCCTATTCATCAATGGGATCGCCACCGAGATCTTGTGGCCATAATATCCTGATGCGCCATTTCAAGAGTATTACCAAAAACAAGAATATTATGGTTAGAAGGCTTATAAATCCGAGTGTGATTTCTACTATGAATAAAACCTCCATTGGATCCATTCTGTATCCCAGACAAATCTGACTTGCACGTTTTGTTGAAGGATGAGAGCAATATGCCGCTCTTACAACGACATTCAAGCAAATTAAAATAGACCCTACGTAGAGGTCATTTCAGTTTCAGGAGGCGGCGCGAGGTCCTGAGGTTTTGCCCTACGCCCAGGCAGATTGTTCAAGGCCTTACACTTCGAATATATGACCCAGGAGAATCCAAGAAAAACTAGAGCAGTGGCCAGCACGATGACTGTCGTATTCAAGATGTTATCCATATGGAACCGATGCAAATGACTCTTGAGGTCGGATATATTGCGGCGTAATGAGCTGTACTTACCTAAGATAGACTTCTGATATCGGACTGCACACTGTACAGTGGCACATCAACATGCAACTCATCAAACGGCCTTCCAAGCTACTTAGTGACGAGGATCTACATCACTGGAGGGTCCTTGGGAGCGCCGTTTGAGCTTGAAGTGCACACGAGTGTAAGCGCCACAACGCAATCAAATTCAACCCTTATGATTTCCTTCTTCAAGCAGGGAGAAAATCTATAATCAGTTTAGTGCAAGAAAATCAGAAGGCGGCGGAATAATGGGAAGAATATTAAATCAAGCAGACAGTCAACTCAAAGGTAACGTCGAAGATAATAATCCTAGTATTGTGAGAAACCACTGTGCGAAAAAAGTACTGCAGCGGTATATGGTGCGGAGCTTTGGGCTAGTACTATTTCCAACTGTGTGGAATGTGTTTGAATGCTCTACAGACATAAAGGCTTAATTTCTGCGTGTGGCGTCGGAGTTGTAAGCTCAAGGACAAAAAGCACTGATCGAAATAAGCGCTAACACTAACTCTTCTTCAATTTCTGGAAACTAATGCATGCAAATAGGCTGACTCTTGAGGCGTATGGTCTTGCTTAATCTGCTCTTCCTAGTGTGGAATCTGACTGAACATCGTGCGGCGGAACAAGCTAATTTAACTGATTCTTTATGATTTCAGAGAAAGCCTAACATCAATTTAGTGGAAGGACGGTGGAAGTAGATGAAAACGGGAAGAGAAAAAAATCATAGAAACAATGAACTCGAAGACGAAGACGATGACGAAGATAATAAACCTGGCGTCGTAAGAAACTACTGTGCGCAACAAGGGCTGGAAATATAAATGGTCTGGAGCCTTTAGTGTGCTAATTTTCTTTTCAACTGTATGGAATCTGTTTATAAAGGCTTTTTCCCTGAATGTGACGTAGGAGAAGTAAGATCGAGGAGAGAAGCTACACCGAATGATCAATCGAATGCGCTACACCGAAATGCTCAATCGAGAACTCACCAAAGCGGCGGGAATGCACATAAGAATGGAGACCAAAGATGTGACACGTGTAATGTCCATGTCAGCATAAATAGTTGCCAACTAGATGTTTGTTAACCCTTCTCCATCTCATGTTGCTACGGTTCAAGGGACTCTATGGATTTAACTCTGTATGCAATTATCAACCTTCCCTATATGAAATTATTCTACATGCATGTAGTCATGTGTATGTCACAATAATATTAAAGTGTGTCAACAAAATAATTTTTCTTTGGAGATCGATCTATCAGTGTTTGGAATTGAATCCTAAAAAGTAAATTATGACGTTTATTTTTGAGAATGTCATCATTCGAGTTGTGAGTAGTTTTTTGTTTGATATATGAGAATCACTTAGTAATGATCTCATCCCCTTAGAAATCACATGGCTTCCACAAATGTCATTGGTGTACAACATTTAAGGCAAGCATAATGAACATCTGAGAAAACTTAGAACAAGCAAGAAGGTTGAAGGCATCAAAGTAATATTCCAAGTTATCTTAAATTGTTCCCATTCAGCTATTTCAAATTCAAAATCAAGTATCTTTGTTCCCATTGGTTGTCTGACATGCTCAACATGTGATAATGAGGCAACAATATGTTGAGAGGTAATGAAATTAACCGAATTTGATGCCCAATCATAAAATACTCTTCATTTTTTGTATGAAAATCATGGAATTGTCGATGACAAATTAATGCAAGAGGTTAAAATGTTAGCATAATAAATATTTAGTTACCGATCAAATCAAATACTCAATCATAATCTTTCTATGAATCAACAATTCCTACTATCAGTCCATAGGATTATGGGGACACTAGCACAAATTTAAGCACTTGAGAACCCTACAGAGTTTGCACATTGTTTACAATCCTTAGGGCCGGTTCACACTATGCCCAAGTCGAGAGGAGAAGCGTCACTTTTCTAGACCAAACTATGTCGAGAGGAGAAGCCTTTGGGTTGAAAATATATATTAAAATAATCCACGGCTAAAAATGTTCGGCCTCTCAACGGAAGTTTGGGTCGAGCATTTTGCTCGACCCAAACTTGGCTCGAGAGGCCGAACTCTTGGCGCCATATTTTCCTAAAAGTGTTGCCACCTAGGCTCTTTTGGAGGCGACGTCCTTTGGACTTCGGCCTCTAGTGTGAAGGCCGAGAGGACAAACTTTGGACATTTATGCATTTTCATTGGTCGAAACACTTCTTCTCTCAAAGTCTGGCCATAGTGTGAACCGGCCCTTAGATGCAATTACCACAATCTAGGTATTTGGAGGGACTCTTGATTCCAACTAGGCTTTAACGGCTTATTTTGAAGATCGCTTGCCATGTGTGCTCGGGGGGTTCACTCCCTCTTATATTTTGCATACACGTGCGTTCAGGACCTATTTATTGGGGGGGTTATTTACCTTGCAGAAAAGATAATAAGGTGATGGTATTTTACATGTAAAAAGCCTAAAAATATTATATGTGATGGTATTTTACATGTAAGCATGTTTCATTATTTTTAAATCCCCTATTTTACATGTAGATTTTTTCCAAATTTTATCTACAATGAATATATTGGACCCTATTTTTTATCACACGTTGTTCTACGATTTTCGCCAGTGAACCCCCCAAGCATGTGTGATTATTTTAGGACTGGAGAGTAGGTTGCTCTAAACCCTAAACCCTAAAACTAATACAAGGGTACCATGGATATCAACATAAATTATGTCTACTAATGATGATACTACTTGGAAACTTCATAAGCATGTGTTCGGGCCAAGGTTAGACATCCATGTCTTTGATTGGGCCCTCACCAACATTATTTAATTTGAAAACACAATCAATTATATTTTGCATGTATTTTCTTCTTTTGGATGATCTAATTTTGGAATTAGTATTAAAGATTCTAGATTAGTCTAGAGGGATCCATTCCCGGGGGGTGGACTCTTCATACCACATACGAACTAACATGAGTGTACGAAGGGGTATTATTTGGCTGGGGATTCGTGGCACTCAAGTAAAATCATCCATCCAAGATATCGTGGATGAAGTGGCTCCAATAAAAAAAAGCCCCCCTATGGGGTTGAGGGCCGATTCATTCGAATGTGACGTCACTAGACTAATTCGGGGCCTTTGACTCTATTTCCGGAATCAATTTGCCCAAAAATAGCCATTTAGATGATTCCGCACGGATGATTTTACTTGAGTGCCACGAATCCCTGGCCGTATTATTTGAGGCACTAGCATACATAAGAGAAAGGTATTGTTATTTCTCTAGTATGTACATTTCAAAGGGCTATTAAGAATTTTGAAGCACATATAGATGTACAAAAGGGACCTTAAGTTTAGAGAAAACAAATTGACAATAGATGTGTTAGTTTCATCCAATACACCTTTTCATCAATAGTTGTCATATGATAATAGTCCTCAATTTCTATTATCTCGATTCATCTCGGGGGGGGGGGGGGCAGTGTGTTAAAAAGTTAAGGATATAGGTGTGAACAACCACTATTTTATAGGGGGGGTATTACTTTCAATTCTCTTTTTTTTTTCACATGCTATCATTATGTAAATTTCTACTTTGGGTTAATAGAAAAATGGGTTGCATTACTTATGATTCCAAATTACCTTTTATTCCATACCCTATAGTACTTTAAAGATGTCTAGTGCCATTTTTGATACCCTATATTACTCTTAAGCCCAATTATAATTTTTTGCTCCCATGTTTTTAAAATACCCTATCATTTGTTCGCACGTGTATTGCTACTCCAACCAATGACTACCCCCCCCCCCCAAGCGATTCATTCTTGTTAGGGTTTGCATTTGTGTTTTAGTTTTTTACCCATGAGGCTCTTGAAGCACTTATGGGCTCCCTTGAGTTTCACTCCACATATTAAGGCTACAATATTATGCTTTTGTCTTTGTTTGTTTGATGAAATTGTTGAGTTACATGCTATGGATGAAAAAATGTTCAATGACTTTCTCATTAAAAAGTGAAAGTGGGTTCTATATGTAACAAAGGCCTATTTAATTATGAATCATATTGTGTATCCTTAGTGGAGGCATTATCATATTATTCTAAAAAGCTTAGTAAAAATACATGAGTCCATTTTCTAGCATTCCGTTTGTATGTATATAATTTTATTTTTCTCTACAAACCTCTCATATATAGGGGGTTTGATTTCATAGTGACCCATGCCCGTCATTTAGGATTCCAATGAAGAGTCCAACCCCCAAGGATCCATTTGAGATGAATTGACCACACATTTATGGGGGTCAAGTTTTTACTAGATCCTCTTTACATTGGTTATAGCGACCATGGGGGGGGGGGGGGATTCAAAGAGGTGGGTGTCTAGCACTAGCATGTGTTCAAAGGCAAATTTTAGAGATTCTCTTATGACCATGTAAGTTATTGTTTGTAATTGTTTGGATGCACGAAGGGAAGTTTTTCACGTTCCCAAGGAGTAAGATATGTGGGTCTTAACTTGGGGAGTGAACTCTTCATTGGAAACCTCAATGACATACGTGGGTAACTATGAAATAAACCCCTTATATACAAGAATTTTATACTAAAAAACAAATGTACATGTACTAACGGTAGGCTAGAAAATGGGCTCATGTATTTATACTAAGATTTTTATTGAAATGTTGTTAATGCCTCCTAGAGAATACAAATCGTGATATAAACGTGCCTTCATTACATATAGAAGTCATTGGGGATGATTATCATACGACAACAATGAATGAAAACAGTAAATTGGATGAAACTAACACATCAAATGTTGTTCTTCGGACCCCCTTTTGTACATCTACCTTTAGTCCAAAATAATTAATAGTCCTTTTAGATGTGCACACTAGAGGAAGCACAATAACTCTCCCTTTTGTATAGTATTTACGATATTGTCTCAGATAATACTTCCTTCTAAACTCACGTTAGTTCGTACGTGGTATGAAGAGTCCACCTCCTAGGGTCTTGAGTGGTTCATTTTTCTTGTTCTCAATCTTCTATCGATCAGATTTACGTCCTCAAACTTGTGTTCTAGGTCTTGCAAATCTATGGGGAAACATCAACAACAACAAAAAAAACATATTCAAAATTGGACCTACAACGACAAGCTCTCGGTTAAAATCTAAGCTACCTCATGGAGGTCGCTTTAGAGTGTTTGAAAGTTCGAGCTCTTGACTTTTTAAGCACAAGCTAATCTTGTTTGTCAATCCTTTAACAAAATAGTACAATTCTCCTCCCGATTACATTCATTATTGAGTGTGGAGTACTTCTTGAAACTTGAAGACTTGGTCCAATCTCTTTAAAACATATGTCTTTATGATGTTTGTTCTTTGATATTTACTTAACCACACACCAATAAAAAGTGAAGTGTCACATTAATCGAGACAAGTGACCAAATAACACTAGCATAGGTCTTTAATGCATGCAACGCCAAGGTGACACTCACTAATCATGATAGCAAGTTGCCAAATGGATCGGAACCCCACAGAAGTTAGTATGCCATGATTAACTATGCATGAAAATATTTAGTTTGAACACTAAAAAAGTTAAGATGACATGGTTGATAAAAATGAATACATGTAGCTCAAATATGCTACTTTTTGCTTGGAAAGGCCCAACATGGGCCTCTTAGACGCTTAGGGGTTAAGATGAGTGAGTTTCTATACATAGTGGATATTAAACTAATAAGAACAGATACTACACTTGAACTTAGCCAAAAGGCCGAGAAGTGTGTGCTTTTGTAACCCAATTAATGATGATGACCACATAAGGCCACATACTTTACTTGTGAACAACCCCTTGAGGCTTAATTGGCTTACTAGGTATGGAACTTGCAATCTCCTCACATATTGATTGTCGAGAAGAAGTCTATGGGCGATGAAAACAACTTCTGGCTTCTGGTGAGGCCACGTTGCCTGTGCTTTCTCAACCGTCGGATTTGACCGATGTAACCCTCCTCCCCTGATCTCCTCCGTCCACTGCGAGTATGTTGATGAGTATGATACAAGACTAAAGGTTAGTTATGACATATAATCAAACTTAACTTCAAGATAGCCTATGAAGTTTCAATTCATTAAGGTTGAGGCATCTACAACTAATAAAGTAAGAGATGTTTGCATTTGTTTAGGAGGAGTAATAGCAAGGGATTTCTTTCCTTGCGAAGAGAAACAAATTCTGAGGAGAATGTAATTCTCTTTACATGTTTTTCATGAATATGGAAATCCTTACAAATTCCAAAGCGGTAAAGTTTAGGGGAACACATAGACAATCTGTAGGTTAACCCATAACCGCTCATCTAAATGCTAATACTTGGCTATGACAGTCGTCAAAACTCTATGAAGGTAATCAATCACAAGCCGCCACCACATAGACCTTACCTACATTCACCTAAAAAATATAAATCTCATCCATGTTGGCATTACATGTTCCCCAATGAGTGGTTCAATGAACCTAGTTGACTTTGGATGCCTCGACCTTAGACATGTATATCCTCTCAAAACAAAACCGCGTCTTTCAAATATTATGTACAACCCTAATTTAAAACTCCCATGATAAAAAATAACATCTATACATTGATTATCCCGCAGCTAGAACTGGTGTTGATTTCAAAGTACACTAAAGGGTACTCTATTTCATCTTTACCAATGCCAGAATGTAGTTTCCACGTGGAATTCAACTGTTCCAAATTGATGCAAGATTGACATGTGTCAAGATATAAGGAAAAATATATTATTATTTATCATAATGGATTATCCTTTACAAAAGTGTGGACCACACCATTGGTACATTTCACACACCGACTGCATATGACCAATAAAGTTACCAATGTACGTTATATGTCACCCTAAAAAATAGTTTATATGAATGCTATTATTAAAAAAAATGCATTAGATAAGTGATGGATTTTGAGTGGGGTCACCATTAGTCATTCTAAGCTTACAATAAGAGCAAGTAACCTTAAACACCTAGATCAAATGACAATGATGTTCACGCCACAACCATTGTGAGGAGGAAATTATCACAATGATGTGGCATCATTCTATTGGCTATAAAGAGGATGGTTATAGTCCACAGGGGACCCACAACCATTTACTCTCATGATTGGTATGCTAAAAATAACATGATCACTTATAATATTGGTTTCTCACTTAGGTCAATTCTCCCTCAATTTGCTTATGTATGAAACCAACACATAACATTGCCCAAAACTAGGATTTAAGTATATTTGGATTTTTGCATGAATTTTGGACAATTTCAACCATTGATATAACGTACACTAGATCACAAACTTCACAAATATGGAGGTTGGTGAACATGGAATACAAACATTCGAAGTTGTGGTTGTTGTGTTGTTGTTTTATTGTTGTCATTTGATGTTTTTGTCCTCACAAGTGCACATTTCTTATTCTTTTTGGACAAATGTTACTTAGATGTTACATCCAAGTACGGATAATAATTGTGCCCTTCTTTGCACTCCTGCAATTTGTGAAGGCAATTGGCTATAAAAATTCAAAGTTGAGCTCCCTATGTCATTTATCATAATCTCTAAACACTTGAGGGGGTTTCCTTTGCTAATTGACATGCTTTCAATAATGGAATTTATGATGTAGTGCAAAACACACATGTGCTAGTGCATTCCATAGTGGTGGAATGCATTGTGAAGCTCAAAACCATGTGAAGGTACCAAGGTTTCCCGAAGCCTTTTTTAAACATGGTAAGGCCCTCCGTGTCTCACTTTACATAAATCAAGGACCTTGCCCTTGGGTCACAACCCTTGCTTCCTATAGAACCCTCCCCTCAATGCCTTCCCCTACACATAATGGACCTTTAGGACATTTAAGGGTAAAGGTATGTATACGCAAAACCGACACTAACCTAAAACCAACACTTGAAAATCTTGTACAATAGGTACTTATCAAAAACCGATAAGAATACACGCCACGTGAAACATCTCATACATGTGTTGATTTTAGGTCACCTACAACCAAACTTAAAACCCTTCAAACATTCGCGTACGATATCCGGATGATGCGTTCTTTGATGCATTGGAAATTTGGAATCCTTCTAAACTTGTGAAGAGTTTAAATACATAAAATTTTCATGCATAATAATACAAGATATGCTCAGCGCCTATTTTTAATGTT
Source organism: Polytrichum commune (assembly GCA_950295325.1). NCBI lineage: Eukaryota > Viridiplantae > Streptophyta > Polytrichopsida > Polytrichales > Polytrichaceae > Polytrichum > Polytrichum commune. The sequence continues at coordinate 64,616,016 of OX485804.1, forward strand.
GTAGGTGTGCTGATCTTAGAAGCTTTAGTGTGCTGTAGGAGCGAACTAAGCATCACGCTAACTTCCAGTCAGCTTAAGTTCCCGAATTGGAAGCAGGGATGAGGTTCCCGTGTTCCCAATGCATCCCCAAGGCGTTCCCAAGGAGTTCCCAAGGCGTTCCCGAGTCGGCAGTGAAACGACCGACCTAGTCGCGCGAAGGCAGCGTGAAAGACAAGGAAGGAAGGAAGGGGAGAGAGAGAGACAGAGAGAGAGCTCTCGTGAAAGGGGGAGTTCTCTTTTGTGGTTGGCGGTGTTCAATGTTGCGACTCGCGGAGTTGGAGAGAGCGCGGCGGTCGATTACGGTAACCAATTACGGAAGACTGTTACAGAAATTTTCTGTAGGAAGAGGATCGGGGAGGTCTGGACCAGAAGGCGAGGGTTTGATATAGAGACTACTGTGTTCGTTCGGCGGAGCAGTTGTTGTTGCTGCTGCTGCTGCATGTATCATAATTTATGCAAATTGAAGAGTCAGTGGCAGTCGGTATGTTGTTCTTGTGCATGTAGTTTTAGCTTTGTTGTCCAGGAGGATGCAGAAGTTGGGGGAGTGATGATGAGGAGGGAGGGGAATTGGAAGGGGGAGAGGGTTTGACGGTAGCGGTGGTCCTGGTAACTAATTAGGGGCGAATTGCTAGAGAATCCTTCTGTAGGGAGAGGATCGGGGAGGTCTGAAAAAGAAAACGTGGGTTTGAAAGAGAGAAACTGTGTTCGGCGGAGCAGTTGTTGCTGTATGTATCATAATTTATGCAAATTGAAGAGTCGGTGGCAGTCTGTATGCTGTTCTTGTGCATGTAGCGTTAGGTTTATGTCTTTAGGATGATGCAGAAGGTGGAGTGAGTAGGGAAGGGAATTGGTAGGGAAGGGTTTGACGTTGGCAGTAGCGGTGGTCTCGGTAACAATTTAGGGGAAGATTGTTATTTAGAGTCTTTCTGTAGGGAGGGGATCGGGGTCGTTTGGAGAAGAAGTGAGGGCTTGGTAAAGAGACTATGTGCGGCGGAAAGCGTGATGATGTGCATGTTGATGCAGCATGTGTCATAATTTGTACAAATTGAAGAGTCGGTGGCAGTCGGTGTGTTGTTGTTCTTGTGCATGTAGCGTTAGGTTTTTTTTTACTTACCTTTCTTTAGGAAGTTGCAAAGGTGGTGAAGTGAGGAGGAGGGAGGGGAATTGGTAGGGGAGAGGGTTTGGCGGTTGTGTGTGGTGGTGGTCCTGGCAGCGGATGATGAGTTTGGTAACTCGACCGGTGCAGGGGGGAGGATCCATCTAAGGGAGTCAGTCGGGGTTATATTGAGAGTTGGGGTTGCATGAGTTCGGGGTATGAACGGTCCCTTCCATGCATTTTAGTCGACCATGGAGCCGAACTCGATTGCGCATCTCTGGCGTTCTTTGCGTGACCGTAAGTCAGAAGAAACTGAGTCTAGTTATTGTGTGTTGCTAGGGACTGTCTGTGTGCAGCGTATTGTGCTCTGTTTTTTGTAAACATTGCCCTACGTCGGAAATTGCGTTTTTGAGGGAATCGGCCACCTTGTGGGCTTTGCCGTGATTCTGAATTGTTCCAATTTGCCAATGGCAGGTACAATGGAGAAGGATGCGAAGGAGTGGGGAAACAAGGTGCAACGTGCGTCGTTGAAGGCTTTGAGGGAAATTTTTCCGGAGGTTAGTGCTGACCAGGGTTTCCTCCATGGGGTTATTGAAAAGAAGGATTGTTATAGAGAGTCTTCCAATCGGAACACCTTGCAATCGTATAGCAGGCAGGAAGAGGGATGACATGATAATGGTTGTGTGAGCGGTTTGATATTTTTTAAAACTATGCTCAGAGGGCCAGAGTGGTCAATAATGCATATATCGTGCATGCTTATTATTCACTTCTATATTAGAAGCACACGCTTATTGTGTTTGTTGCCCTCTCTTTATTTTTTGTTACTATTCTGAGAGGTATCACATCATGTTTCTATGTCATTCCCACACCACTTGTCTTTCTCAAACAACATTGTGTTCTTTTTTGATTGATATGTTTCATCTATGAGAATAATTTTGACACATGCACATGATCAGGTGGATTTACGCATCCTTAAAGGGACAGTGCTTGATCATGGAGATGATATTAAGGGAGCTGTCAAGTTTATAGTTACAGAAGTGCTCGAGCAACCCTTCAACGAGCACATGACAGATGCACCTGTATCTGAACCTGTCAAGGATTTTAGTGATACGAACCTTACTGAATCACATGTGGAGGAGCAGAATCCTGGAACTGCTGATGACAAATTAATTCAAATGACTGAAGTGACAGTGGATACAATTGACTTAGACCCTTTTGGTTTCCACACAAAGTTTCTTGACAACATATCTTGTGAGAAACGACAAGGTTCCCACTTCTCATTTAGGGATGATTATGAAGGGACTGCTTTTGAACTACAAGCAGAAAGTCCATCATCAACAAAAGGGATATTGATTGCAAACATGACAGGACTGGAATCTGGTACGTCTGATGCTGTGCTAAACTCATCACATTTGGAATTTTCAAGTCTGAGACATCAGGGAATAGATGTTTAGCAGATTGCAGTTTGATTTTTCATATGTGAATTTAGTGTGACTCAATTTGGCAGTATTTTCAATCTCACATCTATGACAAACTCGAGCTAAATGATGGGCTTGTTGTTCATAAACGGAGTTATCTTTTCTGTGTGCATCATTGTTGGGTGCAGAAACACAAATGGATTATAATGTACCCGACATGTGTATTGCAGATATGATGTCAGAATCAATGACAGAGTGCAGGTCAAATGAATTGGCCTTTGGTGAGATGTCTGTGCAACAGCATCCAGGTGATGAGAAGGACGGAGGTGAAACTCTGATAATCAGCCAAATTCATGATTCACCTTCTGATGTGGAAGTAAAGGAAGAGACTGCACCCCTCGTAGAATCTCTATATGGGAGCGTTTTGGATGTTGGAATTGAAGCAGATTTTCTATCGGGCAACATGGGTAACAAGAGAATGGAGCAATCATGGAGTGATGGTGACAAAAGTGAGAAGCAAATTGTTAGTAGAGGTAGTAGATGGGCTTACGATAGTGATGATGATTACTCGGACATGCAGGAGTCAAAGAGCTCACTTGTGGTAGGTCCTTCCGGACAGTTTGGTTCTATGTCCTCTTATGCAGATGAAGGTGGCAGGCTGATGGAATCATCAATATTGGATGAGACAACAGATGGACTATTTAATAGTAGCTCCAACAGCCTCATCAACATTTCATCACAACAACTTAGTGTGGACGCACTTGAAGAGTTGGTAAATGACGCCAAGTCTGACAAGGTAATTATCTCCTGAGGTTCACTATGCTTGCATATAGGCCTCTCATAAATCTGTCATGTAGAGGATTGAAAAATACTTGGGAAATGCTTGTGAAGGGATTACTGAAGTCTCCCAGATGATGCTGCAGTTTAATTTAATGAATTGCCATCACTGTGCAATGTAGAATTGGTACATATGTACGTATGTACGTACATTTTTGTACACATGCCGGATTTGACCTATACCGAATATGACTTGTGCTCAGGATGCCTTGACTTCAGCAATTGAGGAGATGAGATTAATGAGAAGGACAGTGGAAGTAGCCGAGTCAGCTGCTCAGCAAGCCAAGAAAGCTGCACTGAATGGTGGTGTGGACATCCTTGCAAAAGTTGATGAGATGCATCTTATGCTTGAGCGAGCTCGTGCAGCCAATGAGACGGTATTATCTGGATGCACATTATCTTTATTTTGTAATTTCAGTATAGGAATTTGAGATGGAGATTGCTCTGTAAATATTTGTGCTGTGGTTATTATCATTTCATGGTGGGGAAGGGGCGTTACAAGTGTGATTCAATTCCTGTGCCTTGAGATTGCAGCGTGCTGGGGAGGTGTATGGAGAAAAAGCTGTTCTTGGAACTGAATCTCAAGAATTGCAGCGTCGACTTGCTCAACTGAAAATAGAGAAGGATAAAGCGTTTGCAGCTGTTAATGAAGTATGTGACATCCTGTATCATTGAAGCCTTTTTGAGTTCACACTTGAACCTTTCTTGGTTGACACAGTACTAGCTTTGTAGCAGCATATTTTACATTACGCAGTCATGTTCATCTCTGAAACACTTTCTTTAGTGTCTTCATCCTAATGGCTTTCTTGAATTATATTGCAATTGTATCTCAGATTTTGTCATATAATCTGATTGTGTTGCCTATGATATCTAATCAGATGCGGGCAACCCTCCAAGCACGAATTGATCAAGCAAATCAGGAGAAAGAGCAAGCAGAAGCAGAGAAACAGCAAAAAGAAGAGAGCGCTTTGAACTTGTTAAATATAGAGAATGAGTTCATGGCAAAGGTGGCGGATGAATCACGCAACCTTGATGCTGAAGAAGAGGCATGCACTAAGGTAATCTTACCCTTTACTGTCTGGGGGGCTAGGTCTTCATAAAAGACAAAGACCATGTCTTATGTTTGAACACTTTCAAGGACCTCACTTTATATGCATGTCTGGGAAAGCATGTTAACAACTCCAATTTCTCCTTTTTGAACAAACTCCAAAGCATTTGGATCATGTGAGATTGAGAGTGCCAGGAAAATTTGTATGACCAGATAAATGAGGACTTTGCTCTCATCCACTATGCTTGATAACATATTGTATCTTAATTAAAGATGTAGGTCTTTGAATTTGAAGATGTAAAATCCAGTTTACCCTGTCACCAAGTGACCCAAGCGATCCCTGCAGACAAAATACTATGACCTAACATGTATCATGAACTTGCTTGCAAACGTCCATCTTGTTTTGGGCTCCTTCCTACATTGAACTGAGTCTTTTTCTTCCATGTTGCAGCTCCGAGACTTCCTGATAGAGAGGGGCAGCATTGTCGACTCACTGCAGTAAGTATTGCTCCACATGCTCTAGGTTTGTAATTTTGCTCTTAGGATGCTACAACTACACTCTAAGGTGCATTCTTGCAGAGCATCTCTTTTGGTCTCATGGGGATTGAACTATAGTTTCTATAGGGATTGGTCTCAAACTGTTCCATTATTTTTTCAATGAACAAACTGTTTCATGGTTGTAGAATGTTTTGCTGTCTTTGAGATTTCAATAGTGTCTGCCATGGCTTTATTACTCCACAAATGAGAGTCATGTGGATTATTCTACATACAGATGTGACTTCTTGAGTCTTGTCTACAAGGTTGATACCGCAGTGAGCTGTATACTATGAGGATGAAAGATCTTACATTGCACAATGCAGCACAGAATATTGTCACGTTCATATGTCTTGTCTCCATTGCCTGAGTAGTCCTGATTCCTGTGTGGTGGGCTGCAGAGGGGAAGTGGCTATCATTTGTGAGGATGTAAAAGCTGTTCAGAAGCAGCTAGATGAGGGGTTATTAATAGGGGGAGGCAGTTTTGTACAAATGATGAGTTCACGTTCCTCCCATCAAAGCTCTGTTTTATCATCTGTAGCATCAGGAGCAGGATCTGGCATTCTAAAGACAGGTGATGGCGGGAGTATTCACTCTGGTGCACTGAGCCACTCGGGCAGCAGCTATTTGAGTGCCACTCGAGCTGGAGAAGTCGAGGCTCGGCTCGAGGATTTTTCAGCTTCCGAGCTTATGAATGAAGTGGCAAAAATGACACTTCTTGAAAGTGGTGCTGACCAGGCATTGCAATCTCAAAGATCTAGGCCTCTGACTTTCCTTTATGACTCTGGTGATGAAGAAGGGTGGGATCTGCTGGAAACATCCTCTGCTAAGAGTAACAGAAGCTCTCTTTCTTCAAGCTCAGTGAAGCGGACCAGGTCAGAGGCTTTTGAGTTTTGATCTGCATACTGTTTGCTTGCAGCGGCCATGCCTCACATTTACATGGACTAGAAAGATTATCCAAGCCTGGCCTGGTTTTGATATTCAAGGAAGTCCCATGTTGGTGAATAGCCCCAAATTACACAAGTCACCTGAACAGATGGCTATGGTGGTATCATTACTATGGTGACAATGGTGGTATGATTAGGCTATGGTGTCTGTGGTGGCCAGGGTCAGGGCATGTCTCTCTTCCCTACCTGTCTGACTCACAGGCACACAAATCACTTCAAGATCACCTAGATTTTGATTCAATAATCTCATCTACACATAAACTTGCAGCAGCCACAACCTAATTACACCAAACTTGAAGAGGTTGAAGGTTGCATTTATATTGTAGTGAAGGATCAGCATTGGTGCAGATTTTTGCAGAAGCAGGTTGATGAAGGTGGTCCTGAAGGATCATTGGATGCTTATTAATGAAGGACCCTTATGGAAAATATCTGATTTGGAAGCTGCTAAAGGTTTTTGATAAAATCACAACATATTCCCATTTTGCAAGTTGTAACCATGGATGGGGTGGAGCTTGTAAAAGGTTCCAACATGCACACCTATGTTTGATTCTCGCACTGTGGATTGGGGTTTCCGAGCATAATTTTTGCCAAGGTTTCCGAGGAACTGTGCTTTGGTGTTTTGTCACTTTGGCTGAGCAATACCTTTGTCACTGGTGTTGTCAGGTAGCTTCCAAGATTCAGCTGCTACTAGGCCCTAGATTTTCTCTCATGTTTGCAGATGTACTGCTTATTCGTTGTGTATATGTATATATCATTCACAAGTTATGACAGCACGAATTGCCAGCTATAGTACACTATGCATAGGTCCTAAGCACATATGTAAGCTCTCATTGACTTTCATGTTGGCTGGGAACTATCTTTTCTATCTGTGCAGCATGTGAAAGTGGAATCCTCTGTTTAGATAGCTACACTATTTATGGATGTTATGTAATTGCAGCACTGTGTGAATTTTGCTTCCTGAAGATGGTCATGGTTTAGGTTTTTATTGAATGATGGCTGCAAATCTGTTGCAATCTATAACCAAAACATTGTGCATGTGCAGTAAAGGTGGTTTTCAGGGTATCTCTTTTGCACAGATGACTTTTGTGTGGATCATTGTCAAGATTTATCAAGATTAGTATATACTGGCTTTGGGATGACAAGATATTTACATGCATGCTGGTTATCATGAGTGCCTTTAGAAACCATTGAACAGAACAAGTATTCCAGAGATTCTTGGCAGATAATTAACCTTTTATCTAAGGTATGTGGCCCTATTGTGGCCACTTCCAATTCCAGAGACGATTTTGGCTGTTCAATCAGATTGGGAAGTGTCTTATCCAGTTAGCAATTGTGAACCACATATATTGGCATTTCAAGTTCAGACTCAATGCAAAACTCATATGAAGTTAAAGAAGAAGATCCGTTGAAGTGATCACATAGGCCCTCCGTATTCTGTAAACTATTGAACATACTCGAGCATGAAGCAGTCAAATACAACAGTGAATCATACTCTCTCAATCAACAATGTCTACAATTAGTTCATAGCACGATGGGATACTACAAATTAAGCACCTGAGAACATTAGAGACATTGTACCAGGCCATAAATTTGACACCCTAGCCAAATTTCCAAGGGACACCCTGTCCCAAGGACACCCTACTCCAATTTTTGGGTGTCCTCATAAATTTCTCTTAAATTTTTTTTTTTGTCAAAATAGGTACAATTTTGAAAAATATATAATATCATTTCAAATTTTCAATTAAAAATCAAAAAAATCACTACATATCATAACTTGCAATGCAAATCAAACCTACAAGCGGCGGCCTTTCATAGCACACCACTTTACCCATACTTGTTCAAAGTCAATGGCCTCTATGGGGATTTTTGCCATTGCAACTCTCATTTGTGCTTCCAAAGTCTCTAATACCAAACTACACCGTAAAGTAGATTTAATATGATTTTGAGTAGAAAATCCTCTCTCACAAGAAGCTGTACTAGCAGGAATTACAACATAGTCCAAATTGGAAGAATAAACCATCCAAGCTTGGTGCATTTTAAGACCATCACATGAAATATGAAGTGTATCCAAAAAACCTCGAAGCTCTGATTTTAAACCACGCTCATCAAAAAGATTCCCTCCATTAGTGCAGAAGTGGTCAATGAAACTCTGAAGCCATAAACGAGCATTTCGATGAAGAAGTGTCAAGTCTGTTGAAAAACAGACAGGGCTAAATAGCTTAGCTGCATTGAAGAGCTTCAAATCAGGAAATCGTTGCTGCAATGATTCTATCACCTTAACCACATAGGCCTGTGCAATCACCTTGCACCCATGGAGGGTACCATCACCACCAAACTCAATTGCATGAGGCAATGGTGCATAATGCAATATATGTGAATGCACCACTCCTGTAGAGTCTTGAAAATGGATCTCACCACCTCTAGAAATGTCCAAAAATTGTGCCACAAATTTGGTATCCGCACCAAATTCCTCATATTCATACACCAGTGATTCAAAGGGAATTGCTCAAAACAGTTTTGGTTGAAAAGCAAGAAAAACTCACATTGGTTGGAAGCAAGAAAAAACTCATATTGAGTGGAGGATGTGGAGGCACCACGGTGATAGAAACATTTGCCTCACCATGTTCCTAGTTAGTCTCGCTCTCCATTCACCGTCCTAGCTCCCGGTTACAAAGGAAATTGCAAGAGCAAAGTTGAACTTAAGTATGTGAGTGAGTGTAGGAAGTTCTCCTACTGTTATGGGTTATGTTTTCCGGATACTTGAGCTGCACTTTATAGTACTCAAGTAATACATGTCATTTCAATTTCTAGTGTGTCAATTGACGTGTGATTTTTTTCTTCACAAGTCACAGTACGTGTCAATTTCTAGAATGTACATGTCAATTGACGTGTATTTTTTTTTTGTGCAAGTTTTTGCGTGTCAAAAAAGAAAAACTTGCAAAAACTTTTGTCAAACATATACGCTGATAGGCCCTACAAGTACAGGGGACACCCTGAATTTTTTTTGGGTGTAAAAAGGACACCCTTGTAGGATTTTTGGGTGTCCTCGGGGACACCCTGTTTGAGATTTGGGTGTCCTAGGACACTCTAGGAAGCAAAATACACCCCCCAGGGTGTCAATTTTATGCCTTGCATTGTACACTTTTTATAATCCTTCTATACAATTTACGGAACCTTGGTATTTGGAGACTCTTGAACCTGACTAGGGTTTAGGGTATACTTATTTGGGTCTGGAGAGTAGGTTGCTCTGAACCCTAACCCAAAATCAAAAACTAACCGCAGGTTGTACCAATGATGATTATGTTCAGAAACTTGACAAGCAACCAATGAGCCTCAATGAGCCTCATATCAGATATTAAATTGATAAGAATAGATACTACACTTGATGCTAGCCAAAAGGCCAAGAAAGGTATGCTTTCATAAAGCAAATCCTCTCCTATTTGTATCTCATTGAATCCCTTCCACCACACAGCCCATATGGGGCAACAAATCCCACGTTTAGTCTCAAGTTGCTTGTCTAGCTTCTTTTGGAATAACTTGTTTTATCTGGGAAATCTAGTTGTATTGAACAAGTGGTTAAGTTACATGATGTGAACTTTTCCTGGATTGAGCATTGTGTGTCACTAGATTGGTTATACACCTGGTGAATACCATTCCCATCAAGCAGATTTTCCACACTGCATACAATCATTTCATTGGATTGGCGGCGTTGGGCGATGGGCTTAATCCTAACATGAACAAGAACGAGCATACTTTGCTTTGCTACCCTTGTATTTCAATTCAAGGATTTATTTTTTGCGTCTCAAGTGTGGCTCTTAGTTTCTGGATGCACATGAAAACATACAGAGCCTTTCTCCAAATGGGGTGTTGCGGCTGATATGACCTAGAGGATGTTCAACACCAACAAGCAGATTGTCACGGTATGCGGCGTCGACGGCCGCACCTTATCCGTTGGGTTTCATCCATCTAGATTTGGATGGATGAATCTAGATGTGGAGAGGAAGGCTCCTAAGTGAGGAGCCTCCTCCTTGGCTTGGCATTCTTGCCAAGTCAAGTCTTGTGAGTTAGTGTGTGGAGAGAGCTTGTGTGAGGTGTAGATTGCATGATTTTGCAATAAATCTTGAGTTCTTCTTCCCCTACTTACACTCTTGGATTCTCCCTTGGTGGAGTGAGAGATAGCTTGACTAGTTGTGTGCATTTGGAGAGAAATTAGAGCTCTTATGAGTGTTCTACTCTCATCCATCTCACTTGACAAGAATGCCTCATTTTTTATGTTTTCTTCTTCATTCTTGAGATTTAACGCGCTAGGGAGGGCGTGAAGACAAGGAGCGACGAAGTGTCGGAGTTGTGGAGTGGAGAACACCAAAAATTCATGAAACAACAAGAAGAAACACGCTTGCTTGTAAATGTCACAATGAGGTGAATTGTGATGACAAATTCTTGAATTTCCACGGAATTTCATGTTGTTGTTCTCAGATTCAAGCTTGAATTCGAGACATTGATCTTTGGAACCCCCGTTGTGATTCTAAAGAGGAAGTTTGAATCAAACAATCACTAAAAAAAAAATTAAAAAAAAGGGGGAGGAGCTCTCTGGGGGCCGGAGCCCCCTGGCTCCCCCTGCTGGCCGGCGTCTGTCGGCGGTAGACGGCGTCAGCCGACTGTTGTTGGGCCGGCTGCTACAGGGGCCAGCAGCTGTGGGGGGCCAGCATCAAGGCAGCTGCTGCTGCCTCTTTTTATTTTTATTTTTATTTTTGGTGTTCTAATTAATTAATTGAAACAAAAACTAGGACTTTTTATAATTAATTTAATTTAAATAATTAATTTAAAAACTGGAATTTTTTATTTTAATTTTTTTAATTAATTATTAAATGTTTTCTTTCAACTTCTAATTTTTCTTTTCTCCCTAAGAGGTTTATTTTATTTTTTTCATTAATCAAAAACACAAGATGAACCTTAAACCTCTTATGAAATATTAGGGTATTTGGGATTTCTTTTAAGGGTTGTGTTGCACCAAATTTCCAAAGGAGTGTCATTGGAAATTGGATGGCATGTGGAATTCCGTTCGGCCTCAAATAAATTCTTATTAGGGTCGAATTGTGTTTGTCAACACATAATCCTGGCATTCTTACGAGGAGGGATTCTTAGGTTGTAGTGGGAAGATGAGAGATATGCATACGTAGCATTTCTTTTTCTTAAGCAACAGGGGCTTTTCATTGTTGACCACCAACTGCAGGCGGGTGCCAGTTGGTTGCGGTCGGTTTCAATTTCAGCTTGAATGTTGTTTTGGGGAAGAGGATCCACTGCTGTTCTTGCATTGTTCCTTGTATTTTGTTTTGGTACCTTCCCTTGTGGCGGGCTGTAGTGCTGGAGTGTTCTAGTACTGCCCCATTTTGTATAGTCCTAGATTGTGATAGGGTACTGTGGAGGTGAGGTCGGATTAATGACCGACGTGACCTTTGTTTGTGCACCAAGTGGACGGTGCTTGTTTTCACTTGTGGTGAGGCTGGGTTAATGACCAACAGACCATAAGTTTTGGTGGTGGTTGCAGGTGCAGGTTGCCTTTGACCCTTTTTCTCTTTGTACCTGGATACTAATTCATTTGGGTTGTTGATTCGGTGACCATCCCATTGTGGATTTATGGTTACAACTCGTACTCAACATTATCGTTCTCCGTCCCCAGGAGCATCGGAAGGTCATCCCTCGGACCTCTCGGACCCAACGAGGCTTTTCAGCCTACTTCGGCGTGGGGGACTATCACTCGGTCTCACGTCCTGTGGGTGGGAACCTTTGACGATATGGAGGAGGAGACTAGGGGAGGGATACGGGACCGGTTTTCCGGTCGAGCAGGGACCATTTCTCTGCAAGACTGGAAAATCCGGTTTCGTACGTGGATGCGAGAGAAACGCCAACGCAATACCAATTTTAACGATTGGTATGCGTTCGAGCTTCTGCCTCAACATTTGGAGCATGAAGCTCTCCAAACTTATGAGCAGTGGACGGAGGCTCATTGGATGGAGCTACGCCAGGTGGAACGGTACTAGGAGACTCATGTTGAGTTGGTATCCACATTGAAGGAAGGCGTAGCTTCCAGTTTCATGGCCGTCCCTGAGGTTAAGTCGGAGGTGCCGGAGGGAGTATTTATAGTGGATGTGGAGGGAGCTTCTCCTGGTGAACCCAATGATAAGGGTTATGCTCCCGCTGTGGCGAGTACGTCGAGTCCCATTTTTCCACTCTCCCGTTATGCCCAGGCTACCCAGGCGGCTTTAGCCTCTTTGGGGGCTCCGCCAGTTTGTGAGCCGTTGCGGGCATTTGAGCTGCATCTACATGAGGAATACGGAGGTTTCCGTCGGGACCAAATGCAGCGAATACAAGATTTTAGACGGGAGAAGGACGATACACCTCGTACCATGTATACGAGGTTGGCGATGTTTGCTAGAGAATCTGGAGGTGTGTTTGCGGAAAGTCAATTGGTGAAGGTGTTTTTGTCCAAGATTGACAAACGCCTCCTTGACTTGGCGCTGCCCAGGATCATCATGGATTATGATGGTCGGGCGACACTCGCAGAGGCATTCGCCATTGTGGAGCAGTGTGATCGTGCATTGTGTCAACATGATGCCACTGATTTAGTGTCCTTGCTAGTGGATTCTAGCAAATCCCGGAAGGCGCCGGTCGCGACTGTGGGATTGGCGGAGGTCGAGGTACATAAGACCATGTATTGTTGGTCTTGTGGGCAGGCTGGCCACGCTAAGAAGGACTATCCTTCAAAGCAAAGGCAAGCCCAGACCGTCACTACTCCGAAGCGGAAATCATTTGTTCCCGCTAAGGGCTCGGCGAAGGGAACGACGGATAATCAGTTACCTAAGCAATTGAAGTGTTCCCATTGTGGGCGGAACAATCACGCGGTAGAGAACTGCTTTGCTCTCCATCCTGAGAAACGTCCTTCTTCCGACCGGGAGAAGACGTTGGAGGCGAAGATTGGAGCCATGGAGGAGAGGTTCAAAAGCTTGGCGTCATCCGGCCAAATCTTGGCCTCACCGTCTTCCTCCGGAACTCAGGCTAGTTCTTCCACTCCGAATTACTATATGTTCGGAGCCTCGGGCGAGGTGGTGAGTTCCGCGGCCGTGACACGTGCTCAAGCCGTGTCACAATCCATACCTTCGACCACAAATGAATATGTGGCAAGCTCGCGAGCTCGGGACAATGCGCCCGCGGACCAAATTGGTCATGCACGACTACCATTATCTTTTGGATTGGCCGATGCCATCCAATCTATCAGTGGTCGTCATCCGAACGATGAGGTTTCACAATCAGCGACCGATGTGGCGCACACGTTGGCATCCAAGGTGTTGCACACACCTTTGTTCACGGCCATGAAGTGGTCATCGCCAGAGTTCCAACCTGCTAAGGTTTTTCACTTAGCATGTAGGATTTTGGAAGGGAAGGCATCCTTATCTTCTCCGACCGTGGCTCAAGCCACTACGGACATCTCTGCTTCTGAAGATCTTGAGGATGTGGCCAAACGGCGAGCGAGACTTGCGACAGAGACCATTGCGTCTTTTGACGCACACGCCTCAGATGACAAGACACCGATCACGTCTTATGACTCACCAGTATCCGCAGGTGCAGCCTATCTGTCTGATGTCGCTGCTAGACCTGTCCGCGAACGCCGCGGTATTCGACCCGGCGTTGTGCGTATGGTGAATGATACCGGAATTTTGGTGGCCAGTCGCACTGGGAGCAATGCTACTCGGGTTGCTCCCCGTTGTGTGATGATGGATTCAGGGGCACAGCCAGTTATGATCGGCAAAAGGCTTGCCCAAGAGTTGACGTTGACGGCCGAGAATTTGGCTCCATGTCCATTCACAATTGTCACATCCATTGGTCACGTGGAGTGGGCCATGGGTTATACTCGAGAGCCATTACAACTTAGCTTCCGAGTGAAGCCTGGAGATTCACCCGCACCTCTTCTTCTTAGGTGTGCGGTGACGGATGCGACCAACTATGACATTTTAGTCGGTCAGCAAGCACTTTACCCTCTTGGTTTTGGTTTGGACAACTGGACTGAGGAGGCGTGGATCCGACCAGGTTGGTCAGCTGGGGATGGTCGCAGGGAACTTTTTCCCGTGGCTTTTGCGGCGGCCGCGACCATAACACCATTATCTATGGTTTTTGGATGTGGTGCTATGGTGGACATATTGCCTTATGGTTCCGCACTGTTGGAGGAGTCATTGGCATTCATGGGGAGTACAGACGATCAACGGGATATGGCACCTAAGGGTGCATTGCTGCGCCATCCCAAGGATCCCCTTCCTCCTTGGCGTGATTCCGCCGAGCTATTTCGGAGGTGCGAGGATATTGTTCATTCTCTCACTCCTAGGACACCGGTCATACCGGGTGTCCTCTCGGCATTGGCACATTCCATTTTATGGCAGCCGCCAGACGCGGGGATTACTTTGGTGGAACTGTTTGGGGGCATCGGCACAGGCTTAGCGGCCGTATTGGAGGCTGGCCTCACGGTTAGACAGTATGTCTATGTGGACAACTGTCAAGTGTCCACCCGTGTGGCTCGTCACCATCTTCACCAATTGATGGTATTGTATCCCCAGCAGTTACCTCCAACTGCCATTCGTGGGTGTTTTTCACGTCTCCCTCGTGATGTCACACTCATCAGTGAGGCCGACTTACGATACTTAGGACCGGTGGATATGGTGATTGCGGGATGGCCATGCCAGGGCCATTCACGTGCTGGAGCAGGCGGAGGACTAGAGGATCCCAGGTCTACTCTATTTTGGGACCTCATCCGCCTCATGCAGTGGTGGTATTCCCACCAACATTTCCCTCCAGGGTATATTTTTGATAATGTACCTTTGTTGGGAGACTCTCGGGACAAGGTGTTGGAAGGCGATTATTATGTTCGTCAACACCTTGGAGATCCCATTTTTGTAGATGCCGCGAGCATTGGTTCTTATGCCCACCGACCTCGGTGGATTTTGACCAACCTCGCACCGTCATCTACTTTAGCTGCAGCATTTTCTGCAGTGTCTTCACCTTTGGATCAAAAGGTGGATGACATCTTGGATCCAAACCGGACTTCTTTGCCGGTTGTTCGAGATGATTTACTCCCGTTGGCATTGGTCAACAAAATGGGGGCACCACGGCGGGCTTTTCCCACATTTATGACGTTTCCACAGTCATTCGCTTTTCGCGATAGGGGGCCGGGTATGGTGTGGGATGTTCACACCAAAACCCACACAGAACCATTGGCTGACGAACGGGAGCGTGCCATGGGATTCCGCACTGGCACCACCGCAGCTCCCGGCCTTTCTGAGGGCCAACGACGCTTCGTATTGGGCCAAGCTATGGATCTTCATACTATAGTGTGGACTGTTGTTTTATGCCTTTCATTGCAAAGGCATCGTGGTGACCAGTGGTTGTCTCTGGGGACAGAGGACTCTGGTCAGGGGGCACAGCGGTCCACACTCATGGAAGAGGGAATTCACGCCATGGTTGGAGAAGCCGAACGAATTTTTCAATTCGAGCAGCATGTGATGGAAGAGCTTTGAGCTCAACATTTTTACACTGCTTCGGTTTCTTCACCTCCGGTGGTGGCTTCATCATCACATATTGGTGGTGATGAAGAAATGTCAGACTCTAGTACTAGCACCGAGACTGGGGGCATGGTTAATGCCCCCTCCTCTCATTAGCAATTAGAGTTTGTGCCAGCATCAGGTGGTTCTCCTTTGGTGGAGAGGAAGACTACAGAGTTTGATGATTGGCCACTTGAATTAGGCCCTCGTCTCACTGGTGCTGAGGCACGGAAGGTACGAGCATTTATTCGCTCGTACCGTAGATGTTTTGCTTTTAGCCTTCAAGATCTTGAAGGTTATAAAGGAAAACCCATCCACATTCAGTTGGAGGATGACTATCCCATTTTTCGGAGACCTTAAAGGCTCAGTGTTTCCGAGCGGATTGGCGTTCAGGCTCGTTGCCGAGAGCTCTTGGCAGCAGGGCTAATCTAATTTTCCAACGGGGAGTATGCTTGTGCTACGGTTATGCCATCGAAGAAGGATATCTTTGGCAATTGGACGGAGAAGCGGATGTGTGGGGATTACCGTCCAGTTAATCGGAAGACCAAGTCGGATCGATATCCCATGCCAATCCCGGAGGAGTTGTTCGATGCCCTCGGATTTGCTCGAGTCTTTAGTACGTTGGACTTGAGATCCGGCTATCACCAACTCCCATTACTTGTGGGAGACCGAGTGAAAACCACATTCTGGGGAGTTGATCAAGATGGGAAGGATCAACTTTACCATTGGAGGTTTCTTCCATTTGGCCTGAATAATGCACCCGCTGAGTTTCAGCGGGTGATGGATCAGGTTCTCTCTGGCTTGCCCTTTGCTCGGTGTTACATAGACGATGTGATCATCTTCAGCACAACACCACAGGAGCATGTGAGGCATCTGCAAGCCGTTTTTGAACGGTTGCAGCGGTGGGGATTGCGCTTGCACCACGGCAAGTGTAAGTTTTTCCATGACCGGTCGGCATATTTGGGGCATATGATTGTTCCAGAAGGTCTTGGGATACAACAAGCTAAGGTGGACGCATTGCAGAAGATTCCGGCACCGGTAGATGTGCCGAGACTTCGTGCTTTCTTGGGCTTGGCGAATTACTATCGGCGATTTGTCAAGAACTTTAGCTTGATTGCCAAGTCGCTCACCATTCTCACGAGCAAGGACCAACTTTGGACTTGGGGTCATGAGCATCAACAGGCATTTGAGACATTGAAGCAGAAACTGGGTACAGCTCCAGTGCTTCGACGTCCAGATGTCTCCAAATCTTTCCAGTTGCATACAGACTGGAGCTCATTGGGTTTGGGAGCAGTTCTTACTCAGAAAGATGATGTTGGCCAGGAGTATGTTGTTGCTTACGCGTCGCAAAGCAACAACACGGCGGAGGCCAATTATTCGTCATATGAGAGAGAAGCATTGGCGGCGGTGTGGGCTATTGTCCATTTCCGGCCATATCTTTATGGTCAACACTTTACTTTGGTGACTGACCATCAGCCGTTACGGTGGCTCATGGAGTCGGATAAGCTTACTGGCAAGCTTGCCAGGTGGGCTTTGTTGCTCCAGGAGTATGACTTTGAGGTGGTACACCGTGCTAGGATTACCAACATGGATGCAGATGGACTCTCACGCAATCCAAGTCCTTCGGATAAGGACTTGACCGGGGCCAGGTGGCATGGAGATTGTGATCGAGAGGCGGTTCCAGGTTGGCACGCGGTTGCCTACCTCACTTTATTTTCTGGTGTATCTGTTGAGATTCCGATCCAGGGCTCGGATGATGAGACTGATCGGCCTCAAGCTATTGCGGATATATGGGTGGATCTTCCCGTATTGCATAAGCTTCAACAGGGTACCTTTCCTTTGTCTATTTCGGCAATGAAAAGGGATAGGATTGGACATTGAATAACAAGGTTCCGTTGGGAGAACGGTTTGTTATTTCGATTGTGGCCGGATGGGACAAGGCGTATTGTTCCTAGGCCGGATCAGAGGGCCTCCTTGGTGCGACAAGTGCACGAGGAACTTGGCCATTTTGGCATACGCAGGACACATTCGATGTTGCGTGGCCAATATTGGTGGACTGGCATGTATCAGCAGGTGGCTGTATATGTCGGGAGATGTGAAGTTTGTGACCGGGTCAGGTCTAGCTTTAACACCTTATCACCTCAGTTACAGCCCTTACCTATCATGGAATTAGGCTACCGTTGGTCGCTGGACTTTGCAGGGCCGTTGGTAGTTACACCACATGGAGCAAAGTACGTTTTGGTGATGGTGGAGCATTTTAGCAAATGGATTGAGCTTGTTGCTCTACCCCAGAACTCTGCAGAGTTGGCCGCGGCCGCCTTTTTGGATCGTGTGTTAGCACGTTTTGGAGCACCAGATGAGGTGTTGACGGACCAAGGAAGGGAGTTCCTTGGTGCTTTTGAGTAGTTGTGCACTAAGGCTCTTATAGATCACCGCACCACCTCTCGGGATCATCCGGAGGCAGATGGCTTGGCTGAACGGGTTGTTCAGACAACCAAGCGTGGCTTGAGGAAGTATGGATTACTTCGGGGAAGCCACCGGGATTGGGACCTTATGTTGCCATGGATTGCTATGGGC
The DNA here is from genome assembly GCA_950295325.1 of Polytrichum commune. Lineage (NCBI taxonomy): Eukaryota > Viridiplantae > Streptophyta > Polytrichopsida > Polytrichales > Polytrichaceae > Polytrichum > Polytrichum commune. The sequence continues at coordinate 64,634,099 of OX485804.1, forward strand.
TATCGATTTAGTAGGCAGGCCTCTTTGGCATCCTACAGCCCGTATCAATTATTGTATGGATGTGAGCCTATACTCCCGAGTTCTATTCGGGAAAAACTAGCCCCTGTTGTGAACTTGGATGACCCAGACCTTTGGGCAGAGTGTTTGCAGGAGCGGGCTCAATTCTTCCAGAGGGCCATGCCTATGGCCATGGAGAATTTGTCCATTGCTCAGCACTACGACACATTGCGTTATGCACGCATTCGTAGTGGTGCTTACCGACCTCAGTTGCGGAGATTTCGGCAAGGGGATTATGTTTATCTTCAACGTGAGGCGCCTACGACATTGGATGTCAGGGCGCGGGGCACTATCCTTCGAGTGAAGGAGGTGTTGCCAAGTGGTTTGTTGTTGTTGGAAGGCAAAGATGGCAGGGAATGTCGCGAGCATTCCAAAAACTGAGCCCCATATCATCTACCTATTAAGGGTACAGTTCATTCTGAACTGGCCGTCGTACCAAAGGGTCTTCCATGTTTTGTGTGTGGAGAGAAGAAATGAGCGGCTACTATGCTCTTGTGTGATCAGTGTCAACGCGGTTGGCACATGGCATGCTTACGGCCACCCTTGACTTCTCTACCATCTGGACAGTGGAGTTGTCCTCGCTGTCGAGGATCTTCGGTACTTGGTGCTTCCACCAATCGTACTCAGTGATCCTGTGTGGTTTTCATCATCTTGTGCCTGCCCAAATGGAATATGAGAAGTTACGACCTAGAGACGCAATCAACATGAGGCGGTGGATTTAATTCTTTGGGATCTGATGGCCAAACATCAGAGGTGATTAAGGATGGGGCTCACCTTGCACCCAGCCTACAGTTCCTTGGAATAACGTTTACCACACTAGTTAGTTGCGGAGCAATCTTTCATTATCCATGCCCTTTAGATTGGCATTGGTCCTAGCTGCTTGGCGGGACTCCATAGTCAGCTGAGGGGGGGCATGTCGAGGTGTATTGTTTATGTGTGACTTTACTATGTTTTAGTGTTGTTTGTTAGTGGTGGTTGGTACTCGAGCTGCAATGACACACGATCGCTATTTACACGACAAGACACTGAATACTCTGTACAAACACTTTAAGAAATTATGGAAACTCTGGAGTGGACATCCTTACACATGTTGAAGCAAGTGAGACAAGAGATGTTCCACATTGTCTAAAATATTCCTACAAAGTTGTTGGAATCTTTGTATGCACGGGCTCTTAGTTCTTGTTGGGGTTTGTGAATACATCTAAAAGTGCCACAATTTTGATATGTTTTGGTCCAGAATGGCAAGGCTACTACTTGCAAGCAAAGTGTAAGCATCCAAAATTTGCGAAGATTGTAGATTTAGTAGTTTCTTTTTGTGATTGTTTGGATCCCCGAAGCAAGGGTTGCACCTCCCAAGAAGATAGTACAATACCCAGGTGATGCACGTAGGTCTTGACAGCAGGCTACCAAATAGTCTCACACCCGAGAAAAAATAGATTAATATCATGAGGCTCAATGAGCCTTGTATCAGATATGTAACCGATAAGAACATATACTACATTTGATCTTAGCCTAAAGGCCAAGAAAGGTATGCCTATCCCATTTCATCCTTTTGTTTATGTACCTCGCTGAAGCACATATGGGATATCCCTTCATCTTGATTTTCCTCTCCTCCTTTATTTTGTCTCAAGGTTCTTACTATGTTTCCGCTATTCTACATGTCTCCATCTTAGCAGGCATCAGGTTCTTGCCACCCCTCAACTTCATTCTCCTAACCTTACCTTCAACCCAGCTACATAGAAATGCAGAGAAATACTCTTGCTAACAAGCGTTTATGAAGTTGGATTCGGTATTATAGTGTTGTGTGTCGTATATGAAAGCCAAAGCCCAAGTGTAAGATGATTGCTTCATTTACTTAAATGCCAGCAATCATCTTACATTTAGACGCTTGGGTTTTCTTGTACACCTAGCAACTTTTTAATCTTATTGAATCCTCATGAATGCCTGTCAGATTCCATATTTGCAAGAAGACCTCGATGATTAATTTAATAATTCCGAGACACGATTAGTTGTGTAAAACCAACTTTTAGAGTGAATCTTGTGTTGAATTGAGAAGAGGTCCATCTTGGTTGAATTCATATGGTGTACATGTGACATGTTGCATGCCTTGATGATCGATATTCTACTTTTTGGGTGAGACAAAAAATGTAGACAGTGTTCACTATCCACATTGATCTATCTAGTCCAATGCCCAAGACACCTACATAGAGATACTTGGGAGCAGCGAATTTTATTTGGGCGATTATTCGTATTTAATGCTATATTCTAAATGATGCCACGAAATTCCCTATTAGAATAATCAAATCTAGGTGTCCCCAAATCGCCCAAATCTACCATGAATAGAAGCAGTAAAGCTCCTCCATGCTGCCCCCACCTCCCGCCCATTCCGTCACGTCGCCGTTGGGTCACCTCGCCAACCCTACACATCGGCGGCACATCCCTCCACTCCGCCACCTTATGTCGCCAGATTCTCCATGTCGCTCCTGGCCATTCGCAGCCGCCTGTTCATATGGATGAAGCCCTTTCGTAGACTAGCAGATTCATCCGCTGGTTCCATTAGCGGCGAACTTGTGCATTGTCCACTCTCTCCAGAGTCCAAACTCCATATCTAATAGACAATGTTGTGCATGGTTGTTCTGTTGAGGCCGTCAGAGTTGGAGGCTTGGAGCCACATTGAAGTCTGGGCATTTTTTAGGTAGGGTTTGTGCACAATTCTCACTGCATTCACTAATGAGGATGATGATGGGTGTGGCTATAGGGAGTGGGCGTTACAGAGCTGGGAGTGGCGACATCTTATTTATGGAATCTGCAATCAACAGGTATGTGCATTGTTGTTTTGCAAAGTGGTATGTGCAATTGTTGTGTGTGCATTGGCGTCGCCTTTGCCCGATCTGGTTTTCTGTGATCGCCTGTTGTGTGTGCATTGGCGTCGCCTTTGCCCGATCTAGTTTTCTGTGATCGCCTGTTGTGTGTGCATTGGCGTCGCCTTTGCCCGATCTAGTTTTCTGTGATCGCCTGTTGTGTGTGCATTGGCGTCGTCACCTTTGCCCGATCTGGTTTTGTGTGATCTCCTGGTGTTCGCCTCGCCACGCCACTCCACATCGCCTAGCTACCTGGGAGTTGGTTTTGTGTGGTCGCCTGTGGATCTGCGATCCCCTGCTCCGGCAGTTGCAGTGAGTGTAGGTGGCAGTTGCTCTACCATGGCAATGGCTCATACATCTGGTTCTGGAAAACGTCCCTCCTTCAAGCAGAGGGTGTTGATGATCACCCCTGGGGGAGAATTATCAACTGCCGCAATGCAAGAGGTTGTCCAGATCTCTTCAACCGCGTCTGCAACCATTTTTTCTCCCACCCCACTGCATGTACCTGCTCCATTTGAGGCTAATGCATTGGACATCAGTGGCTCCCCATTCACTGTCGATGCGCCTTCAAGTGGTGGTAGCAACAGCTTAGATGGTTCCCATGAGCAATCAGACACCCAATTGCTACCAACCTCACATGAACCTCCAACAAAGAAGCGAAAAATTCCGAAAAGAAGGTACCTCCTAAACCCTAAACCATGGCTGTATTTTTTAGGGAGTAATGCATTGGCTGAGGGCTGAGGGCTAAGATTATTCGAAAATGTCGTCTCAATTTCCGATTTCTAAGCATGTGTCATTTCAATTTCTAACATGTCAATTGATGTGTGATATTTTTTCTTTTGACGTGTACCCATTCTTGAGGGCCTCAGGAAGTGGCCCCTAAACCCATAATGTTTGGGGAGACACGTGCATGGCGGGTTTGGGTCGGGTATAAATTCCCCCCCCCCCCCCGGGCCCTTCCGGTATAGGCCAAGAATAAAAAATTTCACAACAAGAAAAAAATGATTAGGCCCTACCGGTTGAGGCCACGTTTTTTTCTTGGGAAAACTTGTGAAACTTTTTATTCTTGGCCTATACCGGAAGGGCCTAAATGTGCCCTCTACCGGAAGGCCTAAACGTGACCTCTACCGGAAGGGCCCGCTCCACCTTCTCTAGACGCGCGGGGGGGGGGGGGGGGGTTATACCCGACCCAAACCCGCCACACACGTGTCTCCCCAAACATTATGGGTTTAGGGCCACTTCCTATGGGGATTTTTTTGGCATTTTGAGGATATGTTTTTCATGATGTCTTGTTTCTCATTGGTTTAGGGTGGTTTTGGTGCAGATTTCAAGAAAATTGGGCAGCAAAATACCCATGGTCTCAACAGGACCCTGAAGGGGATGGTACATTTGACAAAGTTCGATGTATCATCTGCTCTAAAGTAAATGGCAGAGACAAAATACTGGATGCAAAAGATGACAACCTAAAAAAACACCAAGGATGGAAGAGAGCACTCAGCGACTTACCTTCTTTGAAGGTGAAGAAAGGTGAATGGTATTGGGACCAGAATTCCGTCCACAAGCGTGCTGAGAGGACATTTGCAGCACTGCCTGTTAATGATATTGGAACCCTAGTTACAGTTGGGGCTCCTCCAAAACGCAAGGAAGTGCAAATGGCAGTCATCTTCCACTTGTTACAATTTGGAAGACCTCTGACAGAATATCCATCCATGAAGGAACTGTTACAATTCTTGGGCGTTCTTAAGGTCAGAATCCTTCATTTCTTTTCAGTTTCAGTTGCTCATGTTATTAATTTTGTTTTGAAACATCGTGTTGGTTAGTAATGGCACTTGAGTGTATGTGCAGGTTCCATTGAAGCATTGGACCGATGGGTCGGGTTGAAAAATGGCTGAGAGTTTGTTTAACGTTGTGCAAACAAGGACAAAAGAAGTAGTAAGTACAGCCCCTTACTTCTCTATCACTTGCGATGAACTCACAACGTTGGACAACCAATTTTGGATTAGCATGCATGTTTACACAATTCAAGATTGGGAAAGAGTGCCAATGTTGTTGTGCTTGCAACGTGTAACTGAGGGTGGTGGTGCCGATAATATAACCAAGATGATTTTTGGTGCACTCACTAATGAAGGTGGGTTAACTCCACATCAGATTAGAGACCGATTCATGGCATTTGGGGCAGATGGTGCATCGGTTTTGCAAGGGAAGAGAAATGGTGTCACTAACAAGCTGTAGGTTTCTCATGCGCCACACATACAAGGCATGCATTGTGTGGCACATCGAAACAACCTTGCAATGCAATGTCTATCAGATATGGAGATGGTGGCTAGGATTGAAACCCTACTAGCTGCTTTGCACAAGTATTTTAGTAAATCCCCAAAACTTCATTTGGAGCTCTAAAAACTTGCTGAATTGCTTGAGTCTAAGGGCAGAAAAATTCTTCAAAATGTAAAAACGAGGTGGATTTCAATGTTAAGTCCATTGAAACGTGTTTTGTCGGAGTACCGCACCCTTTTGGTGAAGATGTACTCTGATTATCTTGTAAAACCAACAATCCCGGCAGCCAAGGTAAATTATGAACTCATGGCTGATATCAAGTCTTTACTGACCTTGGCTGCAGTGCTACCTCTTCTAGAGGCTGTGAAAGCCTTGGTTGTCTTTGCACAATCCCCCAGTGTATATGTGTGTGATTTCACAGGGGCATTGAGCCTTTGTATCTCAGATGTGAATGATTTGTATTGCACAAACAATGCATTCATTTCAGATGCATTTTCATGCTTAAAAAATATATGTGACCTTTCGCATGAAAGCATCCGCCTAAGGTGGCATCCAGATGTGAATGATTGTGTTGAGCACTTAGTTTTTGAGGCCCATTTGTCAACTTCAGCCGGTTCCCACCTCAATGCGACTTGCGTTGATCATATTACACACTTGAGGAGTTTTGTGACAAGAGAATTATTTGATAGAACGATATTGGAGGTGAAGGTCGAGGTTGCAGGTATGTGTTTGTTTTTTGTTTTGTTTGTTAGTTTATATTTTTGCATCTTTTGATTATATCAAGGTTTTGCATCCATGAGCATGGATCTAATGTGTTGGTTTTTTATTGCAGATGCTGCAGCCATGATGGTGATGGAATTGGGAAGTAGGTTTCCCCCTAGTGAGGTAATGGATGCACTGTCCATTGTATATCCTCAATTTTGGCTTGAGCCAGGGCACGAGGACAAACTCACAGGGTACATGAACACTTTGAAGCAAACATATGCTCACACCAAGGATTTCTCTAGCGCTACAAATGTTTGTGATACATGTCCAGCAGTGTTGAGTGCTATGGCTCTTGATCGGCAGTTGCATTGGTTTGTTGTGGCTATGGCAAATAATTCTCCTCGTGCAATGAGGGCTATGGACACCCACATTCATCCCTTAACCAAACTATGGCGTGCCTTGGCACAATCTGCCCCTTTGAAGGGTATGTTTCCCGAGTTCTTTAAGCTCGCAGAAATTGCGATGATCCAGGTACGGGGTTTTATTTTGAAAATATGTTACTTCATTAAACTTTCTCATGCTTTTTGTATTCATGTTCTTGAATGCAAGTTGGCTTCTTACTGACTTTGTCTCTTTGCATCCATTTTGTAGGTTCTTGGGAGCGTAGAAGACGAAAGTACATTTTCCAATGTTTCTTTCTTGAAGAACAAACTCCGCAACCGCTTAACTGAACATTTACCTCTTGCTACAACAATGTTTGCACAAAAACATTACACATTGACATCATTCCCGTACAAGGATGTCGTTTCAGATTGGAGAGCTTGCAAGCCGAAGCGTGGCCGATATGCACTTGGTGTTTGATTTGCATAGAATGAGACATTTAGGGGGTTTTTCCCACTTCTTCATAACTATTTAGAATACAAGGATCTTATATAACTTCTACTTTTAAGAGCCTACATCTCATACGGCTTATTGGCGATGCATGCCATTGTAAATAAAGAAGTGGTTTCCTCCTAAATTTTTGTGACGTAATTTGTGGGATGTAATTTTGCATATTTACTGTTGCATTTCCTTGTTCCAATAGTGGCCTTGCAATATTTTTTATTTTTCACTTAGCTAAACTTCCAAAAGGCATCACAACAAGTATCGCATTTGCATTTCTCTACTGTCCATTTTAGATAGCGGCAATTTCATTCTACCACACATTTCATCGCAACGTTTACAATTTCCTTACATGTTCACATAGCCGAAACTACAATGTAAACAACCATTATACTAGCCATTTCACCCCCCAATAAAAAGTGAAAAAAAATTCTCTGCTTGGGAGGCACGGTGGGTGGGGTCATTCTCTTTCGAGGCATTACCCTTTTGCCTATTAGTTTTTTTCCAAGAAAGTTGTCTTCAAGATCATCCAATATTTTACTCAGTATATCCAACTTGCATGTACCAAAGCAAAACAAGTAGCGTTATGTTCAAACAACCACTTTATTCAATTGTGTTTACTTTTTTTGCTAGATTTTTGTATTGAGTCTCTTTGGCTACCAAACATTTAGTGTTGGAGAGGTAAGCAAAACCAACTTTCATAAATGCATACAATCGACTTAGTTTTGTTCATGCAATAGTAGGAGGATACATAGTTTGCCAAGTAAAAATTGTATTGGCAACTACGTATCCTCTTACTTCCATATATCAATGTCCTCTGTACTTCAAAACAAAATAACGTATTCCTTCATCCTCTTATCAACAAAAAAGCTCTACTACTGCATGCTCAAAGGAACTGCCTCACATATGCCCGAACAACCAACACCCAAAATATGAGGTTAGTCATGTACACCAAGTGTCTACATCAATATTCCACTTGTTATTGAGGTCACAAGTATGCATACGTAGAGTTATATTGTAAGAGAGTAAAAGGTAAGAAATTTTTTCCATGTGCCAATATTTGTATCACTATCTACAATGGGAGTAAACTCTCTACACCTTTGAAGACGCCATCATACGTGTAGTATAGACCGCAAATGTACCAAAGACTCTAGTTCAACAGTTGTCCCAATGCGTCCTTACCTTGTGTTGTGGTTTATTATATGGTTTTTTTCCCTAAGGGTTAAGGCCATTCCCTAACCCAAAAAATTATAACTTGACCATATGTGATCCAAGGCTCATCCTTCTTAAACATGGCCTAGATGGCAAATTAGCCTTTGAGGTATCACAAGTGGTGGCCTAGCAGCTTGTCATGTGCATGTATGGGCTCTTACCTTTATCAAGTATAGAATCTACTTTAGGCTATGGGTAATTTCTCATATAGTAAATAGCCGAGGTATTTTATATTTTGGGCCTATAAGAGCATGTTAGTATGTGCCTTCTTGGCTAGCGCACTTTTATTAATATTCAGATATCTAGTACATATGTATAAATACATGAAATAATCTAGATAGATGGATAGAGATTTCTTGAGCAAATCTATACTTACTTTCAAGCTTAGTCACTTTTTAGTACATCCTCATTTTCAGAGGCCATTCCATTCCCCTACATATTTGTGTAGCCTTCAACACCCTTGAGGGTGGGTGGGACCATCCCTCAAGGAAAATCTTTGCCTAACCATCTCCACTCATTTGGTACTTTCCCTTGTAGGTTTACTTCCTCAAAGTAAAAAATTATAAACTTGATCAACAAGCTAATATGGTTCTACCCTTTTACCTAAAGTTTACATTGTCAAGTTCAAAATCGTGTACAAGACATACTAAAAAATAAGCCTCAAAAGTCTATCTCAAATCCAAATGCTTTGTGTTCCAAATTTAAAAAAAGAATATCTAAGCCTCGTACACACATTATTTTTTAAGAAAGACAAAATACAAAACTTAAGAGTGCTGCCAAATTTGTGAAGGGTTTGCCTCACATGTGCCCATGCCCCTAACCAAATCCACAGAGAGGGTTAGTAACATACACAAGGTAAATAATAGCAAAGCCCAACTATTATCTATGTCACACAACCATGTACATCATAATCATACATTTTGTATCACCGAATACACATATTGTCATCAAGTATTCTACATGTTCTTTAGCCATTTGAACCTCGTGAAACTGGGCTTTGTGATAGGTCACACAATCCTTCCACCTTTACTTAGTTCTCACTACTTATCCTAATCTCTGGGGTTACTTAGAGTAAACAACCGTTGTTGCTTAACCTTTGAGCGAGGGCTCTCATGGTTTCCCTTTACTAATTATAGGATTAGATAAGTACCCTTGACCATAGATTTATAGAACTGGATCTACAATGGACATTTGTTACGTAGATTTCACCTAACCCTAAAGCAATGAATTTTGTTTGGGTTGTTTTTTTGTTACTGGGTGGATTCATGTATGCTAAAGTAAAAACCAGAGAGAGAGAGAACCCCACGCCTCTTTTCTTCATATGTACTTTACATTTGCAGTACTTGACAATCGGCTCAAGATACTAGAACAGCAATTTACAATGCACTTGTCTAGAATGTATAAGTTCACGTTGAGATGTTTTGGTGATTGAGCTAACTTAGATTCTTGAAATCATTAAGGCCAACATTCACTGCAAGTCGGAGCCGTGCCACTACTGTAGTGATTGTTCGCCTTATCCAGAGGTTTTACTCGAGGAACAGAGTGTCAAGGACTGAAGTCATGGGTCATGCTACATTCGGGGAATTATGTCACTCAAATGCTTTTCTTCGATCCTTCACATTCTCGTCAGAGTCATGCTTGTCCAATGCAGTTTGAGAAATTCACCCTCGAAGTGGAGCACGTAAGCGCACATAGACAGCACCCTGAAGCTTTGTTTCTCTTGCAATTGACAATGGACATTGGCATCCAGAATCGAGCTGCTCCTTTGGCCAGTGTTGAGAAGATTCGAAAATTCATCTGAAGGTAGATCAGTTCGCTGAAGAGCGTACAGAGCACTAGATGTGAAGCGGACTTGGTCTAAACTTGTTCCTTCTTTGGAATCTCTCATTTAGTGATCTATGATCAAATCTCGCATCAAAAGGTTTCTACCCGAGGGTATCAGAGTTCCAGCGATTTCATTCACCTCGTTCAACTATTCAAGTACGTAAGGATAGTCTGTATGCCTACGTACTAGTGCACAGCGTTGATCAGATGAGCCGGGTGCAATTGTCTAGGGTTTCAAACTTTCGGAAAGGAGGCTGTTTAAATCCGTTTCATCTCACGAGTTGCTTATGAAGATTTTCAGAGCAATGTCCTAGCACATGTTTAATCCCACCACAACAGGCAGATTTTCAAGCAACAATGCCTACAATCAGTGCATAGGATGATGGGGCACAACCCCGGATTGGAGCACTGTTTACATTGCTTTTATAAAAATTTCGGAATCTTGGTATTCGGAGGGGTCATGATGCTGAGTAGGCTCTGGTTTTACTTGGACTTGCGGCTGCAATGAGTAATTATTTGGAGGCCCGGAGAGTAGGCTTGCAACTTGCGATAAACCCTAAACCCTTAAAACTCAAAACCTAAACCCTCACGGTGCGACGGGTATTGCTAAAGATTCTGTCTACTACGATGATCCTGTTCGGAAACATAATAAGCATGTGATCAGAGGCTAAGTTCAAATGTTCTGGAAAGAGAAGAGAAGAGATTTGCTGTTTTGTGATTGTTTGGGTTTTGATTAAAGTAGGATATCAAAAAAAAAATCACTTTCTGCATCACGAGTGTGATAGTGGGCGTCAGAATTCTGGTGATTGTGCAGTTCAGTATTTCTTGAATGACATATACCCACACAACACCTTCCTCCAGATCAGGTATTGCAACTGACATGACCCAGAAGAAGTTCGACAATTACTCAATAGTTTGCTGTTTGAGATTATCTGGGTCCCTGTAGGGAAGGTTGTGCCTGCTTAGGAAGCAGTGCAATACCAAGGCGACGCTCACGGGTCCTGACAGCAAGCTGCCAAATGGACTCGCACCCAAGAAAAATTAGATCAATATCATGAGGCTCGATGAGCCTCGTATCAGATATTAAACTGGTAAGAACAGATACTACATTTGATCTTAGTCAAAAGGCCGGGAAAGGTATAATTTTCCAATTTGATCCCTCCACCTTATATATCTCGCCATAGCTCTTCCTCCTTGCAACCCATATGGAACAGTGCATCATGTTGGTTATTCTTTCCTCCCACTCTTCTTCCTATCCTTTGTTCCAAGATTCTTGCTCTCCCTTTCCACCCATGATCATGGAGTCTTTGTCTTATCATACAGCCTAGGATCATGCCACCATTAACCTCATTCTCCCACCTTTGTCATCAACTTAGCTACAAAGTGTGCTCATGCCACCATCATCTTCACCCTTGTGTAACTTACCATATCTACATGCTAATTACTTTACTTTGCACTTTGGCTCCCTACACCTGTTTAGACTTTATACCACCTCAATATGTGAACTTCAAGTCATTTATTCTTATAAAAACTTACAAGCAAAATGGTTGTATGTTACATGAGATGATCCAACATGAGAATTGTGCTTGGAAGCTTCAAGTCAAATTAGAATTACTCAAGACATGAGATTAGGTCACCTCCTATATGGCGATTTGGGCAAACCAACCCATACACTCGATCCTTGTTGGATGCCTAAACTCATGTAAAGAGGTTCACATGCGTAATAGTCACTTACCCTATTTTGAGGAATAAGGTAGGTTACATTGATGACTAACAACTTCACCATAATTGCCACCTCATGACACTTGGTATTCAAGTACACTTACTAATATCTTGGCATGAGCATATTCATTAGTGTTATGAGGTGCATGCCTAGGTTACACAATGGACTACAAGTACACAATGGACTACAATGTACACAAATGACAATTGCCATTAGCATGCTCAAAAAAATCTTTCCCTTCTATACTACACAAGACTATCGTTTAACAAATCCCAATGTGCTACTCTACATGTAATAATGTAGATTTTTTTTTCAATTAAAGAAGGTACTTATGTTGACAAATTAAATCATATTCACAATTACCGGGTGTGACACTTTGAGACCTCTAGGCATCTAGTTTAGGCCCTTCACAAATTAGTGTACATGACACTAAACACCAGAAACTGCACTGCATTTAGTCACAAATGTTTTTAGAATCAATGCAGGAAAAGAGGGTAAAATGCGGCAATAGATTCCCTAGCCTTGAGTTTATTATTACTATTACTGTTACTATTATTAATAGATGAGATATCGAGGTAACGTCAGCAACAATAGGAAGAACACCTTCGGATGTGGTTGCATTGACATAGCCCAGTAGGGACTCCATTTCTCTGCTAGGATAATGACTGACATGAGTGAAGCCCACACTAGTATTAAGGACACATGCAAGAGGACACTTTTAGGAACATATGTATAGCATGACTCAGCACACGGCTCAAGACATTTCTCCTCAACTTCACTGCAGTTCCTGTGCTAAGTTAGAACAAACTGTTCTTTTGGATAACGGCTCTGACAACTGGGCACCACCAGACAAGCTAGAAACACCTGCCAAGTGTACCAAATTGGCACTAGTACAGGAGACTTTCCGAAAGTGCGAGAGAAGCAGTGGGTGACAGTGAAGAGATTAGGGGAAAATTCAAATGTCGAATTGAAGTGAAACTGTTACAAGTGCATGTGTTATACAGTACATACACACATACATAGAGTTACCTTAGTGCGCGGTCCGTTACCAAATACATACATCCTCTTGTCCACCGTAGCCAGTAGAAAATTGGCAATTAATACATCCTGGCTATAGTCAGTCTTTCTCATGGGCGGAAAAGAACCTACATTGTGATATGTCCACCAACAACTAAGAAACCTAGACAGCACCTCCTTCATGGTGTACCCATGATACATGGCATCAATGTGCCCGCCGAAACAGGTAGCCCTTAGTTGTCCTTGCCCACATCCCCACCTGACCACAATACCTACAACCATCATCAATGCGCTCATGTCCAAAATGTTCCACCCCCTAGATTCAGTTTTGGGTCTCCTCAAAATGGCGGCGCTGTCCTCTCTGTAGTTGTAGCTGGATAGATACATTAACCACCTCTTAACAGTTCCACATACCCTATCGCAGCTTATTTCTCCAACATAACTTAATCCTGCTAGTTCTTCGAAGTTTAAAGGCCCTGTAACAGTTGCACCAGCTCCTCCAGAAGCTCTGTATGTCCAAGCTATCATGCAATGGCCCATGGACATCCAACTTGTGGGCCGGCATTGTGCAGAATCCATCTGCTCATTGCTAAATTACCCAGAATACAGTTTGCTGCACATAACTGGTGCCCTCCAAAGGTGCTCCGTGCTCTCCTTGCCTTGTGCACCCACAAATGTTTGATTTGTACATCTTCGAAAAATTGGAATTCAGGTGTTGTATGGTCGATAACAGCACTTATTGAACTGCCTCCCCATGCACACCCAGTTTCAAAAATAGAGATAGTTTACTCCACAGATGCCTCTGCATCCTTAGACCAAAAAGAGACAGACGATGCAGGGATGATACAACTCAGTCAGGTTCCTCTCAAGCATACAAGCAGACCTTCACAACTGCGTACATCCTCTCCACCTCCTGCATGTATATGCTTCACTTCTTAATGTTTGTTCGTGACAAAATGCGTTTGCCATAAGGACTATTCCGTAGCGCTGGCAGATGGGGCCGTATAGCCTCAACCAGTTGAGCCTGGAGTGGGCCCTGTTTCATCACATATTACAGTTCAGTACAGAGTTGTACCCCTTGAATTTCCCCACATGCCCATAGAACACACACAGCCTTGGAGTCCCAAATATTGGACATTGCACTTTTTATTCAAATCTCATTATATAGGGCTGAATGATGAGTATTCAATTTCAAAAGACCTCTTTCTAACCGTGCTATATTGCCACATTATATCCATGTCAAAACAAAAACAAAATAGAAAACAATGAAATACACACCTTGCATACTGAAAGAGCTGACTGTATGACATAATTTGCATACTGGTCTTGCAATAGCTGGCCCAGACGTGGGCTGGTCATCAGCTCCCTCACAAGGCGAGAGCGATACTCCTCTGCTCCAAGCTTCAAACATTTTTCAACCACATTGCTACTGAACTTTTGCATTGCCAAGAAGGCATAATTTCCCTCCAAGCGCACCATGACTTCAGTTGATGACCATGCTGTTTTCAGATCCAAAATGTACTGCACAACATAGTTCCTGCCAATCCGAATGAAGTTCCATAGATTAGCTAGATAATTGAAACCAAGATGACCTTGAAGCTTGCCCTCCCAAAACCAACATTGATGAAACTGGAATTTGATGCACACAGCATTCAAGCCAGCAAAAGTGATGCCCTTGAAACCACCTGAACTACACATGCACAATGTTCTGGCAACAGACAGCAACTGGTTTGTGCTAAACACTCAATCAAGTCTTTACCCATAAGGATCTTGCGAGAGGACCAATGCATTAGCAGCAACTTCTGCTACCAACCGCTGTTTCTGAAGGGCTGAAGCAAAGTCCACACATCGCTGCATTACACAACATCCATGGCGATGTGTAGCTATCTCCACACAGTGTGAAGCAGCTGCATCGAAGATGAACTGTGACATGTGTCACACATACATCAGACAACCTTTTTTTGCACACCTTCCTTCACAAGGCCTTTAGTGTCTTCCAAAATATAGCAAACTCAAGCCCTTTATAACATAGCCACCACAAAGTCTAATTGGACAATATTATGATACAGCAAGGAAACTGACTGCAAACAGTTAAAGGCTAACCTGGCTATCTTCATGACTGAGTTTCTGCAGGCACCTCTGAACCACATGATTTCCGTTTAGGTCTTTAATCAACTCCACAACACCATCAGAAAGAGCAGTAATCACCATAGCCACTTGTTCAGGTGACTTCAATGTCTCAATGAGTTTCTGGACAGCTCGGGTCCTGCAACAAGCAATTGAAACCTATTCAGGCCTCCATAGAACAGCCACTTTTGGATCTCAAGGAAAAAGGAAAAACAGATGATTGCTCAAGAATCCACATCCTATATGTTTTAGATCCAAGTTTCAGAGACAGTCGTTAATCCATATCCCATACTTCCTTGACCTTTGTATTGAGTAATCTCATTTGCTGTAGAGATAGAAAAGATTATTCCCAGCCATTATGCGAGTGATCCAGAGCTTGCATGTTTCTGAGGAAAAAAGTGCACCCAAATCCTCAGGATTGCCAGTGAACAACGCATACGAATAGTGCCTCAGCATACACAGGACAAAACAAAAGTCTGAAGAAGCCTAGTAGCAGTTGAAATCCCAGTATCTACCTAACAACATAAGCCACAAAGGTATTGCTCAAACCAGACGAACGAAAGAGGTACAGTACCTCCAAAACCCTAGCAAAGACAATGCTCTGACATTAAACCCTGACCTACAGGATGAGATTCAGACGTACCCATGCATATTCAAGGAGATTTTAACAAGCTCCCCATCCATGGTTACAACTTGCAAGATCTGAATACGCTGTGATTCATCGCAAACCTCTAGCAGCTTCTGTACCAGATAATTTCCAAATGGGTCCTTCATTAACTCTGTAATGTGTCCAATGATCTCGTTAAAGATCTTCCCAACATCTTCAGGACCGCCCTCATCAAATTTCTTCTGCAAGAATCTGCACCCATGCTGATCCTTTGCTACAAGATATATGCGGCCTTCAACCTCTTCAAGTTTGGTGTACTTGGGTTGTTGCTGCTGCAAGTTATGTGTAGATGAGACTCTGGAATCAAAATCTAGGTGATCTTGAAGTGCCTTGTGTGCCTGAGTATCAGACAAATAGGGAGGAGACACATGCCCTGACCCTGGGGAAATGTGTCCATTACTGTATCCGGGTGCATGTCCATTAGCATTCCCGGTTCCGTTCGAAACTCCATCTCCTTTCCTTCGAATTCCAGAAGGGATAGAACTAGAGGTGCTCGTGGTGCCTACATTACCAGGCCGCAGACTTCGCCTCTGGAGGATCTTTTCAGGGTATACAGGGAACCTTTCATCTCGAGTGACTGCTGCAGCAGCAGCTGCTGCAATTCTTGCAGCATCTTTTACGGTTGAAGAATTTGAATGACCTACCCTCGATGTGCCATTAGATGGAGAGTGCAAAAATGGACACACATCACCTCGACTACAGTAACCTTGGTTATAGTATCTGCATATACTTGTAGCTGCACTTGTGCGAGAGTTATCAGTCTGCACCAGTCCTGGTGTTGCCCATAGACCCTCTACAGCTTGATGTTGTCGTAGCTTCTGCAACGCCTGACTGTGCTGCAATGCAGTTGCTACTCTCGGACCTCGAGGAGGGGAGGTGTTCCCCCTTCCGTAACCATTTTGATGGGCCTGAAGACTGGCCAAAAGTTGGAGCTGGCTCTGCCGATCCACCAATTGTTGTTGATGCTGTTGAAGGATCAGACGCTGCTGTTGCTTTCTCTTCTCATCTTCCATCTGCGCATACCGAACCGCCACCGCCATTTGCGCCTGGGCTTGTGCTTGTGCATCCACTTGCATGCGCTGAGCCCCATAAAGTGCTGCAACATCATAGTCATACGCAAATTGCTGCTGAGAAGCAGTCGAGAAAAAATCAGTACTAGCTGCAGAGACAGCTTGGCCACGCGCCGCAGCATGCATAACTTCCAACACTTCTAATTGTTGCTGCTGCTGTTGTTGTTGATGCTGTTGATATGCTGCAACCGCAGATCCATAACTCTCCTCACCTCTTGCTGAGGCATACATATTCAGACCTGGAGAACTCTGCCTTAGCAGCTTCTCCACGACCTGAGAAGAAACCTGAGGATAATCTCCCATTCCACTGTACACGCCATTGCTCATTGCCTCCATTCCTGCGCTGGGCTTTTTGGGAAATAAATTGATGGAAGGGGGTGATCTGGCAGTATAAGTCTCCAGAGAAGCACCTGACCCTGCACCACCATAGCCGCTGCCCCCAGATCCTAAACCGAAAGCATCCATGTTGTTATATATACCATTTGAGTCACCGCCAACACCATGTCCATTTGATAGGCTTCCATTACCCAGTCCACCATTTGAACTGTGATTCAGAACAAGGTTATCCCCCGACTTATCATTCATGGATGGCAATCCCCTGCTGCCATTGCCATCAAAATTCAAGTTGCCAAAAGCTGATGTCACCTCTGCAAACATTTGGTTCTGAGATGAGTTCCCAAAGTGATGCTGAGCAGCAGCTGAATGGTGATTAGGTGAAGGCTCCCGTTGCTGTTGTTGTGAATTTTGCTGTTGATGATGAGCCTGCTGCTGCTTGTGATGTGCTTCCAGTTGCCGATGCTTCCGATGCCTGGTTCGAGGACTATCAAGTTGGAGACCTGCAAAAAAGGGAGATAGCTGACTACTGGCAGCTTTCGGGGATAAAACTGGCAAATCGTTGTATAATGTGCGATTGTCCATGGGAGGAGGAAGCTTCTTGGCTCCGGAATAGGACTTGTAGAAATCCTCATATTGCTCATCACATCGAATGTCTATGAATGGTTTCACGGGAACCTCATCCTCCCCTAACCCAAAATCATGGGCATCCACATTCTGCCCATACACACGCTGAAGCTCCTCTAAATGGGGTGGTGCTGATGTAGCCCTGGGGATTTCGTTTGCCGTGTTGGCCGAGGTGGCCTGAGGAATTTCGTGCAGCAGCTGCTCAAATTCCTCATCATCTTGCTCCATTGCTTCCCAGCCTTGTCAAAATCCCTCTTTCAATATGATCCCAAGGTGGTGGTGATGATGATGATGCCTTCTTGTACAGACGACGGTATTCTCCTCCTCCCCTGTTCCTGACCTTCATCAAAACCAAAACTCATCATCACCTCTGTCACCTGCAGGGTTTCCAATTGTAACTGTCAACAAAGAGCTACCACACAGCAGCAGCAGCAAAGGTTTGATTTGGTTTGACCACTTTCATGTATGTCTCCTTCGATTGCAAATGTCTATTTCTCCATCTACCGATTACCGATTACCTCTCTATACACATCTGCACAGAACCCTCCCAAATCGACCTCTCACAAAATCAAATGTGTGCGCCAATTTGATCACAAATCTGTCTTCGGTCCATCACCAGAAAACCCAGGAACTACTCTGATTGTTCCAAACCACCAATCAAACATGAAGATCGGCACATCCAGGGGACGGACACAAAACCCACAACACTACTCATGCACCGAATAGAATTCCAAAAAGAATAATAATAAAAAGGTTACCTTCAACACACAACACACAACACGATTACTCTCCAGAAATGCTTAAACATCAGCACAACATCAACAACACATTACCAACATCCCATCAACAACAACAACAATAACCACTCACACATCACATAACTACTGTAAACTCGAGATGGAACCATTTGGACACCCAGAAATGCAACAACGTACCGAAAACGAAGACACCTCCGCTAAACTAACATAAAACAAAACACAACAAAACAAAACAAAACAACACAAAACAGAGCAAGCTAAAGACCAGCCCAGAGGATGTCCTCCCCATCTCAATAACAAAGAATCAGCCCAACAGGCCGCGGATCCCACACACCCAAACCTGGGATTAAATTTTAAAAGCTAAACCCTCAACTGATCGCAACCCAAACCCAAGCCAACAACACTCCAAACTCCACAGGAAACCATCAACACATCCCAAAACCATCCCAAACCTTCGACACATTAAAATCTGCAAACATTCTTTCTGTCTCCAAGGGTGGGATCACTCACCGCCCCTCCCAAATGCTCCCATTTTCGATTACTGATCACCGACATCGCCACCCCAACATATCCCTCCCCTCCACTTCCCTCCCCTGCCCCCCTTCCCTTCCAAGGAGCGCCGCAACCTGCACAAAACACCAAATTCCTGCCCGAAAAGCTTGAAACGTTGATGCTGGGGCGGTGGGAACAAGATGTGATTCAACTGGGCTCCATTGCAAATGGCGGACACAAGAGCACGAGAGAGAGAGAAATGGTGTTTTGCGAGAGGGCTCCAAGTTGGGAGGCGGCGGGGGCTATGGAGGCTGCTGTGCTTGTGCTTCCCTGTGTGTGTGTGTGTTGTGGAGAAAGGAGGCCTGGGACGGGCCGGGCCGGGTGGGAGACGACGGGGACGCAGGGGAGCGGGTCGGGCGACGCGGCCCGGGCACGGGGAGGTGAAGTGGTACGTCGGGAAGGTGGGAGGAAGGGGGCCCCGGGCGCCGGGTGCGCGGGTGGGTGGGAGAGCGGGTGAACGGATGAGCGCGGGTGAGCGCGGGTGAACGGGTGACGTCAGCGGGGTGGGGGAGGTGTAGTTCATCCGTTACTTTCCATAATCTTTGTTGTTGCTTGCGCCCAACGGCGACTGGGGAGTGGCCACGTAGTCAGCTACTTAGTAATAATCATCGACATGACTTAGGTTATTAGTTGAGTGGGGAGGGACTTAAGTGTCACACTAATTAAGATAGGTGGGTGGGCCTTAAATGGTTACTTTTTTCCAACCACACTTGATTATCCCAATTAGTGTGTGTCACTACTTGGATTTACACGGTGCAATAATGTCTTACTCGGGAGGTCAATGTTTCCTAACAAAAGCTCAATAGGACATTATAGGCTATATAAGTGACTTTGCTTGGTAAAATGCTACGTTCTCGTTAAATGGTTATAGCAATGTGGGATTCCGAATAGTAACACACACTAATTGGGATAATCGGTGTAGTCCGCTTCTCCTAGGATATGGAACACGCGATTAGTACCTATGAGATGGTTTAGTGAGTCTAAATCAAGGCCGTGGACCACTTTCCTCGTAATATTTGGAGCTTGTGTGAATATCTTGTTTATTATCAAAGTGAAGATTCTTGCACTTGCTAAATGGCTCCTAAGTGGTCGTATGCATCCCCCTCCCAAAAATTATGTTTAGTTTTGGAGCCTAGAATGGGTATCATATTTTGAACACGGGTTCCGGTCCCTTTTAAACATGCGTCTTTTTGGTATATGTTCACATAATCACACCAAACCATGTACTACTGAAACACAAGTGTTTGATTAGCATAAGTAATTGAATTAGGCATGTCTACCTTAGATACCCGAATGATACGACCTCGACATTGGTAAAAACAACTTATTTTCTACAAATTTGATGTTGTTTCATCCTACTTTAATGTATTCGTACTAATTTGGAGTCTCTATGTATGATTTAGGCATTGATTTTACAAACTATAGAAACGCCCATGCTCTACATAGCAATCAACATTTTCACCCTCCACCTTGGTAGATGCTTCTGGAACATCACCCTATAGTGAGTTCGACAAAATCCTCCAAATTTTGAAGTTATTTATTGATTTATATATTCACGATTTAAAGATTCACATTTGATAAATGAATATTGAGTTATTTGTAGATTTAGTGTGGGCAACTTCCTTTGACAAGATTCCCATTCGCTTCACAAGCTATGTTGCTTGCTAGTATAGAAGGCAATTGCTTGGAATAAAGCCTTATCAAAATTGTTGTGTAGCACGACGCAAAGTTGACCTCACCTATTGATGTGTCCATTTTTTTAAAGTAGCTATCAGAGATTTGAAAAGCGCCCAACGGTGACTAAGGAGTGCCCACGTAGTTAGGGTGAATGGCTACTATCTTATGGACATGACTCAAGTCAAGTGAGTATGGAGGAATTAGTGGTTGGAAAATCTACTGTGGGTTGGAGAATGGTCTCCAAATTTGAAAAGTTTTTTCTTACCATGTAGGATTTTTATTTTTATTGTTTTACAATTCAAAGGCTTGGATTTTTTAATGAAAAATATGATAGAATGATTTTTGGAGAATTATTCCTTTGAAGAATTTTCACATTCTTTGTAATGTTTGTTGCTTGTGTTTAACATCGACTGAGGTGTGGTCATGTGGGCATGATGAAGAACTTAGGGCAAAATATATGACCAAATACACAATTTCTACAAGCCTCACCAAATACATCAGGTTTATGTGCTTTGTTTTGTATACTATTGTATTTCATAGGGAAGGAGACAATATTAATTTTTTTAACCCTCACATTTGACATAAATGATCAAAATACAAAGTATGTGTTTGTATCCAAGGGCACCCGGATCATGTCTTTAAACCCAGATTATAATTGATTCCAAAATTTCTATCAATGTGAAACTATCAAAAGAATGCGTAACTTTTAGATAGCATTGCTTTTGACATAATCAACCCAAAAAATGAAAGCATGTAGTTCAAACTAGGGGGGGGACACTAGCCAAAAGAAAAGTAGGAACTATGTGTGATAAAATATAGGATCTTGTATATTAATTAAGGGAAAAACTATAAAATAGTGCTCTAAGTGTGTGTAACATTTATGTATGTAATGTAGTATTTGACATAATATCATAAAATTATGTAAGTGGTACATATAAAATACCATGGAAATAAGGGGGGTAAATATGACTATTCATATACCTTGCATTTTAGTTAAGAATAATGGATACATATATATAATTGTTGAATTTACATAAAGAATTGAGGGATGGAGGAAGTCACTCGTGAAATCATCAGCCCCAAGTGTTTGTATATCAGGGTTTCAACCCAATGAATGGGGTTTATAAACTATAATACATTTTAATGACTTCATGATTATGGATTTATTTTTACACATGAGTAGTATAGGGTATCATTAAATCAATCATTCAACAAATTTGGAATTACCCATAGAGTGCTCATAGTCACAAAAATTTACCATGTTTTAAATTAACATGCCTTATAGTCCATTTTAGTAGGTGAATAGCCCCCCCCCCCTTGTAAGTTCAAATACACATTTTTGTATATGTAGAGGCTTGGACAGGCCTCGTAGATGCTTAGGGGATAAGTAGGAAGGAATTAGTGGTTGAAAAATGTGTTATGGGTTGGAGATTAATCTCTAAAGCTTGAGAACACACTCTTGACTATGCGTGACATTTCTTCACAATTGATAACTCAACTATAATAAATCAAAATAACCAAAAGAGAAGTTCGTTTGAAGAATCTTCCGTGCTTTTGAGACTTTTATTAGTTAGAGTAAATTCAACACGAAAGTAGTCAGGTCCTTGTCAAACTTCTAAAAGTGATAGTTTAGGTGCCTTTAAAACATTGCCATGAAGATCATTTGTTGCCTAGTAGTTTCTTGGCTTAAGTCAAACACCTCCCCTTCATTTCATAAAAAACGAGAGGTTCCAAAATCACTTGAACACTCCTCAACACATTATCAAATGTTCAAAGTGGAAGAAAACTCCCTACCAAAACATGATTTTTTTTAGATATTCAAGAATAAATCTTGTAAATAAGTAAAAGGTTTGTAGTATTGATTTAGGTAATTAAAATGTGGAACTCTCCATGCTTGTTGTAGGCTTTGTTGTGGGAGTCACGGCATAGTGTAGCTCCGAGTAGTAGGTGATAATAGTTTGTGATACCATAGCTCTCTAGCAACTTGGGTAGAAAAATAATTAATTTTAAAGGTGCCTAATTTTTTTGGGAAATTGATTCATTGAGTGTCAAAAAAATCATTTAAAGAGTGCCTAAATCGCAATAACAACCCTAACATACAAGTAAAAGACTGCCCAAAAGAAAATATGTTGCCAAGCAAAACCTTGACATACAAGTAAATTGCAAACTTTAGGGTAAGGAATGTTGATTAAGGAAAGTGTATAGGTTAATTGTAGCTGCCACATATGAAATTAGGATAACCATCCATGAATTATAGAAATGACTTGGATGAATATCCAACTTATTTGAAATTACTTTTTGAATTTGCCCGATTTTAGAATATTATTTTATGGGTTGCCTAACTTACTGTCACACTTTAATTGATTACAAAGCATAAAGGTGCCCAAGTTGCTAGAGAGCTACGGTACTTGATGCGGAACTTTCCATATAAGAATTGTTGGTGGGAGGAGTTGATAATCTCCAAACATGTCATGGCCATGTAACTTGTTTAGAATAATAATGATAATTAGAAGAAAATAGAAGAAACAGACTAAAAGATATGTTATTGGTATCGCACACCTTCATTGTAATTTGAATATTCAACATCTTAAATATACTTTTTGGAAAATTGGCATGGATTATTGGGAATGTTAACGTTGGCAACAATAATTCTATTTAGTCCATGTAAATATTGGCCCTCGTTGGTTACCAAGTCCATACTAGACACCTTATGATGGGAAAACATTAGAAGTTGATATTGCAGTAGAAGCACCTCGTGTTGTGAGACACCCAATTTTGACACTTGTTTTTGTCCAATACTTCCAAATATATATATATAGAATTGAATGTACTATTCTAAGGACCAATACCCATAACTCCTTGGTAGAGAGACGTGACAAAGAAGAAGAACAAAGAAGCGAAAAAGAAAAAACATGCACACAAAGATGCATGCTCGACATTTTTTGCTTTGGTAGACACTACATCTAGTCCAACCATCCATCGCACTTGTTTGTTGCAACTCATGGCAAGAAATACATAAATAGATTAATTTTGGTTGACAATTATAAGTTTTTGGTTGCAAGTTCTCCCAAATCTGCAACCAAAAACCTTCGGCTGACAACCTTAACGAATTATTTAAACAATTTCTTGGCATGAGTTGCAAATGGACAGTTGGAATGGACGAGTTTTCTCCAATCGAGGAGGAGGAGAAGGCTATGTAACCACATTAGGTCACCCAACCAAAAAAGAGAACACAAATTCATATCAGTTGTATATAAAGCATACAAAATTAGTATAACAAGTGCTCAAAGTGTCCTTTAAGTTATCACGAGCGTTTCTACATGATTTAAAGGGCATTGTCACCACTGTAAATGATCCTATTAGTGAGAGTGAAAAATTAGCACAAAAATAAGTATTGCGGGTCAAGACCTCGGTCTTCCTTGAGGCTTTTGACCAACACGTCACATAAAAGTAAAATATTCATATTGCATCAAGAGCAACATAAAAAAAATTCAGTCACATCATCAATTTCTTGGAAGAAGAAAAATTAGTGTGGCCCACACTAATCTTACGCTAGAGATTTGGCGTGAGTTCAAAACTAACATGGCCCACGTTTATTGTGATATGGTAGAAATCATAATATAGTCCATGATATTTGGATTTTGTCTATGAACATACCAGTTATGTCCCATAAAATGGTTCAAGTGGGTGGATGTGCTTTTGCTATCACAACTCATCATCCACTGGTCCACAATCCATGTTACTTGCATGTAACCAACAATCCCAAGCATTCAAACCCAACACTTAGACCCCCTAAGACTTAATTATGGTCACTCTAAATACAATTCTTACATTGCTTAATTTCATAATTCAAGAATGACAATATGTCATTGGATTGAGCATTTGAAGCTTATGAGGTGCATATGTATTGTATAATTGTGCATTGTTTACAAAAATTATAATTTGATCTTCAAATGTACTTGTCCGTTCTACACCACTACTCATGGTTGCCGTTAAGGTTAATGCATCTATAATTGATAAAATAAGAGAGTTCGCATATGTTTAGGAGGAGTAACAAGAAGGAATTATTTTTCTTGCAAAGAGAAATGATTTCTTAGGAGAATGCAATTTTTTTAATAAACGAATCACGAACATGGAAATCGCTACAAATTTCAAAGCGGTAAACTTAGGGTAACACATAGTCAATTTATAAGTTAATCCATAATCGCTCATCTAAATGCTAGTGCTTGGCTACAACAGTTGTCAAAACTCTTGTGAGGGTAATCAATCACAAGTCGCCACCACATAAACCTTAACTCCATTCCGTTTAAAAAATATAGATCTCATCCATGCCGGCATTACATGATCCTAGTGAACAATTAAACGAACCTGGTTGACGATAGATGCCTCGACCTTATGTCGGTCAATGAAGTCTACTAAGTTGGAGTATGAAGATTGTCGCATATTTGTAAAGAGTGGTGAAAAATGTGACGAATGCTTCAAAATTACACCCATGGTGGGTATGTATGCATGTGGTTAACCACAATATCACAATTAGCATCACAATAGTTTAATGTGATATATGATAGAAGAAAACAATAACATCACTCAATTATCACCATGCAAACTTGAATGATGTGTAAAGAAGAAAAAAGAAGAAAAACTTCGGTCTCCGAGGAGACCGACGTGGATGAAGTGTATGTTCGATCCTCCTCCAATCCAATGCCCACAGGACAAAGGTATGGAGGTGAAGATCTACTCCTCGAATGATGTGTAATTTTAACATGTTATTGTTTTTACATGATAATCCTGCCTCCGGAAGTTTGTGATCACGGTTCATATCTCTTGTGACAAGTTTAAGCTCGAGGTTTGTGTAGATGTCAAGTTACAATGAAGAATTTGCCTCCAAAAAAGCCATTCATTTGGAGGAAAACATGTCGGAGGTTTAACTTTACACATACAAGGGATCTCAGGGCCACTTCACACTATGGCCGTCCAAGTCAAGAGGCCGTGGGATTGAATGGCCAACTTTGTTGAGAGTCCAAAGAAATGGGCTGAAAATAGTCAATAAAATATAGAAATTGAAGCCTTCGGCCAGGCATAGTGTGAAGTCTCCAAAGGCCAAGCCCAAAGTTCAAAGGAAGAAGGAGCATCCCACTTTATTCCATGCCCAAAACAACCCCTCCAATCTAAACATCAAGATCTTGTCATTTTATTTTATTTTATTTTATTTATTTTAACGAAGAAAAGTCGACGGCCTCCCAACCATAGTTTGGGTTTCCATTCTTATCCAACCCATACTTCCTTTGAGAGTTTGTCGCCTTGCTCAAAAAGTACTGCCATGTAGACATTTTAGAGAGTGACAACCTTGGGACTTTGGTCTCTAGTGTGAAGAGTTGAGAGGCCAAATTCTTGGTTTCTTGCAATTTAATTGGTGGAAATCAATGGCCTCTCGACCTTCAGCCATAGTGTGAAGTGGCCCTCATTCTAAACATCTAACACGACATCTATCTATCTATCTATCTATCTATCTTATCATGTACTATGGCATCAATGTCACAAAAAGATGTCAATCTCTTGCTAAAGGATAAAGGCTACAAGAATGGGTTGCTTGCTCAATGGCCACTTTTGATTCACGGCGACCACTCCTCAAGTCCTAAAGTTTCTAACAAGATTCTAACTTATTGGAAAATATATATATAGAGAGAGAGAAAAATATATATAGAGAGAGAGTTTTTAATTCTTACACATTCCTTTGATAGGAGCACCCTCCCATTGTTGCTGTATCATGATATTTTATTGCATGGGTTCAAATCAACGGACTTTGTACCTCAAAACCAACAAATAAGATGGCAACCTACGTCATGAAAATGATGACCAAATGTTGTTGCATGTGAGAAAATTCCATAAGGATTGTTGCAAGGAAGGATCAGAACTTCCATCAATAACATGAGCTTAAAGAAGAAGAAAATAATGTCCTTGCATACTTCATATGGCCTACGTGATGGTTTGTACATGCCTCAAATGAGCATAAATGTCAAATTTAATTTGGTTCATGAGAATAAGAATGCAAATTATGATGAATGCACTTTACTAGATACCAAGAGGGAGTGGAAGTGCATTTAGATGTGAGAATGGTGGATGTGTGACCTTCTTTTCTAATACTTGATGTTATGGTGCACTTTACTTACTACTTACTAGATATTATATGTGAGGAGTTATGTTACAACATGTAGCAAGGCGACACGTGTATGATGCTAACAATAGTGCTCACCCTGTCACGAGGACCATTTGTTATGATTTATATTCATCGTGTTTGTGTCCAATAAAGATGCAACAATAATTGAGATATGAAATTGTGAGCGTTGCAGGGTCCCCTATTATGTTTTTAAAGGCTTGAAGGTGCATGCAGGAGCATAGGAGTGATCAATGAATAAAGCCATCATAATAGAGTTTGGGCCACTTCACACACGAGCCAAGGGTTGTGATCATGTAAATATGAGGGCTCTTGATTCTCATCCAAAGGTTATACCGTCGACACGGTATCCCACAATTTGCGTCATGCCTACCTATTGGAGGCGGGCTTCACACAAATTCCAGCATATAATGTAACATTATTTATAGTTTGCCATGTAGGTATTCATGCAGACTTCTCATCTATGATAATCTCTTTGGGGCCCTTAGGCCTTCACCTTCTAGTGTGAAGTGAACTTGGACGGCCTCAACCCTTTTGACCAATGATAGATGTTAGAATGCAATGATCACAAGCCTTGTGAAGTGGCTCTTAACTATAAAGTATGGGGTGGAACAAAGTCCAAATCCCCTCATGGTTGTTTGTTTAAGTGGAACTGGAAAATCTTGGAGGACTTCTTTGAGTTTTGGGCGCCGACATCTTTATGTAACTAAGGGCCGGTCTACACTAGAGATTGAGGGACCTTGACCCATGATATACAAATTATGTGATTGGTCAAGAAGGCGGAGACGATCCAAGTTCACTTTGTGCTAGACCTTGAGGGCCACATGGACCAAAGAGATTTAAATGGATGAAAATCCTACATGACCACCTACATGGCATCAAGTGGATAATGTTTCATGGTTTTCCGGATATTGTGATATGCACATCAAAAGACGGTGAGTCTAACATAAAAACAGGGACCATGGCAAGCAATTAAATTGTCATTGGTTCTTATATATATTAGATTGTCATGACGGGGTCCACAATACCTACTCTTTTGGATTGTTCATAAAATATGTTGCAGTCCCTCAACATGGTCCACTTTCACTGTAGGCTAATCTTGAGGACCTATTAATAAATGCAAAGAATAGATTTCTATTTCCCACGGTACAACTCTTGGGTGACTTTCGATAAGCTTTGGATTTTCACAATCACCGCTCTTGATTCATGACGTAAAACAACCCTAAGAATGTTCTCATATTATTTGCCACCTTACTTGTATGTAGATGACTTATCTATACAATATGTGCTCCTCTAACTACTTGTGTACTCGAATAGGCTAAGACAAAAGAAAATATATTGGGTAGCTAGCCTTGGAATAGACCAAACGACTTTCTCAATCATATATATTTTTTGGTCCTTCGGATGCAAGTGTTGGAACTTGGAAGTGATAAATATAAAGGGATATTCCTTCACAATTGGGGTTTTGCTCCCCAACTTGTGGTGACTTTAAGGGTAACTATAATAATCTCAAAACCCCAACGACTATAAAGGACAAGCTATAAAGTACACTCTAAACTCCGTAAACGTCACGCTTGTGGCAACCAAAGTGCACATGATATTAAGGAGTTATGTAGTGTTAATATGGGTGTGTGATAAAAAGTGGATTAGTGTATTGTGTGACAATATGGAATAAGTCAACGTCAACATTGCAATAATGACAACGTGATGCGTGCGAGTATGTGGTTTGAAGTCTTTGATGGTTTATTTTGACGTCAAAGCATATGAAATATGAGAGGGAAACATGATACCATGCACTGAGATTTAAACTAAGAACGTCCATTCCATGGAGTTTTAGGATATAAGAGAAGGAGTGACATTAAGAAGGTTGATATTACGGGGTTTCGAGTGTACTTACCTACTACACACACAAAAATTTGAGAATCAAGTTTCCATCTTGGAAAGCCATAAATGATAGTGCATAACTATTTCGTTGAGAGGCAATTAATACATGAGCCCACTTGGTAACTACAATGTCGATTTTCGATTAAGAATACATCGATTTCAAAATGATATGTTATTGGTGGTAATTGAGCACACTTCGATCTAGAAAACAAGTTGATTTTGGTTTATTAGAATGTGTGAACCCAAATTTTGATTCGGCTTACCCTAGTAGGTGCCCGTGCTTATCCGCCATTTAGTGATTCAAATGAATGAAACCCCATCTATTGAAGAAAATCTCTTAGCATGCCTACACTAAATATTAGATTTAGTGTCATGCCATGTTTTATGTCACCGTGGTAAACTTTTATAATGACACTTCATCCCAACTTGCGGTTGGGTTCATCCAAATGCCAATTATTGAAACAACGTTTCGTATATTTTGCATCCTAACATTTTGACAATGAGGCGTTGTCATGGATGATTGGAATTTGGATGAAAATTCATTCAATAAGTGACAGTAATTGTAACATTGCCGCGACCTATAGTGATATAATCTAGACCACGAGTGACATAATCTATTGTCTTTAGAGATAGGCATAGAGAAATGACATCATCCAATTTGAAATGGCAAGTTTGTTACTAAGTGGGTTACTCACCTTGATCAAAAACCTATATTTTAGTGGTGTGGGATGAGGTATGCATCCCAAACTGGACATAAAATATTAATGTGCTTGAAAGAGATCGGAGGATGTGCTCAAAACATGATAACCATAAGCTCAATAGTCAACATAAATGGAGAAATCTATATGACCAGTTAATGAGCATGAGAATCTTCACTTTTTCGATAATACACAAGACGATGAATAAGATAATATAAATTCCAAATCACGAGGAAAGTGACTATGGGCTCAATTTAGATTTGCTAGCCGTCTCGTACCAAACCGTGTGTATCATATCCTAGAAGAAGTAGGCTAGTCGCGAAAATGTAACCATTTAAGGTGCATCTACCTCGATAACAAGTTGTGGATAGATGACAATTGATGAGGTCACCACCCGGTACTAAGGGCTAGTGCTCTAAAGTGGGAGCATTTCAAGCACCAACTACAACTCTTCGGTACTTAAATTCTTGAAGAATATCTCTAGAGCCTACATCCCAACTTGATATTTCCATGATATTTCCAACCACGCGCTCTTAAATGTCAGTGCAGTGTCATCAGGGCCACTTCACACACGAGACTGAGAGCCCGTGACCATTACACTTCAAGCACTCTCATTGGTGGAAAAGGCGGAGCCGGTCCAAGTTCGCTTCCCACTACTACTACGCTTGAGGGACCAACGGAGTATGTGAATGCACGATGGATGTAAAGTCTGCATGGATTCCTACATGGCATCGAATGGATCATGGTTCATGGTCACTTGGACTATTTTCAAGAACCACTTCTTAGAGGTAGGCCTAACACAAAACTGTTGGGAGACCATGGCACTCCGAACACTCACAACTGTTGGTTTATTCTATTTTATCATGTGTGAGGACTTGCATGAATAGAAATTCATTGACATAGCATTTGGTTGAGGGCCCGGTCACATATGGCTTCACACTGCACTTGAGGGTCCGTGACCACACTACATGATTTTGGAGGTGTGTTGGGCCGGCCTTTGGACACTTTCTTTTGGGCTCTCACAATCTCATGGTCACGGCTCGTGGCTCGTGTGTCAAGTGGCCCTCAACTAGAACACGATCGGCTGAGATCCCAGTGTTTCCAAGTCCAATTGGTTACATGTTGACATCTTTCGGTTTTTCTTCACTAAATTGAGGTATGTTCCATAGATTCTTCTAGAACGACGGTTATTTAAAAAAATTAAATTTTACCCAAAGTCTTGAACTTCAACCGGTTCTTATGTAACTACAGTGGAGGCCGGTTCTCCCCCGTTCATTGGCACAAAATTAGGAGGTTCAATAAAAGTATAAGAAGTTAGAATAAGTGTAGTTGGGATATGATATTTGTTTGTCATTTGGGCACCTCCCCGGGAAGGTGCTACATACCAATTTTGAATCAAGGGAAGAAATTTCCATTTCACACGCTACCCATTGAATGTCATCGCATGGATCGATGAGTAAAAAAACGGGTCTTTATGAATGGACGTGGGGAATCTAAAGCCTATTGTTTAAGGTAAGTGGTTATAGAATGGTAACTTTGGCTTAAAACCTTGGCTAGATGTCTTGTTATCTGGTGTGGAACCCACCAAATTTACAAAAGGTAAAGGGGGTCTAGTAAAAACACGGTCCATGTAGGTTCCCTTAGAGTAATTTGGGGTTTCCAATGCCAATTTCGGATTCATATTAGTTTTTGAAGTAAGCATACAAGCAACATCATTATTAGCTTTGTTTTCGTCTTAAGTAATGTAGGTGGGGACCCAACTCAAATAGCAAGGTGTCTAGCCATGCCTATGTTTGGGCCATCTTGTTCATAAAAGACATGCATTTGAACTACATATATTGGTTTTTAAAATACTTGTGTACAAACGGACCATATCTAAAAAGGATCAATGATCGATTAAAGGTTGAATACCTGAATGTGATTCATGTTTGATTTCAAATGCACAACCTAAGTGAATAAGATGCAAATAAAGGCTTAGCGTATTGATCATCAACATCACATATTATTCGATTTTTCTCCTTCACACTTATTTATTAAAATTTACAAACTCGTAACATTAAGACTCGGTGAAGACTTGTGGAAATTGCATGTATAGGTCGTCTATTGAGCCCCCCTTAGACATGTAAAGGTTAAGGCATGTGTACTCAAACCCAACCCAATACTATGTACGACTTGCACATGTTTAGAACCCTTGAATATATGAACACGGTACAAACCTAACATTTGTTTTATGTATAACATTACTTTTAGTCAACACATACCCTTATTGGACACTTGTATTTGAGTCGGTGGTGACTAGACGCAATATACAAATGGACACCAAGGAAATTTGTTTTTCTTTTGTTTTTGTTTTTTGTTTGTTTAATATACATTGTGAACTCTAAAATGACAGTCAACATAATGGGAGGGGGTGTATAATCAATAAAGAAATGTTAAAGAATCTTTTATCTACCCTTCGGTAGATTAATCGTGCTTTTCAGACCGTTCGGGTACGTAGTTGAAGTCCACTACCGCTGTCACCAACCTTCGCTACTACACTAATTACCATATTTAGTGTCCACCAATTCTAATCGTCTTGCTCAATACTAATTGTAAAGCGCGGCATTGTAGTGTCACCAACACTAAATGTTAACCCACCACTATTTGTCGTTCCTTGTAAAAAAGTTTTTTTTTTTTGGGGGGGGGGGTTATACACTTACAATGTTGCAATTACCATCACTTACCAAGTGGTTTTTCATCCAAATTTCAATCATCCATCGTGACAATATTTTCATCACAACTTTGCTGACAAGAGAAGGTTGGGGTTTGGCCAATGAATGAACTCATCCATCATCCATGGCAATATTCGTTCACACGTTCATGGGAAGTGTCATCCGAAAAGTTGCCATGCTGACATTGAATACCATATGACACTAAATATGATATTTAGTGTAGTAATATATATATATATATATACACACACACACACACCACCATGTTCACCACCTTCTAGCACTATTTGTGGAGTTCCTACCCTACTCCGAAAGACACTATGGAATACTTCAAGACTTGACTTACTACACTACCGAGACGTTACTTCCAAGATGTTACACGTCAAAAAGTGTGTATTTTTGACAAAGATTTTTTTGCAGGTTTTTGATATTTGACACGCAAAAGCTTGCACAAGAATAAATTGCACCTCAATTGACACACACAATTTAGATTTTGACATGTAGTGTGATTTGTGAAGAAGAAAACCACATGTCAATTGACACTTCGGATTTTGAAATGGCGCATACTACTAGGCATGTGACATCGAGGTGACGTTTTAGAAGGAAATGTAGATGTCAATTGACATTCATTTTTGTTTTTGAAAATGTCACATGACACGTTGGATTTGAAACTAAACGTCGAATGAAATTTGTCAAACATACACACTGCTTCCAAGTATGGCGGGGTGCATTCCGCAAAAGAAGGTTATCTCAAATTACAAAGGAAATTTTTGGCATGGGTCTTTACGTGAACAAAAAGACCGTATATTTATAGCACGAATTCCGGCTCTTCTCATGGGCAGTCAAATGTCAAGATCTTAATCCACAATGCTTACAAGAACCATCTACAAGGCTAACACTTACATGGTGGATTAGAAAGTAACCGCACATGTAACCCACATTTGAATGGAGAGGGAGCATTCCCAAGTCATTGTTTCATGTTATGAAATTTGGCTTCGAGGATGCCAACATAAGGTAATGAAACCCACTTGAGGTGAGTTAACCATGACTATGTAGGGGTTTGTCCAACTTGGGAAAGAGGGATGAACTTCTTTATGCAACAACTATGCATGTCTTGATCATAACATTATTTAGATTCGTAACAATGTTATGTGGGACTTACAGTACTCCACAAAATATTCTCCACATTCAGTACGAATGTGGAGAATTTTTTGTGGAATACTGTAAGTCCCACATAACATTGTTATGGATCGAAATAACGTTATGGTATTCATGGCAACCATGGTGTTCAAGTAATACTTGGTCCATGTATATTTGTCGGTAATTTACTCCAACTTGATCTCGTTATACCAACATTTGGGTCTTTGTTGCTAATTATAGGGTGATATCAACTAGAATATTCCCAAGTTACAAGTGATTCCCAATGTTTCCACCTTCACTTTACATGGTTTTACCAACAATCTTTCCTTACTCCCCTTGACCGTGATTGACATAACATTGTTATCATGAAGGGAGTGTTATCATTCATTAGAAGTCCTTCCTAATGCGGCTAGAGGAGTCTACTTGGAAACCGGGTTCTAAATTCTCAACATGTTGCTTGTGGAGATCCAAGGGAACGATGTGGCCGCAATTCCCCACAAATTTTATATTATATTTATAGTTATATTTATATCAACCACATAGCCATATGTATGTGCAATAGCTTAAAGTGTTAACATCACTCAATGTCGTGCGTTCATTTTGTGGACTTTGAGAATATAACCATGTGATCATGGAAGCTTAGTCTGAAATTGAGTCATCTCATAGTCGTAATCCTAGGGCTCACAAAATGGAAGCACAACATTGAGTAATACATAGCATAAATATATATATTAATACATAGGCTTCATTAGGGTTTATGCCATGGGCATTCAAATCAATTGGAGAGGAGGGGAGAGAGGGAAATGTTGTATATGAGCATACCTCTCATTCATCCAATGAAAACCGTGAAATAATATGCAACCTATAGGTTACTTTTTTTAGTTGATTTGACACCCGAGTTAGCTTCAAATACCATGGATTACTATATTTGATGTCATTTGAGATGAATTGGTAACGAGCCTACATGGAGTCAAGTTTTTATGTTGGATAAACAAGGCGTACGCTCATATACAATAATTCCGTCTCTATGAGAGGAGGTACAAGTTGTCCTACCTCTTCTTCGAGCACATGAACGTGGATTGACTCAACGTTTTATGGTATTTAATGTCACGTGGTATTTGGATGCTATAGCTTTCTAGCGAGAATGTATGTTTTCACCAACTAAATTGTTAATATAATGTGATTTTAATATGATAAATTAACCTTTGTTGGTACAATATAAAATAGTTATTCAAAATATTTATAGCATTGTGTGATTCCAAAATATCTATGACATTAAATATCATAAACGGTGCACTGCATTAGGTTCGTACCCATCTTTTACTAGGATTCGACCAATATAATTTTCACAAACAATAAATAATCCAATTCCATCTTAACATTATGAAACATGAGCAATGTACTATTGTTGGTGTTTAGAATGCAAAGAGTATATCTCACTGCACTTGCACCATCCCAAACGTGATCCCAAACAAACCACTAGTTTGTCATAACGTTGTATGTTGTATGTCTTGAACATGGCCCATTTGCTATCCATGTCACACACTCATTGCACTTCTCTAACCCATTGAGTTGTAGTAACAACAATACTCGTTACAAATCGATTAACATTGTAACATGCTCCTTTGCCATTGTGTGTGTAAATCCTTAGTTTAAAAATTCCTTGTGAAGATTTGGTCCAAGTGCCCCCACACTCAACACTTATCTACATAGCCACCAATGTATAAACAAAGCAAAGTGGCTACCTCACCAAAAAAAATGGAAGAGCCTCCACTTGGCGGTCATCATGGTTTTACTACTAGATCAAATGGGCAATGAGATTGCCATAGATCCCAAAAACCTAAATTTTAAACCATGGTTTATGAAGGAAAACTATGCCATGGTCATGGTTATTTACCATAGGTTGATATAACCTAATGAAACATAATAGAGCATGTATCTTAATGATTAAGTCAATTGGCGCATTAGTACAATGCACTCAATGTAGTTTATTGGTGGGCAAATCACAAGCGTACATCATCTACTTAGTACATGAACATCGAGTCGTGACCATAATAGAACACACACAACAAACAATAAGAAACCACAACAAACATGACTCACTAGTTAACACATTTGAATCGGGTCCGTCGATTTTCAATTTGAATGTCACAATCAAG
Organism: Polytrichum commune; assembly: GCA_950295325.1. NCBI lineage: Eukaryota > Viridiplantae > Streptophyta > Polytrichopsida > Polytrichales > Polytrichaceae > Polytrichum > Polytrichum commune. The sequence continues at coordinate 64,669,232 of OX485804.1, forward strand.
AGCAACACCTAAATTGGAATGGACCCCCTTCCCCAAAAGGCCCCGGGCAAGATCACATCTTCATTCGGCTAGGCCCCGCCCTTCCCACGCCTCCTTCACTGCCCGGTCTTCTTGCCCGCACCTGCGTGGGAACTCTTCCCCGCTGAGATCCAATGTGACAATACCCGTCACTTAAGCCATTAAGCTCCTTTGACATGTGAAGGAACTCCGTCAATTAACTTGAGAATAACGAAAGTGATGTCAACTTGAATATTTGTAATTTTGACTAGGTGTTGTCACATTGGTTCCCAACGAGAAAAAGCTCCCACGCAGATGCGGGCATAAAGACTGGACAGTGAAGGAGGCGTAAGAGGGGCGGGGCCCAGCCGAATGAAGATGTGAACTAGCCCGGGCCCACCAAAAGGGAGAAATAATTTGATGATCATGCCCAATTGCGTCGGTCACCGGTTCACTCCAATTGTGCAAACGTGTCTCACAATCATTTCTTGGTCGGTCTCACAAACCCCGAGTGGAGTGGAGTGGCTACCTGATATTTGAAAGGAGGTGACGGTAGTAAGGTCAAAGTTAGGATGGTGGGGAAAAGCCAACACCACAAGTGACAATGAAGGTGCCTATATGTAGTAGATAGGGTACACTAAATATTGTATTTGGTGTCACTTACAATTTGGAATTACAATGCTATAACTATTTTCTCTCTCTCTCTCTCTATATATATATACATATTTGCCAACAAAGGTCAAATTGATTGTTTGGACATTATAGAACATTAATATCTTTACTTGGTAAAAATTACACACTAGGTGATAGTAAGAAGATATAGCATTGTGTAGCTCCAAATAGTAAGCGACACTAAATACAATATTTTGTGTAGTGAGCTTACCTATATGGTTGACCGTGTGCGTGACTTTGCTTGGGCTTTGGCTTCTCGTGCACGGTGGATTTTATTCATGCCATGTTGATAGGTAGGAGATGACTTCTTTACATGAGGACACATGTTTCATATATGTCCACTACACCATTTATAGTATTTGGTGTCACTTACTATTTGGAGTTACGCAATGTCAGAGCTTTTTGCTAAGAATATATCCATCAAACAAGTGAGTTAGTAATGTTCAAATCGATCCTCGGGTAGGTCACTCTATAGGATTTTTGTGCACCACTTGTGGCTGAGGGGAATTTGTGTGGGGAATCTATCTTCACAACGTGATTTAAAAGCTCCCTATCAATATTTAACTCTCAAAATGACCTATTTTATTCCACCTTACCATTACTTATTTTGGTAGTTTGTATTCCTTATAGTATAAAATAATGATTTGGAAGTATACACATTGGAAAAGTGGCGCAAAAAACCATGGCAAAAAAAAGTCATCATTCATGCATACCATTGCAAAACCATCCAAGTGCAACACTTCATTGTGACATGGTATGCAACTACAACAACATGAAGCAAATAATTCCCAAAGTTAAACATGAATGGAAAATACAACAAGCAAACTAAGCACAATTTAAAAACTACCGCAAGTCCGCAAATTTAGGGTTTAATATTACATTACCATTATACATCACAAAAGAAGGCCTAGGGTGGAAACACGACAAAGTGAACTTGTGTTCATAATCACAACAACCACTCCATGGCAGTCTAGCCCCGAGCCACAATGCATTAACAACCTATATATTGCTCTATACTCCCCTTGTTTCGTAAACCCTAGACAAAAAATACCAAAAAACACCAATCTCGACAAAGTACCAGTATCAAAACCCTATGTGTTGGCAAACAAGAGTGCATGATAAGGAAGACGATCCAAAGGAACATTGGAAATTTTCATCCTTTTTGGGCATACAATGTTGCAATTTTCATTCACATATTGTGAAGCATGTGTGCAAAACCAAGCCTACTTGACATAAATTCTAAGATCCTTATCTTGAACCCCTATATTATCAATAAAACTTTCAATGGTTCGCATTTTAAGTCTATCTACCTTAGGTGTAATGGAATTATACATTTTTTATGGTCCCTAGGTGATGTGGAAGTCTTTGATACTTTTATGTCAAATGGATTTAATCCTCCGTATATTAGTCCACATATCGTTCTTAAATGCACTAAGTGACCTACCCATGACCTGATCATTTCAATAGGCAATTAGTGTTAGGTGAGGGAGTTGCAGGAGCTAAAGCCACCTCACATATTTTGTCAATGAAAAATTTGGGAACTAAACTAAAACTCTCCGTCACAATAATAATAGCACATTTAAATAAATCAACAGATTAGCAACACAATATGCACTCTTCATACTAGTCCACAAAAGAAGACTAGAAAATAAACAAATTATTGCAAACCTCCAGAACCCACCATGGACCAAACCATCCACGACTTAAACACCATAATTCAAATCCTCCAACTTAGCAAATAAGTAATGTGCATCCCGCTACCAAACACCCATATCCCATTGCAAAACAACACAAGAATAAAATATTGGTAATGGTACAACCCATTTTTGCTCAACTAGCAATTGGTCAAGGATAGACCAGTACTTGACACACATTTCTTGCCTACATTCACATTTACCAAAACCAAGTCATTTCACACCCATGTCCACTCATACGAGTTCCCAAAAAATTGAACTCTGACCATATATAAGGCACAAAACACTCACTCCCAACCAATATGAAGCCGCCGCCCCGGTGTCCATCCTCTCCCAAAATACACTTTATATCCTACTCCCCAACACCAATATGCCCTTGGGACAAATATTCACCCACAACAGTTACAAACTACCGGTCATTATTAATGGTTATTGGTTATTAATATAATGTCTACTCCATGCAAAGGGTGATATAATTCTACACCCAAAGCCATTGTCCTTTGGGACGTGGCCGCAAATGTTTTGTGAACATACACTTTATTCACTTTGACCTCCATAAAAGAGATCGAAGTTATTATTATTATTATTATGTAGAGGGGAGACCATTATTGTTGAGAAGTGGAAGAAACAAGCCTTCTCATTGGTGGGGATCTCATGATATCAACTGGTCTAAAGTGAAAATTGGTTGATTTTGATTGGATATCAATCTTATTTGTTCACTCAAGTCCACTTTACACTTGACCCTCAACATGTCTTGCAACGCCGTTTAGATGGCACTAGATATAATGACTATGGAAAAACTCTCATTGATTTTTGGCAAGTCAAAATTACATGCGTATTCATGAAAGTCGCTTAAGAATGTCAAGAGTTTGAGCTATCCTTTTTGTGGACCCCAAGTCTATGGACTTTCAAAAATTCTTACACTTGTCATTCTTTCTTTCACTTCCTTTTCTCCCAATGATATCTCCCAATGGATTTTTCAAACTTTCAAGTGTTTGATTCAAGCTCTCCATATTTTGAGTTATGGATGAAATTTGCAAATCCAAATATTGGACTCCGACAAGTTGCAAGTTCAAGCTCCATAGTAGCATCATTCAACAACGACGAGTGATGATGTGGGCCCAAATAATGATGGAAGATTCTCCGGTCAAACAATGATAGGAAATCTCTAGGAATGATATGGGATTGCCATGGGAAGGAAACATTTGCTAAGCTACTTACCAAAATTTGTTAGAATGGAGGAAAAACAAGATTGTTGAGCCTCTTGGTTGCAATAATATGTGGGATCATGCATCGTGTGAGCATGATTCTCCTTTAATCCATGATATACCATTTGTGGAGAGCACTCAACTTGTGTATTGTAGAGTTTCGACAAGCAATCAAATTTTATCAAAAAAATTAAATTATAATCTCTTTCTTTGGAAAGAAACCATCATCTACCTTCTTAGTAATGTTACGAACATGGAAACTAAAAACAAATACACGGTTTCTCTATGTATGTTGTCATAGGTCATCATGATGATAAAGTCATTGCTTTTGAATTAGGGAGACCTAATATTTTCGTATGAAAAATATTATGTTTCAACTCAAGCTCTAGTAGTGTGTGTAAGGGGGTGTAAAAGTTCACAAGAGCACTTTAAGCTAGACGTGTCTTAAAATGGTTATTTTTTTCGATTAGCCTATTTCTCTAGGATAAGAAACATGTGGTCAACACAAGATGGGTAGCACATCCTTACCAAACGTAATGCTCACTTTCCTCATAATTTTTGGAGCTCATGTGAATATCTTATTCATCATCAAAGTGAAAACCCTCGTGCTCATTAATTGGCCACAACCCCCCGGGGCCCCCCAAATTATGTTGACTATTGAGCCTAGAGTAATTATCATATTTTGAGCACGTAGTCCAATGTAACACATGTCATTTTGGTACATGTTCTCGGAGTTAGCCACATACCACTCAAATATAAGTGTCTAAGGAAAATAAGTAACCAAAATAGGCACATCTATATAAAACACAATGAGGTGGCCCTAAAGGATACACTTAAATTTGTGGCAATTGAGAAAGCCATGTGGTCTTGTTGTGTGCATATTCAACTCCACGTACAAATTGGACCGCTCGATCAAATCAATAATTATCTCACACTGCTTGACAATCATGAATCATGAAGATTATAGTTTCAAGCTCTATAATTGAAATTCAGATGCGATAGTCACAAGAAGTCAAAACTCTCTCTCTCTCTCTCTCTCTCTCTCTCTCTCTCTCTCTCTCACACACACACACACACACACACACACACAAATATGAATATGAAACTATTGCCACGTGTCATTGGACTATCTATAAATCCACCATATTGGTAGATTTGCATACGTATTTTACCGATACAAGTTGATCGTCTATCTTCAAATGACCACATATTGACCCTCCCAATTACGTTCACGACGTCTATATTTTGAGCACATAGTCCAATCTCATCGTAACACGTGTCATATATATATATAAAAAGTTGCGTTCTCGATCACAACCCCTTACATACCCACTTAAATATAGGTCTACGATATGATTAAGAAGAGCCTCCGCACAAGGGCTCGTGTAGCTACCTCAGTAAAAAAAAGTCGCCCATAGCCTTGAGGGTACAAAAGTGAAGGTGAACAAGTACATGAAACCTGGGATTCATCTGCCGCACATACACCTCCATTCACAAACTTGCTGCTGCTGCTGCTGCTGCTGAGATAATGGCATGATTGTTGGTCCGCAAGCTCATCATGCAAACAGGCGCACCTCACCTACACTTCTTCTTTCTAACTTCACCATTTCTAGTGCACATCATTCTATGGTCCTCCTACAACTTATTACCTCGCCTACGCTCGTCAGTGCTGTTAGGGTTGCCCCGTGCCACTTTTAATCGACAACGCACGTTATTTTTAATTTTCACCGTAGTGAATTCTTTAAATAGTTGATGTGGTGAATACCCATACTCTATTGGTATTTTTTTTGAACACAAGAGGTGCTTGACCACCTGGCTAGTTTTCCTGTCAAGTAGAGAGACGATTTCACAGCCGGGAATCGAACCGTCAACCACTCCGTTCGGTTTGGGTACCTCTCCACTATCGTTATGGTGGTTTAGGGTCATCTCGGACCAATACTCTACCGGTATCAAACATAATGAGCCTTCTACGCTCAAGTTGCAACTTGGAGTATGAAGGATCACACATTTTCATCCATAGTGCAGTACGAGTATGAAGGAACACAGGAGGTGCTTGACCACCGGGTTGGTTTTCCTGTCAAGTAGAGAGACGATTTCACGGCCGGGAATCGAATCGCTGACCACTATGTTCGGTTGGGGTACCTCTCCACTATCGTTATGGTGGTTTAGGGTCATCTCGGACCAATACTTGTGAGCCCAATATTGTGCCCACATGTCAACTTAACATTAAAATTTTATAAAAGACTTCAGTGTTTGTGGTTGCTAGTGTCATCAATGCGATAACAAGCATGAGGCATCAAAGTTTAGATATGGTTCGTACTAGCTTAGATTTAGTCAAGTAAGTAAGTGGGTTGAGACATTAAGGACTTAAATTATTAAAAGAAAACAAACAAGTTAAGTAAATTGTTTGATTTAGGCTAGGTCCTTGTTCGTTAGGCTTGAGGCTCGGACCAATACTCTACGGGTATCGAACATAATGAGCCTTCTACGCTCAAGTTGCAACTTGGAGTATGAAGGATCACACATTTTCATCCATAGTGCAGTACGGGTTTTCCATATACGTGTCTTGTGTTACTTATTAAAAAAATGATCCTATCATAAGCTAATGCCATCTTTTGAGCATCCAATGATATTACATATATTAGGGGCTATGGTAGAGTGAAAGTTATTGTAATATTTATCTCAAATGTGTTAATTGGACCTTGTTTTTTTTAAAATAAAATATATCATGTCATATTCTAACGGAATGAAGTGCATGTATCAATGTAGAAGCCAACAAAAAGAGTATTCTTCTAATGGTCGTTAGTTCATTTAACCATGTGATCTACGATGAGGAATTGCCACTTCTAGGTGGACTTTAACATACATGTTAATAGGTGTCCACAGTGAGTAAAGAAATGACTCCCCAAGTAGGTTAGCCGTTGCAACAATTACATGCTTGAGAAGCAAGCTAGTTTGTGCACACCTTAGGCTTCGTTTTTCCCTGTTTTTAAAACCTTCAAAACCCATGTATGCTCATCGTACACCCCACCATCCTCCTCCCCGCCACTAACCCCATTTTTTAGTCATTATTGAAATCATAAAGTCCTATGACGAAAGATGACAATCGCCCATAGACGAAAGAGACTCTTCATTCATGCTTGCTTCCCCATGAGAAACCAATTTTCTTGTTATTATTAATAATATTATATCAACAATTTTTAAAGAAAGAGGGCGGGGGCTTCTCTTTGGCTATAGCGCACGCATCACAAGTTTGCAATTACCTAAATACATACTTTATTTTCATCATCATGGGCAAGAATACCAATGCTAATGAACCAAGTTCCAATAAGAGGTGGTAAATGGTATATAGATAGGCAATAGAATCCGTGGCAACCATGTGAAAACCTACCCCTCATAAGTTTAAGGTTGATTTATCCTTTGATACGAGAATACTTAAATCAAGTCATTGAAACTAAATCCATTGTTGAATGAGCTTCAAAAGGATAATACCAATGTTTCCCAAAAGTTCGACCTTCAACTTACATGGATATCACGGATCTTTGGCATGTAGATGGGTAGGTGCACCAAATTAGGTCTATCAAGGGATGAAGGTTTGTGACACTTATCATGCCAAAGGGTAAAAACACACATAAATTATTGTACGCTTAGGGATATATATTGAGAGCTAAATTGACCCATAGATTGAGTTTAGAGACCCCAACTTAATCTCGTGGGACCCAAATAGAATAAATCGACATCAAACTTGGAAGGGGCAAGTGTTTTTGCCACGCCCTCCATGGCATGTGTCTTTGAACCAAAATCAAATACTAAGAAATGCGGTGGAGGATGTGTAACATTTAAATTTGTAGCCATACTTGACACCCATCACGGCACCTAACATTTCGTGACACTTATCATGATAGAGGGTGAAAAACACATAGAATTGTGTACACATTAGGGATATATATTGAAAACCAAATCACTATTGGAGAATTATGATTGAAAAACATCGGCAGAAAGCTATGCATTTTCTTATTTTGGGTCTTTGCATCAAATTAGTGACGTGTGCTTCACAATATAACCAACTACATTCGGGCAATGTATTCATTTGAATGTCGTTGTCTATAAATAGCAAGTTTAAGGTGAAGGAGCATTGGCCCTTAAAGTGGATTCAAAGGGCCCGAGTGGAATGTGTGGAACCCGCATGTAACACATTAACAACAAACTTGGAAGGGGACAATTTTTTGCCGCACCTTCCACGGTAGGTGTCTTTGAACTGAAATTGTATATCAAGAATGTGGTGTGGGGTACGTAACAATCAAATTTACAGTTGTACTTGACACCTATCATGGTGGAAGGTGCAAACACATAGAACTATGTACAACTTGGGGATAATATACACTGAAAACCAAATTGACCCCTAAATTGGTTTCAAAGGCGTGAAGTGTATATTGTGGGACCCAATTGGAATAAGTTACGAACAAACTTGGAAGGGGACAAATTTTTGTTGCACTCTCCATAGTAGGTGTCTTTGAACCGGAATTGTATATCAAGAATGTGGTGTAGGGTATGTAACAATCAAAATTCCAGCCATACTTGATACCTATCATGGTGGAGGGTGAAAACACATAGCATTAAGGTAGATGAGGCTAATTCAATTAGTTTCCTTACTCATACACATGTTTTTGGCTCCAAATTGGCTGTACAATCACTTTAATTTGGTGCGTGAGTAATGCATGGTGATTTAGCCACCGCTTTGGGTTAGTTACCTTCTCAAAAGTCAAACTACCCCCCACCATCCTCCATGTGGAGTGCTATCTACCGAGCTATGACACGCTTGATATTTGTGCCCGAGGTGGGCAAATTAGGAGGCGGCAACTTGGGCAAATTAGGAGGTGGCATATGCCTATGAGGTGCCAACCAACTTGTATTGTGGGTATTCTACAATGAAAAAGAAAAAAATTCCGGCGACATTTTATCTTAGAGACGTGACACTTTAAAGACATGCCAATATTTACATTAAACTTGGTTTTCATTGGCAAATGACCCATGTAGAATCTACTAACGATAAAACACCCCCCCCCCCCCCCCCACCCCTACAACACCACATTGGGAAGTATAAAATCTTTGATTCCAGAGCCTAGATCAACACCTTCCTCAACTTTGATTTCAGCGATCTCAAATTCTTTGGTCCCGATCCGCAACCGCTAACATGCTCGAGCTTCTAATGCTCGTCGCCATTGACTGGATGGTTCCACCAAAAGACCTGGAGGTGTCGTCCACATTAGCCTCATCCACCTTATGTGCAACCCGGGGATTCAAACCGACAACCAAACTGACCCCTAAACCAGGTTTAGAGATCTTGAGTGAATTTTGTGGGACCCGAAATTAAGAACAAACTTGGCAGGGAGCAAGTTTTGCCGCACCCTCCACGTAGCTGGGGCGAACCAACCCGTACACTGGTTCCTTGCAGGCAAGGGTTTAAACATCCAACAAAGAAACGAACAAGTGTATGGGTAGTTGGTTTCCCCCAAATCCCTCCACGGTAGGCATCTTTGAACCGGAGCCGTATACCAAGAATGCGGTGTAGGGTAACTTATGTAACAGTTAAGAGTTGAGGTTGCAGCCATACTTTTTTTTATTGTAAGGTAAAGGAAGAAGGTAACTTAACTCCTGCTGGATCCATACAGACCCCGTGACATTCAAATCTTGGAAGATGGAGGCCGGCTGATATGATAATACTACTTTCAATAAGGTGTAAGTTTCATGACAGGCCTGGATGGTGATGATGCGCTAGTGTGTCTTCGTACAGGAGCCTGGTTCTCAGCTAAGCTATATATATAGGACACGTGCTGCTCGACTCGTTCAAATGCCTTCCAAGTACTCTCATTGACAAACTCGCAAAAAATAGATTTAAAAAATAAAATAAAATGATATTAGAATAGGATGAAAGAGAATCATATGCATGTCTTATAAGATGATCATTAGATTACTAAGGGCCGCTTTACACCTAGAGGCTGGGCCAGTTCGGTGTGTGAGAGGCTTGAAATCCTCACTTGTGATTGGTCGAAAGGTTGAAATCGGCCCCGACCCCTTTGCACCTAGAGGCTGGGCTGATTTGGTGGTATGATTTTTTTAATCAAAAAGTGCATGGTATGACACAGCCCGAGCTCGTTGAATTGGGTGCACCCAGAATGGAAGGCCAATGTCAAATTTCAGTTATAAAAACTGTTTTTTTAGTAAGATATGATTTTTCCAACGAACCATGTCCATTGGATTATGTGGAAATATGAACGGCTCTATGCTAGATTATGCTAGATCCGTCGGATTATGCTAGATTTATTGAATCGGCCTAGCTTCTTGGCCTCAAGGCCTTTACATATGGGAAAATTGGTCCCCATTGTAATCTTATTATAATGTGTAGTTGAGGCCGGCCTCCAACCCAAAAGGGGTTGAAGTTTCATGCAATCGGCCTCAAGGGGAATCGGCCCGGCCTCTAGGTGTAAAGCGGCCCTAACTAAGATACTCCAAGTTGAACCCTACATTTGGTGATAAAAAAATCCTCTCCCTATAGACAATTTAGTGACAAGCATTGCAACCCCAAATATAATACACAAGTTGAGCCCGAACATGTCAAGTCCACAAATACTAAGGGAAATATTTGTAAGGATTCTTGGCCTCACAACTCCTAACTTGTCATTTGAGTAATTGTGTAGCTGTGTGTGTGTAACATACCTCTCTTTTGACAGTTTCAAATAACATGTTGTGTTCTCTTTCTGTATTTCTTAATGCAACAATATTGTGAGCTTCCGAACCGGAGAGGTGTAAGGTTGTTGGTTTTGCATCATTTGTAATAGTGGTCTCACCTACGACACCCACATATTCATAGCGGTTGAATTCATGGAATATACTGCCACATATGGTGTTTAATAAATTAGCATGGGACAAACTAAGGGCCACTTCACACACGAGCCAGGAGCCATGACCATGAAATTGTGAGAGCCCAAAAGAAAGTGTCCAAAGGCCGTCCCAACACACCTCCAACATCATGTAGTGTGGTCACGGACTCTCAAGTGTAGTGTGAAGCCATATGTGACTGGGCCCTCAACCAAATGCTATTTCAATGAATTTCTATTCATGTGGGTCCTCACACATGATAAATTATAATAAATGAACAAATGTGAGCGTTCAGAGTGTCATGGTTTCCCGGTTTTGTGTTAGGTCTACCTCCAAGAGGTGGTTTTCGAAAATAGTCCAAATGACCATGAAACATGATCCATTCGATGCCATGTAAGAGTCCATGTAGACTTTACATCCATCGTGCATTCACCTACTCCGTTGGTCCCTCGAGTGTAGTGTGAAGCGAACTTGGACCGGCTCCACCTTTTCCACCAATGAGAGTGCTTGAAGTGAAGTGGTCGCGGGCTATCATCTTGTGTGTGAAGTGGCCCTAATTGCACATAAGGCGTGTGGGTGTTATCCGGTTCGTTTTTCATGCTCTCCAACTTCTACTAATTAGACTTACACAACGAACTTGTGCTATATTAGCAAATCTATGATGAAGCATCAACAATATATCAATCCTACCCTTATTAAGTTATCCTTATCAAAAGTGCATGTTTGTTTATTCCTTAACCAAACACAATACATTCATTATTGAGTGTGGAATGGAATAATAAATGAGTGCTGAAAACGCAGTCCAATCTCTTTTGATCATGTGTGTTTGTGGTGTTTGTTCTTTGATCCTCCACGAACGACACACCAATCAAGTAACTTATGATAGGTGATTATAACTTATTAAGAAAAGTAATTGAATAACACACTCACACACGTAATCAATGCAAGTTTACATACCTGTTTCAGGAGGTTGATGGCAGGCCTTTTCTGCACCAACAAAAAACTACTTTTCCTCATGAAGAGAGCACTTTACTTACATCCGAAAGACTAAAGCCACAGCTTGCCAGAGTCCATGCTATGGCAGCAGAAGAAGCCCTGAACTCATCATCATCATAATAATAATAACGATAAAATAAGAGTCCAATGTATGTGAGGGCCACTTTAGGGCAACTTCACGTACGAGAGATTGAGGGCCCGTGACCATTGCATTCTAAGATCTCTCATTGGTCGAAAAGGCTACGACTGTCCAAGTTCACTTCACACTAGAATGTGAAGGCCTAAGGGTCCAAAGAATATTTCATGGATGAAAAGTCTACATGGATACCTACATGACAAACTGTGGATAATGTTTCATGGTTTGTCGGAATTTGTGCCAAGCCCATCTCCAAGAGGTAGGCCTGGCGCAAATTATGGTAGATCATGTCATAGTCAAGGGCCTTAGATAATTGCTACGGCCTTTGGAACAGAGTCCAGTGCCCTCACATTTACATGGTTGTGGCCCTTGGCTCGTGTGTGAAGTGGCCCTCACACTAAAGCTTGAGGTCCTTTGAGTCCCGTGACATACAAATTATGTGATTGGTCGTGAAGCCATGGCCGGTCCTAGTTCACTTACACTAGAACCTAAGGGCCTAAGGGACAAAAGAAATATGAATGGATGAAAACCCTTTATGGCATCCTACATGGCACCAAGTGGGTAATGTTTCATGGTCCACTAGATATTGCATTAGGCCCATCGAAAAGAGGTGGGTTTGGCACAAAACTAGGGGTTGCGAAAAGCAAAGAAAAGCTAGGAGGGTTTGCAAAGTTAAATGATTGCCATGCCATCCTAGTTTAAGGTTCCAACATTGTATTAATCTTAAGGGTTGAATCTACATGTTTGGATATTTTTATAACCAAAAAAAACCAAGTAGAAGAGGAGCATGTGTGTGTGTGTGTGTGTGTGTGTGTAAAGCAAGCATGGCTAATTTGGTTACTTGTCTTCAATGGACGCTACAATTGAGTGGTGCGTGGTCAGGTGTGGATCTAAGAGTATACACCGAAAAAAAAATTATTTAAAAGAGATTGGACTATGTGATCAAAATATGTTAACCATTCTAAGTTCAATAGTCAACATAGTTGAGAGATTTATATAAGCATTCAATAAGAATGAGAATCTTCACTATGACATTGATTGTAATAATCATACGGGCTCCAAAAATTAGGAGGAAAATGGCTATGATTTGGATGAGCCAATCATCTCGTACTAATTGCAAGTTTCAAACCCTACATGAAGTGGGTGATAAGCTAAAGTGTCCGTTTAACTAACCTTTTGAAGGCTGCAAGATGCAACCCAAGGAAACACCCAAGTGGACAAGGATGGGATCCCCTCTGCAACACTAAGTTGTGCAAACATTGTCATTTTGGACAAATTATGCTTGCACAAATTGAATTCTCAACACTATGATATGTGTCCTATCGTGGGCACTTTCAACATTTACTTTTTGGTTGATGGAGTGGATTGGAAATTGTTTCATCATGTTAGCAATCGCAAATCACAAAGTTTGTCATTTCAAGTTTCAATATCGGAGTTGAGATGCAAAAGTTGTTAGAGGTCAAAGTGAAAGAAATTTATCCTTTTATTGATCACATAGGCCCTCTCAAATGTGTTCATAATGAAACTTAGAATGGTATTTATATCTTGAGCACATATTCCAATCTCATTGTAACACATGTTGTTTTTGGCGAACGTTCTTAGTTACAAGCCTTGCCATGTACCACTCAAATGTTGGTAACCAATAAAAAATAGTGACCACCTAAGGCCAAAACACGTTACTCGATTTGTTACTCTAGCCTTGCTTTGGTAGAAATGATGGATGAGGAAGTTCAATACAAATGGAAACAAACATATATGTTTAGAATATATGTATGTGAGAATTTAAAGTTCTAAATTTGGAGTTCATGTGCATATTTTAAAGGTAGTTCATTGTCCAAATATTAAGTATCTCACACAATGAGTTTGAATTCCAATTTTGAAACATTTATGATTTAGATGTTGGCACATTAGGAAAGATGGTTGATCCTTGCAATGGGCAACACCATGACATGAAAATTTGCTTCCTCAAAATCTTAATAACCTTCTACAAGCTTAAAAATAACATATAACATGGTTTATTTGAAACTCGAGCATGTTAGCTACAACAAATAACCCTCTTCCTGTTAGAAAGAGAGTATGAAATACACATTGATTCCCAAGATAAAACATTGCATGTCAAACAAACTCAACTTGAAATCCAATGGCTAAATAACACACAAATATTGGCCTTCTCTTACAACATAAAATGCACATAAGAAAATAGCTTTACATACCAATAAAAAACAATCTCACTTGAGCAAATCCCAAAACCATATCCACTCTAAGATCATATCTTCGTCAGGGAGCAAGCATGGTCAAGTATATGAAAACAACCCTGTGGTATACTAGAACCACAAAGTTTTGATCAAATGCCTAAAAGTAGCGGCAAAGTGTTGTTTAAATTGGATTTCTTTTCATGGTGACCTTTATTGTTGTGTTGGATACTCAAAATTATAATATCAAAATGAGATCTTCAAAACTTTATCATTAAAAGTGACTCAAAAGATAATGGTTAATTTTGGTTTTGGGCATGGATTTCATGACCTTAATATTTGAAGTTGGATATATATTCTTTTGAATTAATTATAAACTTGAGGGCAACATCACAAAAATGTAGAAAAACACAAATTTCATGTAATTTGAAACAAATTTTAGACATTTACTTGTTCAATATAACCTACTTGCACACCACTTGCACCGTCTTCTTAAATATATAGACTACTCTTTAAAAAACAAAATTTCAACATAATTGCTTGGCTTTGTAGATTCTAAATGTTTATGATTTTTTCCTTCACAAAATTCAAATATAGTATATAGTTTTAAATTGTTGTCACTTAAACCAATGTAGAGTATTAGAGTTGTGTACATGACCATGCTTGTGCCTGTTTGAATTCAAACAAAATTCAAATCCCTCCAAAAACAATCAAAGTAGCCCTACACCAAGCTCACCTAATATTCGCCCCACAACACACACAAGAAACATAAACCCCACCACAACAAACTCTAACACCAAGGCTCACCTTACAAACCACTAACCATAACACCCACAATCACTAGAACCCCAATCAATGAAATTCCCAATGACAAAGCTAGAACATGAAAAAACAAATGGGGAGCCCATGCCACATATCAACAATACCAATGTACATGGCAAACCCCCAACAACACTGCCAAACATTGGGTAAACTCCCAATATATCCTCAACAATGACAACCTTACTCATGAACACAACCTCACACTAGTGCCCCAATTCCTAAGAACCCAATACGACACCAACACAATAAACACATATCCCAAAGACTTCTACACCCCATAATTCAAAGATACTAGATTTGTCAAGCCACCAATTATAGTTCCAATTCTCACCCTCGTTACACAAGAATGTATATTTGACAAAGACATATAAACCCAACACCCCACAATCCATATTCAATTAGAAAGTACCTCAATGTTCAACCATACTGGCTCATACCTAACCAATCTCACACTGGATAGAGTCACCTAGCTATGGGAAAGATACAACAAAATTTGCACAAACCTACAAGCAACAACACTACACCCCCCACCAAAACACTTTAGTACAAAATTAATAAGACTATTACAAAGATATATCACAATCCTGCCCAAAAAGAGACCCAACACAATCATATCTATAAACAAACATTATTCCATCAATCATAACACTTCTCATTAACATCTTTAAACTCATGCACTCCTATTTCTCATCACCATTCTTTTGCCCCACAACTCTAACAAATTACCACTCATCACACCATGGAGACATCATCTTTTGGCTCTAGAGGCCTTGCCCTAACAACGAAATGGCAAGGAGCTAGTCTAGCACACTCCATTGACCACCAAACTACAAGCGAAGTTATCCAGTAGGCAAGGCTAGCCACCAAAACAAACCCCCAATATCAACATAATAATTCTCAACCACAAAGATTGGACTCCCCATAATCTAACACTATCTCAACAAGATGTGCATATCCTCGCCAACCATACCACCAAATGCCTATCAATAAGCACTAGAGCCTCAGTGGCCGCCATACTACAACCAACTTGAACTTGCATTCATGACAATAATATGTGTCCATAGTCTAGACAACTCACCCTGTAGAACCCACCTTCACACTCCAATTACAAGAAATCATCCAAGACAAACACAACTTAACTATAAAGATACTTAACCCTCCACCTACTGTTAAACCATACAACGTAAATATACCAAACATAACATACCCCTCCTCCCCCCCCCTCCCCCCAAAATCCAAACACCAAGCATACCACCAAAATGTTACACCATAAACCCACTAAAATACCCCCCCTCAAAAAAAAGCATATCGAGTGATGGCTCCTTTATACCCCTAGATGACAAAGGTAATGGGAATATAGTAGGTGCAAGAGTCCCAATCAACAACATGAGATTAGCATAACAATTCCCTGGATTCCATAACATCTTACATGCAAAATCATACGCCATATGGCTAGCCCTCGCCAACACACAAAACATATCCCATGATATACACATATTCACCGATAGCCTAAATGTCATACACCATATAAATAATCACATAAGACGACCATCCTATCATTTAAGACTCATCTGACTTATCTACAAAAGGCAATGTGCAAACATACAGACAATTGTGGTCTACTTATCAATACTCACCAAGAGGTGGCTGCCATGCAACTAATAACCTCATCTTGATGATCATAACATTATTCAACTAAGTGACCAAGTTGGGTGGGACCGAGAATATGTTACATAAGATGCTAGAATTATACCTTATGGATGCTTGTCTAAGCATATTCAACTTTATCACTAAGTATTATTAGAATGGTTAGTAGAAGCTGAATAATGTTATGGATTGCTTTTCCGAGTAGGCTCCTAAAAAATGATACGTTTTGTCGGTTGCCACACGAGAAGAATATACACCACCGTCACACACACCGAATGTAGGACGTTCAAAAAGTAACCTCACGTGTGCGCATGTTTTGGAGAGGTCGAGACTCGAATGTTTTGAAACATCTAAATGCTTGGGTAAAGTGTTTCAGAAGAATGTCTTGACTCTCACACAAAGATGAGAAACTTACAGACTTGTCAACAATCACAAGCCAGGATTTGTGACAAGGAAAGTAACTTGCTCTTTCATCTTGTTGTGTTTTGAGAGTTGTCAGAGTTTCGAAATGTGCGACAACCATGTAGAACTTTGCGATTGGAATTTCCAGAAGGCACCTTCCTGAGTGCCTTCGACTGCGTAAACATCCAAGCAACAATCTTCTTTAATGGGGGCATCTTTTGGAAAACATGCCTCCATTGGAGGGACCTTACAAGACCTCACAAGGAAAGTTTGTCAACGAAGTTGTCCAATGAAGGGACCTTCTGGGTAAGCTGCCCATTTGAGGGAAACCCTGCTGCATAAGATTCTCTTGAGTCTTAAATAACAAAGATATATTGCACAAAAAGTGGCTCCCCAATTTGCAGGAGGGTCCTTGACATTCTGTAACGTCCGACGTTCACCGTGTGTGAGTGGTGGATATGTTGAGTATGCTTGTAACTCACACACACTTTTACTTAGCAAAGAATTGACATGAGTGGGCAGACAATTGGACATCAAAATGTGTGGCTTAGGATGGAATATATTACAGAAATTATGACTATGAACACGCATTGAGCATTTATCTACGACTAACCTCTTAGGTTCCTCCATCAAGCTGCAATGAATTTTGGAGGAGAGTGTTACCAACATGACTTGAACATGTGTGCATTCCACCCTTGAATCTGGTGTTTTTTATTCTTATCGTCCACTATAACCTTTTCCTAAGTTGCCACAGGGAAAGAAAAGGAACTGCAAATGTCGTGGGGCTCTCAGCCGGTGTCGTAATTTGCAACTTGAGACGACCAAGGGAATGGAATTTGGAGACTGAAAAACAGGGTTTAGTTGAAAATGGGCTGAAAATTTGTTGATTGCAGTCAGTGCTTGTGGAGCTACTCACAAGCCAATCAATTACTAGGAAGACCATCGCATCAGAACGTCCTCAGTTTTCTCAAATTTTTGAGAGAATCATTATTATTTGCACTTGCAGATGACAACATAATTTGTGATTGTAATCTAGACATCTCGCTTGGACACAAAATCATTACGGACGAAAAAGAGAGAGCTACAAAATCCTTTGAAATGACATGATGCAGAGCACAGAAGGCCATGAGTTACAAGAAGGGTTCCATGTCACCTTATCATGTCACACTTATGTCAATCACTGACATCTGTCATAATTCTGCACATCACACACACTGGTCGCCAAGATTTGTTTCCCTGGCAACTTTTCATACGAGTCCCTAGGCTTGCTGCCAAAATCCAACAACCAGAAACCAAAAAAGTAAAAAAGAAATAAAAGAAATCAGTACTATATAGAGTAGAACTGGAACCAAAACAGAGAATATTCATAGAAATCAGATCGGAATATTTTTCTTCAATCCCTGTGGACATCACACACAGAGTAAGTTAAGATACGAATACTAGAAACTTGTTATTCCAGCTAATAATCTACCTCGTTCTACCCAAAAAAATCCCACAATATAAACACAGAAATTGAGCTCAAAACGCGAGTGGCAAGCACGCACGCACACAGACTGCATGCAATCAAACTAAAAGGAATTGCTTAAGAAAGTGCGGAAGATACAGGCTACCCTGTCGAAGTATGAAAATAGGTATGCATACCAATACCAGTCAAGGATGACCAAGTTAAGGTTAAGATCAACACACAGACAAGCTTCTTACTACCCCGAAGTTGATCACATTCCTTTACTTCAAACACCATCCAGCAAGTGATGCATTGCTGGAACATTCAACCCACTTTAGCCCAATGCGATTTGTGAATACTTGTGTCCTCAGAATGCCTTCAGATTCCAGCAAAACATGTTCAATCTTATCAGTGACATGCAGTTCAATGTTTCTACACACAAATGCAATCAGTGATCAGAGTTTCTAAAACCCTAAACCTTGCATCTGAGAGACTCGAAGATGAGAACAGAAGACCTAACTTAACTCAACCAATTCGGAGTAACTCAAGACTCAAGTTAGCAACAATTGGAGCTTTTGGTATGAGTTGTTAGCTTTTGTGAGTACGTCCACTTGGCAGACGCCGGTTGGTCATAAACCTGTGTGCCACATGGACTTCTCTTGTGAAGTCAAGGATGGTGTGGCCGACACGTGGCAGGAGCGTGCCCTGCCTACGCTTCAGGTGTCCTGACCCTAGAAATGTTGAGTGAAATATTATTAGGTGGACTTTGTAGGGCGAGTTTCCATGTAGGCCGCTCGCCCACCAGATTCTAGTGTAAATAAGGACAAACTCGCCCAAATGGAGAGGGAATCTGGTGGGGCAGGGTTCGTATGTGCCAACTACACTAAATATGGTATTTAGTGTCACTTATTATTTGGAGTTATGCAATGCTATATTTATTTATTGTACATTTCATGTTTTAATGACAAATGTCAAATTGATTGTTTGGACATTCTAGAACATGAACATGAATGTGTAACTCCAAATAGTAAGTGACACTAAATACTATATTTAGTGTCGCCACTCCCATCTTCTCAAATCTGGGCCCACCTACTACCTCCTCCTCCAAGTACTAACCATTGTTGGACTAGTAACGCCTTATTATGATACCATTTCGGCAACTGTAACAAGGATATCATGCTTTTTGTGGGTATGGGTATGACTATGAGATGGTATTTTATTTATTTTTTGTTTTTGATACCATTTGGGTCTATATACCATGCAAGAACTTTTCACACCTAGTAAGATCGCCTTCATATCAATATGGTTTAGAATGGTAGTGCTCCAAATAATAACTCGATTATCCAAAGATTCTTTCACTTTGACATACCCACCAAATATCAAATATTTGACTAGTCTTACAATTTTGGTACCCTTGGGTAGGTTCTTTGACACCCTTATTGATGTTAATTATTAATACCATACATTCACCAATATACCAGTCCAACATTGGTACTTCTCCTCCTCCTAAAACCAATCTTCAAATCCTTTGTTGACTGACACATGTAGGTTTGATTCTTTAATGGGCACGTGGAAGTCTAGCGGCTTGTGTCAATGGCCCTCCACATTCTAGTGGACCGCCATAATGTGGTTAGATGGCGGCTTGTGCTTAACTACATGCAAACACATCCGACCCACTCCTGGGGGTTCGGACTCTTCATACCACGTACAAACTAAGATGAGTGTAATAAGGGGTGTTATTCAAGGCACAAGCTCACATAATATACACAAGGGAAAGGTATTGGTTTTCTCTAGTGTGTACATTAAAAAAGGCTATTAAGAAATTTTAAGTGAATGCAGATTCAGAATAGGGGACCTTGAGGTTTAGAGAAAGAAATGATAATAGATGTGTTAGTTTCATCCAAGTTACATTTTCATCTATTATTATCATATGGTAATAGTTCCAAGTGACTTGTATATGTAACAAAAGCCTATTTATTTCATGATTTATACTTTTGTGTATGTAGTGGAGGCATTTCTCACATTAAATTGAAAAGCTTAGTGTAAATACATGAGTCCATTTTCTAGCCTGCTGTTAGTATGTTACATTTGTTTTTTATTATAAATTTCTCGTATATAGGGGGTTTTATTGCATGGTCACCCATGCACCATAAATAGTTATGTATTATTGCATCGTCCACCCCCCAAGGACCAACTATTATCTAGATTCTAGTGGGCAAGCGCCCTATATGCAGACTCACCCTTAAAACTACACTAAATATTGTATTTAGTGTCACTTACTTTTTGGAATTATCCAATGCTATATGTATTTATGATAGATCTCATTTAATTGACAAAATCACATTTTGGTTCTTTGAACATTATAAAACATCAACATTTTGAATTGGTAGAAATCAACATTAACAGTAAATAAAAATAAAAATAGCATTGCGTAACTTCAAAGAGGAAGTGACACTAAATATCATAAATGGTGTACTACTAGAAACCAATATTTTGGTGAGTCCGGACATTTTGGCCAATCCAAACGAAATTAGTGGCTCATGTCATCTTCCGAATCCCTACAATATTGTGGCTTACACAATTGATGACAATATGAGGCATGTGTGTGATCATACGAAGTTCAATTTGTTCTCAAAATTCTTCCCACAACTTTGTTGTTTGTGCGTCATATGTGTCTTTTCTTGGTCTTTTTATTATGTATTTATGACATTATAGTTGTGTGTTTGCACTATGTTTTCGTTTGTTATCACACAATGCATGCATAATTTTGGACTATCAAAAAGTTCGGAATTACATGAATACCAATTTGGAGTGATTTGGAGCTTAACTTACTCAAGACTCCAAATTCTTCTTTTGGGCAGGTATGTACTACACTATGTATGGTATTTAGTGCCATGTCCTCTATTTGCGAAGGGCCTAAATTAAGTGCCTAGAGTGTTACATTTGCTAATTGCCAATATGATATTACTTGTCAACATAAGTAACTTTCTTTGAGTGAATTTATTTACATTATGATGTTTAGCATACACTCTTGACCTCCCTCGTATAATGCATGTGGCAACCAAAGTGCACGTGATATTAAGGAGGTATATAGTGTTAACATGGATGCGTGATAATAGAGGATTAGTGTAGCATGTGACATTATGGAATAACAAAAAGTCAACATTGTACTAATGACAATAATTACAATGACGACAACATGATGCATGCAAGCGTGTGGTTTGTGCATTCTTTGACGGTTTATTTTAATTTCAAAACACATGATATATGGGAGGGAAATGTGACATCAAGGAGGGATATTATAATTGAGAATGTCCAATCCCTATGCTTTTGGGATATAAGAGAAGGAGTGACATTAAGGAGGGTGATATTATGGAGGTTAGGGTGTAGCATATCAGGATACTTGAGATGATAGTTTTATGTTTTAGTATGCAAGGGGAAGATATTCTTGAGTATACTAATGGCAGATGTCATGTATTTACACTTAAGTCAACTTGTAGACCATTCTGTAGCATAGGCATACATCTCACGACACTTTTGAACATACTCATGCCCAAGATTTTAGTAAGAGCACCTGAATGCCAAGTGTCATGAGGCGACATTAATGGTAAAGTTGTTGATAATTAGTGTAACCTAGCATATGCCTCAAAATAGGGTAAGTGACACTTTTACCATAAACGGTTTAGTGTTGGTATGGTATATAGGTGAATGCATGATATCACTAATCAATGTTCAACATCAATAATGGTACCCAAAGAACTTACTCATGGGTATCAACATTGTAATACAAGTCAAATATTGATATTTTTGGTGGGTATGTCAAGGCGAGGGAATCTTTGTGTACATGAGTTAATATTTGGGTCGATATCACTCTAAACCATCATATTGATACTAGGGCAATTTCCCTAAGTATGAAGGTTCTTGAATGGTATATAGACCCACATGGTATCAAAAACAAAAATACTATCAAACACCCATACCCTAATAGTATCTAATTATGCAAAACCTTCATCGTAGATACTTGACTAGTATTATAAATATTATAATAATAATAATAATAAACCACCAGACCAAGACTAGTATGAACATGTTTTGGATTCAAATTGTCTTTTTTATACCATTTGAATATCTATAATGAGCATTTCACCATTTTCCAATACTGATAGGGTATGGTATTTGAGGGTATTTTTGTTTTGCAATACGATTCAAGTATACATACCATGCAAGAACCTTCATATGTAGGTAAACTTGTCCTAGTATCAATATGGTCTAGAATAGTATTGACCCCCAAATAACAACCCGGGTGTACAAAGATTCTCTCAGCTTGAGATGCCCACTAAACATTAATATCTCAACATGTTTAAGGCCACCAAAAGGATATGTGTTTAAAAGCGATTGGACTAGGTGCAAATTTGTTAACCATCCTAGTAGGTTCAAAAGCAAGCATAATTCTTGTGGGGGTGGGGGGGGGGGGGATGATCATATAATAAGAAAGAAAATCTTCACTCTAACACAAATACACTCTAACCTCCATAATCTCAGTCTTGCGGCAACCAAAGTGCACGTGGTATTAAAGAGTTATGTGGTGTTAACATGGATGCGTGATGAAAGAGGATTAGTGTAGCATATGACATGATGGAATGACACAAAGTCAACATTGCAATAATGACAATAATTATAATGATGACAACGCGATGTGTGTAAGCATGTGGTTTGAAATCTTTGGTGGTTTACTTTAATGTCGAAACCCATGATATATGAGGAGGAAAACATGACAACAAGGAGTGAGATTCAAACTAAGGACATCCGTTCCCTAGTGATTCAAGATACAAGAGAAGGAATGACATTAAGGAGGTTGATATTACAGAGTTTAGAGTGTACATATGCATACGAACTCCAAAAACATTATGAGGAAAATAATAGCTACATGCACGATTTGGATTTTCCTCATTCATCTCGCACTAATCGTATGTTCCAAATTCTACGAGAAATGGGTGCATAGCTAAAAGTGTCCGTTGAAGGCCCCGCTTACAACCAAAGCCGGTTTTGAAGTTGTCGGAATCTTCTAGAATGTTGGAATCTTCTAGAATGTAGGAATTCTTGTTTGTTTGAGATCAAAGATGTAGGAGTATAGTACATTGTACCTCTTGAAGAAATATGTCTAAGTCCGCTTCACTGTAGGGAGGTTGAGATCTTAAAGCCTACACATGGCTTGAAGAAAAGGGGCCTTCTCATTGGTCTCTGCAATTAGGTTGACCTTGTGAATAGGTTGATTCTTTACCCATGCATATTATCTCGGATCAAAACCATATCATAAAAACTTGTAACTTTGTTTTATTCGTTCGTGTAGCAACCACAATAAAACAAAACAAGAAAATGGTAGAACCGTGAGGCTATGTCCTTTCTTATGAAAGACTACAATTGTAGTTGTTCACTTTGCTCATGCCAGTTCATGGTTATTTACTATACTTATAACCAAACCTTTCGTGGATTTTGTGCACCTTCTTCTCAAATGCGGGTCGAGGATTGAAGCTACTCATTTATCACTCAAAAATTTTAAAATAAATAATTAACAACTGTCAAAATAACTATAGTTAATTTGAATTTTTTGTCAATACAGTTTAGGGAGCAACTGCAGTTAACTAGATATATATAACTATAGTTAACATCCACATTAAATAAACTGGACCAAAAATAGCAAGAACAAGTAACGTCCAAGTGTGAACGCAAAGTGGTTAGAAAATTTGCTCCTGAAACAGAGAAGTCGATGCATAGTCTCTGTCCTACGGACGGAGCCAAATAAAAAAAATTGTGTATCCTATTATTGTGGTAATAATATTCAAATAGTGTGGAAAGTTGACATATTAGTGTGGGGCAACTTGATTGCACATATTAGTGTACATATGTTGAAGTGCAAAATTTTCCATTAATAGGTGCACTTATCTTAGGATCGTTTTACACACGTGACCGAGGGATATGAGAGAGAATGATTTAGGATTTCTTGTGTCATGGTTGGTAGTCCAAAGACAATGACCAAGAGAAAGTCCACATCACTTTTTAAAAGCCTCGGTCAGGGGACATGGTGTGAAGCATACTAAGACCAGGATGTAGTGTTTTAATGGAAGAAAAAATACTTGCTAAAAAAACATATATAAAAAACTGATTTTTTCCCCTTCTCACATAATCATCTTATTTTTCCCTAAGACTACCTATTTGGGTTCTTTGGCCGTAAAATCTTGACCACCAAACATTACCCACCTCTAGACACGTAGGACTCCATGTCACTTTCTCATCCATCTCCCGACACGCTCATACGTGGTGACTTTTTAATGGCTTTGCCTTGAGCAGAGCTCTTGGTTTGCTCTTGTTTTCTCACCTATAAGTTTGTTCCTCAATGAAACTATGTGGATGAAACTAAGTTAAGTTTAGAAAATTAGAAACTCGTGAAAGAAACTAGATAGAGCTATCTAGAACCTAAGTTAACTCCCACTCATATGATAAAGCATGGCGAAGCTCACTGGACAAATCACAAACCAATATTTATTGCTTATATATTACCACACTATGTCATACATTTTCATCCTCCTTAACATATTACAACACGACAACCTTTCAATCAACCATCAATTCATCCAATATATGGGCAGAGCCTTGCATGTATAGCGCCTTGGTTTTGATGACCTAGTGTTAAACAAAAGTGGGACTGTATGAGCCCAAATAAGGTGCTCACATTTGATTTAAGAATTAGGATAAGTAGTACTTAGGATTTGAGGTTTCTTTTAATCAATTAAAACTTAAAAAGAGTGTTGTGTTTGGTTTTGATTTGTATTGAGAATTAAGTCCGCGTGTTAGTATTTAACACACGGGGGTAATGTGAGTAGTTAATGAGTTAGTTAATGAGGGTGGGATTAGAACTTAGGCTTGGGAGGTAGGCTAGGTTTAAATGACCAAGTTGGACTGGTCAAGTGTTCATTTAAGGGGGGGGGAGGTGCACTGCACCCCTAGAATTTCCCGGCCCTCGGATTCGAACAGAGCGGTTAGAGGTTGCGGGCTCTCTCTAGCTCTCTCTCTCGGAAAATGTCGGTTGCTGGAATGGGCGGAAGGAGGATTGAATTGTGGCGATGGATTCAACGAGCTGAGGGAGTCGGGCTTGCTGGCCTAAGGGGCTCAAGCGAAGCTGGGAATGGAAGATTCAAAAGAGTTGCCTTGGCCATGAAGGCTGGCTGCTGAGGGATTTAGTGGCTCGCCGAATCAAGGAATCCCAGCTCCTACGGAACATGGGCATTGCAGTTGAATTCGACTCAAGGTCGGGGGGATTCAGCGGGTGGGTAGATTTCTGAAGGGCGCAACACTTGGCACCGAATTTACAAGCTATCGCAACCACAAAGGAGCCTCATGCACCTTCGGAGGACTGGTGACAAAATTGGTGGTTGTTCGGCATGTCCACCGAACCTGTGGTTGAATCCATCAGATACTCCCTTCACTTTGAGAACTCTGAGCTAAATCTGGTTTCTGCCTTTTGCCGGTTAGTGGGTGTGAACATTGGCATGGCTGCTGGAATGGAAGGATGAATGTATGGGAACTCAACAGACTAGACAGAGTTGGAAGGGCAGTCAGGAGCGGAACGAGGCCTCCAATTGAGGTTGTTGCTAATCACACAAGGTGAAATTTGCGGCTGGAAGAAGAAGCAATCCAGGGTGAGGGGAAGCTAGGCATTAGGTTGCTATGGCTCTGAATCTGGGCATTAGATTACACAGACTGGGTGGGAGCAGGCAGGGAAGCCAATGCTCTCGAGAGAGCAGGGGACATGGGAGCCTTAAGGTTGGCGATGCCGCTAGGATTGAGACAGAGCGACTTGGGTTAGTATCAGCTGCTGGAAATTTACACGGAGGGCCTGAATGCGAGGAACAGGGGCTATGAGGAAGGAACCAGGGGCCATTCGTGAGAACCAGGGGATGCTGCCGAGCCTGGCAAGATATTACAATTGAGACCCTAGGAATGAGATTGTTTGAGTAGAGAGATTTAGATCTAGGATTTAGCATCAATTAGTTAGCTGATTTAATACATGGCATTTTTTATTAGATTAGAGGTGTGAGGTTGAATGGTGCTGCCAATAGAGTAGGCATGATTTATTATGCCCACAAGGTGTGGAGTGTTTTTAAACACTGATTACCTTGTGTCATTTGAATAAAGAGATGGGTGTTTTATGTTAAGACCATTGGAGTGACTGTAGCTAGATGGGAAGGTGCTAGCAACATAAATGAACACATGTTAGCCTTGGGCTCTCACCCGGATTACGAAGCTCAAGGGTGGGGGTTTAGGGCTGACAAACCGCCACCCATTTCTCTACCAATGAGGGATTTTAAAAGTGGTGTTGGAGGGATGTAATTATCATATACAAGGGTACGTCTCATCCATCTAACATTAAAACTTGGACCCTACAGGTTTGTTGCAGTTTCATCTCAAATGACCTTGAGCAGACTTAATCAAAGTCTTCAAATTCAAATGTCAAATCAGGTTATTTCAAGCTGCGTATTATTTCAAGGCTTTCATGTTAGACGAATGGGAGGGAATTCCCTCTCTCCGTGGCCGTCATGGCCACTGATCACTACATTGATTATCCCAATTAGTGTGTGTTACTATTCGAAGCTATGCAGTGTTATAACTATTCGATGAGAATGTTTCACCGAGTCATCTATTGAACTTACGTACTACAATAATGTCCAAACAATCTATTGAACTTCCGGTAGTAGAAATTGAACTCCTGAGGAAGACGTAACTCCGAATAGTAACATGCACCAATTGAGATAATCCGTGTAGTGTAAAGAGGCCCTTGGAGGGATATTTCTAGCAACATGGAACCCTAAGGTGTCCCATCCTCATGAGCAGTCTTTTCATGCACCTCAGTGACACTAAAGTGCAAAGCTTACATTGCATGAGATACACTTTGCTTTACCACATGTCTGCCAAATGCTTCTTGACCGAAACACAACTTCCGGTTGCACTAAATTACTCCGCTCTTGTGGCACGAAAATAGAGTGATCCATTTTTATTGAACTGTTTGCTGCTTAAAATAATGTCGAGATAACCGGTTGAAGTTGGAGACTTAAGGAGACTTACTGATAAGTTTAGAGGAATCTATGGAAGAATATACCTCACATTAATGAAAGCAAAACCGGAAGATGTCAACATGTAACCGGTTGGATTTAGAATCACTAGGATCTTGACCGACTATATATGCCCAAAAGCTTCCCAGGCACTGGTAGAGATCTAGTGTAATTAGGTCCATTCATGGAGGTTGCATTTGGTAAAAGGTACATAATTATAGATATATATGATATAGTGTGTCATTAAGATTGATGTGCTATGTCAATTGAAGTGGCCTCCATGATGACTCGTCCTGTAGTGACAAGTGTCCCATACCACCTTTTTATGGATGTCGCCCACCAATTGCAAAATCATTCACGTGGGTCGATGATGAATAGTGTGGGCCACACTAAATTAGATGTGTAGTGTAGTCGTGTCTACACATTAAATCATCGGTCAACAACTTGGTCAAAATGTTAAATCAATACCTTAGTCAAGCTGCTTTCTTTCTCTTCTTCCTAGATAGGACCTCCCGACAATTTTGGTGGAGATAGGGAAGGGTCAAGCCCAACCGTCCAGGCCTACCCTCAATGAAATTTGACCCTATGACTTAGATGATCTCATCATCGGCCTAAATAAGTGACCAAAAATGCATTGGATTTTTTTGTCTGATTGGTGTGGGTCACACTAATTCCCAATTAGCCACACTATTTCTTATTACGATTTGAAGTATCGCACTGTAATTTCCGGTGTGAAAAATTAGTGTGGGTTTTTCCATCTACATATATGGATGAAATTTCAAGTCCAAGCAAGTACTACAAAATTAACATGGGCCACACTTAATTCCAACCCACTTGAATTTCCCACCCACACTAATAAGACAAAACAATGTAGCTTTATTCTTTCTCTCCCAAGAGAGCATGTTTGGTTTCTCACTAGGCGATGGTAGGATGAGAAAATATTCATTGCTACTTAGTTTGAGTGCACATTTCAACATGGGTCACCAACTTTGTCACTACATTAACCAATAGCTTCAATCTACTTTCTTTTTGCCTTTCTAGATAAGACTCTGCTGTGATTACTGCAAAGACATGGAATGTTCGACCCCAATTGTCCAAGCCTCCTCACAATAAGTAGACGTGAACATATGTCTTCGATCGACCAAGGCGATCTCATCGTGAGCTTGAATATGTGGCCAAATGCATACGTATTCCTCTCCAAGTGCACTATTATTCCTCTCCAAATGAACTTTTTCTTTGGGTCTTCGCCTTGATGATTATTATCATGATGAAAAATTCTCACTAATTTTGTGTTTAATAGGCATCTGCTGGTAGTCATGCCTACACATTCAACATCAGTCAACAACTTTGGCTTGACATTTATTGAAACCAATCAATCTGTTCTCCTTTCTCATTCCAGATTCAAACCTCCCCACAATTAATGCCGAGAGAGACACAGAAGAGTCAAGCCCAACCATCAAAGCCTCCCCATAGTAAGTAGATGTGAAATTGTGTTTGTGAAATTCCGACTTAGATGATCTCATCACAAGCCTGAATGAGTGACCGACAGCACAGTTTCACTAATTCCACGTTGGAAATGTAGTAATTCAAAAGTAGGCTGATATAAACTCGTCAATCAAGGTCAGGACTCATGGGTTTCCTGCCAGTTTCCAATTTTGTACTTACAGTAAGTAGAGACACGGGATGAAATTTTTGACTTATGTCTGATTTAGGTTAGGTTGATATAAACTCATCGATCAAGGTCCGGACTCACAGGTTTCCTGCCGGCTTCCAATCATGTACTTAAGTGGAGACACGGGATGAATATTTTGACTTGTGTCTGATTTAGGTTAGAAGTGACGATGCCCCAACGTCCTCAAATGCACATCACTGTAGAGAAATGTGAATTCTGTTTTACCAGGCCATAAAATACTTTACAGTTTACACATGGTCCAAACTGTGCGAGATTTAAGGGTAAGTCAAATGGGATGCAGGCTGCTTCCATTCCCGGTTCCACCTCCCGTGCGTGAGTAGTAAAGGGACCCAGTCAAGGTCTATTCATTCATTTGTGGGTGGCGATGTCAAAGTAGTAAGTAAATACTACTGTTGTCAAGTACTACCTGTGCCTTGAATTGGATGCGTAAGTTAAGTCATGCTTGTTGAAAACAGTGGAGGGAGCCATGAATGCAATTTGTTTCACCTGCTCCTCCTGCACCAGGATTCAATTGGGTATTACATTTTGCTCAGGCGTAAATGGAAGACGACCAACTGAGCCCAAAATAATACCACTGTGAAACATGATCATCAAAACTGGCCGGACGAAGACACCGAAATATGCCCACTTTCGTACTAAACAATGTGAGGAGCATCATAACTATTTGCGAGCGGGAATTACTGCACACGTACGTACAACATACTACTCCCCTACGGGTTTGTGGTTGAGTCATCTCAAATGTGTCCTACTAAACTAATTCATGTTTTTTGCAACTAATCCTGGTGTCAGAACTACCTAGACATAGTAGCCTCCCACATACAATTTATTTCAATCATTTTCGTTGAATGAATGAGAGATGTGATATTCCCTCTCAGCGTAACTATCGCTGAAAATAATCTGAATTGTTTACTTAATGTGTGGGCCAACAGATGGGCAGATCCAAGCACTACTTACAGATGGACCAGTGGAGTTTGAGAAATGGTTCTAGGCAACTTGTTGATCGTATATATTAGAGGAATCTATAGGATATGCCATATATTGATAAAGGAACACCAAAAGATATAACAACTTGGGTCTAGACCAATCGTGCCCAAAAACTCCCTGGACACTGTGGGCCTTGTTCCATTTGGGATCATTGAGATGTGCACAAAATTTTCAAACAATTTTCATGGCACAACAGCAAAGAACACCCCGGTTTCACTTTTACATACATACTGTCTAAAGGATTTGAAGTTAATGGTATCCATAAACACTATCCCACTAGGTGAATAGGAAACATTTGATGAGTCAGGGTCATTAAATCTTCAATGACCAATCCATTATGTAGTACACTGTTGTCATCACCCATGTGATAATTGACAAATGTATTGTAGTCATTCCAATGTGTAGTGCATCTGCTGTTCAGTTCACCTGTTCCATAGATGACTTGAAGCGATTATTTGATGAGCTATGAACGCAAACGCTGTAAATCCATAAAAATCATTCCCATCAAATAAAACATCGGCTCCACCATACCCTAACCCTAAATCCAAACCCAAGGCTCTGGGTCAGAGCAGGTGATGTCTTCAAAACTCTACTCTTAAACAATGCCAGCCACATGCCCTCTTTAAGGATATATATAAAATATATCCAAGGAGGACCCTATATTTTTACCAACGCCACAGTAACCTCACATTAAGGCCAGGAGAATTAGTAACAAACCCATAAGGGGCACTAGTAGGTGCTGAGAAACGAAATCTAGGGGTAAGGTTCAATCCAGCCTAGTGTTTCTAAATCTGTACACATTCTATAGCAGTAACAAGACCAGAAGTTCATATTCAGCAAAAAAATATCCATCTACCAGGAGCTGCAAAAGAAGTTTAAAAGCCAAGGCCCTGTGCAATGGGCTGTAGTCAATTCCATCAACCCACTAGTCAAGGGAGTAGCATAGAGATATAGAGAAAGAGAGGTAAAAGAGTCTTAACCTCAAAAAGTGGAATTGCTAGGTAATGTCAATGTCATATTGAATGTGAAAAGTTACAAGTTTGAGTGTTTACGGTACAACAGTGCAGGGCGGCACACATAACATTATATATATACCTCCGGCACAATGTCTATCACCAGAAAAATACATCCTTTCTTTCCCTCCACCATGGCCAGCAGAAAATTGGCATTTGATACAACCTGGCTATAGTTGCTCTCCCTTTCCAAGGGTAAACAGTACCTAAACTTTGATGATGCACCTTCAGATCACTGCTGAAGGAAATGGGTTGCACCTTCCTCCTCATGTTATACCCAAGTTACATAGGGAAGTAGTACCTGCATAGTACGAACGAATACACAAGCAGATATATCTCTCCCAACCAGTTTGCATGGAGCATTTCTATCTAACCTAAGCTGGACTAAACTTTCGTGCTCCTTCGTCCCCATTTATGCTCCTCATATTACCAAACCGTGTCTTTGCACAGTGACCTCTTGCCCTACTCTTCCCTTTTATATTAAACAGCGAGAAAAGAGGGGTAAATCCACCTCCAATATCCCCCCCTCACCTGCCCTGCATAGCATCATCATCTTATTTGTCATACATAAACCCTCCTACCCTTCTTCAATTGAATGGGGATGATGGTCCTGCCTCACTTGCGACAACAGCTTCTCTGAAGTCAGTTGGCATGCTCTACTAATATAAGACCAAATTGTTTGACTGCAGTAGCCAATAGAATAATCTGACATGTGGGGGTGGGGGGCTCTGTTATACAAGACAAAAGAGCTGCTCATCCCTGTGATCTCACCCAAAATACAGTTCGCCGGACAGTAGAAGAACCCCTTCCAAAACTCTACCCTGCCACCATTGACCGCAATACTGTTTTGTACATCCGAAATACATACTAAATGGAATTGATGAAGGGACATCATCATGTTGTATATCATTGTATACCTCCTGCGAGTTCTTCCTCCTCTGTAGGAAGAGATAGTTAACCAGAATCAAAAAGGTTCTGCCACAGTAGGAACTTCTTCCTTGGAGAGAGTTCCCTTGCATCCTCAAGAAAAGGTTACAGCCAGCACATCCTCAACAAGTCTCAAAGGGAAGTGAGATATATAGCAGAGGCACCTAGAATCAGAGCCCCCCAAGCTCATCACTTCTTAATATTTGTGCGCGATAATATCCGCTTCCCATAAGGGCTGTTCCGTAAAGCAGGCAGATATGGTCGAATTGCATCAACTAACCCAGTGTGCAGAGGTCCCTGTTATCACAAACAGCAGCAAGAGCAGAAATAAGATAATCAAATGTAACATCTAGACTTACTTAAGCTCACAGCATGAGTTGGGTAAACTATCCCACCTTTAATAGACAACTGGAAGAGAAGAATGTGTTCTAGAACTCATGCAAGGCAACAATAACAAGAACAACATTCCTTGACTGACCTTGCATACCAAGGTAGAAATAATTAAGCAGTGATAAAATGTAAAAGCATATCAGCCATATATTTGAAAATGAGCAATCCCAACTTAGTAATATAGTCAAAATCCCAAGCTCTACACCCCAAAAAGGAGAACCATGAGCACAGTAAGAAAACACACCTTACAAACTGAAAGGGCAGACTGTATGACATAATTTGCATACTGGTCCTGGAGAAGCTGGCCCAGACGAGGGCTGGCTGTTAACTCCCGCACCAGGCGTGCCCGATGTTCCTCCACTCCCAACTTCAGACACTTTTCAACAACATTGCTGCTGAACTTTTGCATTGCCAAAAATGCATAGTTTCCTTCTAGCCTGGCCATTACCTCTGATGATGCCCAACCAGTTTTCAGGTCGAGAATGTATTGCACAACATAATTTCTGCAACATGGCAGAAGGAATGTTCACAACGTAAGTTTGAGGTTGCATCATGTAGACTGATTGAGACTAAAAAGCCATTCCATGGAATAAATCTCTACGTAAAATTCCTGTAAATGCTTAACACTGCTTATGAAATGTACAAAAAATCTGCATCTCTACCACAATATGATAAGGATTCTGCCCTAATGCAATAGTTCCAACAACATGTCTGACTCTTACCCATAAGGATCTTGTGAAAGGACAAGAGCATGGGTAGCAATTACAGCTACCAAACGCTGTTTTTGAGGGGCAGAGGCAAAGTCCACACAACGCTGCATGACACAGCACCCATGACGGTGTGTGGATATCTCCACACAATGTGCAGCAGCTGCGTCGAAAATGAACTGCGATGCAGAGAACCAAGATATGTCATCACAGTTTCAGTATAGTATTTGAAAAAACACCAACTTAGACATGCATCAAAGGTCAGTCTTCAGTGTACAGTTCCAGCTCCTAGAACATTAACCCTCAAATATTTCCAAATGTATCCTCAATATTTGCTGTAGGGAACTAACCCTAGATAACCTCAACTAACCTGGCTATCTTCATGGCTGAGCTTCTGGAGACATCGCTGCACCACATGGTTTCCATTCAGATCTTTGATCAACTCAACAACGCCCTCAGTCAGGGCTGTGATGACCATGGTAACCTGCTCGGGGGACTTCAGTGTTTCAATTAGTTTTTGCACAGCCCGGGTCCTGTAAAACATAAAAATAGAATCAGAATGCTTCTTAAGCCATGAAAGCCATTTCTTGAGAGGCAAACGAACTAACAATCAACAAAAGAAAACTCTCGTGACAGAAAAATATTTTGTGCACACAGACCACAATTTGATTTACCGCTCTAATTCTACAATAAGCTAAAGTACCAGAATCACTGTACAGAACACTGCAAAACACTATTTAGTATCAGTGTTTCCAATAGACAACAAACCCAAACCCCTAAAAGATGGATTCAACTTCTAAAACCCTAAATGAAGGTTAAGATTTAAATTACACCACTTATAATGAAGGCGCCCATCAAACCCGTCCATTTAGTACTCCTGCATTTTCAACTACCTATCAAACCACAACAAACTCACCCATGCATGTTCAGAGAAATTTTGACTAGTTCTCCATCCATAGTCACAACTCGCAAAATGTCCATCCGCTGTGCTTCATCACAGACCTCCAGCAGCTTCTGGACCAGGTAATTTCCAAAGGGATCCTTCATCAATTCTGTGATGTGGCCAATGATTTCATGAAAGATCTTCTCCACATCCTCAGGCCCGCCCTCATCAAACTTTTTCTGCAAAAACCTACACCCATGTTGATCCTTTGCAATCAAATAGATCCGACCTTCAACCTCTTCCAGCTTCGTATACTTGGGTTGCTGCTGCTGCAGATGATGTGCTGTTGGCAATCTTGGGTCAAATTCCAGTTCGTCCTGGATCGCCCTATGTGACTGAGTGTCCCCCAGGAAGGGGGAGGAAATATGACCTGAACCTAGTGTCATATGTCCATTCCCATATCCAAGAGCTTGACCATTGGTATGCCCATTAGGGATTCCATCTCCTTTCCTTCGAATTCCCATAGCAGGAATCGTAGACGTTCCCCCATTACTTGCACGTGGACGTCTCTGAAGAATTTTTTCTGGGAATGCTGGTAGCCTCTCATCTCTAGTCACTGCAGCAATTCGTGTTGCCTCCTTGACAGACAAAGCTGCTGATTGAGCTGCTGTTCTAGTACTACCATTTGACGGGGAATGCAAAAAAGGGCAGACCTCACCACGGCTACAATAACCCTGATTATAATACCTGCAAATGCTAGTGGCTGGATTGGTACGAGAACTATCAGGTAACACTAACCCCTGTGCCCAAAGACCATCCACAACCTGCTGCTGCCGCAACTTCTGCATAGCTTGGGTATGCTGCAACGATGGCACAACCCTAGGGTTGATTGCAGAGGAAACACTCCCCCTGCCAAAGCCACCAGCATTCTGCGCCTGCAGGGTGGCAAGAAGCTGGATCTGATTTTGGCGCTCCACAAGCTGCTGCTGCAGAATCAACCGTTGCTGTTGTTGCTGCTGCTGCTGCTTTCTCTTCTCCTCCTCTATCTGGGCATACCTCAGAGCTGCCATTTGTGCTTGCGCAGTCACTTGCATGCGCTGGGCCTCATACAGTGAAGCCACATCATAATCATACGACATCTGCTGCTGGGACGAAGGTGGGAAGAAGTCTGCACTAGATGCCGAGGCAGCAGCAGCAGCCGCAGCTTGCCCTCGCGCTGCAGCTGCAGCATGCATCGCTTCAAAAACGTCCAGTTGCTGCTGCTGATAGGCATTTGCAACAGCAGATCCAAAAGCGGCCTCCTCGCTCCTGGATGTATACGCATTCAACCCTGGGGAGCCCTGTCTCAGCAACTTCTCCACAACCTGAGAGGACACCTGAGGGTAATCTCCTATCCCATTGAACACCCCATTACTGAGCGCATCAATGCCGCCTGTGGCCTTTCCTCTTGGGAACAGGTTCATCCCGGGTGGTGACCTAGAAGTAGTGTAAGTCTCCAGTGACGCCACCGAGCCTCCACCATAAGCTCCAGATCCAACACCAAATGCATCCATGTTGACATACATGCTGTTTGACTCAGCAGGGCTTTGTCCATTCGATAAGCTCCCACCACCCAGACCGCCATGGCCACCCAGGGTTAGGTTGTCCACTGTCTCATCCGTGAGGGTCTGCAGTGCCCGGCTGCTGTTCCCTTCAAAATTCAAGTTCGCAAACGCCGAACTCAAATTCGACTCACCAAACATTTGAGTTTGGGACGAATTCCCAAAGTGGTGATTAGGTGAAGGCTCCCTCTGTTGCTGCTGTGGGTTTTGCCCCTGCTGCTGCTGCTGTTGCTGCTCTTGTTGCACCTGCTGTTGCTGCTGCTGCTTGTGATGTGCTTCCATTTGCCTATGCTTCCGATGCCTGGTTCGGGGGCTGTCAAGCGTGAGCCCAGAGAAGAAAGGTGAGAGCTGGGCACTGGCAGCCTTGGGGGACAACACAGACATGTCATTGTACAGATTCCGATTGTCCATGGGCGGAGGGAGCTTCTTCGCACCCGAGTAGGACTTGTAGAAATCCTCATATTGCTCATCACATCGAATGTCTATGAAAGGTTTCACTGGAACCTCATCCTCCCTCAACCCAAAGGTGTGCGCATCTACACTGGATCCATACACACGTTGAAGCTCCTCCAAGTGGGGTGGTGCCGAGGTCGCCCGTGGAATTTCATTCGGTGGGTCGGCTGATGTTGCCTCTGGAATCTCGTGCAGGAGCTGCTCAAACTCCTCGTCATCTTGCTCCATGCTGCCAAACCCACCTGACTCCGTCTCTCTCTCTCCCCGACACCAATCCCCTCAAAGCTGTCCTTCTGCTCCGTTCCCTGTGCGACTGACCCTCATCGGAAATGAGTCATCCTAACACCGCTCCCCTTCTTTACTTTACTCCCTTCCCGTTTCCTCTCCTTTCGTTTCTTTCCAGTCCACCTACAAGCCGGGTTTCAGCAGTTTGGTGAGTTTCCCTAACCCGACCCCCACACATGCAGAGCTTGTTTCGTCGCTCACTACGGTACAGGCAGGAAGGACGACATGAGCAAACCCCCCACCAGCCAAGTAACATGTCCGATTACTCTATATGCAAAACTTGGCATTGGACCAACCCCCCCACACACAAATTGGACAACTCTAATTCGATCCCCTGTACCACCACCCCGACTTACCTCACCTGAACCCCTTCCAAGGAGCAGGCATTCAATGACACCGAGGTAACCCATTGGTTGCCCCACGACTCGCAATCAACACAGCACACACAAGATTAACAATTCCAAGCTTCCCGGCGACAAAATTCACAAAATATGCACGATAACAAACAAGGTCCACAACAGAACAGGGCAGGAAAGCTGGTCGCCCTCTCATAACAAGGCAACCTTCAATACCAAGCCCTCCAATACAAAATTTTGCACAAGAACCGCTACTCCCACA
Organism: Polytrichum commune; assembly: GCA_950295325.1. Lineage (NCBI taxonomy): Eukaryota > Viridiplantae > Streptophyta > Polytrichopsida > Polytrichales > Polytrichaceae > Polytrichum > Polytrichum commune. The sequence continues at coordinate 64,705,982 of OX485804.1, forward strand.
GCAACAAGATAACAAGAAATCGCCCCCCCCATATATAACTATACAACACACACGCACACGCACACGCACACACACACACACAAACAAACAACACCGATTCTTCCACACACCTGCGACGGATCCCCGAGAGGATGATCGGCCCTCGGCACCAATCGCGGAAACCTAAAAAAGCATACCCAATTGCAGCGTGCACACGGATCGCCTTCCCCACCCCCACCCTCACCTCACCCCACCGCAACCCGCCACCCCGCCCTCCCCTAACCCCCAACCGACCAAGCCAAACCTCCAATCACAGGAAGAAGCCACAATCGAATCGCACCACTCACCCCTTGGCGCTCCGTTGCACGTCGCTCATCAATCGACGCCCTCCTACTCCTCTCGATCTCTCCCGTCCCTTCTCTTGCTCCCCCCTCCTCCACTTCCGTCCTCCAGCAACAGCTTCTTCTTCTTCTCCCTCTTCTTCTTCTTCCGCTTCCGCTTCTTCTTCTTCTCCGCCTATTGGGGCTGCGGCGATTGTAGGGTGCGTGTGTTCGTGTCTGTCTGTGATTCCGATGCAACTAGTGTTTGAGAAACAGACAGGAAGGCAGGAACGAAGGAAGGAAAGGAAAGGAAGGGAGGATTGTTTTCGTTTGCTTTGCGAGGGTGGTGCGCCCGGCGGCGGGGCTTGAATGCGAAGGCGGGCCCTTGCGAGGCTGATGAACAAGAACAAGACAGGAAAACGGGGGACGCCGCGCGGGTGCCACGCCCGAGCTCGGGTGGCTGCAGGCACCTGGACTGCGCGGGCCGGGCGAGCAGAGGGGACCCGTGCTGGTCGGGCGGGCAGGCGGGCAAAGGGTTTGAGCACGGCCCGGCCGGGCTGTGTGCCGGGAGGGATTGGACGATGGTTCTGATGGTGAACTTTTATTATAAAATGGTGGAATAATAAGAAAAGAAAGAAAAAAGGAACGTCAATGTCTTTTATCCTGACATGCGATGTTTATTCACCTTCTTCCTCTCATGTCCACGTGAGCATGGGAGTAGGGGCAACTTAGTGCCTATTTTCATAGGTGGACCGTGTGGTTAGTGATAAGGTCAAGTGGGACCAGAGCTTGTTTCTTTTCTAGTTTCCTTTTGTTTAGGATTATGTGTGTTAAGTTAAGTACCTTACAACACTTTGTGAGAAGGATCCCATCAGTTTATGGGTTTTAGAGTTGGGGATTTATAGGTCTTGGAGTGAGTTTAACAATCGTCGTATGTATAGTGCCCCTTATTCATGCCGTGATTATAATGGGTAGTAGTACTATCCACCTTATGGTCCGAGACGACCCTAAACTATCGGGTGACAGTGGAGAGGTACCCATTTCTCAATGGAGTGGTTGGCGGTTCGATTCCTGCTGTGAAATCTTCTCTCTCCTTGAAGGAAAAAAACTAGCTAGATAGGAAGGAAGCCAAGAGCTCACCCACTACAAGGTAGGCAATAAATCCCACCCTGCACCCAACGGATTGCCCGACATTGGTTATTTCATTTATACCACCCTAGTGGGATAGGAGTGGGTGGAGAATGGCGTGTTTAACAAGTTTTTGGTTGGTGGTTTGTGTGGGGAATCTATCGTTGCAGTAAGTGAATTCAAATATTTGTACTTTGATGTTTGGGTTGGGTGTGAAGGGTGGTTTATGTGTAGGTGGGGCTCCTAAGATGCATGATATATCGAGTCTAAGTCAAGTTGGGCATTTACATCTTGGTGGATAGCATGTGAATGGGAGTAGCCATGAGGGTATGGTGTTGCCAGGTGCGCGGCCTTTAATGTTACCGGCATTGATTAGGGTAAAGCAACCGGTTGTGGGGTGGGCTAGTAGTGTGTTTGCTAGTGTGTGTATTGCTTTATTATGTCGGTTTGTCCTTAGATTGTTTATGTGGTTATTAGTGCAACATGATAGTAGGTGGAGGCATGTATCATTCTAGTGGGATGTGCATAAGTTACATGTTGGGGATATGTCTTGTTTGAGGATGTGTTTTTTCCGTTGGTTTCTTAAGTATCTACCATATCTAAATTTGAGGATTTGTGTTAGTTGCACATATGTAATCCAAGGGGGCATCCCATATTAGAATTGACCATTTTATGTGTATGTTCGTGTTGGATTGCCATTTATATACATAGGGTATTGTATTTTTTGCATGGAACATGAGTGTGCTTATGTATTATTTTTCTATGCAATTTTTGAGGTTGCAGATTAAGCCATCATGTTGTGTGGATGTCGAGGGGATAGATGGCCAATGTAGTGTTTGACGGACAACGAGGTGGGAAGGAGTTTCTACGTTGCAGGGTTGTTATACTCTTTGTTTGGCTAATTTATTAGCCTCGTCATTTCCAATGATGTTTGTATGGGCTCTAACTGTGCGGATGGTGATATTGTGGTGGGAGGTTTTTAGCGTATTTACTATTCGGGTTATGAAGAGCTTATATGGGTGATTATATCAGGAGGATGGATTTCTCATGTGGTTGAGGTACCTATGAATATGAATGTATATGTTGTGAGCATTTTGGTGTATTCCACAGCAATCAAGAGTGCGTATAATTATGCTTTAAGAATATTGTGGCATCCAAGTAGGCGAGTACCGATATTGATTTGTAGTGGTCCATTGAAAACTTTGGCTCCTACAATATTATTTTTTCTTTCTTCATCTGACGGTGTGAACGAGCCATCTGTATAGTAGGAATGAGCGGGTGGGAAGCTTAGAGGGAGGATTGATGTTATAGTTGGTGGGAGGGAGGAGGGTGTTGGCGGGTTGGGTTGGTGGTGGAGGGGTGGGCTATGTGCCATGCTTCAGGGATTTTAATGTATGTTATGTTTGTATAGGGGGTGGGGTAGGTGGTGCAAGTGGGGAGGAGTCTGTAAGGAGTTGTTAAAGGGAGGTGGGTATTTGTGATGTGATGGGTGTGTGGGAGAGTATTAGAATGAAGGTGAGTAGGGGTTCTTTGTTGTTGTAGTATGCAACGAAGGGCAATGTTTTGGTATATTGTAAAGTGAGGGGTGGGATGGTAAGTATCGTAGTTACATGTGGTTGTTAAGGCATGTTGGTTGGATTGTTTGTCCAATCGTCTTGTGTGATGGTACTAATTGCAATAGAGGTATGCCCAGTGTGATGCTAGTCTTGCCCATTTGATAATTTTGGAAGTACGTCTAGGGTTGTTTTATGTTTTATTTGGCCTAATGCCATAGGTCATTGATTGTTTGTGTGAGTAGTTTACTAAGTGTAGTGATATATCTTGGGAGTAAGGATAATGCTTCAATGTTGAATGTTCCACATGATAGTTGGGCAAGGATATTAGGGGAGTCTTTGGGGATGTTACACATGAATTTTGTGAGTTTGATGAGGAGTTTATCCAGTTTCTCGATGTATGGGACCAAAAAAAGGCGGCATAAAAGGCATATTCAATGCCCATGCAAATGAATGTATTGAGGTTCTTAAGCCTTTGTTGTAGTGATACGGGTGATAGTGGTAAGACCATTTTTTTTTGTTTTTTTTCCAACTATAGTGATTTTTTTATGGCCCATTTTAGGGATGGGACTAGTCGTATTATTAGGTATGTGTATGGTTCATTTTGTGAGAGGATGGGGAGTTGTTGTTGTTGTTTATAATTAATGTTTTGGACTTTTAGATATGTGGTACATATAAAAGGGTTGTAGTTTTGATTTATTGGAGCATCTTGTGATTGCGCATATGTTTATGCCTAGTTCCATGTGTGCCCAATCGAAGTATTATCTTCTCGGTGGGGTCACTAGTGAAAATCGTAGAAACAACGTGCGATACAAAATAAGGTCTAATATATTCATTGTAGATCAATTTTGCAAAAAAAATGTACATATATTATAGGGGGTTTTAAAATAGTGAAATATGTTTACATGTAAAATACCATCACATATAATGGCCTCTTTTATCTAGTCAATACATGTACAATAACGTGAAAACAATTACTAGGGATAGCAAGTTTAGGGTAGGGTATGTGCTAGTGGATGAAAAGAAGTAATTTTCTATTTGGAAAAAAAAACTTTAATGAATGACTTCGCAGGCTGGTTGACTTTGAACGTTATTGAACCAACGTATCCAATGTGGAGTTAATGTTCTCTACCTACGTGCCAGGAGGGAAAATTTCAACGCGTTGTTTGAATTGCAATCTTCTTTCCAATTTTCTTTGGCAATATAACTAAAATAGGGTATTTTAAAACAATCCTCCCAAAAATGTATAATTACTAATAGAGTGTATTAAAATACAAGCATTTACATTTATTTTGAAAAATACCATACCTTATAATCTTTTCTGCAAGGTAAATAGCCCCCCCCCCATAAATAGGTCCTAAGCACATGTGTATGTGTTAATATAAGAGGGAGTGACCCCCCCCCCCCCCCGAGATTACCTTAGTTTGTTGAGTTGTGGTTGTATGTGTTTTATGTTGTCAATGAGGATGCTAGGTCGTTGGCGTAGGTTGTGGTTGTGATACTATTTGGTGAGGTGCTATAAAGTAATATCCTAGTTGATCTTTCTCTAACCATCTAAGTAGGGATTATAATAAGATGGTGAAAAAGTATGGGCTCAAGGTGTCTTCTTGGATGGTTCCGCAGCTAATTTGAATGGATGTTGTTGTTGTTGTTGTAAAGTGTGCACCTCGGAAGGAGGTGGTTGATTCTACGTAAATATTGCTAACTAATTCGATGGCCTCTAGTGGGTGTTTAAGGTATTCCAGCGTGGTTGGTGATCTAGGGAGGCCTATGAAGCCAAATGCATTTTTAAAGTCTATGTAAGTTAGATAGATATATTTGCTTGCAAATTTGACGTCTTCTAAAGTGGCGATGAATGCTTGAATTTGTCTACCTATATTTCTCATAGGTCCAAAACATTTCTTGGCGATGGTGAAGGATTTCATGTTGTTCACCGAATGTGGTGAGGGCCATGGATTTGTAGCTTGTGACAATTGTGGGTTGTCATTTTTATGGAGGATTATGGTGATGCTATATTTTCATTAGCTAGGTATTGCTTTATGGTGGTAGCATTTTAGGAACAACATGTACATCATGTTGTGGAAGTTGCCTAGTAGGGCTTTGGGGATAATGGGGATACTATCTTATCTGGGGGATTCACCTTTGGATAGATTTTGAAGGCACATGTTTTACATAATTATAATGAATGATGCGGCTGGTCAACGGAGTGTGGAGGACGTTTTTGTTTTTGTTTCTTTTTCTTTTTCTTTCTAGTATGAAACCATCTTTCGTTTGCCATGAGTATTGGCGGATGGTACACATGCATCTTGATGGGTGGTCTGTCAAGTCTATGCAAGGGGGGGGGAGCTTGTCTTTGAGTTTTAATTTTTAATTTTTGGTTATGTTTTGTGTGGAGTAGATGACATTTGCAATGGCATTTGGATGTATGACTAGGTTTTCATCTGTATTTATGAGACAATCGAGTGGTGTGGAGTTTTGATGGTTGAAATTTTTTTTGTGATTTATTTTTTGGTTTTTTAGTAGAGTTCTATATTTTTCTCTACTGCATTTTTGGGAGGTTGTGCAGTGGTACCTTTTTGGGCTTTGCCTTGGTATTTTTTGCTATGTTGTCCAACCAATTTTGTATTTCTAGTGGGTCATAAGCAGTGGGTGGTGGATTATGTTGTGGAATTTTTATTTCTTGAATTTATGGTTCAAAGTGCTAGTTAAAGGGTATTGGGAATGTGGTGGCTCTGTTGGCCTTTTTAATGAGGTGGAGGTGTTGAGTTGTTTTTTCCATTGTTTTGGTAGTTTATGGGGCATGAACCCCTCTTGACGTTTTGTTTGTGGGGTGAGGGATAGGGGTGGAGGTGTGGCACATGTTTGTTTGGCACGTTCACTTATTGAGCTTATGATGGTTTGTAGTTTTCTATATTTTTGTCCATTTTTGGGGGTTCTTGTAGTAGTTTTGGTAAGTTGTTGGATGTTTACGAAGTTTAGTTCATGAAATTTAGTAAGAAAAGCTTGGATATTAGTTTCCAATATGGGGTATATGGATTGGGGGTGTGTTTGGTTGGTGATGCATGAGGTCAATGAACTACGAATTGGGGTGGGAGGTGGAGGGTATTGGGAAGTTGGTCCGGATTAGAATGTATTTGCATATTGTTGCAACATACCTGATACATGGAGATGGGTGTTGGTGGTATAGATCCCGTCTATGAGGCTATAGTGATGTTATAGTTGGGTCACTCTTGCCTTTAAAATGTTGATGTATTAAGGATTAGTATGAGTTGAAGGTTGGTTGTAAAAGTTTGTCATTCTTTGTCCTTATTGGTTGGTTGAGTTATGGAGTGTTGGTTGTGACGTTCAATGAGGAATATGTCTCGGTTAAAGTCCCCTTTGAGAATTGGGAAGTGTGTAGTGTGGGTAGTAAGGGTTTGTTCAATTATTTGTTGGATATCAAGGATTATGTGTATGTCTTCTTCGTGTGTTGGCACATATAAGTGGATTATTACTTTCGGGTTGAGATATTTATTGGCTATTATAATAGTATGCAAGTAAGGGTTAGTTCAATAGGAGTTGTTATTTTGGTGATGTTACCAAAGAATGCGATTGATTTGTGTATCATAGTGATTAGTTCTCCTCTTGTTGGGGTGTGTTGTATGTAAGGGCATCGTACGCATGTGGGTGCATCCAATGTGTTGTTGTATATGATCTTATATGATGGAATTTGCATATCTATGTGTCTTGTAGGTTTATATGTAGGGATTTATGTTTTATGTACAAATAGAAGTAAATATGGGATATTATTTAAGGTCGTGAGTTGGTGGATGTCTTGAAGGTTTGTGCACAAATGCCCGCAATTCCATGCGAGGCATGTGATGGGATTTGGATATATGTTCGAATTTTGGGTTGTTGTTGATGCTATTGTTGAGCTTGGGGGTTGGTGTGATTTACGTGAGAAGCCAAGTATTGGTTATAGAATTTTGAGGGATTTGTTTATGAGCTCTATGGGATAGTATGTTGAATAATCGTCGGAGCGATGATTGTGAGGGGATGGTGTTGTGGGAGACGTTGAATTAGATGTGGTCATATAGTTCTTGTGCGAGTTGTGGGGTGATGGGGCAAATAATGGTGGAATAATAAGAAGTCAAGTATTGAGGTACACATGTCTCAAATAGTTACTCTTTTCAACTACTTGGGCCACTTCTCCTAAGGTTGAAACATGTGATTTGTACAAGATGGTTAGCGAATCCAAACAAAGCCCATAGCCACTTTCCCCTAAATTTTCAATGCACGCATGAGTTTCTCAATCATTATCAAAGTGAGGACTCATGAGCTTGTTAAAAGATCAAATAAGTTCTCCCAGTTATGTTGATTATTGAGCTTAAAATGATGAGCATATTGTGAGCACATAGTCCAAATTAATTTAAACACATGTTTTTTTGCTATCCATTGTTAGATCCACACCTAACCACATACCACTCAAATATTATGTTAGGGTGTCCAAATTATTATTGTGTTGGAATAAGGCATGTCTACATGAATGGTGTGATACTTGAATGATTGTTTGTAACCTCCCTAGTAATGTTTAAGGCATGCATGTGTTATGGGGTTTGTTTTCCATGGTCTCCAACTTATACTATTTATATTTACACGATGAAACATGTGTTCCATTAGTATATCTACAATGAAGCATTAGTAAAATTTAGATTTATGGTGGTCAAAATCCATGTTCGTTGATTCCTTGATTAAATACATAGATCCTCCCAATTGTGTTCACTATTGAGGCCTCTATCTTACCAAGCCCACTACACTCTGTTACTTCAAGGAACTTACATATTTGACATCATCGTGATGTACTTCTAGCCTCACAAGCATGTTGACTTCCTAGACTTTAACCGACAATTTTTTTCATCAATTGTTTTTAAAAGAATAAAAAATCGGAGACACGATCCAAACTCACCTAACCATGCACCAATCAAATATTGGTGTCTTATTGAGAAAAATAGTTAAGTAACACATGCATACCTTAATGATGTTTAGTGGTGTTTAGTGTGACACCATAGTGTTTGTTTATGGGATGTAGTAGTTGGGTTTATAGCGACTTTGTTTTTTTATAAGAACAAATGGATTGAATTGGTTTAGTGTAACTTCAACCAATATGTTGCATTAAAATTTCCAATATGTGGGAAACCAACTCAAAGACCGGTAAGGATTGGTGTGAGGAGAGAGAGTTGGTTATTATGGTACCTTTCTATCATAGAATGTTTGGATAAGTTGATGTTGTGTTACACGAATGATTCTTTATAGGGTACTTTAGTCGTGTTTAGTGGAGTTTAGTATGATAATGAGTATGGAGTTTATGGGATGATATAATTGTGTTTATGATGCCTTTCATTTTTTTCATACAACATATTCATTGCATAGTTTCATATAATGCCAATCTATGTGTTGCATCAAAACTTGAAAACTCATGAGCAACCTAAAGAGGCAGGGTTGGGGGGGGGGGAGGGTACATGATTGGTGTTCACCCGAGAATGTCAATCATGATGATGTTTTTGTATGTGAATTGTTAAATCAATCACACACTTTGTTAAAACGATCACAAAGACGCATTGCATGGTCACATGACCTATCAAAAAATCATTGCTCACATGGAAAGGAGCAAGGTACCGGATTTGTGTTATAAATAATAAATTGGGCCCACTTGGATGACAAGTCGAAGTTTAGTCTACACCTTTACATTTTGATTGTAGTCATTTTAATCAACGCGTGGTTAATTTAGGAATCCCCATTGTAGTTTATTTTTATCATAAATGTTAGAAGAAGCCTAATATTATTCAAATCCATAATCGTGTTTTGCGGGATTGACAATACTCCTGGATACTCCCCACATTCAAATGGAATATGGGGAATATCCATGAATATTGTATGGAATATTGTCAGTCCCGCAAAACTTTGTTATAGATCTAAATAATGTTATGAGTTGATGTTGTGATACTCAAAGGATTGTTTGTAGGAAATTTTGGTGATGTTTGGTAAGACAACGAGTCTAGTGTTGATGGGACGTTGTTGTTCTACCATCTTACATGCGTGCATTATTTTGAGTCAAAGGTGGTATTCATAGTTTAAATTTATAGCGTTGTGTTCGTTAGGTGGCCAATGGAGCCCATGTCGGTAGGTAAAGGAAGACACAACCTAGGGCTTGGAGCTCACTTGTGTTTGAGGATGTTGGTTTATTATACGATGTTTCAAAATTTGGATGTTGTGATGCTTGGATGATTTTTTTGTACGATACCTTGTTTGATCATTAATGGTGTTTGATGTGCTAACGAGTTTGGAGTTTAAGGGCCTATTTAGACTTGGGGCCAGGGCCATGGTGTACGAAGGCCCATATGTCCCATGTGGCATGCAAATTGGCCCCCAAGGCCATTAATAAGAAAGTAACCCAACTCCATTCATTGCTTTCATGTGTAAACTTATTTAGGTGGGGTTGGGGCCATTTGGAGGCTGCAATTATGAGAGGGTTATCGATCGATTGATGGATAATGATTAAAGTATAATAAATTTATAATTTCTCCCCTCCTATTCAATGCTCAAAGAATAGACTGCTACAAGCAAATAAAAGCTATGACAATGGCCTCAACTAGAGGGAAATAATCCACAAGGTTGGGAGCTCTCTTTTCCAAGGCTTGAGGCCATTGTCATGATGAATAAAATAATTTATTTGTTAATTGGCCCCAACTCATGGTGTAAACTTGAAGAGGCGAGTCCCAGCCTCTCTACCAATGAGAGGAGTGGATTTCTTGCACCCCAACCCATTTTTTAGCCCTGACTCCAAGTCTAAACCCGCCCTAAGAATGTTATGACAATGTTTACGGTTGCTTTAATTTCTATACAACAAAATTTTCGCAAATTATTACGTATCTCCAAATGGGCTCCACGCAATAAATATATTTGGCGAAGTCACATTGGAAATAAATTTAAAATTAGGTGAAGGATACGGAGGCACGGGCTTAATGGATGCGTTTGGAGATGTTGTATCTAATGGATACAATATTTATAAAATATCGAAAAAATTTGATGTCATCATACTTGATTGATTACTTGTAGAAATAGTGATGGTTCATTGTGTTTTGTGCAATATATAAGTCCCCAATGAATCTTGGATGTTTAGGATGTTTAGGATGTTATGATTGATCTTAAAGTTGGATTCCAAAGTGCAACAAGGAATTAATTCTAATGCATTTTACTTGCATTTATTTTTAGTCAAATGACATTCATGTTAAGTATTTATAACATCGTGTTACTTAGGTGGTAAAATAAACCCTTGTTGGTAGTCAAGGGAGAGGGGGCAAGCAAGCTAGGTTTTCAAAGCATGGTTGTATTGGAAAGGGTTGAATGTTGGTTACAACAGTAACTTTTAAAGTTGTCCCCATTGCGGTCCACAATCGGTGGAATCATTGGAGCATAGGTTCTTCATTTGTCTACCCGCTCAACAAGGATGGCGATATGCTACCAACACCATGTGGCAACTCTTTGCCAAAAAAGGTAACCTTGGTCCAAGGAAATCGTTTTTTACGATGCAATGCCTCTTTGATCAACCTTTATGCAACACTTTGGAACGGTCCAACCGCATCTAGTGTTTCTTGAGGAGTGGTCTTAAGTGGAGTGTTTGGCACCAATGAAACAACATGGTTTGGAATGCTTTGCAATGTCCCATTAAGAAAACACATCAAGTCATTTGGGACACCTTGCAAGATTAGGGCAGGATTAAGTTGAAGCCAACGCTCTTGGATTCGGAAAAAGCCTAGACATTGCTTACCAAGATATCCTTAACAAATTTGATTCAATATGGGGGGTCAAAGATCTTATTGTGACTTGTAGCAACTTAGTGGTTACGTAAGAGGTTAAGGCTAAGATGGGCATTATTTCTTGATTTCCCTTGAGGTTGTACTAGTTCTCTTGAGGTGGTTGTTGTTGGTTCCTCTTTACAATTGATTTTTCAATTGGTCCCAACTTTGTTTTTAAATACAACATTAACTTTTATCACAAAATGGTGGATTAAATTGATGTTGTGATACTTGAATGATTTTTTTGTAGGTAGTTATATGATGTTAAGTGGTGACTAGTGTAATAGTGACTTTTGAGATGATGGGATCATTTGGTTTCCTTTCAACATGGATTTCAATTTTTACTAAAGTATTTTTTAATGTTTTATTGTGTGCAACCCTCCTATGTGTATTGCTTTGAGTAGAGATGGTGTTTGCGGTAAATTTTCACTTACATAGCATTTGAGTTGCATTTACAATCAAATACATGAATTGTTAAAGGTTAGGGTTGTATCGGGGGTGGAAATTTGGTCTTGAAAGAAGGGGAAAAAGCATCGGTCATGAAGGTAAATTTATAAAATGTTGTAGTAACAACATTTTTCATTTGAAGTTGTTTCATAAATTCGTAATTTACTTCATTGTTTTGGCAGTTGATGTGATAGGAAATTTATAGTTGTGAGGTTGCAATTTTTTATTCAATGTATGTAGAATGTGCATGAGAAGACACAAAACAATTTACATGCCAAAGAAATGGCATTCAAGTAAACTCCAATTCAAACATGAAATTACACCAAAAAGGAAATTTAAGGTGGGCTAAATATTTTGGAGGCATCCATCCTAGAAGGGTAATTAGATGCCATTATGAAGAATTTACCAATCTATTATACATTGTACATGCATTGTACATTACTCAACAAATTCAAACCATTGTGGGCTCGGAATTTGACAAAGCATCACCCATAGCTAAATCACTATAAAAATGTTCGTACACTCTCTCATATTGAAAGAAAAATATGAGAAAAAATACATCAATATTTATAATCGAAGGGGAGGCCTACCTTGTGCATGTCGTAGGGGGCTAAAAATGTTAATGTAATTGATCATGTTGCTCAATAATTTTATGTATGTGATCTAAACTATCCAAAATTACAATGGCAATATGACGTTCATAATTTGTTTTATTCATTATTGAATTTCACTTCAAATATCAATACATTGCAAACTCATTGAGTTTGTTAATCAATCGCACAAAATTTCATTATTTTCTTATCTAACATAAACAAGTAATCTCTTGAACTTGTATGTTTCGGGTGTACCCACCTTTAGGACACAACGATTGCACTTGAACACGTGCTCACAAGAAACCATCACATAATAAAGAGCAAGACTCAGAATCCAAAGAACACCAAGGTTCATGAATAGAGCCACCTTGAGTAACTAATTTAAGTTAGACTACACAAATGGAGACAAGAACAACAAAACATGGCCACCACCTTTGTCGAAGTCTGGCAACCATCACGGTGAGGACCAAATCATGACCTTGGTCAACTTCTAAGCAACCAAAGGGCATATGTGTGTGTGTAATCCCTCATTATAACCTATCAAGAGCATATTGTAGGTCCTCGTGATACCAACATCGATCACCTTGGACATGATACAATAGCACTTGTCATATAGCCTTGCTTTGTAAATCCATTTTAGGTACACTGATACAAGCTTGCGGCTATGCTTGAGGTGAACTCTATCTCTCCCTCCCAAGTTTCACCTCATTTCTTAAACTTATGGACAACATTGTATGCACATGTGAGGAGGCTTAGTATTGATTGAGTGTTTCTCAAGCTTCATATCACGTGTTAGAACATATTTTATGGTCACCACAAAATGATTCTCTCATTATCGGTTTCCAAAGTGTTTTGCGTCAATGCATATGCTTCAAATGAACCAATGAAGTCCATATATCATACATTTTCATTACCCATCAAATATTGAGATATTTACAATGGTCTAAAACCATTTGACCATTGGGTTTTAGGGTGGAAATGGGTTTAGTGGGTTGTCTCTCTCACACACTAATAAGTGAGCAATAAGGGTTTGGGAAGACTTCAATATTTTATGGGTGGGATAAGCATGCTACATTGTTCCATATACAATCTTTGAAACAATCACTCATGAACTTGATTCAAAGCCAATGATCGTAGAAACTGCGCTTATGCTCGCATTGGATAGATAATAAAAATGTGAGCATGAGTGCAATAAACAAAAATGAATGTTTTTGCGTCACGTTACAAAAAAATCCAAAGAGTCGCCTCACCTTATGGTGTGTTAGGGATTGAAGAAGTTTATGATAATTGTTTAGCGGGATGAAGTTGTTGTTGTTGTTGTTCTTTTTCTTTTTCTTTTTTTTCTTTTTTCTCCTATTATGAGAGTGGTAATCACCATCTACACGATTGATGTTGGTTGAGGTCTATGCTAATTTACGATACACAAGTCGTAAGGACAAAGAGGGAGATGATGCCATCCTCTAGGGTTGGTGTGAACGAGGGACACTTCACCTTTATCATAACTACTAGCTTGTATGTGAACCCGGATTTGGTTTGTCGTAAGAACAACTAGTAGGACCAATTACAAACGGTTGGATAATGGACCAAAAAGACGAAGACAAAGGGATCATCTAGCATAAATCCCTCAATAAATATGCAACTTATGTTACTATTCTAAGTTCATATGACATCAAAAAATAGCTTTTAAGACCCAAAATTAGTCTAGTTTAAATCATGTGAGATGAATCATCCACAACCTTGTAGGGGTCAAGTTTTTATGTTGGATGTGTATGAGAAGTCACGGGTAGGTCACTTAGTGCATTTTAAAAACGACGTGAGGCATAATATAGAAAGGATTAAAATCATTTGAAATCAAAATTATAAAGGAATTCCAAATAATGAAGGGGCCATTAAATGTAGACAATCCCATTACAAGTAAGTTAGATGGACATAAAATGTGGGCCATTATTTTTTTGTAAAATTAATATAGGGGCTGAAGATAAGGATCCTAGAAGGTATGTTTAGTATGTTTGCTATGGTCTCCTATGTGTTTTCTTCATAACTTTGTTTGCAATGATATTACTGTTTGCACCCTTCTTTGTTTCCACGGTTTCTCTTAACACTCATCAATGCGTTAGGAAGTAGATTAGCTTTATTACTTAAAAGGAATATAGAGTACAAAAAATTGCAGTGACTTGGACAATATAAGTAATGGAAGGGTGCAAACAAATGGGCCATTTTTGAAATTTAAGTAATTATAGGGAGGCTTTAATTCAACCCTTGAAGGTAAATAGCCCCAAAACAAAAAAAACCCCAGCCGCACGTGGTGCACAAAAATGCCTTAGAGTGACCTACCCGTGTGAGAAGTACACTCGCATGCAATGATTTTTCTCTCTCTTAAAGGCAATTCCCTCTCCCAAAGGTGATGGACGTAATTCACACTTGTGTAGTAAAATAGTTGTATTTGAGTTGCATCTATAGCCTATGAAGCATAGTTGGATAATTGTTTGCACACAATACCTCATGACATGGACCGGTTAATGTTCCAATGCGAATTGTAAATCTGAGTAAGATATGCGAGGTATTCTTCAATTCACTTTCACGTTCTCCAACATTTGTTGATTATATTTACACAATGGAACTTGTGGTGCATTAGCATATCTATGATACAACATTAACAAAATAAACTAGATTGAATATCGGACTTCCCCTAATTTAGTTATGATAATTGGAAGTGCATGTTTGTTGATTCTTGGAATGAATACATAGGTCCTCCCCAAATGTGTTCATTATCAAGTGTTGAGTACTTAATACAACTTTGGAGATGTAGTTCATTATCTTCTAAACACACATCTTTTTGGTGCATGCTCTTTGAGCCACAACAAACCACATACCACTCAAACATAAGTGTCTAATTAAGATAAGTAACCAAATTAGGCATGTCGACCTTCCCTGTTGGAAGAGGGTGAGAAAGGGGGGGGGGGGGGGTTGGGCATAACCTCTTGAGATCCTAGTGTTTCTATGTCCAGCCGGTTACATGTATGTTGGCATTCGGTTTTTCTTAATCATTTGAGGTATATCCATAGATTCCTCTAAAATGATCAAGAATTCTTCCCAAAGTCTTGAACTTCAACATGCTATTATTCAAATTCAACCAGTTCACCTATAACTA
Organism: Polytrichum commune; assembly: GCA_950295325.1. Classification (NCBI taxonomy): domain Eukaryota; kingdom Viridiplantae; phylum Streptophyta; class Polytrichopsida; order Polytrichales; family Polytrichaceae; genus Polytrichum; species Polytrichum commune. The sequence continues at coordinate 64,720,988 of OX485804.1, forward strand.
CGTCGATTATCCCAATGCGTGTTACTATTTGGAGTTAGGCAGTGATGCAATAACATCTTACTTAGGAGTTCTTTTACTAACAAAAGTTTGATAGGTTGTTCAGATGTTATGGAACATAAACAACTTTGCGTGTTACGTAAGTATGTGCCAAGTGTGTGGAGACACATGAATGTCTCCCATGTCCTTTCTATTCACTGTCCCTCCTCACTTTCTCCCCCTTCCTCTTCTCTTCAAAGCACTCACGTACCCCTTTTCCACTTTCAAAGAGAACAATTCGATGTTGAGTTTGTAATAAGCATTGCAAAGTTTAAACCCTCTTAAGGGTTGATGATTCGATTCCCGGCTGTGAAATCTTCTCTCTACTTGACTGAAAAACGAGTCAAGTGGTCATGCGCTTCATGTGTTTCAAATCAAAAAGTAAAAAAGAAACAACTCAAATCTTACTACACGTTCATGATACATGTTTATGTATCATTTTGATTGTTTTGAAGACATCTTTGTGATCTTCTATAGTGTCTCACACTTATGCCATGAATATGTACACACATTTTTTCTTATAACTATTGATTTAAAGTACATCTCAAAGTTGCTCTAACCCCAAGGAGTGACATTCTTTGTGACCCAATAGAAGTATGCATGTTACATTAAAATCACTGGTGGTGGGATGCTCTTCTATTTAAGTGCATGTTTACACTAGTAACTAATGATCATGACCATTGCTTTCTCAAATTTCTCATTGGATGAGGTGCCACTTTGTTTGCACAAGGTCACCCAAAAGAACAAGTGAACATAGGTGAGCATGTTAGAATATGAATGAGAAAGTGACAATAAAGTGATTTGGAATCATACAAATCCACAAATAAATAAAGTCGAGAGATTAGTTTTTGCAATTCAAGGTTTGGTGGTCCCCCATATTTGTAGCAAGAGAAGCCAAAGAACTCGTCTCAGCTTCAAAATAAGGTGACCATATCATAAGGAAAAAATATTGGAAAATTGTATTCAAACATGTCTATTTTTGTAGTAAGTATCATTAGCACATCTTTAATTATGGTGTCACTTTACTTGTTTGTTTTCATTGAAAGCATTATGTATTGGTCTAATCATAACCAAGGCCTTTAGAAAATTGATGTGGATTTCTCTTGATCATGGCCATTGGGTGTCTTTAGACCGCCGACCATGGCCATGAGAAATTCTAAATCATTTTTTTCTCATGGTCCCTAGTTACGTGTGTAAAATGGCCTTAAGTGTACCTCTATTTAATTTAGTGAAAAAAAAGGTGGATCGTACACAACCTTAAGATTGGTTGTTGAGCCTAAGTTGACATTGGAATTGGCATCAAAGATCATCACTTTACAAATAGTGGGTTTATGATTTAAGACTTAAATAAGGACTTGGAGGGGATCATTTAATCCGAATTGATGATAAGTGCACCTACACATAGCATTTCTCAACAACCACACATAATTCCCACTTATTTTCACATTTCAACCTCAAAACCATCCATATAGTCCATAGCATTTAGTGTCAAGAGACAACCGATGTAAGCTAAAGGACATGCCAACATTTGACAATGCAAGATTTTGAACTTCCCATGGTGCAACCTTAATTATTATTTTTTTTAAAAAAAATCAAGGGTTAAGATTGATGTCAACAACGCTAAACTTTCCAAATGATTTAGTGAGCCCTCAAAATTACATTTCAGCATAATATCTAATTTCTTAATAGGACAAGGATATATGCTGACAAAATTTGTCAATGTATCCAATAATGGTAACCAAAATTGTGGTACCAAGCGTGTCTCGATTTGTTTGGGATGACCTCTTTACTAGTTTGGATCCCTGTCATCTCAACTTGTTGCGCACATGCATATGACTTATGAGTTGTAATCAATGTTGCGGGTCGTCCCCACACAATTTGCTCAACATGCCACCGTCGACGCCCATCCATTTTAGAGCTTTAGAATGGCAAGTGCATCAATGCCCATGCACCCTCGTTATTTGAAGTTCCTAATTCTACAGTAGATAAAAGTGCAAGGGATGTTATTTATTTCCAAAGTGTTTAATGTAGTCACCTCATGCCCCCCCCCCCCAACTCAACATGGACAATATTTTATGAAGTGATTTTCACAACATTTGGTTTTTATACAAAGGAGAATTTTGGCATCAAGCGTAGTTTGACACTTGTAGAAGGGCACTAAGGTTTGAGTTGGGACACAAAATTTTAACTGGAATGTATTTTCCTTGTAATTACCAACTACCTTCACTAGTTTGGGCAACACCCCGAACCAAAATATTTTCCAAAAATGGCATTTTCATTCAACAATTAGCACCCAATGAGAGATACCCATCATCCAATCAATGAGTTTTTGTCTCTTGTAGAGCATGCACACAAGATTATATTCAAAACAACAAAGTCTCGATCATATTCATTCTAACATATTGAAAGAAGAACGATCAAGTGTTTTCCAAAACCACAAGATTTAAAAATAAAATCACTAATTACCCCAACTCATTATCTTAAACCTTGCAACAATTGGATCTTCTCAAATCTTGTTTGAATGATTCTTTTCTTTTCTTTTCCTTATCTTCATTTTGAAGTTAGATTTTAAATACAAATGCTTGACCTAGACCATTTTGGCAATAAGTGAGCTAAAACGCCCTCAACATCAAAAGTGGTCTAGAACTTCTAAGTGCATCCGCATGCACCCAAGTGAAACGATCACTTAAGAAATTTACCCTACTTCTCTAGGTTTATGAACTATATAATTGCCCACAAGGAGTTGAGGGGTAAGGCATTAGATTCCAAGTTGTTTGTAACTCACATAAGGATTTCTTGAGAAACTATTTCAAAGGAGAACTTCATGAAAACATGAGAACACACATACACACTTTGGTTTCCTTATACTAAATTTAAAAGTAAAAGGGTTGAGAGTTCATTGTAATCACATTCTCTTTGTTTTGATAATTAAGAAACTTGATTTGATCGGTTGGAACATTGTAACTATAATATGATCTTCAAGTGATCAAATTGTCAAATTATAGCTTGAGATGCGAACACTTCATAAAATGCATAAGATGATCATTACTAAGAATCCATGAGCGAGCTCTTGGAGACAATACAAATGTTTTAAAACTACATATGAGGAACAATATTTGCAAAAGAATGATTAAATTTGAGTGAGATCCTATCATTGCAACTCAAAGCCCCATTTTGAGACAAGGTTGTTATTTGAACTAGCGCAACTTACGTTTCTTCCAAAATATTTGTAAAAGTTTCTCTCTCTCTCTCTAAACTATGTTTTTACCATGCCCTAAAAGAAATCTCACAGAACGTAAAACATAACCCCAAAGGTTTAACTACTTTAGGGTTAGGTAAGTTTTACCTAACAAATATCCACCCTAGATCCGATACTATGCATCTACGGACAAGGATAGTTACCTAATCATATGTTAAGTGAAAGGAAACAAGAGAACATCCTTTCAAATGTTAAGCCGCATGAGTAGTTTACCCTTGGTAAATTTTGAGATTAGAGTAAAATTGTGTGAAAGTGTGGAAGGCGTAGGCTAAAGAACATGTAGAATACTCAAGGATGGTTTGAGTATGTATTGATACAAAATGTACGAGTTTGCCTTGTATGATTGGGTTCTGTTGTTATTCGCCTCGTGTACGTTACTAACCCTCTCTTTGGATTTGGTTGGTGGCATGGGCACAAGTGAGGCAGACCCTTCACAACCTTGACGGCATCATTAGGTTTTGTATTTTCATCTTATTACAAAAATAATATGTGGACAACATTTGACTATGTATTTTGTTATGATAAAGAATACTTAGCATGAGAGGATGTGAGAGGCAACCTTTGAGGTAAACGTTAGATTTAGTCTTTATGCCTTCTTTTGAAGTTTGACCATGAAAGCCTTGGATTTCATATATCAACATCTAGTAAAACCTTAGACATGTGAATGCTCAAAGGTTATTTTCTTTAAATTATTAGACAATACTCCAAGATGAAACAGTGACAAGGACATGATGATAGATATGTAATGATGTAGCCTTGAGGGATGGTCCCACCCACCCTCCCGGATTTTACAAAGGAACATGAATATGTAGAAGAATAGTTTGGCCTCTAAATAAGAAGATGTATTTTGAAAGGTTCATGCTTGAAAATAAGCTTAGATGTATTCAAGAAATTCCTAGCTCTCTCTCTCTCTCATAAACTTATGAATTCTTCAAGTCAATTTCGTTTATGTTAAAATTATGAAGCTCATGACGACTTTTTATATGATTGTATAGATGTGGCCTAAAACAAACTTTCACAATATCATAGGAAGGTGAAATGTATTTTACAACCAAGACTTCATATATTTTGATTAATTTATAAATTGACGGCGTGAATGACCATTAACGGGTTGAGGGAAGCATAAAACAACACATGTTAATTATACTTAGACATATGTATCTTATTGGTAATTTCTATTTAGAGTTAGTTGATTATGGTTTAACTCTTGGATAATAATCCTCGTTGGATCTTTCCTCCAATACTTTTGCACAACATGTTGTGAGAGCCCCGGCATTCAAAGCCATGGTGTTCTTGTCTCCTTGTTGATTTCCATATGTACTCAATCTTTGGGACCATGCTTTTTTACAATACTATCATTTGACCACGTTTACTTGATTAAGCTTAGTTTTCATAACATTACGACTCAACTTCATGATGGTCTCATTCCCAAGAAAAAGATTATGATTAAAAAATCCTTGATAATTTATAGTTGTTTGCCAAAAAGTCCATAGGAAACAACCCGAGCACTCCCCATAAATGGGGAATCCCTGAATCAAAGGGGAAGTATGCGCATGTCAAACATGGTCCCATGGAACACATCCCAAGGATTTGTGTAATGTTATATTATAATTATATGTATTAGATGGTTTTATATATGCAGGCTTGTGGTGTTCAAAGGTGCATCCTTGGCAATGTTGGGTGGCGGCAACATGTGACAATACTCTGGTTAATCTCTCTCGGCCTTGGCCTCGTTAATTTTCCCCAAGTTGTCCCTTCCAAGTTTGGAAAGAGGGAATTGATGCATACAAATGTACCTCTCATTCGTGCAACATGAAAACCACAAACTAGTATGCAACACAAAGGTTTTGTTTGTTTGTTTTTATAGTTTAGTTGACAACGTGATTAAGTTCAAACACATAGGGTTTCTCTGGTCCAATTTATATGTTGGATGAATGAGAGATACGCTCATATGCGACAATTCCCTCTATATCCTCCAAGTTTGGTGTGGGGGTGTTTCCAATGGTGTACTTTTACTCTTTTTTTTTCTTTTTTTTTGTGTGTGTACAATTTGAAGAGATTCAATTACAAAGAGGTAATCATACAACCGCTGCAAGGAGAAACCAACATAAGCCCGTTTAAAGCATGATGGGTTTGACCTTCCACAAATCTACTCCTAGTGACTACGAGTCTTTTAACACACCAACCCATATCAAACTCTTTCAAAACATCCCTACATGCCATGTCAAGTACCTTCTCTAGATTATTGGGTTTGATTTTGTATCATTGGCAACAAAGATCATCGTTTAGTATTAGGACCACTTCACGCATGAGCCAAGAGCCGTGACCATGGAATTGTGAGAGCCCAAAAGAAAGTGTCCAAAGGCCGTCCCAAGTCACCTCCCAAACCACGTAGTGTGGTCATGGACCCTCAAGTGTAGTGTAAAATCATATGTGAACGGGCCCTCAACCAAATGCTATTTCAATGAATTTCTATTCACGTAGGTCTTCACACATGATAAAATAAATAAATCAACGGTTGTGAACGTTCGAAGTGCCACAGTCTACCAGTTTTGTGTTAGGCCTACCTCCAAGAGGTGGTTTTTGAAATTAGTGCAAGTGACCATGAAACACGATCCATTTGATGCCATGTAAGAAGGAATCCACATAGACTTTTACATCCATCTTGCATTCACTTATATACTCCGGTGGTCCCTCAAGCGTAGTAGTGGGAAGTAGCGAACTTGGACCGGCTCCGCGTTTTCCACCAATGAGAGTGCTTGAAGTGTAGTGGTCACGGGCTCTCAGTCTCGTGTGCGAAGTGGCCCTTAGAATTAAATAAAATTGGAGTGATTAGATTGGCTGAGCCATTCAACCCTAGAATGTTGTTCGGTTCAAGGGAATTGGAAAGGATCTAAGTTCGAGATGTCTTGGGGTTTACTTTAACTCCATTGTAAAGCAATCGGGCCCTCACAATGGTGTGATTTGTTTTTCGCCGTCAATTTAAATGCCACCGGGACTCATTCAAAACGCGGTTTCTGTGCCACCCAAGGTACTCCTCCGTAACTTAGACTTTGCTATTAAACTCGCTTAAAATACGAGTGAATTGAATCGGCCCTTCACTCCTCCACTCCCGTCAAGAATGTCTATAAGTTAACGTACGTGGCCACTTCCAACTCCACATACACTTCGAGCTAGATGGGTTTTAAATGTTTCCTTTTCTTTTTTTCATACTAGCCCACTTCTCGTAAGATACGAAACACGCGATTAGTACAAGATGGTGAGCGATTCCCAATCGAGGTCGTAGTCACTTTCCTCATAATTTTTAGGGTTCAAAATGAATATCTCAGTGCATTGTCGTCTTCTTTTTTGGCAGCAATTGAAAATTCAATTGCAAGAAAGGATCCAATATACAACCAAACCGGGCGAACCAACACAACCCGAGTGGAAATCAAGGCCTCTTGATGCATTGTTAAAGTGAAGATTCTTGTGCTAATTAAATGGTCATAAAGGATTCATTTTTCATACCAGCCTGCTTCTCGTAGGATACGAAACACGCGATTAGTACAAGATGGTGAGCGATTCCCAATCGAGGTCGTAGTCACTTTCCTCACAATTTTTAGGGTTCAAAATGGATATCTCAATGCATCGTCTTCTTTTTTGGCAACAATTAAAAATTCAATTGCAAGAAAGAACCCAAAATACAATCAACTCGGGCGAACCAACACAACCCGAGTGGAAATCAAGGCCTCTTGGTGCATTGTTAAAGTGAAGATTCTTGTGCTAATGAAATGGTCACAAAGGATTTCTTTTTCATACTAGCCCACTTCTCGTAGGATACGAAACACGCGATTAGGACAAGATGGTTCCCAATCGAGGTCATACTCACTTTCCTCCCAATTTTTAGAGCTTGAATGAATATCTCAATGCATTGTCAAAGTGAAGATTCTTATGCTAATTAAATGGTCATATATTGCCCCCCCCCCCCGCGGTGATTATTTTGACTCTTCAGTTTAGATTGATATCATATTTTAAGCACATAGTCCAACCTTTCTTAAACACATTGTTTTTTGGTACATGTTTGTTGGAGCCCCACCATACTACATAGAAATCAAATACAAATGTTTGATTAAGAACAACAGTTGACTAAGGGTTGTTTATCTTGGTTGTTGGATAAGCTCGGGAATCGTCTTGTTCATTCTCATAGTTGTGAATTGTGACAATTGTCATTTTGAGTTTCAAAAGTAACGAGATTCAAAGTAACGGGATTGAAAAGTAACAAGATTCAAAGTGAAGACTCTCTTGATGTTTTAAATGATCACACGGGTCTTTTAAATTGTGTTCATTGTTACATCATCTACTAGTATGGTGTTTGTATTATGAGCACACAGTCCAATCTCATTGTAACATGTGTTCTTTTTCTTTTTCTTTTTCTTTTTCTTTTTTGTTCCTTGAATGCCTTGCCTTGCCATATACCAACCAAGTACATGTGTCCGATTTAGAAGAGTGGCCACATAAGGCTCAAATACCTTAGCGGCATAATATTATGATCCAATCAGTGCCATTTTCCTTCCCAATTCAAACCTTTTATATAAAAATATATATTGTACGTATTTTTTATAGTAGGAAACTTCATGTGATGACTTGTGGACAAGAAAAACGACACCCAACTTGAACGTGTAGTTAATCATCCCATTAACTTATAGATTTCAATTGTTGACACTCATAACCTCTTTGGAAGTACAATAGGGGGTATAGATTCACTTCAAGTTTTTCGCTGCTTCAGAAGTTTTTCGGGTTTGACCGATCAAGATAGAAATCAAATTGGAAGGTTTCCAAGTCCTCTACAAGGCAACTTGGAAACTTGATTCACGGGCATACTAATCTTGAGCTCGAAATTGGACTCGGGGTCTACATCTTAGACCCTAAATGATCATGCCCTTTCCCAACTAAAATTGGCCCAAAAATTAGACGTGCTTTTGACGTACTGTTTTTGGTGGTAATCATTCTAAAGGGTGACACGTGAATGTCAATTGTATTGGTGTTCGAGGCATGGTGTTGGCCCATATCACATAAATAATCAGCCGTTTATTCCACGATACAAGGGAGATTATAACAATACAATATGGTATTTAATGTGCTGCAATGGTCCATTGTTAAAACACGACAAGTCATTTGGGACACCATGCATGTTTTTGGTAGGATTGAGTGGCAATGGACTCTGGTGGATTTGGAAAAGGCTCCGGACGTTGCCTACCAAGATATTCTTAACGATTTCGATTCAAGCTGGGGGGTCAAAGGTCTCATTGTGACGTGGAGTAACTTAGTGGTCACGTGGAAGGTTAGGCCCAAGATGGGCATTATTTCTTCATCCCCCCTTGGTTTGTGTTGGTTCTTCTGAGGTGGTTGTATTTTGGTTCCTTTCTTGCGATTGAATTTTCAATTTGTGCCAAAAAACAACAACAACAATATAATTGAAGGTGGTCATAGGAAGTAACAATAATAAACAACTTTTAAAGACTTCAATGACAATTGATGGGCAACCAATGAAGGGCTTGGACGCACTCTAAAAATATAAACAAGCTCTCTCTCTCTCTCTCACTTGAAATTTTGTTTGTAATATTTCATGTAGCTGATTTTGGATGAAATTCTTGCCACCCAAGAGATCCTCTATTCTTAACCCTTAAAGGACCAAAGGGTTTGAATATTTACGGCCACGTACACAATTTACACGAGCCTCATCAAGTGCACTAAAGGTTTATTTTTCAAGTTTATACTTTATTATACATTATTTGTATCAAGGATGAATTTAAAAATAGACTCACGTGTGACATTAATGATAAAAAATTATGTACATATTTGCATCCAAGGGCATCCATGTTGTGTACATACATAACCCAAATCCTCAATATTTCAAAGTAATTTCTAAAATATTACAAGATTCAGGGTATTGGAAATTCAAATGAGAATGTATTGGATATATCTCAATAATGTTCATCAATAGATGTGCATATGAACCCGTGCTTATTCAAATTACTTCGTAAGCCCCCTAAAATACATGTTTATCTCGTGTATTTCAAATCTCTATAAGGGAGTGACCCCCTCCTCATGTGCATAAATCATTTATTACCATCAAGGGTCCCAAATGCTCTCTTTTGAAAAAGAAAAGCCGACGTTGAGCCACATCATGTCTTCATAACCCCCCCCCCCAAACTCGGCACAAAGATTCCTTTATGTTTCGTGAGTAAAGAGTGATTTTGAAGCTTGAAGAAAAGCATAAATCTTGACTTTTTGCTCGCATGTGTTTCCCATTGTAGATATCCACCATTTTTAGTATTGTGGGCAACACCCCAAACCAAACATGCTTCAAAAATGACATTCATGTTCATTATGAGAGACATTGTGTGGTCAATGAACTTTGCGACCACCTCTAGACTGGGCATACGAAGTCCAAATTTGAAAACTCGTTATGCTAACAATATAGATATTTTTTAATCAAAGGTCCTCATCCCATCATCCAACTCTAGAATCTAAAAACATAATTTCACTAGTTGCCCCAAGATGAAAACTCAACTTTGCAATCGTTGGATCTTCTCACAATGTGTTCAAACAAAGAGATTTCTTCCCAAATCTTCATAACAAAGTTGGTTTCCACATATAAGTGATTGATCATATTTAAATATGTTGGTGAGACACCCATCATCCACTCAATGAACTTTGACCGCCTCTAGAAAAAACAAATGAACTCCAAATTCAAAAACCCAAATCCCTACATGTATGATGCTTTCCAATTTTGTGCACGTGCATATGTCTATATCCAAGGGACCACACCCATCCCGTCATCCAAATACATATACGAAAACACCTTCACTAGTTGCCCTGAACTTCATATATTCACCTTCGTGACCATCAAATCTTCTCAAAATTTGTTGGAATGACGATGTTTTTTGTTTTCTCGTGTTCATTATGAAGTTGGCTTCTACAAGCAAGTGACCGATCGAAATAAACGTTGACAACATCAGGCTCGAATGCCCTCGACACCAAGAGTGGTATAAAAGTATTAAGTTCATTGAAAATGCACCCGGGACATTAAAAAAGGGTTATATAAGGTACCTCAAAAAGCCGAAAAGTGAGGCTCCTCGCAATCCTTTTCCTTTGATTGTGGTGTCAGATGTGCCTTTGCTGAAGTTGTAAGTTGCCGACGGCCTCCGTGCATCCACCTATCTTTCAAGTCCATGATTCCACAATAACTTATGAAGGCTTACACTTAGCCCGGACTCGAGAAATGACATGATATGACATGATATAATAGTCGGTCACTACACCAAATATGATATCTAGTGTCACCAATTCTAATTGTTTTGCTCAATACTAATTGTAATTAAACCGCGGTATAGTGTCACCAACACTAAATGTTAACCCAACATTATTTTTCATTCCTTGTGATGTAAATTATTTTGGGGATTGTAGAGTTATAGTGTTGCAATTACTGTCACTTACCAAGTGATTTTTCATCCATTTTTTCAATTATCCATGACAATATTTCATCACAAGTTGTTGACACTTGAGAGAAGGTAGGGTTATTGGCCAATGGATGAACTCGTCCATCATCCGTGATAGTATTTGTTCACTTATTCATAAGAGGTGTCATCCGAAAGAGTTACCATAGTGGCATAAAATACCATGTGACACTAAATATCATGTTTAGTGTAGCTGGTCTTTGCAAAACCTTTCACATGTGGAAATGGACTCCCTTAGTAGATAATAAAAGGTCTTATTTTTGTGAATTCTTTTTACGGTGCATATTATTATTTTACTTGCACTTTTCATAGATTTATAAATGTTCATATAATTTTTCATGCTCTCATCAGGCCGCAACATAGAGAAATTGTTGGAGGTGTTGCTTATAGGCACACGTTATATCTCATTCATCGTTGGCCTACATTGATTGTCTTGTAATCACTGGGTGACAAGTAGAGGGGGTGTTATGTGACACTCAATGTTACACGACAAGTTAGAAATACCACTTTAATTAACACGAAACATCAATTTGAATGCCACACTAAATTAGACATGAATTTTAGTGTCGTAGAAGGTTTGTCCTTATTTGCCACTTGCATCACATCATGTGCGAGGAGTCACCGATGGGAAGAAGTTGGAAACAATCAATCTAAACCTTAAGTTTCCCAAAGCTAGCCAATGTTTTGGGAATAAACAAATGTGTTTGCTTTAACCCCTAAAAACTCAAGCCCTTTATATCACAATAAAGAAGTGAAAGAAAAATCACATGTACTCAACAATGACCATCCATTAATGAAAATCAAAAGTAACACGTTCACATGTATTTGGCTAATTGGATATAGACTTACACATGTTTAAAGTACAAAATAAATAAATCGGTATCCACTTATGAAATTCCTTGGAAGTTCTACAATAAGGTCCATTTTACACAAGAGAGGTTGAGAGCTTCAAGATTGAAGCTTGCAAAAAGGGGTGTTCTCATTATTGAAGACCCTCTCAATCGAGCTCCTTTGTTCAACTCTATGCTAAGAGCTTTCAACTTGAGATCATCCAATTTATACCATGCTTACAATGCTCAATCGCCATCTTCATGGATCCAATGTGGAATGACTACAACAAACTCTCAATGGTTTTTCTACAAGTTCTCAATCAAAATCCTAACTTGTCTTGCGGAGGTTGCTCTAGAATGAGATTTTAAGCTCTAACTTCATGTTTCATGTCCCAAGTCAATGGGGTTTCAAGCATTCCTTGGCTTGTTATTCGTGTGTTTGGAAGTAATCCTCATGTGATATCTCACCTCGAGCATGGTCATTTTATACTTGCTCAAACTATTGAAAGCTTGAAGATCGATGAATCTCTCCATAGTTTGGGATGAGGAGGACAACTTGGGCAACTTGAGCATCAAACTCTCAACAAACGTAACTTCAAGATCTCTTCAACAACGAGTGTATCACAAAACTCCTCATGGTGCTCAATATTGTAATATGGATATTTTTTACTCTTTCTCGGCATGTTGGAGAGGGTGAGAGCAAACTATCCCATACGAAGATACTTTTTGTTCATACGACGTAAAAACATTTTGAATAATATGCAATTCAAAGGTTATTTTTATCAATTGATGTTCCAGAATAATTAGTTCCAACAACCTCATATTAATCTAGACGAAGCCATTTGAGATGAATTGGCCACAACCCTATAGGAGTCTTTATGCAACTGGATGCGAGGTACTCTCAATATGCAACAATTCTCTCAAGTGGAGGCCACACACATATGAGAACATCAGTTGCAAAACGGAGTTTGATCATCCAAGATGAAAGAATTTTGACCTTGGCTTGTGCCTAGCCACATGGAGTTGGGTTTCGAGGTTGGTCCCTCTTTTATTGGGTAATTGTCCATTTGTAACTCCGATCTACAACGGATGTTTGTTAGGCTCAAAAAATTTCTTTCCGGTTGGAGTTGAAACCACTAAGTACCCATGAATCGAGATCGTTTTGTAATGCCCTCAAAACGGAGTGGGGGGGTTTGCCTCACTCTTTGTACTTTTCCTTCTGCAGTGTAAATGTGAACTTCAAATAAAATGTTTCAAGTGTCATGTTTATATATTATGTGGACCCCTTGGCATTACCATCACCAACATCAAGGTTGTAGTGAGAACTTATTCCTTTAGGTTAGTTGTTGATTCATCCCAATTAAGTCCACCAGACTAATTCAAGGTCTTTGTGAATGTTTATCCAACACCTATTCATAACATTATTCAAATCCATGACATTGTTCTCTGGGACTGACAAAATTTCACAGAAGATTCCCTATATATTAGTCAGACAATGGGAATATTACGTGAAATATTGTTAGTCCTACGTAACAATGTTATGGATATGAATAATGTTATGTTGGGGGGGGGGGTTGCAATAAACTAAATCAAGGTCTCTGATCTTGCATCAAGGGTCACTTTAGCTAAAAATGAAACCGCCTGATATACAATGCTTCTTTGGGTTTCCACCCCCTCCCTCCCCCCTCTCCCCCAGTAGGTGTCTCAAAGTTGTACCCGAGTCCTTGGGAATGTGAACACCTTAAATGCCACTAGCATTAAATTGTGGATTCTATGAGGGGCGTAGGTTTTGAAGCCATAGCCTAGGAAGTCATAACATTATTCAGTTGTATGGTAGTGTTTCATTCTACATGTAGCATCTAACACGGGCCTTCACTGTTTTACTTTCATGGGGAGAAACTTAGAAAATAAGAAGAAATTGACGCCATACGAATAATGAATAATGCCGATATGAATAGTATGAATAGTGTCAGCATTTTCAATGATAGTGTTACTATGAATAGTGTTTTGAGTGAATAAATCGGGATGAACAATGTTTCATGTACAACTCCACCCGAATTTCCAAATGTCAACATGAATGTGTGAATAATGAATGAATATTCCTCCTTTGTTTGTGGGCCCCATATACCATAATTGACAAACTTTTCTAGGGTTGTGGAACCAACTCACATGGCTTCGACAATGACATTAAATAGCATATGACATTGAATACAAAATTCAATGTAATTAGTTGGCAATGGGGGCTTAATGGGGGGGGGGAGGGGTATGAACGGAATATGGGTAATTTTCTAAAGTGGAATAGAAAGTAGAATTGAAATTGTCCAAATTTTCATTAGTTGAGCTCATAAACAATTGAAGTCTTCCTTTAAGGTGGAAGTTTAAGCTTGACCAACAAATCCTCAAGTGGGCTACCCGTGCAAATAAGGGTTTATCTTAACATTTGTGAAATAAAAACTCTTCCAAATTTACAATATCCAACATTGAAAGGTTCTTCTTTAAATCAAAGTTGGCCCACGACTACATCTTAGTTTCTTCCACCTACCGATGGCTCCTAGCATGGAACTTACACTTGACAAATGATCACAAATCGTGGTCACATTTCCATACTTGCTTTCATCCACAAAGCACCCTTGAATTCTAAATTCTTGCTCAATAACAATATATTGATTTTAATGAACGCTAACCACCTTAACATCAGTGTGCCGTGTTGATGTTGGGTCATCTACCAATAAAAAGTTAAATATCTACAACTTTTGCATATTGAATTCAAACAAGACATTTGTGTACAACCCACAACTTTGTTTTAATATTTAGCATTTGGATGAACTGAAAGTAAGTTGGGGTGACAATATTTGTTAACTTATTCATAGAAAGTGTCACCAAGAAAGTTGTCATGGCGACATTGAATATCATATGACATTAAATACAATACTTTGTGTACTTTGATTTTGTGAAAGACTTACCATAATAGTTGACTTAATTGAAGTAGTCAACCAAAATTAAGTTAAAGTAGGAGCAAAAATAAAATTTTCTTTTTACTTGTACATGACTATCATTTGGGAGATTTTGTTTGAGGTTGAATACAATGTGGTGCAATATAGAATAATTAACACTATACATGGCTAGTGAGAAACTTTGGCCAAATTACACCTTGTTAAGGCTTGACATGTGTAGTTCGGTTTTTGCTATGACTTAAAACAACCAAAACCCATGGTATAGACTCTCGGGGAAGGTTTAATTGGTGTCTTTGACATGTATTTGTCATAGTACGGTTCATTAATTACACAAAGGGGTTGCTATTCCACTCTAAAAACACGATTGACATGTCTTTCACTCCTCTTTCTTCCAAGGGTTCTTCTTAGGACCTCAACTTCAATATTTCATTATGTCTTGTGTTTTTGGTTGTGGTATGTAAGTTTTCATCCCTTGATCATAAAGTGTAAGAATAGTCTCTAGTAACCATGATCTTTTGAGTGCAAGAATTGTCTTTGTCATTATTAACCAATGCAACATCAAATCACAACAAGACCATTCATTAATTGGTCAATGTCAATTTCAATACAAGACACATTGTTTATCCATTGCTTTAAATATTGAAATATTATTTACAATTATGCAATTCATAGCTAGGGCCAAGGTTAAGTTGTCGTCTTGGCTGCCTTGAAAAATCTAGAACAATGACGACAACAACAACAACCATGATAACACACAAGATCGTAGTTAATTTGGTTAGCTTAGGCTTCACTCTCATAGATCATAACTCCTAAACTAATCATCAACCCAAGATACTTGCTTAACCCTAGGACAACTCCTGCCTAAATCTTCTTGATAAACCCAAGTTTGTCCTATCACTACTACACATGATAACTCTCAATCTATCATCCCCATGATTACTCAATCAATCGTAATTCTATTCTCATCGTCTTCAGCTCGGAAGAGGGTTCATTAAATTCAACTTCCAAAGACACATTGATAAGACTATAAGTTCTCATATCAACTATAATCACAAACTCAATAACATGGACCATCATGTTCTTCACCTTCCACATGCTTCAACAATGTATCACAACAACATCTAGTGCAAGCTAAAGCTGAACAGAGACTAAATCGCATCATTCATTTCGTCCCAACGTAAAACTTTGTGGAGCCTAACAAACAATGTTAGCTCGTGAGTTGGTTCGCAACATTATTCAGATCATAACAATGTTCCATGGGATTTGACAGTATTCCACAAAATACTCCCCACATTCAAACGAAACATGGAGTATATTCCATGGAATATTGTCGATCCCACGGAACATTGTTATGGATTTGAATAATGTTATGTTGACTCTTCTTTTGCTTGAATGGATTCACCGTGATTCTTTCAAAAACAACGAAATGAGAAAAGAGAAATAGGAAATCGAGTTTAGTGTATCAAGTGGAGTGATAAAAAAAAAACCTCAGTTTCTGTTATCAGTTTGTGGAAGTAGATGATTCAAAGTTTTCCTTGCCACGGTATTCGTAATGGCGGCCGGTTGGTTTTGTGAAAAGTCCGGTTGAATTGGGAAAGTGGAGGATGTGAAACTTGTGCTTTTTAAAATAAAATAAAAACATATTTCAACCGGCAACCATTTTGAGGAGGAGGATTTTTACCCATATGAATTGTGAAATAGGTGGATTTCATCCGGTTTGATTCATCTAGGGCCAGATACCATATGGTTCTAGGGGTTTAGGTTATGTGTTCATTGTAGGCTTGTAGCGATTTGGTGAATGGCGGACATGCAAAGCTTTTGCTTCATTATTGCATGTCATCGTTGACGGCTAGTGTTTAGAATGTATTATGCGTGTGTCTATGGAAGATCTTCGTGGTGATCTTGATTACGTACTAATCGAAGCCATAGCTTTGTGGAGGAACTCTACAAAGTTTAGATGGTTCTTTTCACATGCACATATACATACCTTTCAAGGCGTTTTCCTCTCGAAGGTGAAGATGATACTGCTGATTTTGACTCTTAGAGTTGATGAATGTCATTTTTGTACACAATATGATATGTTAGGCTACTCTTTTATCATGCTCTGGCCTCAAATCTAATATGAGGTTCTAAGACCTAGGTATGATAGAAGAGTAAATCCACGGCCATCCACCGGTTGATGGGTCATTTCAGGTTCAAATCCTACTATGGATAAATTGTTGATCATTGTTGTTGGATGTTGATATCATTACACATTATTGTTGTATGTCGATATGTTCTTTGAATGATGTTATTGAATGGTGTATGTGGTTTGTAGATATAATTTTACTACATGGGAAAACCGGCTTACTTATCAATGCCCAAGTTTTTAGCCGGTTGTCATTACAATGAAGAGGAAATTAACCGACACTTTAAAAACATATAAGATATTGGCCAGTCCAAATTAATGACAACAAGTTTGCAACCAATCAAATCCTGAAAAAACCGGTAGAAGTTGTGAAGGGGCGGATTTTAAGCTGGGTGAGCTCCAAAATCTCCCGAACCCTGCCGGGTACAGAAGTACTATGGTTATTCTTCGTCAAAGTATGAGTTCTTCCTCGGACAAAGCTCAGTGAGTCTCATGATTGCCACCCTCTTCTTCAGAAAATGGCAGAAATCTATGAGTCTGCCGACATTGAAATCGTTGTTGAAACTGGAGCACACATCAGTATATATGTACTTCACTCACTTATTATAATAATAACAATAATAATACTACTACTCCTACTACTACTACCCCAGGATAGTGCGCTTCTGGCAGGCAGTGGGTTCAAGTCAAACTTCAGGTTATCTGACATGTAAGGTAGCCGACTCGTTAGTCCCGACTAGTTAAGCAATTTAGCAGATATGGGGGTTTGGGGTTTAGGGTATGATCAGAGGAAGAAAATTTCCCATGTAGAGAAACTAAAATGATGTGCAAATCGTTCTTATTTGGATTTGTAATGTTCTATCATAATGAGTTATGATCAGATTATTATGAATTTTTCAAGTGGATATTCTCTTCATTGATTGGTTTGGAATTTGTGAACGCTTGATTTCCGTAATTGATAATGTGTAGCACCTGAATATGTTTGTAATCTGAACATGGTTATCAAATCATCCACTAACATTTGGCTAAGTTGGATTTCGACCATAACCCGCGTTGGGGGGGGGGGGGGGGGCAAGGGAAGTCGCTTAGAGGTGCCCCACTCGATAAATTTTGGCTTTCTATAAAATATAGCGTTGAAGCCCTACGAAAGCTAACATTTGTTGTTCCAGAATTTTTTTGTAATATTTATTGTACAAAAATTCTAGAATGCACTACCCCGAAGGCCAATTTCTTGCATAAAAATTGTGTACATTAAACATTATGGCCTAAAAAATTCATTGTGCGGCGGGCATTATACATGGCATAACACATCATCATCTCAACTGAATGGATTTTAAAGGACATGAAAAAGGACCAAGCCTTTATCTATACACCCAACCTAAAATAATACGCAACATGCCTCTTGAAGATGTATCATAGTCTATTTTGCATGCAAGGAGGGCATGGAATGGGCGGGGACTTGAAGTTTGAGGGGGAGCACAATTGTGTATTGAATCATTGATCGTTCAATTGGAAATTTTGTTGAATTTGGCTACCACGAGTATTGTAGACATGAAGCCATGCCACCAACTCCACAAACTCATTGCAATTTGTGCCTCGACAGCAGAGGAATATCGGCAGTGACACGACAAAGGGGACACGTTCGAGAACGTTGGTTTCGAAACGGAATTTGGTAAGCCAAGGTAAAAGAATTTCGGCCTTCACATGTGCCTAACTCTTTGAGGAGCTTGGTTTCAAGATCGGTCCCATTTTCTTCTCCTTTTCTCGGGGTTTAAACTACTTGTTTTCATATTCAATCCAAGACTACAACTTTGCAAGGCTCAAAGCCCCCCCCCCCCCAACAAAAAAAGGGACCAAGCTGGAAACCAAGCTCCTCAAAGTCAGGCACATCTGAAGGCCGGCAATCTTTTACCTTGGCTTACCAAACTCCGTTTCGAAACCAATGTTCTCAAACACATGTGGAGGCCACATGGGCAATCACCATTATACACGGATACTTTATTTACCATATTTTATTTTTTGAATTTCTTGATTGCAAAAGCGATATATATAGATGGAGGTTTGCTCAAAAGTGGCAGGAGGTTCACGGGTTGCATCACCGTAAAAGTCAACGGGAGTGAATGTCGAAGGACGTTTGTGTCACTAGCTCCTACCGAATTTTGTCGTGGTTGATTCGTGGTTGGGGAAGTAATCAATCACGGCTCGTAATGAAGTGTGCCTTGTATTCTCCATTGTGAGATTTCATGCAATGCTCGAGCAGTGTTTGAATCTTGTCATTAAGATGGGAGATTCAGATTGTCGTAGTCAGAGATTGTTTACATCATGGACCATGAAGTCGTCCCTTCCTCCCCTAAACTATGTGATTGGCCGTTGAACTCGTCCAAGGACCGCTGCGGTTTACATCAAGGAAATAATTGTCAAAGTGACCATGGAGCTTGAGGTTTTCAAAGGGCCTATTTTCAGACCTACAAATGTGCATTGTGTCATGGTTCAATGGGTTTTGCGGTGAGAGAGGCTAAAGAGGTCCTCTCGCTACAAAAGTCAGGGCACTATGGCAAAGAAATGCCATTTTAATATTTCTTATATGTATAATTTTCTTTGGCCAAGTGTAGTTAAGAGGAGAGAAGGGAGGAAGAAGAGGGAGAAAGTAAAACACGGTTTTAGAAATCTAGAACTACCCTTCTTGGCATATATTAAAACAATTAGCACATCCATTTTTTGGTGCATGGACACTCCTCCTGGTCCACGTTCAATTTACACCTAGTGAAAGGTCGACAAACTTTAAAAATTTCCCACCCCCCCCTTCTCTAAATATGACCATGGAAATGCGACCATGAAGTGTGACCATGGATAAAAGGTCACTAGTAATGGGACAACTTCGTGGTCCATGATGTAAAACAATCCCTCATGTGGCCACCGGAGTCTGTTGTGAGATACACGCACGTTTACAAGATGGTGAGTGCCAACAGATGGACACATACGTGACAGGATGCAATATGACGCAAAACTATGTAGTTTGTTGGTGGATGTGGCCATTCCCTTGTAAATTTGGAGAGCCTGAGATGAGCTTGCAACTATGATCAAATTGAAGTAGTCCCTCATTCATGCCAACACCAGAGGATGGTGTAGTCTCTCTGTTTAAAGAACCTGAGTCCATAATCAAACACCATGCCTACCAAAAGGGTTCGATGTCCATGCCCTTCAAGGAGTGCCATGTGCCTCATTGTCAATATTGCATGAGGGATTGGCGCAAGTCAGGCAAAGGCTTGACCAAGTGGTCCAACCCTTGTGCCATGGGAAAAATTCCACACGCCTTTCATTTACAAAATTTCAAAATTTGTGTGTGTGTGTGTGTGTGTGTTTATTTCTTTATTTCTTTAATTTTGGTGCATCATTCTTGTAGCCAACTCTCTCTTAAAAAAATATTAATCGTTTGGAAATTAAAGGGATTTTAGGCAACTTGGGATCATATATGACCCCAAATGCATTCAAGGATCAATCCCCTTATTAATGTGGGTTCAAAGCTAGTATAGGTAGAAACACCATGCTCCATTGTATTTCATGTTTAGGTTGAGAATCAGGGTGGATTATTAAACATTGAATTCAAATAAAAGATGGAATATAATTAATTATTTCCATTGTGGTATATGATTGATATTATAGCGACTTTGTATTTCTCAACCCACGGTGGTTCTTATTTTTCTTAGATGGGTTGATCATGGTATGACAAAACTATAGTGGGCCACAATAGTAGGTGTAGAAGGTTCCGCTTTAGATATTGTAAGGGGAGTGTATGGCGCAACAACAAAATAAAATTATTTTCATAAAAGAAATGTGCCACATGTCTAATTCACATTCGTCAAGGCCACATTGAATCGCACATACAAACTACCTTTGAAAATGTTAGTGTTGAAGTCCATGACATGTGTGCCAAACGTGGCTAGTCTTCTTTATCAAATGCCATGTATTACAATAGTTGGTATATGGCAAGACTTATAGTTAAAAAGAAACTTCAATAAGATAAGTGCTACGGTGAGTTTGGACAGTCATAACATTCTTTATATCCATAACAATGTTCTACATTGAACATGGGAATATTCTATAGAATAATGTCGGTCCCATAGAACATTGTTATGAATCTGAATGATATTAGAGTGTGCTCAAAACATAAACACAATTCTAGATTCACTGGTGGACATGGTTGGGAGAGGCATTTTGTTATCATTTCAAGCATCAAGATAAAATTCACTATGGGTTCTCACAACTTTTGCATATCTACTTCGATCTTGAAACTTGAAATGACAATCTTCGTAATTTGCAAGTGCAAGCTTGATGGGACAATTCCCAAGCCAATCCGAAGGCCTAAACATATGTGTATTTAGTTGAAAGTGCCTGGCACAATAGGGCCACACACCTTATTATATGTCAGAGTGATGATGAAATGAAATGCTCCTCGCAAGGACACACTGCCTTGACCACCACAAGGACACCAAGGACAGGCTTTAGTGTCACAAACACCAAATCTAAATTCTTGGACGGCGTGATCACGTGGGCCGTCGAGCCGCTCCTATACCCGCCCACAAGATCAATTAAGGTGTGCAGTCAAGACTCTATAAGTGTTACCCCTATAAGCATTATACTTTCATATATGTTAAGAAAATTTTACTCCCCTACAAAAACACGATTGGTAAGACCAGTGAGTGTTATGTGTTAAGTGTTATAACATGCTTTACTCCCTTCTTTGTTAATTACACCTTTACAAGTGTTAATTTTGAGAAAATCAAGGCAATAATATATGAGAGCATACATTTTCAACATGTAATCACATTTATCGCATATTCTTTGCGAACAAGTCAAATTTGTTGGAGGCACATGGGTGTTCTTTCGATCGCTGTTGAGAGGGAGATAGAGGAAGGTAGGCGCTTGGTAGAGGTTGATGAAGTTGCTTCTCTACTTCATTAATTGACGTTGTTGTCATCTGATAGTGAGGTGGGTGACGTGCTGAATGCTCATGAATACCTCAATTATGAGATGGAGTTTGATTTAAACAACCCCTATGAACCTACCGATGAGAAGTTTTTGGATACGTATTCCTCATAACATCAAGAAATTGATGTCGATGAGGTTATAGTTGATGTGGTAGAAGAAGTTGTAGGATTTAGTGTTGTTGAGCGTTCTCTAGAGACTTTGAAGAAATACTTTGAACAAAGACCAAATGATGCCCTATCACACATCAGGAGCATTCAAGGACTCCAAAAGGAAGTCTCATCTCATATTTTGGAAGCTTCTCGTCATACTACTGTAGACTATTTCTTTCGGTTAGTTTAGTTGGAAGAATCTCGTCAAGTTACTACTATATAGATTATTTCTTTCAATTATTTTATTTGAATAACTATGTATTATCATTTGTACTCTCATTTTTTAATTTTTATAAAAATTATGTTCTTCATTTTTAGAATTTAGAATTGTTATTTCTATAAATATTATTAATCATCGGTATGAATTCTATAAGTGTTACTTGTTATAACTCTGTATATGTTATTCTTTTGCTACTCACAACCTGTAACATTTATAGAGTCTTGACTGTATTAACAAGATGGTGAAAAAATGGATATTATAATGTCGTTCATTCATCAAAATCAAGCCAGGTTATATATAGATCACATAACTTAGTTTTGAATGCCCAAGTAAAAACAAGAGGAAGAAAGCCGTGTGTAAACCGTAAGCAAGCCCCCCGTACGTAGTAAAGAGGATCTTGGTGAGAGTTGAATGTGGAGGACAAGGCCTTGATGATTGGGTCACCCTTTATGACACTCGTGTCCTTGTGACCCTGCGCCTCAATAATGCAAATCAATTTGGCCCAAGTAGGTTATAAAGTACCCGTTTACGTGCACTTGGCATTCATGTTAAAAACACCTCCCAATCCTTACGACCGAGATCGACGTTTTGGTTCGCTCGGTCATCGTTGTCCTACATTATTAAGTTACCAACATACACATTTACATTATAATTTTCTAATTTTGGATATGTGGATAGTTGAAAGTTTATATGAATGATCTTAACTGCATAACTATGTCATTCTTGTGGGTTGGTTTCATCAGTTTGGATGTTGATCTTCATTAATAAGTTGTTGAATTGGATTGTACTAATTTAGACAATTTCGAGAAGGTTTTGCTTCGGCCAACATGCTTAGGGTAGAGATGTGCATGAATCAAGCTTAGCAAATTGAATTTGGACACATGTATTTCATTGATACATGGGTTGGTTTGGATCTAAAAAATGGACACCAAGAAGACGTGTGTTAAAAGGGGGTGGGACTACGTGTTCAAATATGGGATCTGTTCTAGGTTCAATACACATGATTGGGTGCAGTGGGGGGAGGAGGACCTACATGACCACTCAATGAACTCATGAATCTTACAATTTGACATAAATAAGATCATGTGGACTCCCACAAATTATGAGGCAATTGGCTATGAGTGCGATATTTGGTATGCTAATCATCTCATACTAATTGCGAGTTTTACATCCTACAAAAAAGTGGATGCAAAGAGAAAAATATCCAACTAACACACGTCTGCCTTAGTGACAGTTATTTTTAAGAATTCCAAAACTCAAATATTCAGGTTCTCTAATTACACAAAAAAGTTGTTGTAAACCGCACTACACCACTCATGGTATTTAGTGTCAATTACTAGGTATGTGGACTTATGCTATGCTATAATTTTTTTGCT
Source organism: Polytrichum commune (assembly GCA_950295325.1). Lineage (NCBI taxonomy): Eukaryota > Viridiplantae > Streptophyta > Polytrichopsida > Polytrichales > Polytrichaceae > Polytrichum > Polytrichum commune. The sequence continues at coordinate 64,744,428 of OX485804.1, forward strand.
AAAGAACCTACTTTTGCCCAACAAAGGTCAATCCGGTTGTTTGGACATCATAAACAACTCAACCTCATAAAAACTTGTGTTTCAAATAAAAAGCTATTAGCATTACGTAACTCCGTGTAGTAAGTGACACAAGTACCACAAATGGTGTAGTGTTATTTGTAAGAGTTCGTGGGTCCAAGATGACCCTAAACTATTGGGTGATAGTGGAGAGGTACCCATTTTCCGAATGAAGTGGTTGGCGGTTCGATTCCCGCTGTGAAATCTTCTCTCTACTTGACGGAAGAAAACTAGCTAAGTAAGTAGGAAGTCAAGAGCCCACCCACCGTAAGGTAGGCAGTAAACCCCACCTTGCATCAAGAAGATTCTTGAGCAGGGTAAGACCAACAAGCTCAAATTCATGTCGGATTGCCCGACGTTGGTTATTTATTTATTTAAGAATTCATGGCTAATCATTTCATTCGTGAATTTCAAAAAATCATGGGCATACGCAAAAGCCTTGAGGTTAGTAAATAACGTTGTTACCCCTTAAAGGTTCAAGAGGCATGATCAAAGACTTCAAGATGTAATACATAGGGGCTTAGGATTATTCATTGATGTTTGTAGTTGAGACTATCTAAAATTAGTCCATACATCACATGCAATATTCCAATTGGAGCACAATTATGCGTAGAATGGATCATTAGGGGCATTTAAATTTGTATGAACTACCTGAACTCAATTACATACAACATAGGTATGATCAATGTCATCACACATGATTATATTTTTACTTCTTCTTTTCAATAAGATGTAATAAAAAGTGATTTCAATACCATAGATCACATAAGACATCATTTCAATGTTTTTTTAGGGTGTTGTACAAATCATTTTTTTTGGTTTGGGGGGGGGGGGGCGCAAATTGAAAATTCAATTGCAAGAAAAGAACCAAAATACAACCAACACAATCAAACGCGTCATACAAATCATCATGTACCATGAATAAAACACCCTCGGTCCTTTAAGGGTCAGAGTGACTCCATACCAACACCATGTTTACATACTTGGCTCATTCCTATTCTTTTGAGAAAATGTTCAAGTAATGTTCTCCATCTTTGTTAAGACACGTTCGGTCGTGTAGGAAAGTGATGTATTATCCAAATGTTATATTCTTGATAATATGACATTTGGCCTCAAATGTCATACTATCGAGGTTTTTCAAGAAACTGGTCTATCTAAATGTAAAATGCTATTTTGTGTACATTCTGAAGATGCATATGTATGAAAGGACATTTCTGTTGAAGAAAGATGCTCAAAATGTTCCCCAAGGTTACCTAATGCTCACAACATTCTCCAATGTTTCCCAAAAGATTATCAATGCTTACAATGTTCCCTAAGGTTCCCTAGCATGTTCCAAAGTACTACTCTTGAAATACGAACCTTGACATATGTATGGATCCCACCACTTACGCACATAAACCACCTCTACTATATGACAAAGCAAGCCTAAAAATGTTGCCTTACGAGCGTTGTAATTGTAGTATGGAGGTAAATCAAGACTAGAAAGTTTGGTCGACGGAAATGCATTGTATAGTTAGGTGGCGTATAATTGAATGCCATAGTATGGCGGTTTGGTTGTATAACACAAGGTTTCTCAACCTATATAATAGGTTCCCAATTCCTCGTAGAAACTCTAGGAGTTCTAACATTTATGATGAGTAGCTAGCTCCATTGGTTATTCGATGGGTTGGTGTGTTGGTGTTGCATGTGCAACAATCAGATTTCTAGTATCACTATTAAAGTTGTTTTTTTACTGATATATTTTCACCCTATTTGCCTTAAAGAAACTCAATATGTACATCACACCATATCTATCTATCTATCTACCTAATACACCACAACTAATAAGGTGGTTGCTTTTTTCTTCCTTTTCGAACCAAACCTTGAAAACAATGATTAAAAAAACCAATGCAGCAATGTGGTTTGGAGGGTTATTGCCAACTCCACATCAGATGTCCCATATGTAATCCATGTCATCGCCAACACATGAGCCATGATAGGTCACGAGGAGTGGGCTAACTCCAAATTAAGGGGGTGGGGCAAAGATTTAGATCACATCTTATCATTAAATTTAAATTTTGGAGTAAAAAGATAGAAAGCCATATGACATTCTTCATTGTGCATTGTGCAGCCAATCCAAAAAGAATAATCATGGATCACATTATATTGCCCCGCCCACACCAATTACCGAAGCGAGTGCGGTGTGAAGCAAGTACTACAAAAGCATCCATTGCGGTGAAATCCGGACAATACATGGTTCACAATATTTTCACTCGATACATGAAGGGTACGTTGTATGCAACCGTTCTTCCACCCAATCAATTCGTGTTTCACGTGACATTTTTCTATACACAAAGTCTATTCCCCGATGACAACCCAACCCACTCACTCATCCTCTAACATTTTAGATGTTTACAAAAAAATAAAAAATAAAATAACTACAATGTTTTTTAACATTACTAAACAACTATATAATGGTTTTTTTCCCACAACCGACTTAATGCCTAGTTGAATGGCAGTTTGAAAAGTTCTACATAAAACAAAAGTCCCGTTTCAGTTAGCTACACTCATGGAACCTTATAATAGGCTACAATTAAAAAGCATTGATCATTTACAAATGTTTATCAAAAAATTCATTGTACGTGGCGTGAGTATTTCCCACGAACAGGGGAATCCCAAGTTTAAAGACTTTTAGCATAATGATAATAATAATCTTGTGATATATGGTCCCACGGAATGCAATCAAGGAGTTGAGTGATGTTATGCTTGTTTATACACGCTCATGTGGTTTGTTCTTCACGATAAGAAAAAAAAAACATTCAATATCTTATAAAAGAAAATGCGACATGTAGATTTTGATACTAAAATCTACCTTGTAGCGACAAATGACAAGGTGCAAAGGCCTATGAGTCTTGTAGTGCATACATGATATAAAGGGGTTCGACCCATTCTTTATAAGCTCCCATGCCCCACAAGTTCCAAGTGCCTTCTTTTGGGATAATTTTGTATTTTACTTTTTTATGTTTCGAAAGTTCGAGTGGTTATTTTTGAGTGATTTTGAGGTAAGTTTTGGATTCTAGGACTTTCACACAACCAAGAATGCCAAGAGGGCCCTCTACTATTGGGGGAAAATTTTCTTTATAATTTGTTCACTTCTGATTCCTACATTGGTTTGACTCTCCAATCTTGCATTGAAACTACTCTAAATAGCCTAATTAGTGTGGGACACAATAAGTCTCCAAAACCCACATAATTTCTCATAAAATCATATAAAAAAATAGGCCCATGTTTATTTAGATGGTCCGGAATTATATGTTCATTTTTTTCTTTTCAAATAGCAATATCAAGGCTCTACATAGTAATTCACATTTTCATCCTTTTAGCGAATTCTTTCTTTCTTTCTTTTTCTTTTTGGTATCACCTTCAATATCCCAAATAATCCAATACAATATTAGGGGCACGGTGAGTCTAAAAAGAAAAGAGCAATCAATAATCAAGTTTTCCCAATTATGTTGGTAAGGAGGTGACCATCTCATAATTCATTCAATAGACTTTAGGCAAAGAGACTCTCCAATCGTGTTTGCCTTAGCAAACATATTGTAGCTCTCTAGTAGTTTGGGCACCTTTATGTATGATAATTAATTAAAGTGCGAAAGTAAGTTAGGCAACCCATAAGATAATTTTTTTAAACTGGCAGTATTAGAAAAATAATTTAAAATAACTTAGACATTCATCCAAGTCATTCCTATAATTCATGGATGGTTTTCCTAATTTCATCTCTAGCGGCTACGATTAACCTAAACACTTCCCTCAACCAATATTCCTTAATCATAAAGTTTGTATTTTCCTTGTATGTCAAGGGTTTGCTTGGCAATATATTTTGCTTTGATTTGATGCTACTTTTTTGGATTCCCATAAATGTCAGCTCCATTATTGTGATTTAAACACTCTTTGATTTAATTTTTTTTTTTTGGGGGGGGACACTCAATGAAATTTATTTTCCAAAAATTTGAGCACCTTTGAAATTAATTATTTTATGCCCAAGCTGATATGGTATGCATCATAATTTCTATGTATTGAATCTTCTTATGTTCCATGATAATGGACAAATGGAGCAATTAATATCAAGGTTGCAAACTATATGAAGCAAATTGGGTGGAATTGATTTACATGTAACATCATATAATTTGTTTTCTTGATAATTTGGTAACACACAATGTATGCATCTCATGCTTCTGACTACAACAAAATCCTTGTTGTGGAAGCTTATATTATATAGAGTTGATTTGATTACACATGATGAAACGCAAAAGTTTACGATTCAAACTCGGGGGGGGGGGGGGTAGTCATTGGTTGGAGTAGCAATATACGTGCGAACAAATGATAGGGTACTTTAAAAACATGGGGGCAAAAAATTATAAATGGACTTAAGAGTAGTATAGGGTATCAAAAATGGCATTGGACATCTTTAAAGTACTATAGGGTATGGAATAATAGGTAATTTGGAATTATAAGTAATGCAAGCCATTTTTCTATTAACCCAAAGTAGAAATTTACCTAATGATAGGATGTGAAAAAAAAATTGAAAGTAATACCCCCCTATAAAATAGTGGTTGTTCGCACCTATATCCTTAACTTTTTAACACACTCCCCCCCCCCCCCCCCGAAGATTCAAACCAATGTGAGATGTATATTTTATGAATTACTAATGATGAACTCCTTGTAATTCAATTTGGGAAGTATATCAAGACATGAATGTTTTTGAGGGAGAGAGGGTTAGAATTATCGTACATGAGTGTACCTCTCATCCATCCAACATAAAAACTTGACTCCCTACAAGTTGTTGCCGTTTCATTTCAAACGAGCTTGAGCAGCCTACTTTAGGGTCTTTAAAGCTAATTTCGAAGTCAAATCAACTAAAAAATATATCATAAGGGCTGAATACGTTTTCAAGGTTTTTATGTTAGATGAATGAGAGGTTCATTCATACAAATAATTCCCTCTCTCCATTCTCAAGGTGCCTTAAACCTAAGGCTTTCACCGGGATCTAGCAGGCACTCCAAGATTAAGTCACTTACGGTTGGAATAGTGTTTTGGTGTAGGGGATGCTCTATGACTTGATATTCAATGCACCCTACCACCTATTGTCCACCCATATACGCTGGGGGGGGGGGGGGTGGCGGAATGGGTGAACCAAATATATTCAACCAACCATGTGGGAACCTAAGGGCTTGCCCTTCAAGGAGATACGTGCATGCTGACTTGTTTACACATGTTCACAGTGTTCATCTTTGATAGGAGGCAATGTTCTTCAAAAGCCCTCTATTATCGTAATGTCCGTTTTGGGATTACGCAAAGACATAGACCAACTTGAAGACGAAGTAACAAAATAATTCATGTCAGTGGCAACATTAGAGTCATTTTTTCTTGTTCTCCTTCTCAAATGTTTTCTATGGAACCTATCTTGCTCTTGTGAGATGTGATGTTTGTGCAAAGCAACCTTTTTTTGAATGCAAATTTTTGGATGGATTTACTATTCACCAATCACACAAAAAGTTGGAAAAACACGAACACACTCATACGCCTCAAACTAATTCTTCATCTTTGATATAGGCCCCTCCCATAGTAGAAGTTCATGTACGGGTGCAACAATGCATTCACTTTCCCTTTTTTTTTTTTAGTTTAATGAAAAAACACACATGTCTTCGTGAAGATTTTGGGTTGCTTATCATTGGGACCAAAATTGGCACTCCAACTATTTGGAGTTGAAAAAACATCTCTTCAAATAAGGTAGACATACTCATTTCCGTTACTTGTAAGTAATTTTGCATATATGTAGCATAAGCATGATACTAGAGTGTTTTTCCACACGTTTGAAAATTGATATCACAACAACAACAAAATTCCATTGTTATTTCAAGCTTTGCAGTCACGGTAAAGTTCCAAAGGTAACACTCTCTCCCAACTCATATTCTCAACATAGGTCGGTCTATCATGATAAATGGCAGCTGGAAAGTTGAGTACAACCAATGTCCTTTCCAAGGAACCCAAATCCGTGCCCTTTCAACTTACTTTTTTTTTTCCTCCTTCACAACAAATGTAAATACTACATGTGTGATTCTTCATGGCTTCATTAGGAAAATGACCGCTACATGTGTGAAACTTCATGGCTTTATGGGACTCTATGTATTAAGATTGGTGAGGTGGGTCGGAAATGGGTTTGTCCACCATAGCGACTTCATCTCTTGACACAACACACATGCTTTAAAAATAATGTTCCAAGTAGTGTGGGTCAAATTTTGTTGCATCCACACTATTTTGCAAGGTTACACTAAATAGGAAAAGGGTGTGGCTATTCATAGACCTTGTTGTCATCAAGAAGCTCTTTTACTTTCACTTTCACTTTCACTTTTTCCACAGGAGAAAATGCACATCATGGAAACAATCTTGGCTTACTTTAAGTCACAACTGCAGTCATCACGAAGTCATGACCAATAAGCTATGAGGTGCAACTAGAGTTTCCCAATGGCCACGTAGACTCATCCCCCTCGAAGGTGAAATTGTTGCGAAGTACATGTGTGCTACTAGTGTACATTCCAATTTGGAGTTAAACATTCTTCTATTGTATATCACAGTCTCTTAAAAAATCACATAGTGTAAATACATATATATATATATATACCAATATCTTATTTAGTTCGGTATTAATATTGGTGTGCCATTTTAATTAGAGTGGTCTTCACGACTTGTTATGTATCACCAAGTGTCATATAACACCCTCTTTAGTTGTCATCAAGTACACAAAAGGCTCATACTATATCAAACATGTATGCACATCAAGAACCAATGAATGACTTGCTTAGTAACAAAACTACGACAAACATGTAACTCGAAATGGTAACCCATAGAAATAAGGAATAGCCTCAAGTATTTACATGCATTTATAAAACGATACATAATGTAATGACTAACATACATATTATGCTGGTATCATGATGCATGTAACCCTTAACCTAGGCTTACAACTCATACTGCATCATAATCTTAGCCTAGTGTATCTACATAGTGAAGAAAATGAATACCTTATAACTATGTGTATGTTGTATCCCATACCCTTACATGATATCCTTTTGTGCACCCATGTGGGTACGTATGGCCAATATTGTATGCATCCTTTGTCCTATGTCCTTTATAGCAAACGCTATGTCCTTTATGACCCATTAATCACTTGTTCAAGTTCATTCAACCTCGCAAAATGATCACCTTAGACTAACTCCGTAGATATCCATTACCCAAAAACCAACAAGAAACATGTTCTTGTTGGAACTTTGTATCCATGAAGATGTCAAGTTTACATGGTTTGCTTGGGCAAGAGTAAAAATGTTGCATATGAGTGTATTGTTTCATCCATCTATTTTAAAAACATGGCCCTATAAGTTGTGAATGTTTCATTCAAATTTAGCCACACGGACCTAATTTGGGGTGTTTGAAAAGCCAATTATAATGTCAAAAAAAAATTTAATTTGATATTTAGTCTATATACTATTACATGGCATTTTCATTGGATGAATGAGAAGTACCCTCATATGCAACAACTCCCTTTTGTTGTAAGGAAGAAGTTTTAGCTTCGAGGTGTTGGGCTCAATTTGGCATCCAGTTGAATTGAAAATCTTCAAGACTATTTATGATTATTGCAATTAATTTGCTCTCCAATGACACATCTAATCAAATAAACTATAATATATTAACCACAAACCTACAAGGAGCAACTTCGTACTAGATCTCTTGTATCTACAATGGACGAGTTGCACGTTTATGAAGAAGCTCTAAACCTATAATCCATACCCAATTGGGCCCGCATAATTTAGGGTTTAAAGTTTCATCGGAAGATGACCTAAAACCATCACATGAACATGATGTTAAGGTGGTAAACATTTTGTGTGTTAAAACATTTATCCTATATATAGCACAATTGTGTTATCCCAAAATAAATAAATAAATAACCAACATCGGGCAATCTGACATGAATTTGAGCCCGTTGGCCCTACCATGCTCAAGAATCCTCTTGGTGCAAGGTGAGGTTTACTGCCTACCTTGCAGTGGGTGGGTTCTTGGCTTCCTACTTACCTAGCTAGTATTTTTTTCCGTCAAGTAGAGAGAAGATTTCACAACGGAAATTGAATCACCAACCACTCCATTTGGAAATGGGTACAGTTGCCATATTGTTGGTATCTTTCTTACTATTGAAACAACAACTTTGCAATTGTGGCACTTTTCCGTACATGGTTTTAATGCATTTTTTCTTACTCCCAATGTAGAAATGTGATTGTTATATAACTTGAACGGTGCCACTTACCAGTTGTAGCATTTGTCCATTTCTCGTGGGAAGCCAAAAAAACAAGTGTTGATCAACCTCTAGACCCGCCGGAGCTCCTAACACCCTTGATCTTTTTAGGGTTGAAAGTACTTATTTGTGCAAATTCTTGGGATATTGGTTAAGGACGGGGTGATGGTTTTAACACGCTATCCTTCTATACACCGGGGCAATGAGAGTTAGGACCTTCAAGGTACCGTGGTAGTACCTTTGACATGGTTTGGCCACAACAAAATACTATGCCTTTGATATCACTTGATTTCTATCTTATAATGCAGCTGAAAACGAGGTAGACTTTGTGTTGGGGTGCCCTCTTGTATAACCCTCTTAGAGAGAAGTTTCCATTATTGTTTGAGAATGTAGTATGAGGAAGTCTCAAGTCTTTATTTCAATTGGACCAACAAGTTAAATAATAGATTCTATTGTTGCATCAAAGGAGGTTAATGCGCTCTGCCAATCTAGGGAATCGATCGATTTGAAACCATGCTAATGTACTTACAACCTCATTTGCGTTCTCGCTTCACGGAATTTAAAATCAATTTCATTTCATCGCCAAAGAAAGTCAACCTAATAGTGGATGCATTATGTGGTAGATTTTGAAGTCTTCAATGCTTGTTAAATGCAAAATTTCCCTTTAAAAAGAACTTTTTCTTCTTAATAATAGGAGCCCTTTACAATGTTATGCAAGGTTTTTCCCAAGACCATCACAATGAAGACCTTCATAAAAGGTGCCCTTCGCGATTTCAATGTGAGAGAATGAGTGTACCTCTCATCCATCCATGTTAACCACATATGCATTCTACAAGTTTATGATAATTTCATTTCATTTCAATCATTTTGGGAACTTTGAAATCTAAAATCTAAACATGTCACACGAGACAAAATGAGACTAGGGTTATTTTATCAACTAATACGTTAAATTGATTCACAACCCATTGCAACATTCCACCTCACATAAAACACATTCTCATAAAACTTCCCCACAAGGTTTCGTTTAGGTCAAGTGTGATTCAAAAGTGGGATTGGATAATACACCAAGGTCACAAATCTAATCACGAGTGGGATGTCCATCACTAGGAAAAAATAAACCAACTTTAGGCAATCCGACGTGAATTTGAGCCCGTTGGTCCTACTCTTGGTGCATGCTAAGGCATGTCCACCACTATATGATACATAACTTGATCTGATATGTTGTTTTTCTCATTTGAGTGGCAATGGCAATGACAACATAATTATCATTATTGGTAATGTTACGAGAAAGCTTAAGTTTACTTGGAGAGACACTTAGTCAACATGCAAAATCCGTTGCCATAATAGGCATTCATATGTTTATTTGTGGATTGGAATAATATATTTGTGACTTGTAAAGCAACTAAGAATCATACATGTTTATCTCCATAATTAAAATGTGAGTAGAAGTATCCGACCTCTCACATTTATGTATGTGACCAAATTATGTCAAGTTTCAATAAGAGTTGCTTTCAAAGCTTCGAAAACATGTTCACAAATGACTATAATTCTACACTACTTTTTTTCCTAATATAAACGTAAGGGCTCTTCAAAGGTAAAATTAAAATCACTAGAAGTGCACTTGTTTTGGTGCCCTTTAATTTGAGGTGCATATGAGGACTTCAACCTTGAACGTTGGATCAATCTCTGATTCTGCTACAAATCCTTGTGTGAAGTTGGCATGGCCGGCCTCATAAGTTTACTTACTTAAAATCATTGGTTCATATGAATGTGTATAACATAAAGAAGAAGAAGAAGAAGAAGAAGAATTATGATCTTTGAAGGTGTCTGGAGTGAGTATATTTTATGTTCGTAAAACATCCTTGACCACGCCCTAAAGGACAATGACTTATGGATGTAGCCCTGGGACATCCCAGGAGGTCACCCATCCTAGTACTATTATGGTCAAAGGCACTTAACTTCAAGAATTTGACGGGATTTGGTGTTGTAGACTTCGTATGACCACATCACCATATGTATACAAATATCCACCTAGTTGCATGAGCACCTTGGAATGAAAAGGGCGTACTCCACCCCCTCACATCGGGCAATTCAAATTCTAACTCAAGCTAATTGTGGTTCATGTCAACAACCCCAAGTTTTAACCTTGTTTTATACATTTGGGATACTTTAAGTTAAGAGCTCATTAGCGTGTAAATTGTCCAAGCGTAAATTTTGAAAGTTGGTGAAACTTTTGGACTTCCTTCTTCAATTCAAACAACTTTGAGAGAAATTTAGGAACCAAAATATTATATGACTTGTGGGATCTACTACCCCATATCATACAAAACTAGCTTGGCCCACAAATCCTAGTATGACAAATTATGAAGCTCTTTTGAATATACATATATGTAGCTCAATCTCATTACGTAGCATGTTAATTATAAGTCTTAGCAAAACATGAGCAATTGTTACAAATACTCTCTCAACTCACATTTTAGTCAATTTGCCTGGAGTTTAATACAAAGGCTTTAATGGATAACTCTATTTGATCAAAATTTATGAAGATAGAAACAAGGTGTATAGAAGGTTTGTAATGGGCTTCAGAGTGGGCTATATATATATATATATATATATGAGGTGTTTCAGAGTTGTAATGGCGGTAATCTATGAAACAAAATCATGTTAGTCTTGAAAGTGGAGTGCAAGTGGTGTTTTCAAACAATCAAGAGGTGTTAAAGTGAGGATAACTATACCTTCAAAGTGAGTATTTGAATGCATTTTTGGTGTAGTTCTCTTGCAATACCCATCACAAAACTCATCTTCTTGGTTTAAGCAAGTAAACATCTACAAAAATGTTCATTCTCATTATTAGTCATTGCATAGAGTTATATATTTATGTCATTGAATGGACACTTTCAACTTTCCACCCACTTTTCATAGGATATAATATACTCAATTTGTACAAGAAGATAAACAAATCCAAATTGTGCATGTAGCGATTTTCCTCATAAATTTCAAAGTTCACTTGGTTAACAAATTTGAGCATGTAGTCCAATCTCTTGTACCCTTTATTGCGATGTATATTGAACTACGGCAAGTGTCACAAGCACTGAACATTGCCCACCTATCGGGCTGCTCACATGCCTATTTGTATAATCCCCAAAAACACCAACCCACCCTCTAGTCAATCCCACGGTTGGCCAAGCAAATTTAACCACATCACCCCACCCCCCCCCCCCCCCAAATGTGCCAAAACGGGTCTCACTTATTTGCAAGAGGTTGCAATTCAACAAACTTGGAATGTTCATACTGCCCATGATGTCGAAGGTGATTTGGCCCATTGTCACCAACATACTTCATGATTAGCCACTTGCACATGGAAACCAACTCCATTATGAAGATATGCAAAGAAAAATCTCTTCGTTTCTCCAAATTTTGAGAAGATCTAATGGGTGCAAGTTTAAGTTCTCAAGTTGGGGCAACTAGTGGATTTATCTCTAAATTTGGATGATGGGATGGATGAGGGAGTTCAATAAATTAAAAAAAACTATATACATATATGATTCAAATATGTGCAAATTTGTAGTTCATATGCATAATTGAAAGGTGGTCAAAGTACATTGATGATGATGAGTGTCTCTCACAACAAGCTTGGAACATTCTTGGTTCAGGGTGTTGCCCACACTACTAAAGACGGTTGTTCTTTTTAATGGGCAACACCCCAGGCATGAAAATTTGATGACCTCCTTCAAGTCTTAGTGACCTACGACTTTAGCAAAACTTCAAAGCATCATTCTCCTTCAAATTAAAACGAAATTGTACGATTGCACTTATTTATTCTTGAATCATTAACGAATCTTCATGCCCCACCCCCCGCGTGCACGCAAATGAAGACATGAAATGGCTCCATGGTGGCTCCTGTTTTCGGGAGAAGCCATGTGGGATCCCTAGGGAAAGAAAGGTTAAACACACATTTTTTTGGGTCTTTGTTCTCAAATATACCATATTCCAAATATGCCACATCAATGAAATATATTGTTATGCATAACAATTTAGAACTCTAACCCAAACAATTTTGAAAAAAATCCATAAAATATTGTAATTCAAATTCTCGAACCCACCAAGGAAGCCCAAAATGGTTGTCCCGTGTGTTCAACACACTTTTAAACATGTGTTCATGATTGTTCCATGTGTTAGCAACTCAGTTGAAAGTAATATTGAATACTATATATTCAAAGTTGTTAACATGTGGACATGAAACCCGAGATAGGCTCATGGAGGCTCATGGAAAAAATACACAAAGACGAAGCCGTATCCTTGCATAAAGTGGTGAGACCCCTAGCATGTTTTTAGTGCATGTGGTTATTGACACATTGAGGTTGTGGTTATTAGCACAAGTAGCAAGCACCCAATTCCGGTTTAAAGTACCCAATTCCGTTAGTAACTCCAATCCCAACATCTACTTTTTTTTCTTCTCGGCGTGGACAACTACGTACTTCAACATGAACATTAATTACATTATTCTAAGGACTAGAAATGTAGTTCATTAGTTGAAGGAGTCAAAATACCAATGATCAACAATATCCACTTTGGGGGGGGGGGGGGTATGTGATTAGGAAAGGTCTTATGAGGATTATGACACTTTCATATAAATCAAACATCCTTTGATCACCTTGGAGGCACAGGTAATTCTCAAGTAATTTAACGTGTCATGTGCAATAATGGGTGTTTTCAAGGGCAAGTTGTGAAGATAGACCTATTAAGTTTTCGAATTAGCCTAAATGTTTACATTATTTCTATATGTTTTACATTAAGAAAGGGCACTATTATGTATTGTGTCACGTTTTAGTTGAACGGCAATTGCCCCAACCTTGACTTTGATTCACACATAATGGATTTGCTAATCCAAATATAATATTGCATATATGTATGGGTTAGGCGAGGGGGCCAAAGTGCTCAAAGTGTCCATGATAGGCGTTTCCAACTTACGTGTCACAAGAACAAAATACTTTGAATAATTGGCACAACTATTTCATGTGTAGTTAACCCCTATTGTGTGAGTATATAAATTCAACATGGGTATCAGTAAGTGCATGTGTACGGGTATGATCTACCTAGCCCGGTGGTAGCACATCCTTTAAGAACATTATTGTTACCTAGTTGATATTTGCACATAAATCACTACAAATTTTTATGGTATTAAAAGTATCTTCTTCAAAATACTATGATTGATTAATATCACGACCCTTCACAAATCAAACAATAAGTTGTGTTTTAATACCTTTACCCTACTAGTATCTGAGAAATTTTAAATGAATTACATGCGTAATTGTGGAGTTGACATCATAAGTGCCGCTTTTATGTTTAATTTTGCATAATTAATACATGAAAACTACAGGGCTCTCACTATATAATCCTACCCATGTTAATTACAATCACTATAAGGTAAGCATGCCTAACTCGGTTATTGAGTTGCGATCAAACACATGTAATTGAGTGGTGCATGGTTAAGACGTGCACCTAAAAGCAAACAACAAAAGGATAGATGTTTACAAGGCTCGTCAATTTGTTCTCATGATTTGTTAACTAGTCTAAGTCCAATAATGAACACATTTAAGGAGTAAGACATTCATTTGAGCTCAAACAAATATGAGAAATTTGGCTACAACCTCTATTTAGATTCACTAATCATCTTGTATTTATTGTGGGTTTGAGTTTCTAAGAGAAGTGAGTGCATAACGGCAAGCATCCATTTTAGACCAACTTAGCTTAAAAAGCCCACTCTTTCCTTAAAGCATCCACCCGCCATTCTCTTTATGAAAGACTACAATTGATTAAGAAAGTAGGTCCTATAAACAATGAACGTTTTCAACACATTGTTTATTTCACGTAGCGTGAACAATTGATGTTTGTATTGTTGTTTGTGCGTGGAGGATACCAAACCTTTGAACACTTCAAGTTTGGTGTGGCTTATACACGTACATTGGGGAGGTATAGTGTTTCATGTGGATGATATCAAGCCATGTCAAAGGCAAAATAGTATGTTCTTTGGTACTAGTTTTTAAGCTAGACGTGTTTTATTTAATGACTTACTTTGGTTGCAACATGGTTCATCTAAAACGAACACTTCTAGTATTATTATAAGCATTGGTATGATAACTTGTTGATTGGGATAGCCAAAAATGAATGCTCAACACCCGCTTAACACTAATCACTCTAGGCACACCTACGCAAACGCTTGAGAAGATCGTATGTTTTCTTCTTAATATGCGTCACAAATTGGGGTTTAGTTGCCTTAATCTCTTTCTCGTGGTTTGGATTCACAAAAGATTTGCTAATCAACTAGAGTGTATTCCCAAATCGGTTGCACGTCAAAAGATGTTGAACCTCATGAAAGTAATTGTAATTGGCTCATCTACCTTGGAGAGATAGAAATGATTGACAAACAATTCACTCTACTAGACTATGAAAATGTCAGTTTTGGTGGACCTTATGGCACACAACCTTAGTAAGCATTAGGTAAGTGGGTTTTGTGTGGTCAATTATTCTTATTCAAACACATGTCTTTAACCCTTAACTCCGTAGAAAGCCAAAAATTACTACAAATTCCATGTTTTGGGTCAATTAACCTACCTTCCTATGTACAAAAGTGATAAACTTCAACACAACACACCATTGCACTTTAAAGTTGATGTGTGCCATGTGGAAATTCCCTTGCTCCAATGTTGTCTTTGACACAAAGCTTGACAGTAGCTATGTAAGTCTACCGCAGGCTCCAATTGTATCCATTTGCCCCCACAAAATTGCATGAAACGTTTATCGATTCTTTGTAATACATGTAACATTGGGATTGATGAAAATTATGGAAGAAAATGTGGATTTTTCCAAAACGATGAAAGCATGCATCCACAACACCTTGGCATTGCAAACCCATCTACGAAGACTCACAGTAAGTGAGGATTGCAATCTTCAAGCCCCAACCGTGAGGAGTTTTCTACAATTGACATGAAGATTTGATTTCATACATTGTGGATGTATTCTCATCGTCCATATCCAATGAAACCAAACCCTTCAATTTTTTTTGTTAAAGTGCTACCAACTTGCTCTTTAATGTTATATTCCTCCACATACCAACACTTGGAAGGCTTGATTAATTTACTGCTTAGTGATGACTTTACGATTTCCCATTCCATACAATCACAAATGTTCATATTGTCTCATATTGCATGTGCAAGACTCACCAACAACGGACACACCAACAACTATTACTTTGAGCTAGATTTGGGATGTTATAGGCACATAAAGCTAGGGGTTAAGCGTTGTATGGCAAGGCTTGGTTATGATTGAACACCAAAAAAAAAACACGTGTTACAATGACATTGGCCAATGAGCTTAGAATATAGACATTCTTCTAGGTTCATCATCGGACCCAACTGAGAGTTAATATACGATCACTCAAAGAGAAAGATGATCTTCATTTCAATCTCTTCTAAGTTTTGCTCTCCACTCCTATTTTAAAACTCAAAGTGACAATCTTCACTATTTGCATTTGCTAACCAGATGAGATAATGCCCATTTAATTCAATGAATTTTTTTTCGTTCATGGAGTTGGAAGTGTCCAAAATAAGATCGCATACCTTATTACATACGAGGAGGCTCTTCATATAGAAGTCGGTGTTATCATCAATTGAATTACCTACTACAATCCAGTTAGTTAATCATAATTAATTTTGTTGTGGTTTTATATGATTAAACATAGCTCACACACCGTAAGATAAGTAATAATCTCTAAACATGTACCGATAGGACTTCCAAACATGATAGAACCAACTACACAAATTCATGGCGCTAATATTACCGATTAATATTAAAAGTAATAGTACTAGTGGTATTTTCCACTCTTTAATTTTGTGGTGGAGTCATAGATTTGTTGTTGCTCCACTTGTGTTTCTAGATGACACGAAAAGACATGTTTGAAAACGTGAAAAGTGGAAAAGATTGGTTTCCGGTACTACAATGAACACCATGATATTGGATATAGGCAAGACGTGACAAGTGGAGCCATGTGAAAGGGTACATGAGACACATGTTCAAGGTACATGGAGAGCTTCATAAAGCACAAAGTCTCATGTAACTTACTCTCTAAGGTGGCCACCATGCAATCGTAGCTTGCCTCTACACAAGGAACCAAATCATTTATCCCAACAACCGTTCATTTAATAGAAGACTATCAAATGTGATAAGATTGATTATTGTGTCCATTTGGTGACAACTCTCACTTAATAATTCGCCATTAATGGATTCCACTAGTAGATTGTAAAACACATGTTTATTGGAGCAAATTTGCAAACATGCTCTCTCTCTTTATTTATTATATAATGTGGATTTATTTAGCTCTATAAATTACATAAAATTGCAAAAGGTTTTGAAAGTGTCATTTTTAGACATACTTACCTTACGGTGGCCACCGAGCAATTGAAGCTTCCATCCACATGAGGGACCAAATCATTTACCCCAACAACTCCATTGTGATATTATTTGGTGACTTGTCTATGTGTTGATTGAACTAGGCCAACCAACTCTAATAGCATGCTAGGCCTTAGATATTTGTTGCACATGGCAATTTTATATGAAAGACCTTGGCCAAACTTTTGAATTGACAAATCTAGGAACACAATGTGGTGAGTGATGATGCAAAATCATCTTTCAACATTTATCCAAATTTCTACGCTCACCTCACATGCAACATTATAAACCCACTAGTTCGAGTCCAAAATTAATGGTCTTATATTTGTTTGTGCAACTTATGTCATATGCAAACCATCTTTGGTTCTTTTGTAGGGTTTCATAGCCGTACCCACTATGGAACCATAACAAGAAGCCAAATGTTGAAGTTAATAGTTTCACCAGACATTTTAGTGACCTTTTGATGGAAATTGTACTTAGATGGATGAAAGAAGTGTACAATGGACGGAGTTAAGTGGTTAGAACTTTAATTATGAGCTTGGAAGGCCATAGTTAGTTACACTATCATCTTCCTCCTGGCCATAAGGATGTGGGGTGAGGAAGAGCAAGACATACATTCCCGGAGACAATTTGAGCTCATTGTTGAACTCAATGGTCTAGTCTCCCTCGACATAGAGATTGTGCGATAGTTGAATTATTCTTTGTGAGCAGAGAGCAATCGCCACATCAATTGTGGGACTGTAGTTTGTGACAAAGCATATTGTTATTTTGATTACAAGTTATACAAAGGTTGCCGAAGTCTGGTTTAGTTATTTTCTTGTTTGTGATTGAGTTATGTGGAATTGAGAACTATTGTCTTTTGTTGTGATAGCATTGGATTGAGTTTTAGGTTATGAATGAAGTTGATTAGGTCAAAACCATGAGTCAATTTGTCCAAATATGAAAGAGTTGAGATCCATAAACATTGAGTGAAGAGGTGAGAAAATGTCTGAAGTGCATGCAAAACTAGTGTTGATCCCCGTGAGAGAAAGAACTTGTCTACAATAAAGTAGAGTGAGAACGCATTTGAAAATATATACTTTGAAAGATGGACAATACGATCAAACCATTGTTTGAGAGTTGGGAACACTTCAATGTAGAACAGAGAAAGGGACAAATCAAATTAATCTAAAGATGAGAAAATGAAAATATTGTAAAAGTGTCAAATGAACATTCAAAGCTTACGAGCAAATTTGAAACCATTAGCTAAGGAAGGTTTATACAAAGAGTTGCATAAACTATTGTTGGTCAACACTTCAAGAGAAAAACTCTTAGTGACTAAGCCAAATTGTAAGCACATATGGATCCAATAGATGAAGAAAGAAGACATGATTGTTGACCGAGAGCCATGTGATGGGGAGAAATCAAGAGTCACCAAGGATTACCCAAGAAAGGAACCACTTGAGTGCAATTAAGTCTTGTGACATACATAGGAAGCGTTTGAGAGATAGAAGTTCAAGGGTTAGTTTGAGAGAGAGGCCATTTGACGATTGTTGAAGCCCGTGGAAGGTAAAGAACATGATGGACCATGTCATTGAATTTGTGATTATAGTTGATACAAGAACTGTACTCTTATTGGTGCATCTCTGGAAGTTGAATTTAATGAACCCTCTTACCAATTGAAGATGATGAGAATGGAATTTTGATTAGTTGAGTAATTGTGGAGATGATAGATTGAGAGTTATCATGCGCAATAGTGATTAGACAAACTTGGATTTATCAAGAAGATTTAGCCATGAGTTGTCCTAGGGTCAAGTAGGATTCTGAGATTGACAATTAGTCTAGTGACTATGATCTATGAGAGCAAAGTGTAAGCTAGCCAAATTAACTATGGTCTTGTGTGTTCTCATGGTTGTTGAGTTGTTGTTGTCGTCTTTGCAAGTTGTGCAAGGCAATTGAGACTAAAGCTTAACCTTGGTCCTTGCTATGAATTGTAGAATTGTGAATGATTATTTTAGTACTGGAAGCAATGAATAAATTTTTTGTCTTCTATTGAAATTAACATTGACCAATTAATGAAGGAACTTGTTGTGATTTGAAGTTGCATTGGCCAATGGTTACAAAGACATTTATTACACTGAAAAGATCATGGTTATCAAAGACTATTCTTACACTTTACATTTAGGAGATGGAAACTTACATACCATGACCAAAAAACAAGACACAATAAAACATTAAAATTGAGGTCCTAAGAGGAACCCTTGTAATTAAAGAGGAGTGAAAGGTATGTCAGTCATGTTTTTAGAGTGAAATAGCAACCCCTTTGACTAATCAATGAACCGTAATGTGACAAATGCATATTAGAGACACCAATTAAGCCTTCATTGAGAGTCTATGCCATGAGTGTTGGTTGTTTTAAGCCATAGCAATACCTGAACTATAATCTTCAAGCTTAGGTCTAGTCTTGAGTATTTGTTTAGTAAGGTATAATCATGTCAATTGGCTTTTATTTTCGAAGATATTTTTGGGACTCTTCAGCTATATAATTTTCAATATATATATATACATGGGTTTATTTTATTATAGATGATGGTATTTTTGTTGTAACAATACCATAAATTGCATGCATGAAATTTTATTTTTACTAGTTTCATAGAAGACAACAAAGTACGAATGTGGAATATGGCACCAACCTTTTGCCAACAAGTGCTACAACCCTCCAAGTATTACAAAGATATCACAAACATTGAAACCAATAAACAAAACGAAAACAAGACAAGTTTGAAATGCTATGTTGACCCAACATGTAGTATTGCAAAGCAACACAAGCATGCTTCTAGCCTCAAGCGTACAATCCACAACTCAATAAACCGCATGGCATTATAGCACCATACGTCCCTTAAACCCTAATTTACAAATAAATAAGGAAAAGTAGTGTCACAAGAATAGTGCATAGTATGTGAATCAACGAAGAACTTTAGAGGTTGAAAATTTGCTAATCATCAACATTATTACTCTACAAAGTCTTCCAAACTAGCGAACTCATTAGCATGTGTCGAATATAGATTTTGAGCAAGGTTGTATATCAACGTGGATGTTGTACTATTGGTGTCAATGTCTACCCATACCATATCCGAACGGTCATACCTACAACCTTAAATCCCAAACCCTACATTGTAAAACGCTTTGAAAAGTCTAGAGCAACCAATGAGAAGAATCGTGGATGTGAAACCCTAGCCCCTGGTCCCACACCCATGAAAGTATCACCTAACACCTTCCAATACCCACCTTACATTACGTACCCACCTTTATCTTATTGACATGATCCTAAGCACTTTGTATTTTCTCCCACCTATATCAATTTCAAAACATTCTACTACCTTGCAGTATCTTCCAATTTAATACACAAAGAGGTTATCTTAATCCTCTTGTCTCAATAAGTGGTTGAGATGTATCATATTTTTTTGACAAAATAGACCCATTCCTTACTCTCACGTAGTTTCCAAGGTTTAAACTAAGTCCCCCCCCCCTCCCCCCCCAAGATCCTAACAAAGTCAACCTCAAGAGTAGCTTGGTTTTTCACACATCTAAGTTCGCCTTGTTTGAAAATTTGGCTTGTGTGGGCCACCCCCGCACAATTAAATTTTCTTTTGGTTGCATCACCCAAGCATTGCCAACGATATTGGTACTTCTCACTGCCGTTGTTTTATTGGAAACTCTCTAGACTTATTTTGTTCGACGCCCAAGGCTTGAGTATTTTGAGAGAGAATTGAGTTCGAATTGGAATTGTCATCCGAACATGTAAATAGCGGACTCAATCTTGGATTGCAAACACCCCACAATGTTTTTTATTCATTGCATAAGAAGATCAACAACACTTCTTTATTAGTGTCTAAAGTTTCCTACAAAAGATAATTTTTTCTATTCTCTTGTCAATCCATAATGGTCTTCTTTGCTCAACATCAACCACTTTCATGAAGCATGTATATGAAAGCACACATAAAGCCCTGGATTGGGATTAAAATGTAAGGTTTTACATAGATACAAGGTTTATCATTCTAGAGTGTTCAACATGGTTCATTTTCACTTCACACTAACCTTGAGGTATGTGATCATGCAAAACTAGTTTTGAAATTTTCATAGTACGACATTCGGATGGATTTCATGCATTTATAAGCTCATGATCATGGATCAAGAAATTGTTTGTAAAGTGGATCCAATTAAGACGATGAGCATGACTCGTGTTGGTGCGCACCTATGTGGATAGATACATGCACTATTATGGAACCCCATGAGGTCTAGGCAAATGTGATGAAGTAATTTTGAACAATTTGATCATAGATTTAGAATGAACATGCAACCAATGACATTTCAAGTAAAATGTTAAACGTACTCCCTTTTAGCTCGGTGTGAGATGTTTTTCCAACCCAAAAACCCTCAGACCTTTTATGATATATCTTAATGGCATGCATTTGGATGCTTGGATATGCTTGGGGGGGGGGGATGCATCTTAACTCGGATTATGAGGCTTGATAAGACAATCTTCACGGTTCATAATTAATGACCGACGAGACAATTCATTATATGATCCAATGGCCGAAAATCTATGTGGGGTTGGAAGTGCCCACAATAGGGCTATGTACCATATATATACTTGCACACCTTACATGATATACCTTAATTGCATGTATTTTAATGTGTGTGTGAGAGAGAGAGAGAGAGAGAGCTTATACATCTCAACTTCAATTTTGAAATTTGAAATGACAATCTTCATGATTCATAATTGATGAGTAGATGATACAACCCTTGTATGATTGCACAGCTGAAATCATATGTGGACTAGGAAGTGCCCGCACTAGGGTCATATATGACATACATTAATTGCATGAAATTGGATGATTCGATTTGTCCAATAAGGTACAAGGGTGTTATTCGGTTCTTCTTTTCTCTATCTTCTATTTATCCTATTTACACCTTCATTTGTGATGCATTAGGAAATCTATGATGAATCATCAAGAAAAACTTGAAAATTGGACATTCCCTTCATTTAGTTATGATTATCATAAACGTACGTTTGTTGGTTCCTTAAATGAATACATGCATCCTCCCAATTGTGTCCAATATTGAATGTGGAGTGAATAATAAAATATCAAAGACATAGTCCAATCCCCCTTAAACAAGTGGCTTTATGGTGTATGTTCCTCGATCCTCACCAGACCACACACCAGTCAAATATAGGTGTCCAATTAAAAGAAAGTAACTAAATAACACCCACACACCTTAGAAAAAAATCAAGAGGGAGTGAGGGAGAGAGGGGGGTTATTACTGAAGGTAGATAACCCATATTTGGTTACTTCTCTTATTGAAACACCTAGTTTTTGAGTGGTATGTGGTTGGGTGTGGCTTCAAGAACAGATACCATAAAGGCACAAGTTTAAAAGAGATTGGAGTGTGTGCTCAAAACATGATAACTATTTTGGGCTCAATTGTATTTGGGGGGGGGGGGGACTAAATGACAATTTAGTAAACATGAAAATCTTCACTTTGATAATGAATAAGATAATCATATGAGCCTGGAAAATAAGAGAAGTTGTGGGTCCGGCCTCAACTTGGATGTGCTAACCACCTGGTGAGTAATTATTTGCATGTTTCATGAAATCCTAGGAGAAGTGGGCTAGTTGGGGAAAAGTAACCATTTAAGACCCAAATGCCTTACCCCATGTGTGGGCTACACACACTGGCGGTGGAAGAAGCTATAAGATTAGGAGACAACGTCTGCATAGAGTTTTGGGCATAATTCAATTGGTCATGACCTCAGTGTATCCAAGTCTTGCCAACTACATCTGTCATAACATAATCCAACTGAGTATGGAGGGTGGGGGCCGGGAATATGTACAAGAATATTCAGAAACTACACTGAGTTTATTCTTTCACCAGAGTATATTCAGCTTGATAAACTCAAGTGAAGCAATACAATTGATATTTGTACAACGGAACAGTTGATATGGTTGACATCTTTCAGTTCATTAATGTATCAATAAAAAAAAATCATATCCTCCAAATTCTTCTAGATCGATGAGTAGTTTTCCCAAATTCTTGAACTTCGATTGGTTATTTCCCGAGCTCAACGGGTTCATCTCCAACTACACCGATTATCCCAACCACTATGTGCTACTATTTGGAAGATACGCATAGTGCTGCAACTATTAACGAGAATGTAATATTTTACCAGGCAAAGTCATTTGTATTCAAATACCACTTCACTGTGTAACTCCGAATAATAACCGAGGATAATCAGTATAGCAACTTGTTTGGTTCCTCCCCCCCCCCCCCTTCATTGTAATATGAGCGAACCAACCCATACACTCGTTCCTTGTTGAATGCCTAAACCCTTGCCTCCAAGGAACCAATATACAGGTTGGTTCGCCCCAGCCCTTCATTGTGGAGGGGGAGGGAACACCAGTTAAGTAAGTTGGCTACCAATAAGGGGGCGCCACCTGTCCCACAGGGGAGAGGCACCACTTCGGCTTGGGCAGAATGGGGCGTCTGGACATGACGAAGGCAAAAGGGAACGAGACCCTTCACTCCCGAAACTGACACGTGGCACATCCCCACTCGCTCTGACGCATGGGGTCCACGTCGCCACCCGTTATGGGGCCCACCCGGCGGCACGCTGCCCATTTGGCCACCCTCTCAGCCCTACAAAATATAGTGACCTGATTGAAGACTGTGTGGGAGTGCCCGGGAAGTTTTTGGGCATATATATGTAGTGGGTCAAGATCCATGTGATTCTAAACCCAACCGGTTACATGTTCACATCTTTCGGTTTTGCTTTCATTCATTTGAGGTATATTCTTCTATAGATTCCTCTAAAATGATTGGTAATTCTCCTAAAGTCTCCAACTTCAACCGGTTGTTTCTCAAACTCAACCGGTTCATTTGCAACTAACCGCCGGTGCTTCCCGAGCCCTTGGTGTGTGGCCCTATTGTGGGGGCAGTTTCGCATTTACAGCCAATTCGGCTAGGGCTAGATGCGTGCCTTGTTGACCTGGGCCCCATCACTATTACCCGAGGTGAGACCGCAAGCAAGTCTCCTATAGCGTGTAAATGGGCTAAAATTAGCCAAAAATATAAGAATTGGAGCCTTTGGCGAGGCATAGTTTGAAGCCTCCAAAGGCCAAGCCCAAAGTCCAAACCTTTGGAGAGAGAAAGAGAGAGAGAGAGAGAGAGCATCCCACTTTATTCCCTGTCCAAAATGACCCCTCCAATCTAACAACCAAGATCTTGTCAAAAAAAAAAAAAAAATCATGAAAAAAAGATCGATAGCCTCTCGACCATAGTTTGGGTTTTCATTCTTGCCCGACCCAAACTTCTTTTAAGAGTCCGTCGCCTTGGTCAAAAAGTACTGCCATGTAGGCATTTTGGAGAACGACGGCCTTTGGCCTCTAGTGTGAAAGGCCGAGAGGCCGAATCCTTGGTTTCTTGCAATATGATTGGTGGGAATTGACAGCCTCTCAACCTTCGGCCATAGCGTGAAGCGACCCTTGGTGATGGTATTTGGAATGAGTCAAAAGCTTGGCCTTTATCTTTAAGGAGTTAGGTATAGTTCACTCAAATAAAAACCATACTCTTACTCAAATTAAGAGTAAAACCTCTCTTATTACCTTGAACATTGCATATGTTATGATATAGTTGGGTGAGTTTTTGCTTTATATTTAAGGTGCAGATGAGACTTGTACTAGGTCATGGGAACTCACAATTGCATGCAATTGTCACATAACTTGCGATTTTAAGTAAGCATGGCGCATTCCCCTTGGTACGCAAGATAATGCTTGGCACGTGGGGGAGGCGAGGCTCAGGATCACACAATTGTCGTGAGCACAATAAATTTTGGTGTGTCAAAAGCATGTGATTGTTGTGAATTGAAGAGGAGGAAGTGAAACGTAAATACATGACATATGGAGTTGTTGAGTTGACTTGACCCCAATTGCATCGCCATCGCCACTTGCCCCTTAGAAGCTACAAACAAGCAATTAGAGCTTGAATTAGACTTTGCAAAATGGTTCTAAATGGACACGAACTCATAACATTATTCATATCCATAACAATGTTTTGTGGGATTGACAATATTCTATGAAATACTCTCGAATTTTTACATATCGATTAAATATGAAGAATATTTTATGGAATATTGTTAGTCCCACAAAACATTGTTTTGGATCTAAATAATGTCATGCTAAGCTAAATTGCTTGCACAATCATTGTTTACTGCCATAGCACAAAATTACTAATAGAGAGCTAAGGCTCGAGGAACTACTAATCTGGGATTGAAAGAGCAACAAGTCACTGTCACTAAGTGTCAATGAGCAAGAAGGGAGTTTGGTGAGGTGGAGGGCCAAATGTAGGTAAGATAACAACACCTCAAACCGAGGTTTAAGGTATTTGGGATACATGTCGTAGCCGTATGAACCTTAAAAATAATTTCCCATGTAGGAAAAAAACCAAGTGTATTACAATCTTTTTTTTTTAAAATCCCCAATACTGAAATAAATACAAAAGTTTAAAGTGAAAATTGTGTTGGCACCCAAGTTTTTAGGAGGCCTAGCTTAGCATGGCGATTGCGATGGGCTTGTAGAATGAGACATGGGTGATGTGATTTGGTTGCGCCATGAAGGTGAGAGACGAAGTGGAGGTGGTTGAAGGAGAGGTGGCGCATTTAAGAGCACTTTGGCTATCCACTTCATGATTGGGTCACCAAATCTAGATATTCCCGTAAAAATGATTAGGGCACAGGTGGCGATACCCTGCCCCCGGTTATAAGCTTATGGCAAAACTTCCCTTTAACTCCTTTATAATTCAAAGAAGGCATGTAGAAAACATGGTTTTTGATTAAAAAAAACGCATGCAAAAATTCGCCAACTAAACTGTCACTCGTAGGCACTCCAATTATGTTCAATATAGAACATAAAATGGTGTGTATAATTGAGGATATTGTCAAACATTTTAGTGATATGTGTCTTTTTGGTGTCCATTCATTACTACAAACCTTGCCATCATGCCACTCAAACATAGGGAAGAGTGACCATGTACGGTCCTCGTACACTACCGTGGTTTGGGGCCATGATGTAAAATGAAAATGCTCCATTCCTTCAAGGTTTGTTAATTTGTATTCTTTAGGGAATACATCACTTCTTTAATGTCATGATTTGGGTTTTTGTTGTTGTTGTTGTTGTTGTTGTTGTTGTTGTTGTTGTCATTGTTGTCGTCATGGGTTCCTTTTGCTAAATCTTTGTGGCATGGGTGAGGGGATACTAGCGCTAATTAATAAAGTTATGATAGGACCAAGATACTAAAACCCTAACTTACCAATGTCTACATAAACCATATTAAAATTAATGCATCACCAACCTTGCATTGATGGGGCCTAAAGTTCACATCATCTAACATGGCTTTTGTTTCCCATCATCCGAGTGCAGTAAGAACGTGCCCCCTATAAGTTTGTTATTCATTTTCCCCTTATTTAAGTTCACTAAACTATTTTGAAACATTTAATCCCATATTAGGTGTTAAATCAACCAAACTATTGATCCTCACGTTTTAGATAGTAAGTCACTGTTTCAATCTTCCCGTTGGTAGATGTTGTGAATGTTTATTCATATAAGAGCAACTCTTATTACAATGCTTTGGGATCAAAAGGTATAACATTACTCAACTCCTTGTTGCATTATGTGGGACTAGGTATCGGGTGAGCAAGTTTCTCCTCTAATTTTAGGATTCCTTGTTTATGAGAAGCACTCATGTTTTGTACTATAGAGTTTCGACAAGCGACTATAAATTATAATAGCTTTTAAGTCGTAGCCTTTTTCTTTGGAATGAGACCATGATTGCTAAGTAGTGTTATGGGGTGGTGCCACCAACCCTACAAGTTGGGCACCTAATTTGACACTAGCACATCTAATTAATCATCCTTAGGTCTCTAACCCTAGCCAAAGTTACCTTTCTTTGGGGCCCATGATAGTGGAGGTTAGTGCCAGTCACCCAAAGTTTCTTAGTAGTGAGAGGGCATAAGTCATCATATACAAATGTGAATTGTACTTGAAGCAACCATTGACACCACCACAACACACGATCATTGTTGCCTACCGCACATTGTATCATGGACTTGCCATTGAAACTTGACGATGGACAAGTATTCCTATCTCTAGAGATGCTAGACTATGTCACTTTTGCTCATAAAATGTAGTTGAAAATGAGACACATTTTGTTGTTGGAATATCCTCTATATAACCCCACTAGAGATAAGTTTCCATCACTTGAGAATGTAGACCTAGGGAGCCTCAAGTCTTTCTTTCAACTGGACCATCAAGTTGACACCAACCTCTATCTCACGGAGGCTACTACACTATGGCACTCTAGAGAATTAGCCGGTTTGAAACCATCATGTTGTATGTTTAGTCCCATTAGCCTTTTTAGCTTCCCATACTTCAAAATCAATTTCATTTCATATAGTCTGCATGCCATAAGTTAGTACATATATTATATAACATTTAGTGTCACGAATTCCATTTGTCTTGCTCAATACTAATTGCAAACCGCCTATGTAGTGTCACCAACACTAAATGTAACCCTGACGTTATTTGTCATTCCTTTAAATAAAAAATGGACATCATAGATGTACAATGTTATAATTACTATCACTTACTAAGTGGATTTTTTCATTAAAAAATCAATCATCCATACAAATAATTCATTACATAAATATAAGGATACAAAGTACACCAAAAAGTAGATGAACTAAAAGTATAGTAAAATGACAAGTACATGTAAACTCATTCATAAGAAGTGTCATTAGATAATACACCACAATGACATAAAATACAATATGACGTTATATACAATATTTAGTGTAGGTCAAGCGTAGTAGCCCACAATCGGAAACATCATCGTGGCCCACCGGACAAAGCATTTCCAAAACTTTATTAAACAATACTGGTTAGTTAGCCACAGGAAGTGTGTGAGGCGGGGGTAAGTGATGGGGGTCGTCATAAAGCATCTGCTGCATAAGCTCCATGTGTACGTATATTTAGGTGAGTTGCCAAGCCTGTTTGGTGGGGACTACACTCGAGGTTTTGCATGCACTCGGCAAGTGGTGAAATCATGGGGCGTTTCTTAACTCTTCGTGATGAACTCTTAAGTTAGAGTAGAGGCATCCATAACGGATCATTCAAGAGATTATGCGCCATATTTGGAGAAGGGGAAGGCTGTGTCACTGAGGCAGTGTGAATGGAGGGTGTGTGGTAGTGGGCAGACCGCATCCAAGCCATCCAATCATAGAGAATCATCCTGTGGTTTACGAAACTGCTCCAGGGAACTCCATTGGGAACTTAGGAAATTAGTTGGGAACTTTCAAAATCTGACACAAATGATCTCATTCAACCGGGTGAATTTCATATGATTTCAATGTTGGTCATCAAAAAGGGCTTGGAGTTGATGGCTAGTACCCTTGGTTCTACCTTTCAGAAGAAAGAGGTAGGAGTTTGACTCCCCCCCCCCCCGGTTGGCATCATCTCCTCTGCAAGTCCTTTTAATGAAGGATTGAGTTTGAAAAATTTAATTCAAGATTCGTGAGTGGATGGAGGTGGAGATTTCGTCCAACGTGAAGTTTTTCAAGCTCTACCCGAGGGGAAGAGAAGCCAAAAGTTGGGGTAGGATAGGAGCCTTTAGATATGTCAGATCACAATCGACGGTTGAGATCTTTCTAGCCCTCGACTTTGTATGGTTGGAATCTAATTACTTTAAGAATTCAATAAATAATGTAGAATTACTTGAAATCTAAATTTTATAATATTTTCATAATAACATATTTTCACTTTATATTTTGTATAGTTGGATGAAGTGCAAGGTCTAACAACAACATCAAAGAAACTCAAGTGAGTGAATTTCATCTTAGATCTTTAAAAACTTAAAGACTTCAAAGCCTCTTATTATGATGGCCAATTCACACATGATCCCAAGTCCTAATGCTCAATTCCCTTGAGGTCAATATGTGCAATCTCGATTGTTGAGAGCATGGAAATTGAACTTTACCACTTCATACGGGGCCCTAAGTCATAAGTTCCAAGTGTGACATGGATTCATGTACATGGCAACACTTTTTGGAGGTAAGGCTCATGACTTGTGTTGAGGGTTGAGCAAAAAAACTAGACCCAACTCTCAACACAAACTATGAAAAGTTTTTCCTTTAAAGAATCCGGATCTTACTTAAATGGATATAAACCAAACTTTAATGGTATCTTGAGGCTCAAAAGTATTGACTTTACCTTTCATGTTGGGACATGTTGACATGAATGGGACTTTATCTATATGTTGGGCTTGCTAACATGAGTGGGACTTTACCTCCATGTTGGGCTTGTTGTCATGAGTGGGACTTTAGCTCCATGTAACATGCATGGGACCTAGCACTCCATGAGCACCGGCCTTGAGTTCTCCAACAAATGAGCATTATTGACATAAATAACTATATTTGTTTACTAAGAAATATGTACATGGCACTTCATCATGAGACATATGCCATTCGAAAGCAAATTTTCTTGTGATCCCAATGATGTGGAGAGTGACCTTTCATGAAGCTTCCATCTAACCAAAAAAGTGTGTTCAAAACCATTCATCAACTACTATATGGCTTTGTGGGCACTTAAGAGTTAAGAAATAAAGTTGTGCACTCTACCACCGATCTAATGTGATCAGAGAAGTTATCTCAAGTAAAAGGAAGAGTTCTCTCAAAATAGGTGGCTTCGTTTGATTATACAAAGTCTAATTATGAGTACATTAGTGCATTGTAGGCCTACCCTACCATGTGGTGACTTTTGAAGTGTTGGCATGATTTGCTTCACACATGGATGCATAGGTTTCACGTTGATAAACATTTATAAGCACATGCATGCATAGTTGTAATGATAATGCGTGTTTGTTAATATCATTTTCAAATCCTACAATGGATAGTCAACTCGTGCATTACTTTGAATCTCAAGATGAGATTACCTCATGATTATTCTTCCTTTGGAAAGCTATGTATTTGAGGGATTTTAAGAGTTGGGAATAACAATCATTTATATGGTTTTAAGTTATCAAGGATGTGAGTATTCTAATCCATAATAAAAACCATTGAATGTATTATATTAAAAAAGCCACCAAACCTGTTAATCTTGTATCCCCCCCCCTTCTCCTTTGTCACATGAAACACTTCGCATGGGGAGAAAATTTGTATGGCCATTACCAACCAAGCTGTGTTCTTTACCCCCAAATGTGTGGCCTCACATATAGCCCAGGTCCATAAGCACCCACGACATAATTTTGTAAACCCCAAAAAACAAATACAAAAAATTCCACCCAACATTTTGAAGGTAAAATGTTAATAACGAGAAAAACTTCCACGATACAAATTAATTTTTTTTGAGAAAAAAAGCCCTCGTAATGAAGTGACCAATCCACCTTGACCCCCAACAAGGTTTGCACAAAAACCGTGACAAACCAACATTGGCAATGTTGAGGGGCCACTTCCAACATCACAAGTGATGGCCTTCATTTACGGGCATTGGTGGCCATGTTTTAAAGTACCATCCTAGCTTTATTTTATGCTATTATATCCACCTTGACCCTGAGAAGGTTTGGGCAAAAAATGTGACAAACTAGCATTGGTAGTGATTAGGGGCCATTTCCAACATTGTGAGGGATGGCCTTGATTGATGGCCATTTGCCACATCATAGCCCCATATTCTATTATTAACTCCACTTTGAACCCGAGAACATTTCGGCATAAATTATGACAAACCAACACTGGTAGTGTTAAGGGGCCACTTCCAACATCGCAAGGGATGGCTTTAATTAATGGCCGTTGGTGGGCATGTTTTGGGGTTCCTCTTGGCTTCATTTTATAATATTTCATCCACCTGGAACCCAAAAAGATTTTGGCAAAACCGTGAGAATCCAACATTGGTAGTGTTGAGGAGACGTTTCCAACATCGCGAGGGGTGGCCTTAGTTGATGGTTGTTCGTGGCCATGTTTTGGGGTCATTTTCTAGTTTTTTTTATAATACTTAATCCACCTCAACTTCAAAAACATTTTGGGGAAAAAACTTGACAAATTAGCACTGGCAGTGCTGAGGGGCCACTTCCAACATTGTAAGGGACAACAATTTGGGCCCCCGCCAAAAACCAAATTGATTTAGTGGGTATTGGGGAAATGATTCCATGATGTGCAGTTGTAATATGACTTGGATGGAAGACAAAAATTATTAGAATGTGGTGGCCAATTATGTTTCCTTCTTTCAGAGGCCATGCCCTTCTATAGGATCTAGAGCCCACAACCCCCCTCAAAATTCATTTGACCCCATTGTTCTTGGTTCATGCCACTCTGATTGATACCTTCAAACATACACCTTGAGTCATGAACTATGATCTTCCCCCACAACTCTTGTGTTTGCCACTCATTCATGCATGATTGTTTTATTTTATTTTAAACGACAACAAGGACATGGGTGTGAGGCCAAATCCACCACCCTTAAGCGTCCTAGTCCAGGTGATGACTTTGAGAATCACATTTATCTATTACAACATTGAACCATGTGCAAGGTAATTTTCATGTCCAAATGAACATGTATTGTCTCACTCATTGTACTTTATTAATGTTGGCCTCTTGGCTTGTGCTAGAGTTGGCTTTCTCAAGAGTCCAACCCGCGGCCGTGGCCACACATGCCTTTAAAGACATCCCCCTCGCAACCTTTGGCCTAACCTCCTTTGTCTCGTCATCGCGGGGGTCATCCACCTTCTCCATTAATAATGCAAGTGATTTATTTGCCCAATAAGATGCGAGTGTTCAAAAACACTGTTCTTACTAGTCCACCCCAATTACATTTACTAGCAAGTAGTCTAATAAGTCTAAAACTTACATATGCACTAGAATAATCTAAAATGCATAACTTGCCCTATGCTTAGTTCTAGTGATAATGTTCGATTTGGGCTAAGCTTTAGGCCCCTAAACCCATTCCTCGGTAACCCAGCTTAAACCAACCATCCAGGTTCCCTTAAAGTTGACCTTCGCTTTCACCACTTCAATGAGCTGGTCTCGGCCCTTTCGGCTACTGAGATAACGAGCCTTGGGAGGCCCCTTGTCGTGTAAACTAAGATCATTAAACACAATAGATCGAGTGTCGTTGTCAACATCAATTAGCAAAATAAAATAGCAAACTAAAATGCTAAACAACCACCTCTTCAAGTATGAGGGTTCTCTCTCCAAGCTTAAGAAACTAAAATGTCTTCTTACAAAGCTTAAGAAACTCTGAAATTCACACACAAGAGTCAAGCTATCTCTCATTCCACGAAGGGAGAATCCAAGAGTGCAAGTGGTGGAGAAAGAATGCAAAGGCTTTGCTCATAATCTACTACACCATAGCCATGAGAAAGCAACAACAAGCTCTCTCTCTCTCAAAACACACTCACAAGACTTGACTTGACAACAATGGCAAGTCAAGAGGCCTTCCTCTCCATACAACCCCAATCCTATGTGGAGTTCATCCATGGAGTGGATGAACAACTAACTAGGACTCCCAATGGAGTCCGTTATTCATCCCAACACACATGGACTCCTAATGGAGTCCATTTACTCCTAAATTGACGTAACTTAGCCCCCGATGTCACCTCACGTGACACCCTGGACTAGCAGTCCCGGCAGCAGTTGAGCCTTGGGAAGCCCCTGGACTAAGCAATCCCAGCAGCAGTTGAGCCTTGGGAGGCCCCTGGACTAAGCAGTCCCGGCAGCAGTTGAGCCTTGGGAGGCCCCTGGACTAGCAGTCCCGGCAGCAATTGAGCCTTGGGAGGCCCCTGGACTAGCAGTCCCGACATCAATTGAGCCTTGGGAGGCCCCTGGACTAAGCAGTCCCGGCAGCAGTTGAGCCTTGGGAGGCCCCTGGACCAGCAGTCCCGGCAACAGTTGATGAAATCAACACCAAACTAATTTCAACTCTAGTGCTTAATCAATTGCTCATCTAAGCCTCTTAACTAATGAATGCACACCTCCCACTAAATTAATCCAATCTAACCACTACTCATGAGCTTAATCCAATGACTCTAAGCTTCCCCTACTCATAAGAGGGATTAACTTCCTAACTTCACTATAACTAACTAATCCACACATAAGCCTCAAACTCTAAGAGCTCGCTCCCCTTGAGAGGATTTGAGAGGGAGAGCTTAACTACTTAACTTCACTAAAACTAATGACCCACACACGTGGCTCAAGCTCTTAAGAGCTTGCTCCCTTGAGAGCGCTTGATGGGGAGAGAGAGGAAAATGAGAGAAAAACACCTTAAGTAGCAAAGAGGGAGAGAGGGAGAGAGGGAGAAAGAGGTGAGGATAGGGTGAGAGGATTAGCACCTCCAATCACAATCCTTTAACCCTCTCCTCCAAAGTAGGGACTAATCCCCAACCACCAAGCTTCCTTCTTCCTAAACTACCAAGGTGGATCCAAAAGTGGGCATTTAACCCGCGGAGCTCACCTTGCTTCACCTTACCCACTACTCCCATAATCAAGGCATCCTCTTATTGAAATCCAACCTTGAAATAACTACACCACACATTCTAATGCCTAAACTTAAATCCACACCACACTTCACTCTTTTTATGTTTTGTGAATAATCATAACACATCAAAGTCAAACTAAAATTGGTTTCGAAGAGTTAATCACCACATGTGGGCACCATTTTGGGCTCACAATGGGCCATATTAAGTTTCTGATGGCATGTTGTAGAAAATGGCTTGAAGTGTTGAGGACTCGTGTGGGAGGAGGGCCAACAACAACTGGTTGGTGGTGGCCAATGTATTTGTCTTCTTCCTAACCCATACCCTTGCCTTTATTATTGCTCAAGCACCCAATACTTATCATCCATCACTATGACACATCATTCATCCATCACAACAAACCTATGACATATCATCCATCCATCACTTCATACATGCACCTTGAACTATAGAGAAACACTATGTACTTTGCCTTTATATAGAGTAAAACAACACCTTCTTATTCTTTGAGTCGGTGGCTTGCTACAAACCCTCTTACACCATGGGTATATTATCCAATGATCTTCCTAATATTCACAACTGCTCATGTACATATACTATAAAATACTTTTATTCATTACCTCAATGTATCTAACTTTTACTAAGTTAGTAACGGAATTACAAGTTTTCAAGTTTTGGTGAGGATCAAAGTACAAACTCATGTTTAAAAGAAATTGGACCACATCTTCAAATTTTGATTAGCCATTTCACACTCAATAATAACACAATTGGGAGGACTAAGATGTATTCAGTCTAGGAATTATAAATTGTGCACTTCCGATAACCATAACTAGGATTAGAGGAGGCCCAATATTCAATTTGGTTCATGTTCGTGTTTCATCATAAATTTGCCAACGCAACACCTTGTAAAATTATTCGGTTGCATGGTGGTGTTCCATTCTATATTTAACATATGGCATGGGCCTCCACTACTTCATGGGATGAAACCAAAGCGGGTATGAATAACAAATAAAGCCAATATGAATAGTAAGAATATTGTGAATAATGTTGGTGTTTTCAGTGATAGTGTTGTTATGGATAGTATTTTCAATGAATAATACCGGGATGAACTGTGTGTCATGTGAATAGTGTCGAGAGTATAACTCCACCCAAATTTCCAAGTGTTAGCATGAATGTATGAACAATAATCGAATATGTTTTGCTTTATTTGGGGGCCCGACATGATATAGGGTTATGGCTTGCTTTCTTAACCGAACCCCTAGATTTCATTGCTGTGTGGTTTGGTGAGGATCGAGGAGCAAACATCATAAAGACACATGTCTAAACGAGATTGGACAATGTCTTCAAATATCAATAACTACTCTCCACTCAATAATGAACACAATTGGGAGGACCTATGTATCCAATCAAGGAATCCACAACAAATGCACTTCTGATAACCACAACTAAATCAAGGAAGGTCCGATTTCAATCCAATTTTTACAGATGTTTCATCATATATTTGGTAATGCAACATGAGTTTTGGTGCGTAAATCTAATTGGTAGAAGTTGGAGAACATGAAAAACAAGCCAAATAACATTCACATGTTTAAAAGAGATTGGAAAATGTCTTCATATATTAATAACTACTCTACACTCAATAATGAACACAGCCGAGAGGACCTATGTATCCAATAAAGAAACCCACAAACATGCACATCTGATAACCATAACTAAATCAAGGGAAGTCCGATTTTCAATCCAGTTCTCGTAGATGTTTCATTGTAGATTTGGTAATGCAACATGAGTTTTGTTGCGTATATCTAATTGATAGAAGTTGGGGAACATGAAAAACAAGCCAAATAACACCCACACACCTTAGTCGGCATAGAGACGGGTTGCCAAAACTCGGTCTAAGGATGTACTTAACGTACTTCTTTCAAGGAAACTTGTATAGAAACCCGTGACCTACATATAGTATATACTTGAGATCTTGTGGGGCCTATAACTACAAATTAGGCCGAGTCTGCATGTCTGCACCCTTAACTTAACTTAACTTATTGCAAGGATCCTGGGATCATGGGCAAAAATTGCACTGAGTGACTTTATTTATTTACACTAGATTACTAACTCATAACGTCGAGTCATTAAAAAAAATTCGGTGGAACCCCATAAATGGTGAGCATAATGGGTACTAGGATCCACATTGGTACTATTCCAAGTCCTTAGGGAATGTGCCATAATGTAAATGTGGAGGAAATAGTGTAATTCCACAAAGGACCAGGAAGGCATGGCCTGGCTAAATTTGGGTGAACCAACCCATACACTCGTTCCTTGTTGGATGCCTAAACCCTTGCCTCCAAGGAACCAATGTACAGGTTGGTTCGTCCCAGCTGCATGGCTGGACTTACCGGATATTCTTTAACTTCACGGAAAGACTGGTCCACAAGGGAAATTGGCATGGTGACAATTGATCTTAGGCCCACTTCACACACGAGCTAAGAGCCGTGACCATGGGATTGTGAGAGCCCAAAAGAAAGTGTCCAAAGGCCGTCCCAATACACCTACGAAATCATGTAGTGTGGTCACGGATCCTCAAGTGTAGTGTGAAGTCATATGTGACCGGGCCCTCAACCAAATGCTATTTCAGTGAATTTCTAGTCATGCGGATCCTCACACATGATTAAATAGAATAAACCAATGGTTGTGAACATTTAGAGTGCCATGGTCTCCTGGTTTTGTGTTAGGCTTACCCTCCAAGAGGTGGTTTTTGAAAATAGTCCAAGTGACCATGAAACATGATCCATTTAATGCCATGTAGGAATCCATGTAGACTTTACATCCATCTTGCATTCACATACTCCGTTGGTCCCTCAAGCATAGTGTGAAGCAAACTTGGACCGGCTCCACCTTTTCCACCAATGAGAGTTCTTGAAGTGTAATGGTAACATGCTCTCAGTCTTGTATGTGAAGTGGCCCTTAAACCCCAAGTTCCATGTTCAGTATTTTTGGCAACTCTAACTTATGTGGCTCTATTGTGGAGACTTTGAAATCCACATATGATTTTGATTGTTGGATTGAATTAAGAATTGTATTTTGGTTGTTTGATTGAAATAAGGATTGTCTCATCTGGTTAGCAATTGTGAATCATGAAGATTATTAATCCAAACCATTATAATCATAGATGAGATGCAAAAGTTATAAGAGAAACCGGCATGGTGACAATTAATCTCAAACCCCAAGTTCCATGCTTCGTATTCTCGGCAACCCTAATGTATGTGGCTCTATTGTGGGGACTTTGAACTCCACATGCGACTTTAGTTGTTGGACTGACTTGAGAATTGTCTTATCTAGTTAGTGATTGTGAATCGTGAAGATTACCAATCCTATCAATTTAATCAAAAGATGAGATGCAAGACTTATAAGAGGCTAAAATGATTATTCTCTTTCCATCTCAATGATCACACAAACCATGTCCATTGTGTGCATTATTGAACCTAGAATGATGTCTACATTTTGAACACTTAGTCCAATCTCAAAGTAACTCATATCTTCTTAGTGCCCAATCTTAACTATAAGTCTTGTTGAATTCCACTCAAATATAGATATATGATTAGAAAAAAGTGACCCCATAAAGCTCACATACCTTGATGTCTTGCGCCTCACAATTAACTTCAAAAAATGAACATGGGTGGAATTTTAGTTCCATTAGACATGTTAACTATTTTGGTGTGCATGTGATGTGCTTTGTTTGGACGACTTCAATCACCTTTGATGGAATCCCCCCCCCCCCCCCCTCCCCAGCCCCTTTGGTTTGATGACAACCTAACCTAGGCAACTTAACTAGATTTATGGCTCTTCTCTTTGGTTTTATAAGTTCACTTTGATCCTATCCACAAAAACAAAACAAAACACTCACACACACTCACACACAAACACACTTACTTGAACTAAGGTAGATGTATATTACTCGGATACCTTTCTCTTTGCACCCACTTCTCGTAGGATATGAAGCATGCACTTCATGTGAGATGATTAGCATATCCAAATTATGCATGTAGCCATTACCCTCATAGTTTTCAAAGCTCATATGAATATCCTCTTCATTATCAAAGTGAGGATTCTGTTGCTTATTAAGTGATCATATAAGTCCGTCTAATCATTTTAACTATCGAATCTAAAATGATTAACATATTTTGAACACAAAGTCCAATCTCTTATACACACTTGTCTTTTTTAGTGTTCATTCTTAGATCCACACCTACCCACAACCATTTTAAAATACAAGTGTCCGTATTATTGCTATATTGGATTTATGCACTCTACCTTACTCCGAAAAGGGTGGTGATTTTTAGCATTCTAGTGTCCATAG
The DNA here is from genome assembly GCA_950295325.1 of Polytrichum commune. Taxonomy (NCBI): domain Eukaryota; kingdom Viridiplantae; phylum Streptophyta; class Polytrichopsida; order Polytrichales; family Polytrichaceae; genus Polytrichum; species Polytrichum commune. The sequence goes on from OX485804.1 coordinate 64,782,158, forward strand.
TTGGGACTCCATGTACATAACTTGGTTATCTACTGCAGCAGACAATATATGTCTGTTATTAACTGACACACCTATACCTTCTTGAGAGCCAGTGTCTAGGGAGATTTTTGGGCATAACCGGTTGAGATCCTAGTGTTTCTAAGGGCTGCTTCACACTATGGCCGTCCAAGTCAAGAGGCCATGGGATTGAATGGCCAAACTTTGTTGAGAGTCCAAAGAAATGGGTTGAAAATAACCAATAAAATATAGGAATTGGAGCCTTTAGATGGGCATAGTGTGAAGTCTCCAAAGCCCAAAGTCCAAACCTTTGGCCATGAACTCCCACGGCCTCTCAACTTGGACGGCCTAAGGCCAAGCTGAAAGTGCAAGGGAAGAAGCACCATCCCACTTTATTCCGTGCCCAAAACCACCCCTCCAATCTAAAGGCCAAGATCTTGTCAGTTCTTGATTTTTTTATGGAAAAAAAAATCAATGGCCTCTCGACCATAGTTTGGGTTTCCATTCCTGTCCAACCCAAACTTCCTTCAGGAGTCCGTCGCCTTGGTCAAAAAGTACTGCCATGTAAGCGTTTTGGAGAGCGACGGCCTTTGGACTTTGGCCTCTAGTGTGAAGAGTCGAGAGGTTGAATTCTTGGTTTTTTGCAATCTAATTGGTGAAAATCGACGGCCTCTCGACCTTCGGCCATAATGTGAAGCGGCCCTAAGTCCAATTGATTACATATTGGCATCTTTCGGTTTTTCTTTATTAGTTCAAGGTATATTCTACAGATTCCTCTCAAATGATCTATAATTTTCTTGGAGTCTTGAGCTTCAACTAGTTATTTCTCAAACTCAACTGGTTATATAACTAGCAGCTGGTTCTCCACATTCATCGTTCATAGCTTGTATAACTTAATGTCCTATGCATGTAGTACTCTTGGATGGATATTTGGAAGATTATGTGGCTGGGTGCACCTATATTGGAGGTTGACCTAACGTGAAAGAAAGAGAGAGAGGGAATTATCTCATATATTGCAGAGGGTTCCTTATTTCATCTGTACATGTGTTGGAATGTAGTTTCCATGTGGGATACAAGTGGGTCCTTGCGAATGCGAGCATGACATGTGGCAGATTTGGAGGGCAAAATAATCAATTTGTGTTGGAATAGGGAGTCCTCTATGGTACAAGCGTACCTCTCATCCAATGTAAACAACATGACCCCTATAAGTTTGTGGTCAATTCGTCTTAAATGACTTGGATTGAACTAAATTGGGATCCTTAAAGCTAATTCCCGTGTTAAATCAACTAAAAAGAAGGTATTGTTTTCTCTTAATTGAATGAGTGATATGCTCATATGCAACAATTCCATGTATTTGACATAGACCTACCGGTTTCTAATGTATTGGTATGTATATTATCAAAGTTTGAATTGTGCATAAGGTATGTTATACCATATACTTCCAACACCAATTTGCACTTTTGGCCCATGGATGGAATCGCAAAATGTCTTGTTCATTTAGCAATTTTGGATCATAAAGATTGTCATTTTAAATGTCAATTTTGGATTTGAGATGCAAAAGTTATAAGAGGTCAAAGTGAAGGTTTTTCTTTGTCTTTGAGCTATCACATAGGCCCTTCTAAATGTGTTGATTGTTGAATTGATAATGGTGTCCTTATTTTGAGCACATGTGGTTCTCTTCATCTCAACATGACAACCTCAACTTTCACACTCCTCATTTGGATTTGTGAACATGTTCTAATGTATGTGGACCTTATGTGATCACTCTTCTTAATCAAATAGGTATATTTGAGTGGTATATGACAAGGCTTAAAGTCAAGAACTGGCACCAAAATGGCATGTGTGTTACAATGAGATTGAATTATGTGCTCATAATGTGCTCATAATTATAAATGCAATAGTCAATGCACTCAAGAAGGCTTATGCAATCACTTGAAGAGTAAGAGAATCAAGTCCAATTTGTACTCTAATAAATCTTTGCATCTCTACTCTTATTTCGAAACTTGAAATGACAATCTCCATGATTCACAATCATTGAATAAGACAATTCCCAAGCGAACCAATGGCCACAAATGCATGTTAAGTGGGACGTGTCCATGATAGGGCCATATACATATTCTATTTTTCTCATACCCTTACATGAATCTTGGAACACTTAAAAGTGATCACAATAGGCAGTTTACACTTGAGAGTTTGCATTTTGTTGGTGCTCTTAAAAAGTTATATTATGTCATGGACACTATATGGATTTCAACATATGTAGAGTTTTATTACCATGTAGAATTATTCAAGTATGAGAATGTAGAGTTAAGCTTGCTATTTTGCAGTGAAGGTGAATATGTTATGCATTCTTGAAGTGAAAGTCGTAGATGACTTCTAATGCTTGTACTATTTAAACTTAGATATGGGCCTACATATTCATACTCATCCTCTCACTTCTACTCTCTTTCTTAAAGGGAAGTCAAAAGTGAGAGGCTGATATAAATCACAAATTTTGTAGGAATATGGTTTGAATTATGCATGGTGACAACATGGTCTAGCTAGAGTAAACCTGGCTATGATGTGCCGCAACACACACGAGACCCTCGCTATGTGGCCAACATGGCGACATTGTGTGTGTGTGTGTGTGTGTGTGTTTAAAAATAAAGAGTTAATTAAACATGCTGATTCTTTTGGTTAGACAAGCCATGTCGAGATAGGTGCCGGGTTCCAAGGGGGAGCAATAAACAATACTTAGGTTGAGTATCATTCACTTTGTAAGAGCCTTCCAGAATAAAGGGGGCATAATGTCCGTCAAATTCCCGGCCCCAAGGTGCATCGACCTATAATTGAGTAATGTTATGTTAGAACACCTTATAGGTTACAATTCATGATAGTTGCACTCACCTCATATTAAACCAAGAGAGTAAGTGAGGTAGACATGCCTAATTCCAATAGAACACCAATATGGACACCCATAGTTGATTGATATGTGGTTAGATGTAAAATCCAGGATGGGACACCAAAAAGACATGTGTTTGAAGAGATTGGACTATGTGTTCAAAATACACTATCCATTCTAGGCTTAGTACTCAACATAATCGAGAGGGCCAATATGACCACTTAACGAGCACAAGAACCTTCACTTTGATGGGGAACAAGATATTCACATGAACTCCAAAAATTACGAGGCAAATGGTTAGGGGCACGATTCAAATTTTCCACCCATCTCGCACTAATTGCATGTTTCATGTCCGATGAGAAGTGGGTGTAGAGAGAGAAGTATCCGAACGACACATGTCTAGCTTGAGAAATGTGGGTATCATTTGGTTCATCTTTCATGCTCTCCAACTTCTATAAAATTAGATTGACACAACAAAGCTCGTGTTGCATTACCAAATATACGATAAAACATCTGCAAAAACTGGATTGAAAATCACACCTCCCTTGATTTAGTTATAGTTATCAGAAGTGCATGTTTGTTGATTTCTTAATTGGATACACCAATCCTCCCAATTGTGTTCACTATTGAATGTAAATTCATTATCAATATGCGAAGATATAGTCCGATCTCTTTCAAACGTGTATCTTCATGACATTGGCTCTTTGATCCGAACCGAACCGCATAGCAATCAAATCGAGGGGTCCGATTAAGAAAATGAGCCACTTGAGACCCATCTACCTTAAGTACTGAAGGTTATGGTTCCACTCCAAATCGCATCTTCGATATTCCAAAGACCTGGCAGGCCCGGAACAGCAGAGTAGGTGGGGTGTGGGGGTCAGTCATGTGTGTGAGAAACTCACAGTCAGTGTGTGTATAAAGAGGAGGCAAATGCAATGCGGTGGTGATTCATGAAGTACTTTGGGCTTTGCTCGCGTCACTGTCCCAGCATTGAGGAGTGGCCTACCTACCTTTACTTTGCCTCCAATACTTACTCTCGTACAAGACGCCATGCCACCCACGACAGTCTGTAAGGCTTTGCATGACGAGAAGAGTGAATAATTATGTAAAATGTTGTTGAAGTCAATGTTTTTCTACGTTTTATGCTCCTGCTGTAAGCATGCTTACTTTACTGGATGCTTCAATCCCAGTGAGTAACTGGAGAGTGCATAATAAGACTTTGCATGACGAGGAGAGTGAATAATCGTGTAAAACGTTGTTGAAGTTGATTTTTTCTACGTTTTATGCTCATGTTGTAAGCATGTTTACTATATTGGATGCTTCAATTGCAGTGAGTAACTGGAGAGTGCATAATAAGACTTTGCATGACGAGGAGAGTAGATAATTATGTAAAACGTCGTTGACGTTGATGTTTTTCTACGTTTTATGCTCCTGTTGTAAGCATGCTTATTTTACTAGATGCTGCAATTGCAGTGAGTAACTGGAGAGTGCATAATAAGACTTTGCATGATGAGGAGAGTGAATAATTATGTAAAATGTTGTTGAAGTTGATGTTTTTCTACGTTTTGTGCTCCTGTTGTAAGCATGCTTATTTTACTGGATGCTGCAATTGCAGTGAGTAACTGGAGAGTGCATAATAAGACTTTGCATGACGAGAAGAGTGAATAATCATGTAAAACGTTGTTGAAGTTGATGTTTTCTAACGTTTTATGTTCTTGTTGTGAGTATGTTTACTTTACTGGATGCTTCAATTGCAGTGAGTAAGATAGAGATTGGTACGTGTTAATGATTTGGAAGGAGGGTTGTTTTGAGCTTTACATTTTTGAAGTCAACCACCGTATTGACTTTGCTTTAAGGTGGGTGTGACTATCATGAACCATGTGACTTGGGATGGATTCGAATGTGTACGTAGACATCTAAGGTGGGATGTACAAACACGGAAGGAAATCATTAGAGGTTATCTATAACTTTCACTTCAAGAATAGCACAAGTGATTTGGGTTTTGTAATGTAGCACATGTTTCTCATTTACTTTTGCTAATGTTTCCATGTGATTTTTCATATTTTGTTTAATTTTTATATTTGGGAAAATTCCAAAAATGTTCATAATAGATGCAGGTTGTAAAGTGGACTTTCCTTGTTCTAGTAGGTAGTGTATTTTTCCCTTGCTAACTTGTGCTTCTAGATGCATATGCTTGGGATGCCATCCAACCAACTAGCTGGATAAGTTTCAGGACAAGTTCAAGCATTGTGTTTGTAGATCATGAGTTTTGAAACTCTCGTAATGACCAGTTTTGGACTCTTGAATTTATTGAACTGCATGCACACGCAAATCATTAAGCATTTGCCATGAATTTAAGATATGGCGGCTACACCTTTAATCATCTTTTTGAACATATGAACACATATACTATTATAGATCATCTTTATTTTTGTTGGGTCTTCTTAACAATTGAAAGTTGGTCACTATACATCTTAGCATGTAGGTTTTGGACCATGTATGATAAACATATAAATTGTCAAAATGTTGGTCGTGGATGAGCTTAAAACTGTCCATAGACTCTCATGTGTAAACCACATTCATTTTAGGCAAGAATATAAAGAGGTCACTTTTATTAGGTGTACTTCCATATTACACTTTGCATTTACCTTGTGCAACCAACAGTCTACTACAAAGAATTTTACATTGACAGAGAGCAATACAATGATATTTTCTGCGCATGTGCTAACTCAAGAATCAAAAGAAGCTGAGCTAAACCTTTGACACTAGAATTAGTACCCATTTGATTTTCTGTGGATAGTTCATGAATTGCCCACCCATAACAACATTCAAGTGAACCACTTCCTCAAGTTGCGATATCCATTGGAGGCAAATGTCACAAGAAGAACATTCAGATCTGAATTCTCTAGCAAGAAAATGACTATTTCGGGCACTTCAAACTCAACAACCCAATATGGTTGTTGCATAAGCAAGCTGAAAAAATTCTACTGCTAGCATTTTTTTAATGAATAAGCATAGCAATGAAGAATTTACAACTGGAGCTTGTAAGAACTTGGGATCTCCAATCAAAGCACAGATTCCATGATTTGTAAGTGGTTGTATAGGGGACCCAATTTTGAGATTTTGTTTGCTTAAATTGACATCTTTCTGTGCCCAAGTTATGTGGGTGTCAAATGGTGTGTAAAAGAATAGTTTGCCATATTCATGTCTTGTGTTTGAAACTATGTCTATGAATCACATGTTGGATATAAGGACATGGTCCCACATGGATTACAATAGTAAGACTCATGGTGTCCTTCAAACGGAAATGGTCTCAAAATAGTACTGCTCCTTCAATGTCGGCATCAAGTTCTATGAATGAAAGTGGACATCTCCTCTGAGGTCGTGTAACTATGCTTAGAATGGCTTGATCACCTTTGACATACATAATAAGATCATAATCTGACCAATTTCAGTATGTGCTTAAAGTCCAATTAAAACCCCAAACTAGCTAGCCACATAAGACAAGTGACCACATAAATCACATACCTTGGTCATCAGCTGTGGGGCCCTGTTTGTAGAGATTCCAGATCTCAAGGTGCTTGAGGCAGATGAAAACATCAAATATAATGTCCTGAAACTAGTAAGATTCAAAGACAACCTAATTTTTCTTCTATAGATTGGATGGGAAGTAAGGAGCTCCTCTTGAAATCAGTTGAGAGATTGAATATATGATCTTAGCACTCATGGCTAAGGCAGCAACGGATCTATGGATTCAGACCATAGTTGGTAGCAGAATCTGGATTTATTTTCTTCAACCGGTCCACAAGCTTATCAAGTGTCAAGGGCTTGCTTACGAACTCATCGAAGCCACTTTGGGCACACTTAACCATGTCTCGATCTGAACAAACGCCAAAACAGAAATTCATCTTATGAGCCATAATTTTGTAGGAGTCCATAATTTTCAAAGGTTGGGGCGTTGGAGGTTTCCTTAGGGCTACAATTAGGCAATCAAAATAGCCCCTGAAATAATGACGTTAGGGAAGCCTATGATCATGGAGATCCAACCGCTTAGTTATAGATAGCCGGTTGAGTTTGAGAAAGAACCAGTTCAAGTTAAAGACTTCAGGCAAATTGTCGATAGTTTTAGAAGAATCTATAGAATATACCATCAATTAATAAAGTAAATCCAAAAGACATGAGCATGTAACTGGTTGGACTTGGAAATACTTGAATCTCGACCGATTTTGCCCATATTCTACTTGGAAGCCATTGGAAAGGACCCTAATAAGTCCAAAGAGTGCCCTGTTGATGATTGGTCTCCAAATATATTGCAGATCAATTCAATCCATGCAGATATCTCATACTCATAGTTTTTAAACCTTTACACTGATCTTAGAGGAGGGACAGATCAGGTTTCCTTTATCACAAATTTCAAACCTTTAATAAAAAATAGGGTTCTCCACAAGGCAAACCCCTCAAATGCAACACACTCCATTGCTAGATATGGAGAAGAACTCAGAAGTCAGTGCAACTCCAAGTAAATGCAAGTAATTTGTGTAGTCAAAATATCATAATTCAGATAAAGCTCATGAACTGTATTTTGTGCACCAGACCAATTAATGGATTTCAGATATGCATTTAATGCTCAAGACACTGTAAATCTGACAGAAAATCTGTGTATACTTTGTGCAAAGAGTAGATTCTTAAAAAGTAACATTACGTACCACTAACATTTGCAGTGAGTGCAAAAACTGTCATTCGTTTTCTGGGTGGTTCTTGCTCTTCTTCCCATTCTCGAAACAGCTGCACCTGGAGCCCATGTCCATGGTAGTGTACACCAGACTCAGGCTTTCCCTTCCTTCCTCTCAAGTCTCCCAAAAGTGAGGTTCAAAGAGGTACAAGTACAAAGGATTTCATTCTTATCGCTCCTCAGAACATGGGGTTCAATTTTTAGCTGTTACCATTTGTCATCAGCCAGCAAGTGCATTTAAACCCTACAAGACATCAGAGAATGAGAAAAAATTATTCTCAAAGCCTGGGAAAAATGCTCACAGGTGTTCTGTGTTCTTTAAGGGTTCTCATAGGCTTAAGCTGGCAACCAACATAAAAACCAGCTCATCTGGTGTCACGCGCATACGAATAGGCTCTTTTTGAAACGGGGTTCAGCAGGCCAAGGTAAAAGAATTTTGGCCTTGACATGTGCCTAACCTTGGAGACCTTGGTTTCAAGGTTTGTCCCTTTGTTGGGGCAGAGAAGAGTTGAAAACGGACATTTGCCCCAAAAAATAGGGTCCAACCTTGAAACCAAGGTCCCCAACGTTAGTACATATGTAAAGGCCAAAATTCTTTTACCGTGGCCCACCAAAGTCCGCTTCTCAGAAACAACATTTTGAAACATGTTGAAACATGACAATCAGGATGAGGGAGGGAGCAGGAATACCGCATGTGTGCCATCCATGACAGGCATTTGAAGATCCATAAGCACCAAATCAAATTGTGGAGGTAGCGCCTTGCCATCTAGCACCTGCTCCGAATCAGAAGGTGCACGGAGTACATCCAGTGCCTCCTGGCCATTACATGTCACAGTTACATGGCAATCCAGACTCTGCAGCAACCTTTGGCCAATCTTTCGATTCACAACATCATCCTCCACTAGCAACACCTGCAGGTTTAAGGCAAAATTTACAAATCAAAGATGATCTTCCGGTTTCATTATGTGGGCGAAGGATAGTTTTGTGTCTAAACATGCGCAAAGTTTGCCATGCATTCACTGTTACGATATATCAAGATTTATGCACTTGTCTGATGTAGCAATTAGATCTTGATTGGATGATAGCAGCTCAATGGTAGGGATCAGGATTTAGGTCTGACCATGATGACTGCACTTGATTTGTAAAACCCTTCTGAAAAAGTGCAATTTGAATCTATGAAGATTCTTCACTCATAGCACACATGGTTGTGTGGTCCACTGCAACAAACTAGGTAACGGATGTGAGGAGCTCTGCATGGGCTGTAGTTGCTGCCCAGACTACTGAGCTGCAGTAATAGCAAAGTAGGTATTGGGTGCCTACTACAACCAATGGCAAGGCACCATGTTGGATGTAGTGGTTAGGCCATGGCAAGGCCATCAATTACGGGTGATGATGTGCCTCTTCGTAACCAGTTGAACCGACATGTCAGTAAAATCGCTTGGCATGACCACTACGATATGTAACAACACTTGAAGCAACCTTCAAGACTAGAAAGAAAGGAAGTCGACTCAGATGTTGCCACCGGCGTGAATTATGGTGTTGCTTCATTTTGAGTGGGCCCTGAAGATTACTGCCTCTTTTCAGTAGTGAACACCTTGAACGAACGCAGACAAGTTGGCATGGGAAAGCCTCTAGGTTCCCACATCATTGGTTGAAAATATCCGATTCACTTGAATACCCCCACTACAATTGGGTGGACCATAGGTGGTGGGGTGCACCAGAATCAAGTGCTAGGAAGGTCACCTATCCAAGTACTATTCCAACCTTAGGCAGCTTAACCTCGAAGTTCTTATAGGACTAGGTTAAGGCCTTGGCTTTAAGCCACCCTCCTCAGGACTAGGCCTATGACCTCAAGCTCGGCAAGTAAAATTTCCAAGAACCACAAAGGACACAATGAGATTTATTGAAGCTTTTTAAGTATTGTAAATTTGTTGAAAGCAAGCACCTTTCGGCCCTTGAGAAGCTCTGCACCAGGGGGTTGAGATTGAGGGTTTTGGGAGGTTTTGGGAGTCCGTTGAATTGCAGCTTTACCCTTAGCAACTGGGGCTACTCTGTCTTCTTGCTCAGTGGCTGGACTGGACTTTGCAGCAGCCAGACCTATCTCAGCCTGTTCTACAGAAACCTCTGTGCTGCATATCATTTACACATGCTCATGATAAGTATTGAGAATCTCAAAGAAGTACAAGGGTGATCATGCTATAGAACATGATGAATGCTAGAGAAAAATCATACCTCAAAGGTGGTGTTGCCACAACTTCTTTACCCCGAACATGCTGCTCTAGCGGCTGCATCAATCAGATAATTATTAGAGATCATGCTCCTCCACTGAATACCCTGCCATCTGAAAACTCACAACTATCAATGTACCCATAGATATACAATATACAACTATTACATGGCTTAATATAATATCATGCCCTCTGAAAATTCATAAATATCAATGTAGCCATAGATATACAACTGGTACATGGCTAAATATAATATCATGTCCTTTGAAAACTCACAATTACCGATGTACCCATAGACATACAATTAACCCGTTGTTTGAATATCAAGCCATGTGAAAACTCACAACTATCAATACCCATAGACATATAGCTACTACATACCTGAATTTCATGCCATCCGAAAACTCACAACTATTGATGCACCCATAGATATGCAACTGTGTGGATGAACCATGCCATCCAAAAACTCACGACTATACAATCTGTAGATACAGACCAAAGAAATTTCTAAATAAAAAGGATGGCTATTGATGACACCTTTGAACCGCTTGTTGTGTCACCGAAGGGCTTCAGCTTTTCCGTGGCTTCATCTGGATCCAATCCTGCCCATGCTTTGCCCTTGTTACGTGCTGCTTGTAGCCGCTCCAGTACACTCAGAGGTGTAACTGGAGAGACAGGACGACTGCCACCTCCTACAAGTTCCCACTGTGGGTTAGGAACTTCAGATGGCCTCCGGGCACGGAGTGCTGCTGGAGGACTGTCCGCTGCTTCGCCTGTTGGCTTTGGGACTCCAACTGCTCTCAGGACTCCTTTGTTCTGGCTCACTTGTGCATGATCTTCCTGATGTTGCTGCAGGAGCAATACAAGGGTGTTTAACCGGTGGTCCACTAGAAAACACGGTCTAATAAGGTCCCACTTAATGTTTCAAAGTTAAAATCTATAATAGTACTAAAAAAATCTTGGGTATTGGAAATCTATTTTGAAAATATAAGTGTATTCATCAAATATGCAAAATGTCTCATGAATTTGCGCTTCACTTCATAGCCCCCTTCATCTCAGGTGGTTCATATCTCTACAAGGGAGTGACCCTCTTGTGGAGTAATTACCAGCAATAAAATGTTTTGGTTGAGCATCAGGTATTCAGAGTTCTTACAGAAACTTGCAGAGCAAGTGATGAAAAGCATACCGCTGGAGAAAAATTGAGGATGTCCTGCTCCACCCATGCATACCACCTGGCCGGGCACAATCATACAGGTCAATTTACTCTACAGATATACTAGGAACCTGCAAAGCTAGTCATAAATGTTGGTGACCATTTGTTGTGCCCTTCGACAGGTGTAATCCACAGAGTAGGAGTTTGCAACAACAGAATTTGAAAGGGTCAGAGAGGCGATCATTGAAAAGCATGAGGTGCCTAAAGAGTGTTACCTTGTACCAACAGCTCGGCCAGTTGCCTGCACAGTTACATAGGAGCGATCTTTCCGCATACGCCGATAAATCACACTGCCTCCAAATGCGGCCTCACTGTCTTTCAAGTGAAGCATCTGGAAGAGAAGATTACAACCCATCAAACAAATTTCTAACTTCTTGTTTACCCTCAGCTCTTTGAAAATGTGACAACTTGTCAAACCTCAGTCTTCAGTATTGAGTACAGAATCTTACCAAATGCTCCTATTCCATAGTCTTGTCTCAGGAATCCCAATATTTCACAGAAACAAAACCAGGCACAGGTTGCAATTAAGTCTGTGATCTATCAGCAGATTTGTGGCAGTTGGAAACCTCATTGCTTCTGTCTACTTGCTTAACATAAGCTTGTTTGCGGGATGTGCATTGAGATTACACGCTGAAGGGTGGGAATGTCATCAGGGTGACAGGCACTCCACGCAGCTGTACCAATAAGCTCCTGAGGCATCCAACCTGTTGTGCGCTTTGTGCTGGGGGATACGTAACTCAGCAGCCACTGTCCGCACGAGTACCTATGATCCTGTTGTCAACAATTTCTTCTGCAGCTCCCCTACATCTCCTTTTCCCGCTATATTACAGATGCTCAAAATGCGACCATCCCAAATTAAGTTCTTCAAGACTGAACAAGGGGATGCTTTCAATGCCCATGTAGAAGTCAAGGAAAGGTAACTTGCTGTTACACATTATTCTACTAGGCAAACCATGAAATATTGTGACCAGTTCTCATTCATTAGACAGAAGATGGTCTCCACATCTTGCAATTTAATTTTTTGGTTTGCGAAGGTTGAGAACTGTAGGGATATTGCATTGCATTGTTGACTACATGGGTTGAGATGAACCTGGTTGCGCTCTGCAATGTACATAGTCCAAGGTGAAGTGGCACTGAGCATGAGCATGTCAGTCACTAATGAGAGGTCAAGTCCTTCCATCGCAGCTTCAGCCATCCAGGCATCGGCAATTACCATTCTGCAGACGTCTTGAAGTTCGTTCAAGCCTGCTTCAATCCTATTTTCACCCTAATACTAACCAAAGAGACTGTACCCACAAGCCGAAACAGAGTCTGTTCATGTATACGTATGTTGTATTTGTAGAACATTAAGGTTTGCAAAGGAAGGGTGAGACTCCGCACCCTACACATCTGCAGCAAAATCTACAATGTCAAGTCTCTCTCTTCGGATCACCAAAAACATTCAACTCACAAAAGAAATATAGAGCACACAGTCGAAGCGACAGTGTAATGGAATCAGAGTGAGTTTATTGTGGATCTATGTAATGTGCATAACTTCCGCATTGACCAAACAGATTAGGCTTCTTACACTAACTTTCTCTTTTCGGATCACCAAAAACGTTCAACTCACAAAAGTATGTATAGAGCACACAGTCGAAGCGACAGTTTAGTGGAATTAGAGTGATTGTTCTGTGGGCTATGTAATAATGTGCACAAGTTCTACATTGACCAACAGATTAGGTTTCTTGTACCGATTTCCTGTCTTCAGATCACCAAGAACATTTATTTCACAAAAGAATAAAGCACACAGTCGAAGGTCAGTGTAATGGGAATCAGACTGAAATTTTTGTGGTTGTACGTAGTAATGTGCACAAGTTCCGGATTGACCAACAGATTAAGATTCTTGCACTGACTTCCTGCATGGGTTTTCCCCACCGGACAGAAACCTAATTGTCCAGAAATTGTGAGTGTTTTTCTAAAGGTTGGATATGAAGTGGAGAGGGAGGAGGATGAGAGAGGGACTGACTGTTTTGAAGTTGGAGCGGCAGGATTGAGATCAGTGAAGATCATGATGAGCTCCTCCAGGGAACGCAATTCCGCCTGCAATTTTCTGACATCCCCAGGAGCATCCCGACCTCCGACTGCTTGCATCATCGACAATTGCTCCTCCAGCTCATGGAAGCAACGGCGGTACACTCGCAGCCTTTCCGGGGCCGCCAACAGCATCCCTACTGGCCCATGCCCAATGGTCACCGACCGCCGCATGATTGTACCAAAAGGATTAAGTATGTCCTACAATTGGGCAGAATAAATCACTCTCACATCGCTTTTTCTCCAACGGAGAAAGAGTGATAAGAGAGAGATGTGCTCGGACTCAATATAAAGAAACCAAACTGACTCACAGACCATCCAGATCGATTAAGTATGCTTTTCTTCCGCGGGAGACACAGGAATATGAATCATGATGCCCTCTTAAAACTGGGCATGGTTAAGATAAGGCTGAGGATTCGGGTGCCCATCAATGTGGCCATTCTTTCGATGTGAAAATGGAGCAGATGCCGCATTCCATCAAATTTCACCAGAAATCCCAATACTCGAGAGAAAGTCCAAAGCTCCTGCCCTGATTCCCAACAGGTCTGCGAAGAGAGAGATTGATTCACTCGGACTCAGTAAGAAACCAATTAACTCAGAGACCCATCTAGATTAATTATGCTTTTCTTCCTAGAGAGACATATGAATATGACTCATGATGCCTTCTTGAAACTGGGCATGGTTAAGATGAGGCCGAGGTTCAGGGTGCCCATCAATGTGGCATGTGAAAATAGAGCAGATGCCGTATTCCATCAAATTTCACCAGAAAGTTCAAAGCTCCTTTCCTAATTCCCAATAGGTTTGCGAAGAGAGAGAGAGAGAGAGAGAGATTGATTTACACGGACTCAAAAAGAACACAATCCGATCAGAGAACCTGATCAATTGTGCTTTTCTTCCCCGGGAGACATAGGAATCATAATGCCCTCTTGAAACTGGACAGGGTTAGCAGAGGCCAAGGTTTAGGATGTCAATCAATGTGGCCCTGCTTTCAATGCCAAAATGGAAGAGATGCCGCATGAGTCCATCAATTTTCACTAGAAAACCCAATACTCGAGCGAGAAAGTCCAAAGCTCCTTCCCTAATCCCCAAGAGGTGTGCGAAGAGAGGAATTGATTGATTTACTCGGACTTTAAAAGAAACAAATGGCATCAAAGACCCTTCCAATCATGCATCGGACCATTTATGCTTTTCTTGCCCAGAAGATAAGATATATGGTGATGCCTCTCTCGAAACTGGGCAGTATTAAGATGCCGGCCGAGGTTTAGGGTATCAATCAATGTGGCCCTGCTTCGATGATTCAAAGTAAGAGATGCCGCAGTCCCTCCATTTTCAGCAGCAAACCCATGCGAGAAAAGCCCGTTGAAATTCCTAATTCCCTAATAAGCTCTCCATGGTCCCTGGAGAGCCCTGGAAATGTGCCTGCAAGTCCGTTTGAAGTATCCTTAATTATTATTGTCCCAATGCAACAATTCACTCTACTACTCATCAAAATGCAATGTGCGGAATGTTGTCGGACACCCAAATTGTCTGCATTGTCCACTCTACTACGATGACGTGCCTCATTCCATCAGAGCTACACCAACCGTCATCCAAATTGCCGCCATGGCTCACGAGGTTAGCCTGTCACATGTCTGAGAAAAGAAACAAAAACAAAAACAAAATAAAACAGAACAAACAACCAGCATTCATCAGTCCAATGTATGTTTGTATCTATGTATGTATGGATGTATGTATGTATGTCTTCATGTGATGACTTACTTGCAACCCAAACCAGACAAGAAGCTCTGATCCGCCAACACCTAAAGAGTGCTCCGAGGTGAAACCTGGCATCCAAACCCTAGTCAACTTGTCCAGGACATGGGTAGAGTAATGGGCAGAGTGCTGGCCAAACCCTTTACCTGCAGGGTTCTTCTTTTGCAGAGCAGAGGACCTAATTAATTGCCATTCCACAAACACTGCCAACATATGAATCCCGCTTAGGTGAAAGAACAATGCAAATTCACCTCTGGTAGATTTGCAGATTTCAGGACTCATATGCTTGTAGTGAAAGCTCTCAAAAACGGACGGACAGGCAGTTGTGAAGGGATCTGTAACTGGAAGGCAAAGACTGAATGACTGACTGACTATTCACATTCCACCACTTTGTTTTGTTCCCTTACCTACAGATGTGACCAAAAGGTAGGAGTCTGTTGATCTGCCATGATTCAGTAACTCCATGATCGCAACAACCGCATCACGTAAGTAATGGATGGCCAAGTCCTTTACGAACACGATGATTCAGATTCGGATTCGAGTCGCAGGTACGGATGCCATCCACGTTACTCACTTAACAGGAAAGTGGCATCAAAATAGTGATGGGTACATCATAATTTTTCAGGTCACCTCACACACCTCGCCTAAAAAGTCATGCTGATGTGCGGTGAAATTCGTACATGACCAGTACAGATACTTTTTGGCTACAGCTTGTGATTGTACAGAATCCAGGACGCAAACTTCAAAGCATGGGCAAGGGCAGATAGATAAGTGAGTATACTTATACCTTGGTCCTTGCCTAGACTTCTCACAGCTCTTTAGGTGATGACCTCTCAAGCCATCACTCCACTACAAGCATATGAGTCCTAGGCAGTTGACTGCGTCATTGGAAATTTTGTTTGATGTTATCCAGAAACATATGTAAATCTATTATAGTGACAGTTTTGTAATTTTTTTTTCGTCGACGCAAAACGATTGTGTAGGACTCATATGCTAGTGGTGATCCAAAGCACATACATTGGTCAAGTTTTTTGTAATCACTGGGTCGATTAGTTAGCTTACCAACTTTAGCTTGAGGTATGTGGGTGTTATTCAGTTCGTTTTTCATATTCTCTAACTCCTATTGATTAGATTTACACAACGAAACGCGTGTTGCATTAGCGATTTCACAATGAAGCAACAACAACAACAAAATTGGACCTTTTTTTTTACTTAGTTGTGGTTATTTGAAGTGAATGTTTGTTGATTTCCATAATTGAATATTGTGAATGTTCACAATTGAGTGTGGATGTAGTTAATAAAAGTTGAAGACATAGCCCACTACCTTTTAAACATGTGTGTGTATGGTGTCTAATATGCACCTAACCACACACCAGTCAAATATAGGTGTCCGATCGAAAAAGGTAACCAATTAACACCCACATATCTTATGTCATGAGTTGCAAAAGCAAAGTCATTGAATTGGTTTGGTCGGCCAACATGTACGTTATTGCTTCCACTATGATATGTGTGCCTTGTGTGGTCACTCTTCTCAATTGGGACGCATGTATTTGAGTGGTAAGTATATGGCAAGGCTTGTCGTTAAGAACAGACATCAAAAAGACACTTGTCACAATTATATGTGACTACGTGGTCAAATGAGAGACGATGCCAACCACTAGTGTTGGTGTGAATGAGGGGTGCTTCACCTTGATCATAGCAGCGAGTTCACATGTAAACCCATGACGGGTTTAAAGAGCAAGGCTATGGGACAAGTGCTATTGTCTCTTGTTGGAGGTGGTCCCCATGGGTAACAAACAAGGGCGGGCCACTATTGGGTTTATTTGTTGGTTTGTTGGCATGTTGAGTGGTATAGGTTTTTGTACATCAACTCATGTGTTATGTACTTGTTGTAACATGTATTGGGTTCGTTCCTCATGGTTGGCTTCAGGCAGCTTGTGTATCTATCTAACTAAGTTGATTAAGTAGGCATCTTGTTGTAGGATTCATTATCGGGGTTTTGGTGGTTGCTTAGGTGGGGGTTACTAGTTGTTGGTGGATTTCCAATTTTCATTTGTTGAGCATGAGTAGGGTGAGATGTTGATGGCTATTAAGTGAATTTGTCGCATACATGAATGGATGGGCATTTAGGAGATGTAGCATTGTTCAGATAAGTTGATGACATTGTCTGTGTGGATCCCTCCTCGGATGCCTATTGTGAGGATAGTGAGTGTTACATGCCATCCGGCGTCTTCTAGAGTGCCCACCAGTGTCTGGGTGTCTAAGTATTTGATGTTTGGTAACAATGGTGGGGTCACGATCTTGGTAGAAGGTCGCTCGAATTTTGGTTGGTATAGAGTGTGGTTTTCCATGGGGAAGTGATGGTGATGATTAGGTTGTCAAGTTTGAGTCTGACAAGCATTGGCATAGTCTTGTGGTGCAAATGCAAGGGCAGAGCCATGTATGGACCGTATTCTCAGAGGGGGGAGGGGACTCCTAGATGGGTGTTTGTGTTCATATATGGTCAAAATATATACATCATTCTAGGTTCAATCATGACCACGGTCGGGAGTGTCTATGTGATCGTTTATAGAGAACAAGGGAATGCCATCCTTCATATCTCATAGTTTTTGCATCTCTACTTTGATTCAGAATCTTGAAATGGAAACATTAGTATTTCGTAATTACTAATTGGATGAGGCAATTCTCAATTTGTTCAAATGGACGAAAACATCTAGAGTTTGAAGTGCCCACAATAGGACAACATACCTTAAAGCTAGACTTGCTACCCTGTCCTCCTATGACATCAATCCACAAGTAAATTAAATGCAAAACTCACTAGCCGTTCCTCACGAACCTATTTCCTGCAATCACCTCCACCATGGGTTAAGTTTAAGTTTAAGGTGTGCAAACTTGTTATTCGGTTACGTTTCTTGATTGAACACCTATATTTGAGCAGTGTATGGTTAAGTGAGGATCAAGGAACAAACACCATAATAACAACACATGTTTAAAAGAGAATGGACTACATTGTCAAATGTTATTAACTACTATATACTCAATACTAATGAACACAATTGAGAGAACCTATATATTCAGTTAAAGAATCTACAAACATGCACTTCCAATCACCTTAACTAAATCACAAGAAGTTTGGTTTCTAATCTGAACTTTGCTGATGCTTCATCGCAGAGTTGCTAATGCAACACAAATTTCAATATGTGAATCCAATCAGTCGGAGTTGGAGAACGTCACGAGCTGCAAAGCAAAGTCATGTGGAGTATTACTGCTGCCATTAATAAGGAAGTGGCCACAAGAAGTTTGAATTCTAATCTGAACTTTGCTGATGCTTCATCGCAAAGTTGCTAATGCAACACAAGTTTCAATAGGTAAATCTAATCAGTAGGAGTTGGAGAACGTCCCGAGCTGCAAAGCAAAGTCATGTGGAGTATTACTGCTGCCATTAATAAGGAAGTGGCCACAAGAAGTTTGGTTTCTAATCTGAACTTTGCTGATGCTTCATCGCAAAGTTGCTAATGCAACACAAATTTCAATATTTAAATCTAATCAGTCGGAGGTGGAGAACGTCACGAGCTGCAAAGCAAAGTCAAGTGGAGTATTACTGCTGCCATTAATAAGGAAGTGGCCACAAGAAGTTTGGTTTCTAATCTGAACTTTGCTGATGCTTCATCGCAGAGTTGCTAATGCAACACAAATTTCAATATGTAAATCTAATCAGTCAGAGTTGGAGAACGTCACGAGCTGCAAAGCAAAGTCAAGTGGAGTATTACTGCTGCCATTAATAAGGAAGTGGCCACAAGAAGTTTGGTTTCTAATCTGAACTTTGCTGATGCTTCATCGCAGAGTTGCTAATGCAACACAAATTTCAATATTTAAATCTAATCAGTCGGAGTTGGAGAACGTCACGAGCTGCAAAGCAAAGTCACATGGAGTTTTACTGCTGCCATTAATAAGGCAGTGGCCACAAGCAGCACGTGAGACACGTATTTGCGACGACAAAAGAGTCTTCCTGCAAACCGCAGGGGATCATGAAATTATCTGGCCTCGTAGCTAGATAGGGAGGGAAGGGAGCCATTGGGGATGATGATGTTGGCGACATTGTTTGACCACATTGTGTGCAGCTGCTGACGTAGCTGGGCAGTATATTATGTACATGGTGATGTAATCTACTGACCGACACTTTTTTCATGTGCAATTTGCATTCAATTCATCTGAACACAATGTCGGTGGCAGTGTAGGCAGAGGCTCTGTAGGTCGCCTGTTTGTCACGTGTGAGGATTCATGTCCAATGCCTGATTCATGGACGGGGAGCAAGCTAGTTCTAGATGAACTGAATGAGTTTGAGAAGTAGCTGGTCGAGTTTTGAGATGCAACCAGGTGAAGTTCAAGACATCAGGAAAATAACACCAAATGTTTTCAAGGAATTTGTGGAATACGCCTCAATTCTTTAAAGAAAACCAAAAAGGTCCCAGCATGTTACGGGTTGGACTTGGAAACATCAGGACTTTGACTAAGGGCCGCTTCACACTATGGCTGAAGGTCGAGAGGTCGTCGATTTCCACCAATCCGTTTGCAAGGAACCAAGAATTAGGCCTCTTGACCCTTCACAATAGAGGCCAAAGTCCAAAGGTCGTCGCTCTCCAATTTGTCTACATGGCAGTACTTTTTGACCAAGGCGATGGACTCTTGAAGGGAGTTTGGATCGAGAGGATGTCGATTTTTTCATTTTAAAAAAATCAAAAACTTACAAGATCTTGGCCGTTAAATTGGAGGGGTTGTTTTGGGCAGGGAGTAGAGTGGGATGCTCCGGACAAAAGGTATGGGTTTGGACTTTGGGCTTGGCCTTTGGAGGCTTCACACAATGGCCATCCAAGTTAAGAGGCCTTGGGAGTTCATGGCCAAAGGTTTGGACTTTGGGCTTGGCCTTTGGAGGCTTCACATTATGCCCGGCTGAAGGCTCCAATTCCTATATATTATTGGTTATTTTCAGCCCTTTTCTTTGGACTCACAACAAAGTCTAGCCATTCAATCCCACGGCCTCCCAACTTGGAAGGCCATTGTGTGAAGCGGTATGCCCAAAAATCTCCCCACACATTGTTCATGTCCACAAAGTTTCCAAAATGGTGTCAATCATTGCGTCTTGTGCTAGACTTCAAGGGAATGTGCTTTCTATGACCTACAACAAGAGAGAGATGGCATACCTCTCACTCATCCAACCCAAAAACCCTGAAATAGTATGTAGTCCAAAGTTTATTTTGTTTTACTTCAATTGACATCGAAATTAGCTTCAAAGGTTTCAAAATATTGAAGAGAGTGAATCATCATCAGAACATTATTCAACTACATAGTTGTGTTACATTTTTATTTAACATCTAACATGGGCTTCCATTAAATTACCTTCATGGGAAGAAACTTAGAAAATTGGAAGAAATTGACGTTGGTATGCATAATGAATAGTGTCCATATGAATAGTAAAAATATTGTGAATAGTGTTAGTGTTATTATAAATAGTATTTTAAGTGAATACACATGGATGAATAGTGTTTCATGTGAATAGTTCTGGAAATATAACTCCACCCAAATTTTTGAGTGTCGGTTGAATGCATGAATAGTTAAATGAATATTCTTACTTTGTTCGGGGGGGCACATAATATAATAGACATATTCTAGGGTCATGGAACTAATGTGGTTGAATAATGTTACGGAATAAGATAGATATACGGAAAACAAAATAAGTTGATTTGGTCAAAAATTAAAGACTTTAAAATTTTGCATTATTTTTCAGAGATGGAGTAGAGGAAATGATGAGGAATGCAAGTTATTTCATAATTTTATTCATGTAAATAATTAATTAGATTTTCCCAAAGAAGCAAGTAAGTCAAACCCATACTTCTATGGTAGAGTGTCCCTAATTTGAGCATTGAAATATCCTACTATGCATACGAATGCACTCAAAATAGTTAACTCAATGGCACCCAAAAGTGGTCACAAGTCGTGTGAAACAACCCTTATTTGGCCAATCACTACATCCCACCCATCATTGCATCATTTTCAGGCTACCACTTTTACAATTAGCCGTTATGGGTACACATAAGAATTATTCTACCACTAGTGTAGTGCAGCAGTAGTGGTCATTCACCGTTTTCAGTTTTTCTACCTTATGAGCATACCTATCATTCATCCAACATAAAGGCTCTAAAACAAGATGCAGACTACATATTACTTTTTAAACTTGAATTTACACCAAAATTAACTTTGAAGGTCCCAAATTAGTGTACTCAAGGTCATTTGAGATGAATCGGCAACAAACCTATAGGGAGTCGAGTTTTTATGCTGGATGGATGAGAGTTACACTCGTATACGATAATTCCTTCTCACCCAAAATATTCTCCTCCTCATAAAGTTGAGTGTTGTTATAATGGATCAATTTTTTTAAATAAAGGGATCTTCAATTTGAGCTCTTAAGAGTTATGCATCTCTACTTTGATTTGAAACTTGAAATGACAATCTTCACGATTTAAAAGTGTTAATTGCATGAGACACTCCAGGAGTTGGAAATGCCCACAATAGGGCCACAAATTCCAAATCTCAAAAGTACAAAAAAATTGAGCATTCACCCTTCAAGGTTCTTCTTGAGAAAACATCAAAATTTCAAACATCACTTGAAAAAATTGAAGTGGAGAGCAGATGCAGGTTCCTCTTATGCGAATAGATGTTTTGAACATTAACGTTTGCATTGAGAAGTCCACTCTTTTGCTTTGAAAAAAAATCTTTAATTGAAGTAAAAAAAACTATGTTCTTGACATCATAAGTTAAATGTGTTGTTTTCTACCACCCTTCATAACTTGTGTAACTTCTATCCAATCAACCTAAACATTCCATAATTTTGATATGTTTTCAAGTTAAATAAGTTTTAAAAGGAAGACGCTTCTAATTGGACTTTGTGGATATCAATGATAGCATCGTTATATCTAGCCTCATGGTTGTAATTCAATATCAAATTCAACGTTCTCAACTTTGTTCTAAATGGCAACTTCAAAATAGGTCTCCAAGGCACATCAAGGCATATTTGGTTTGGTTAGAGCTCTATAACATACTCAACTTGTGAAGATCCTTCTCTTTCCAAACAAATTAAAAGTTTGTTTCATTCATTAAATTCACTTGAAATTAAGGCTGAAATGGGATCAAGATGATGCATCTTTGTAGTAAGTTTTTGCTATGGCTTAAAACAACAAAACCCAGGGAACAAAGTCTCCAGGAAGACTGAGATAGTGTCTATAAGGGTTAATGTCACATTGGATTCAAGGACTATAATAACAACTTAGGGTCTTTCTTCCTTCATTCCTTCTTAATTCCACTTATTCTCCACTCTTATGGTTTCTTTGTGCTTCCTTAGTCGTGAGTGATTCCGTCCTATCTTCAGGAAAAGTTTCTATCATTCTATGTCTTTGACCTATTTCAGTCATGAAGCTCAAAAGCTTGGCAAATAGTCCTTGGCAATTCGTCAGGACCGAAGTCCGGGGTAATGTCTTTTTGTAACCACATCGTCTTTGCATAACAAGAATTGAGCTTTGCAATAACTTCAAATTAATTCATCTTAATTTAACTTACAGTCATTCGGACAATCTTCACAAGATTGTAATCATCATCTTTATCTTCAACTTATCTGGCAACTTGTCCACACAAATCCCCACAGCATTATATATAATCAATGCATCAACAATGTAGGCGATATTCCTTGATTAAGGCCTAATTACATTTTAAGTTCGAAAGAATTAGCCTTTGGTAATGTCTTACACTAAGTAGTCAATCTCTCTTTCCTGAGATGGTAATGTCTTTTGCAGCTCACGCCTGCGAATAACTCATCTCGTCTCTGCAGTCACTGCAACGGCTACACGCCAGGTAATGTCTTAGAGTAGGCCTTTGGCTAGGCTCCCACGAGCGGCCTCTCTGTTCTCTTTCCCTCTTCTCTCTCAGGGACGACACCTGCTAAGCCTATAGCCCTACAGGACATTCCTCTCTCAACTCTCGCTCAAGGTCTCTCAGTAAACAAATAGGCGATAGCCAAAGGATTCAGGCGATAGCCATTCCTCGATGTTTCGACTCTCTGTCCGAGCAGGCGATGGCCCTAACCTCGACTATTTACCCTCACGGACTTCTCTCATGACTTCCCTTAACATAGCCTATCGCCCAGGCCTTGCCTCACGGAAGTTACAGACTTCCAAGACTCTACCACTCACTGCCTAATTGCCAACGCTCTTTATCCTTCTTGCGACCATTGCCTTTGTCCTTCTCTCAGGCAAATAGTCCTTAACCTGTGCACCAGGCTGAGAGAAGTCTTTTTCATGTCTGTGGCCATATTCAGACTCCGACTCCTCCTTCTTCCACTAGACTATTGCCCTTCTTTCTCGGCAATCAGCCTTTGCTTCATTGACATGACTCACTCACAAGACGATGGCCATAGTCCGACTTCGACCATTGCTATTTCCAGACTCAGTTACAAAACTCCTCACCTTCTCAGTGGATGATACGTCTATTTCAACGCACACGGCTATTGCCAGAAATCACACAAGACATTTCACGATTATCAATCACACGACAAACAACTTCCACATTGAAGACAATGGCATCTCACAAACAGTTTACTCATACTGTCAAATTTCCAAGTCACATCAAAGTCCGAATCACTCGGCTCTTAGCTCTACTCCTACTTCTGCCAGCCTTTTGCTTGGCATTGCCTATTGCTGCCGGCCTCAATCACTGAGTGCTCGACTTCCTAGCCTATTGCTCTGATTCTGAGACTATTGCAAGATTCTACAAAATGATAATAGCATGTCTTGGCGATGGTCAGCCTCCTCCTTATCAGCGGGGGAGGTGAAGGCGGTTGCAACCGTCTAGGAACGACTATCGCCCTCGTTTCACACTGGTAAGTGGCCTCTAAACGACTATCGCCGCTAATTGTCACTAATTTGAAAATGGTAGCTCTCCAGCTAGGCGATAGCCCAAAAATTGCGTTTACAATCTTGCGTTGTTATTGTAAAGGCAAAGTGGCGCCAGCTAAGATTATTCCCAAGGAAAAAGAGCATGCAACTCTCTCCAATTAAATATTAAACCAAATGTGAATTTTGAACTATGACAACTTCAAATCAACTAATGAGGAGGGAGGGAGAAACTCAAGTTTGTATTCATGTACTTTATATTGAGCAGGAAATGCATTGTGCTAATTAGCAAAAGAAAGTTTGCAACGGATGCATCTTCATGATGTCTACATGAAACCCATCCATTATGGATGAAAAAACTTGTTGTAAAAACAAAACCCCTATAAGTTGAGGGCTGAATCATTCCAACTAGACCTCGTTACGGTGGTTGGGGGTGTTTGATGCCATTTCAAGAGTGACCACCACTTGTCATCTAGGAATAAAAACTCTCCAAGTTGTAAGTAGAATAGTTCACTCCATTTTCACCCACCCCAATGGACGAGCTTACGTGAACACTACGAACCTCTAGCCACTTGGAATGGACACATGTTTAGGTACCTACAAAGGTCACCTATTGAAAGAATGATTTCACTCTTCACCCATTAACAAGCTGACATGGAAAATTGCAACTAAATGTCATAGTGGTCAACTAACTTTTTGAGACAACCTTCAACAACCTTGTGCATTACCACCACTAGCAACTTAGTAGGTGGGGTGACGTGGCACAATCTTGACATGTTCTTACAACCGACTATGTAAATCAGCCAATAAACAAGTCCTCAAATTTCTACTTGGCGGTCACTTTGGAAAGCAAGGCCCATGTTGCAAGTGAAGTGCCGCTAATAAATGTACATGTACCGCACCGTTTATGGTATTTTAATGTCCCTTGCTATTTGGAAGTACGGAATGCCATGACTTTTTGCTAAAGATACTAAAATGGGCTAATTTGGACATTAAAGAGCATAAACAACTTTCCGTGGTATATTTGCATTCTCAATATAGAGCTATTATAGTGTGTTGCTTAACTTGGGGTAAGAAGTGACACTAAATACCATAAGCAATGTGCCCCATGGCAAGTTTTGTGACACATACCATTTTTGCTTTCGAAAATGAATGAGTGAATGTCAAAGTTGTGGTGGTACTATGATCTTGGCTTCACTTTTGAAGCTTCATAGAGCTTTTTTTCCAAGTGAGAATATCTCTCGTTTGTTCATTAAAATCAATGGGATTTGTTAGATAGTTTGGACTTTCTTAAGGTTTAGGGTTTAGAGTGTTGCAATTTAGCAACTAAATACAAGAATTAGTATTGTGAGATCCAATTAAAATGGATCCAATTTTTGGGCAAGTTTTTTGAATTGCATGGATGAGGAGTACGTTTGCATGCAAATTTGCTCTTGGCTCAAGGCTCGTTGAGCCCATGAAAGAATGCTCGGTCCACCATGGATTGTTTTATGAGCACTTTAAGGTAGAGGCTCTTTAACCAAAACCCCCCTTTCATAACACGTGTCCAAAAGTACATAACCACAAACCTCCACAATTGTGTCAAGTAAGAAAGATACAATTTAGGGCCCGGAGTTCCTCATCCAATGAAACGCCCCCACTCAACACTTGGATAGCGTGATAGCTTCAAATTACATCTAATTTAATGTGACAATGGAATCAATGGGTCGTACTAATTAGAGTGCTAATTCCATGACGTGTCTTGTTTCATGCTACCTTCTATAGTTGCCACTCAATGATTGTAAAATCATTGGCATCAGTCAACGATGAATAGTTTGGACCACACTAAATCAAACATATAGTGTATTCTATCATCTTAGTGCCAGCTATTGCAACATTGGTTGACAACCGCAACGGAAGTAGTAAGATTGACATAGTTGTAACATTTGTATGAGCCAAAGTGACGAATACATGGTTCCTTGGTAGACGGTTCACGGTGGCAAAACAAATAGGTTTGCAACATTGCAATGACAATCACTAGGCTTTGTGCATCTAAGATAGTTAGTAGGATCAGGTCTTTTGTCTCGGGGAGATCGTTAGTATGTAAAATATATTCATAACTACTTTTGAAGACCAATTCAATGGGGTCTATTGTATTGAAGTTTAGGGGTTTAGGAACCCCTATCGTTCTCTTTTTAATTTCTTTACAATGTGGGGCTTCCATTTGTTATAATGTTTTGTATTATGAATATAAGAATTCGTTAACCTTCCTTGTTTTGTTGTTAACTTGTTATTTACTCTTCTTATAAAAAAATGTATGCCCGGACAAGAACTGCAGAACTGCACTTCGGAAATGTAATGAAGAAAAAGATCAACGATGAAACCCAACAAAGCCATATACTTTTTTATAATCAATCGTAAATAATGTAAAAGAAATGAAGGACCATTCATAATGTCACAAGGCAAAAGTATTTTCCTACCTAAGGTAATTGGCAGTTAGAGCTTAGCAATGTTATGAAAAAAAGGAAAATCATCATAGTACATTTCAATCTATGATGATAGCCAAACAACTCACATCGTGATAAAGTTTGTTGCATCCCAACAAAGTTTTCTAGCTTAGTGATAAAGTTGTCAATATAATGAAGTGTACATTCGTTTTTCTTTTAGCAGGGCTAAAATGAAACTACATTGTTTTTTTCTAATTAGTGTGGGCCACACTAATTCCCAACTACCCAAACTATTTTTTGATTATAGTTTGAGGTGGCCCACTATAATTTCAAGTGTGAAAAATTAGCGTGGGTTTTTTTGTCTACATATTTGGATGAAAGTTCAAAGCAAAGGCAAGTACTATATAATTACCAATGTTGACCAAGGCAAGTAGTATAAATTAATGTGGGCCACACCAAATTCTAATCCACATGAATTTCCCACCCACACTAACTAGACCAAACAATGGCAGTTCACAAAATTTGGCACAATGATGCATCCAACATAATTGTGCTAGCCGTTACTGCTTTCACATACCGAGACTAAGGGCCGCTTCACACTATGGCCGTCCAAGTCGAGAGGCCATGAGATTGAATGGCGAAAATTTATTGAGAGTCCAAAGAAATGGGTTGAAAATAGCCAATTAAATATAGGAATTGGAGCCTTCGGCTAGGCATGGTGTGAAGCCTCCAAAGGCCAAGCCCAAAGTCCAAAGGAAGAAGGAGCATCCCATTTTATTCCCTACCCAAAACAACCCCTCCAACCTAATGGTCAAGATCTTGTCAATTGTTTATTTTTTATTTTTTATATGAAAAACAATCAACGGCCTCTCGACCATATTTTAGGTTTTCATTCCCGTCCAACCCAAATTTCCTTCGAGAGCATGTCGCCTTGGTCAAAATGTATTGCCATGTAGGCATTTTGGAGAGCAACGGCCTTTGGACTTTGGCATGTAGTGCGAAGGGTGGTGAGGCTGAATTCTTGGTTTCTAGCAATCTAATTAGTGGAAATCGACGGCCTCTCGACCTTCGCCACAGTGTGAAGCGGCCCTAAGTTTCCATGTAGGCCGCTTGCCCACTAGATTATACTTGAAATGTAGATTCCAAGAGATAAAATCTGCAGTTCCACTAGAATCTCGTGGGTAAGTGGCCTACATGGAAACTAGCCCTAAGCGCCCTCTATGTGTTACCTTAACTAGATCCATTTGTGCTCTTCTCACTTGCAAATGGGACAACCCGCCGGGTCAAGACTCATACATTCCTTTTTTGCAACTTTGAGCATTCCAAATATAGATCAATGGCATTGTTTTTGGACTATGTACTAGGACCCAAATGTGATGTCAAATTGTAGCTTTTGTCTATGGTGATCTCTCATACTGCCATTTGTGGCCAGGTGCTTTTACACTTGACCAAAACTAACTTAGTTAAACTGGGAGGAAGAGACACGTTCAGCATCTAAGGTAGAGGTTGCAGCTAAGGTAGGCTGTTTGCCCACCAGATTCAAGTGTGAATAAGGACAAACCCACCCAAATGTAGAGGGAATCTGGTGGGGTAGGGCTTGTATGTGCCAACTACACTAAATACGATATTCAGTGTCGCCAATTATGATTGTCTTCCTCAATAATAATTGTAAAATGTGCTATAGTGTCACCAACACTAAATATCAACCCAACATTATTTGTCGTTCCTTGTAAAATTTTGAGGGGATTATATATCTATAATGTTGCAATTACTGTCACTTACCATGTGATTTTTCATCCAAATTGCAAATCATCCATGATAGTATTTCATCACAAGTTGTTGACAAAAGAAGGTAGGGTTTTGACCAATGGATGAACTCATCCATCAGTCTTGACAATATTTGTTCGCTAATTCATAAGAAGTGTCATTTGAAAAGATACCATAGTGACATTAAATACCATATGACGCCAAATATCATATTTACTAAATTACTCCCATCTTTTGTCCTCCAATTTAAAACTTCCTCCTCCTCCTCAAACCGATCTTCGATCCTTCGGTAACCGGCACTTGTAAGTTTAAGATTCTTTAGCAAGCGCATGGAAGTTTAGCAACCACCATCCATAACCCTCCACATTCTAGTGAACCACAAAAATATGGTTGGATGGAT
This sequence comes from Polytrichum commune, assembly GCA_950295325.1. NCBI lineage: Eukaryota > Viridiplantae > Streptophyta > Polytrichopsida > Polytrichales > Polytrichaceae > Polytrichum > Polytrichum commune. The sequence goes on from OX485804.1 coordinate 64,810,563, forward strand.
GGCAACTTGTGCTTAACTACATGCGAATATTTCCAACCCATTATTATCTAGGATCTAGTGGGCGAGTAGCCAACATGGAAACTCACCTCAAAACCAACACCCCACCCCAAACCAACACCTATAAACGCCTACCCAATTGCAAACACTCCACTATGTCTACCTTGAACCATTCCCCATGGTGTAGAAGTGTCCGGGCCCACGAAGTGACAGTTTTAGATGCCATTAGTGGCGCCACCTCATTGTGGCCTCCATTACCTCCATGTTGGATAGGTAACGTGCTCACTTTATCTCGGGTTGGTTCAATGTGGGTTGAGGGTAGCTTGTTAATGCATGTTATAGCCATTATACTCACAAAGCCAAGGAGGTAGGCCCACAAAGCACAAGGGGGTCAGTTCCCGGATGCAATGTGATGGTTTTGCAAGTGAACAAGGTGGGATCATGGAGGTGGCCATATGCTTTGAGCACCATTACTAGTTGGGCTTTGATCTAGCTTGGGTCTAGTACCCAACTATGTTGTGTTGGTTTCTAAGCAATCATATGTTGGTTCTAGGCAATGAAGGTGGGGGTCTTCATCATATGCAAGGTCGTCATACACGGGGCCTACGAATTGGTTTAAGGAAGATAGTGGTTTTGACTTTGAATATTCATCAAATATTCAATTGAGGCTAAAAATATTGTTTCTTTCTTTATACCTATGTCTAGCCCAAAGTCTAATATAATATTTTTATATCAACCACATAGCCATATGTATTTGCAATAGCTTAAAGTTTTGGTTTAAGCACCCTTAACCCAACCCTTGCATTTGATTGCACCGTACGCTAACTAGTACCATGTCCATACAAAGGCCAATCATTGGTCTTCGGCAATAGGAGGAGTCCCTCTTGATATGAAAAGTGCATCCCTTTCCAAAATTTACTGCTACCAGTAAGGATCTTCTGTTCTATGCAAAGTAACATCGTTGGATGCAACATACTGCAATTTTGCCAATGCTTACAAGGCAATAACTCCTATCAAGATGGAAACCCTCCCACTAGTGTGGGCTAGGCATTGTTCCTAGTGTGGGCATGACATTAGTACACAAAACATTGTGTTAACTATCACCAATACTATTTGTCTCGCTCTCAATACTAATGGTAAATCACATGTGTAGTGTCACCAACATCAAATATATATATTTAACATTATTTTTTATTCCTTGCAAAGAAGAAGAAGAAGATAGTAGGGCTTTGTAGATTTACAATGTTGCAAATAATAATCACTCACTAAGTGAACTTTCTTCCAAATTTCAATCATTCATGAGAATATTTCATTACGTAAATGTTAGGATGCATAACATAACAAAAGTGGATGATTTTAAAGTAAGTTGGGATGACAATACTTGTCAACTTATTCATGAGAAGTGTCATTTGAAAAGTTATTGTAACAATGACATGAAATACCACATGATACTAAATACAATATTTAATGTAGTTTCTTGTGAACATTTTTTCCTTTTTTCCTTTCATTAACGTGAATGAAGATACAAGTTGCTAAGAAGTGAACAAGTTAAACTAGGTGCACTTCACAAACTCTAAGGCTAGATTAGGGGCCACTTTATACTAGAGCTTGAAGGCCATTCACCTGTGATATACAATGATGTAATTGGTTGAAGATGGTCCAAGTTTGGCTTATGAAGGACAAAGGAAACTTGAATGGATGAAAAATATACATGGCATCAACATGTATTCTTAATACTTTTTATCCTTGCAAATTTCTCATGATAGCAAATGAGCAATGTATGTTATTTGATGAGAAAAGGGTTCAATGGGCTTTTAGTTGTGAAACTCCATAAGTTGAAAATGTAAGAAGTTATATTGATATAAGATTACCTATGATTTTGGAGTGTCCTCGACATGGTCCATTTTCACTTTACAATAAACTTGAGGGCTCATCAATTACAAAATTGAAATACTATTTCTTATGATATGGCACTTGGATGATATTTAAGGGCCCTTAGATTTTCATGGTCATGGCTCTTGGTCTGTGTGTAGAGCTGCAAGCAAACCTTATAAGTAGGTCAAGTTGAGAGGAGCTAGATTCACACACAACCAATTGTGGATACAATTGTAAGGGCCACTTCACACACAAGCCAAGGGTTGTGACCTTGTAATTGTGAGGGCCCTTGATTCTCATCCAAAGGCCATACCAATGACACGGTTTGCCCGGATTCGCGTTAGGCCTACCTCTTGGAACATCATTTACAATCCATCATGTAGGAATCCTCATAGACCTTTCATCCATGATAATTTCTTTGGGCTCTTAGGCCTTCACCTTCTAGTATGAAGTGAACTTGAACAGTCTCGCCCTTTTGAACCAAAGGAGAGACATTAGAATACAAACGTCACAAGCCTTCAACCTCACGTGTAAAGCGCGCCCTAAGGATTCCTCGACAATGCTTTGCACAAGTACACCCATCATAAGCCGTTTGTACAAAAGCTAAGCCTTATATTTAAGGGACTACTCAATCAACCACACGCCAAGTTAAAACGACCACAAAGATGCTTCGTGCAAACACATAACCTATCAAAAGTTGAACAATTCTACTGGTAAGCTTGAATAAAAAAGAAGAAGAAGATCCAAAGCTATTACCTTCCTCCTCTTCATGTGTGCACTAAACATAAACAAAATCTGAGAAGCCATGTGACTGCGCAACGTGTCTTTGTGGCTGTTTTAACAAACTACATGGTTGATTTAACAATCAACTATTTTTATGGCATTAGGGTGGCACCGAACTCCAAATAGGAAACCCGGAATAGATCGTAACGGAAGTCAATCCATTGCATGTTTTTAGTAACCAGTTCATTGTGGGCGAATGGGATTACTCCAGGTCACTTACAGAAGGATAGGCATGCAAGATCCTTATGTAAACAAAAGAAGAAAACCTCACGTTGGCGTCCTATGTGAGGTGAAGATCGGCCTCGGAAGTTGTGAGTGCCACATTTACCCTATCATTTCCTACCGTCTATTCAATGTATGGTTGTGATTTTTCGGGGACTTAAATGCCGCGCTTGCTTAAAAAAAGGCCCAAAAACTTATTGTAGTTTGTCATCAACTACTCAACAAATGTCATCGTGGCCACCGAGACGATGGCATGGTTGGACACGTGGGGGAAAGGGAAGTTAGTTACACCTCTATCTCCTCCACATAAACCCAAAACTCGATCCTTATGTGTTGTGGTTGATTCATCTCACGTAGGTCCCCATTAGACTAAGTTACTTTGGAGGGGGTCTTTGAGATAAGTTTTGGGTGTCGATGTGCTTTACGAAGATGAGTCCAAGTGGTTTGTGGTGATGTCACGACACTGTGCGTTTGGTTTAGTGTGGCCCACACTAGTCACCGTTAACGCATGTAAATGATATCTTCCGACTAGTGGTGGCAACTAAAAGAGGCAGCATGGGACAGTTGTTGTTGCATGAGAAATCATGGAGGCCGTTCTGATTAGTGTGACTCATAGGAAGGCACATTTGTCTAACCACGTGAAATGGCAAGCTGCTTTGTGTTATCTAGGGAGCGTCATCCATTGGGAAGGTGAAAACATCATGGAGTTTAAAATAGCATGGACTACTCTATTTTTAGTTGACACAACAATAATAATAGTATTCACAATGTGCTTGGAGCCCAATAAAAGCATTTAGAGTGTATAGCAATCGACTTGGAAGATTTTGACTGCATGGAAACAATATTGTTTTAACTTCAAACACATGCATGTCCACTTGTTGTTTGTATTTATATAAATATGTGAATTATAGAGTGGGTGGGGACAAAAGGCCAAACAACCATATCCAAAAACAAACTAAAGAACCGTTGAAAGTAAGTTCACTTGGAGGGGAGGAAGAACACCTCAAGTTGTCACATTGCCACGCAAAGAGAACAAGGATCCACCAAAGAACCCAAACCATAGTCACCCCTTCATGGGCTGGGGTGAAACAACCCGTACATTGGTTCCTTGGAGGCAATGGGTTACGCATCCAACAAGGAACGAGTGTATGGGTTGGTTTGCCCAAATCCCCCTTCATGCGTGCACACAAACAAGGAAAGCTTTGTGACACCTATTGAGGGAAGAGTGAAAACCTTGGAAAGACATTGTGGAGTTGATGTATTGCTTATGTAATCCAAATTAACTACTAAAATTAATATCAGATTCCACGCGTATGCTAGAATGAATCAACAACAAACTTGGGAGGAGTATATTTCTTACCATCCTCCCCCCCCCCCCACCAAAAACACACACACACACACACACACACACAAAGAGGGAATTGTCATGTATAAGCATAACCCTCTTTCATCCAACATTTAAACCTTGAAATAGTATGCAACCCGGAGGATACCTCTTTAAGTTGATTTGACACCGAAATTAACGTCAAAGATCCCGAATTAAGCTACGGAAAGTCATTTAAGATAAATTGACAACAAACTTCTAGGGAATGACGTTTTAATGTTGGATGGAATGAGAGATATGCTCGTATATGATAATTCCCTTTCTCCTCAGTAATATCATGGGAGATTTATGGGCATAATCAATTGATATCCTAGTGTTTCCAAGTCCAACCGGTTACATGTTGACATCTTTCAGTTCTTCTTTATTAAATTACAATATATTCTATAGATTCTTCCAAAATGATCAACAATTTTCAAGAAATCTTGAACTCCAACCGATTACTCCTCAAACTCAACCGGTTTTTTAGTAACTAAGCTTAGGGTTGGGGCGAATCAACCCGTACATTGGTTCCTTGGAATCAGGGTTGCAATCATCCAACAAAGAACCAGTGTATGAGTTGGTTTGCCCTCCCCCTAAGCTTAGCAGCTGGTTCTCCCCCGTTCATTGCTCCTCAAATGACACACACTAGGAATTATAATTGCTGGTTAGCTTTCATCCTCCAATTGTATATATCACAAATGGAGTAGATCTACAACATACGCAATTTTAAGATTCTAATACCTCCGATCGAATCAGCTTTATGGTAACTACTGTACGTTAAATGTGCACTGTGACCAAGGCGCCGCCTTCTTGCAACTGTCACAAGCAAAAAGAAAGGTATATAAAGTGTGCAATTAATAATGCCCGTCAAAAGAAAAAGCCAAAATGAGAAAATGCCCGTCTTAAACATATAAACAAAAGAAGACAAATGCAATCCGTTAGAGCGTCCCCAGCAGCCTCGCCATAGGGCATGCCAACGCCAAAAATGGGGCATCCCGGGTTCTTAGGTGGCGGTACCGGCATAAATTGAGCCCCACCAATGTCCGGTCCGGCATAATTTAGAAGCGGCCCGGGTATAGTAAAGGCCTTCCAACGCCATAAATGGTTCATATGGCGACCCTCCTCCGGCCCGCCAAGAGATTACTTTAATATCAGATACTCCGATATCCTACTTTATCCCATGTCAGATAATAGGTGTCGTTGTCTTATTGATTGCTTCCTAATTATACCGGGGGTATGCCTAGGCTTTGGTGGGCTCTGACTCAAGATGAGCGGCCCCGCCCAAGATGGAGGGCTCCTAAACACCATATAATATATTATTTTTGGCGGGTTGCTTACTATCTCTCATGGGGATGCTCTTAGAGCGTCCCCAGCAGCCTCGCCATAGGGCATGCCAACGCCAAAAATGGGGCATCCCGGGTTCTTAGGTGGCGGTACCGGCATAAATTGAGCCCCACCAATGTCCGGTCCGGCATAATTTAGAAGCGGCCCGGGTATAGTAAAGGCCTTCCAACGCCATAAATGGTTCATATGGCGACCCTCCTCCGGCCCGCCAAGAGATTACTTTAATATCAGATACTCCGATATCCTACTTTATCCCATGTCAGATAATAGGTGTCGTTGTCTTATTGATTGCTTCCTAATTATACCGGGGGTATGCCTAGGCTTTGGTGGGCTCTGACTCAAGATGAGCGGCCCCGCCCAAGATGGAGGGCTCCTAAACACCATATAATATATTATTTTTGGCGGGTTGCTTACTATCTCTCCTGGGGATGCTCTTAGTAGACGCGATAAGAGCACAAGGCTGGAATATTAGAGCCTTCATAGTTATCACCGTAGGAGTAAGAGCGTCCCCAGCAGCCTCGCCAACCTGGAATAAAACGGCATTCCGGTATTGTAGGTGGCGGGTGCAAAAAAAATGGATCCCCAAGGAAGGCCCGCCAACGCCATAAGAGGAGAGCGGGCGGGCATAATTGAAGACGTTTTCCGCCATTTTTGCCTCGCTTGGCGTGCCGAGAAGAGGTCCGCTACCCAAGAATATCGTCGGAAATAGGCATGTCAGGGTGTACCACTGCTGACGTCATCGCGGGTGGGGCGAAGCGGAAGGGGAAGAATTTCCTGCCCGAGGAGGAAGAGCAAACATGCAGGAGTTTTATGTATGTCTCAACAAACGCGCGGCGGGGGATCGGGCAGAAAAAAGCTACGTTTTGGATTGCTGTTGCTTCGCATTATGCAAGAAACAAACCTGCAGCATGTCCGGAGCGACCTGCGAGGAGTATTGAGACGAAGTGGGGAGATCTGAAGGCGAGCATCGCCAAGTTCGTGGGCTGCTATGAGCAGATCAAATCCCTCGACGAGAGCGGGCGAATAGAGGACGACATCATCCTTGATGCATTGCAGCTTTTTGAGCAGAAGGTGGGGAGGCCATTCGCCCACAAACATTGCTGGTTGCTGCTCCGAGATCACCCGCGATTTGCTGCCATCTTCAGGGCTTCAGGGTCGAAGCGCAAGGCTCCAGGCACTCAGGGTTGTGATCTGCCGGTTGACAGGAGGGAGGCTAACTCTCCCGATGAGCAGCCACGTGAAGGAGTCGACGCCAACGTGAACCTGCACAGGCCACAAGGAGTGAAGTCAGCAAAGTCTGAACACAAGGACATGAGGGAGAAGGAAGCAGCCTTGAGGGCGAATGCGAGGGCAACAGCCGATTTCGCTCAAGCAACTTTGAAGAAGGCTGAGCAGATCGCCCAGCAAAATGCCTTCAGCCTCTTCACGCTGGAGGATTCCCTTATCACGTGCCAAGTAGCCCGTAGATGGCTCCTTCTCCGCCGCCAGCAAGAGCTCAAACGGCTTGAGAAGGAGATGGCAGCCGAGGAAGACTCATCGAATGCAGGCGATGTTGTTGCGCCGAATGCGGGTGTGCGAGTGCACACAGGCACCATCCCCGGATGCGCTGCCGCACCCACAGATCTTTTCGCTCCCTCCTCGACTCCCCTTTCTCCTTCACCCCCAGTGCAGCCAGATCTCAATGTAGGGGCCACTATGGGATTGGAAGGTGATGACGATGAAGACCAAGAGGACTCCGATAGCGAGGCAGCCCATCGGAATCGCTACCGCAACTCTGAGCCCAGCCTCTACATGCAGAGTGCACAATTGAAAGCTAGGGCACATCAGCGTAGTTATGATAGTTTAGGTGGTTGCGAAGGGGAAGAGATGTGTAGGGTTCCCCCTTCGCAACGTCGCCGCACTGGCGAGTACCCTAACGGCGAAGTTCAGTTTAGGGAGGCCTCGAAGCAGGTCCTCTGGAATGAGACCCTGGCTTCCGAATATGCCACCAGAAATTGTTTGCCTGCTATTCCTCCCTCGATGCCAATCCCTCCACCCATCGGTAGTCATTACCAAAACATCCCTTGGGCAGCTCCATCGCCTTGGCAACCTGGTGCAAGAGTGTTATAACCTGCTGGGTTTCAATAAATGCCTCTTTGATTCATTATGGTTTCATTTCTCTTTGCCTGTGTGAATTGCTCAGTGTGAATTTGCCTGTGAATTGCTCAATGTAGGCTCAGAATGTAGGGTTCTCATTGATACAGAAAACGGTGAGTTGGGTTATCTGAGATTGAATCTCTCGGATACCATCACATCATATGTAGTATGGGTGAAGTGAGTTGGCTGGATGGATTGATTTATGGCATACAGTGTTGTGAGAGGCAGAAAACTCCCTTGCTTGCAAAGCTGATTGAAATTTGAGGAGATTGACTCTGCTATCTGGTGAATTAGGTTAATTGAGGTTGAATATCTCGGAGATGGCAGAAATCTCTCTCTTGAATGTAAACCTGGGTGAAATTTTTAAGGAGATTGACAATCTTGCTATGTATCTTGCTTCTTGACCAATTTGCAGGAAATGAGAAGGTTAGGGCTGAGGAGGCAGTTTCTGCAGACAAAGTTACGGAATCACTCGGTTTGAAGGCCAACAATATGCTCCGATATATTGAATCCAGAGAATGCATTTAGAAGGCAGCAACTGTGTCAGCAACTGTCAAGGCTTTCATGACTGCTGATTTGCCTCATGAGTTGATTGAGCTTTTGGAGAAGATTGTTCTCCAGAATTCTGCATTCAGTGGCAACCCCAACCTCCAAAACTTGCTCATCTTGACAGCAATCAAGTGAGATACCACTCGGGTAATGGACTACATTAACCGTCTGGATAACTTTGATGGCCCAGCTGTAGGAGAAATTGTTGTTGGCGCTGAACTTTATGTTTAGGGTGCTGGGTTTAGGGTTTAGGAAAACTGCTTTGCTTGTATTGATGCTGAGGAGTTCCGACTGGCCCAGATTTGTGGTCTCAATGTAATTGGTCGTTTTTGCAGCTTGGTTGCTAGTGTGTATGAGTAAGGTGCATTGGAAATTGGGTAAGGTCGAAGGTTAGAAAGCTTCCAGGTAGGTGTGTGTGTGTGTATGTTTGGGTCACTTTCTCATACGGTCCTGGAATTATCTGAATTTTTGTGCAATCAATGCTGGATTTCTTATGTGGGTGATGAGTGTCCCAATGCTGAATCTCTTGTCTGGGTTAAGAGTACCTCAATACTGAATAGAGTGAGGCTCCGCATGTCCTTTCAGTGGTTTGGAGTATTCCAATGGTATCATTTATCAGCATTTGCTAAACCTTGCTCACTTGTCTCATGCAAAAGTATATCTGTATCGATATTGTTCTCGTGATATTGCCGCTTATGCAAATGAAGGATAAGGCGATGGATCTAAATCAAACCTCGTGTGCAATAACATCGGAACATTGCAGTTCAGAAAGAAGTTTTCTATAAGTTATGCTTTCGAATAAAGATAACTGAACTACCAATGGCAAGTTGAAACAAGAAAAATGGTCACATCCATTTCAAAGAAATTCACACCCTAAACAAACAAGCACATCCTTTGCACGAACGAATGCTTGAACAATTATGATAGTTGCATAAATAATTCATAAATTGCCGAAGCAATTAAGACTAAACCTAAACAAATTCATAAAGTTTCAATAGACTTTTGAATCCTAAACCTCACAATATACCTTAAGCTATAGACAAGACCCACGTATGGCTAATATGCATTGTCCCCTTTATGCTCCCATAGGTGTTGTACAAGGTCGTCACGCAAGTTGTAGTAAGTATCAGTGTCCTCAATGAGTGCAGTTTCTCGTGTCAAATCGGCGAAGGTGAAACCTCGTCTCATCCCCGATGATGATGAAGATGCAACTCCTGGTGTTAGAATTTCCAAGTCTCTACCACTCTCATCCTCTATAATCATATTATGCATTATAATGCAAGCATACATAACATCCGAAATGTCTGATGTATTCCACAACTTGCACGGTTGTGTGATAATGCTCCACCTAGCTTGCATCACTCCGAAACATCGTTCTACATCCTTGCGCGCAGATTCTTGAGCTCCTGAGAAGTTACTTTCTTTTTGGTCCTCGGGGTCCTGTAGGGATTGGACGAAGCAACTCCACTTAGGGTAAATGCCATCGGCGAGCAAGTAGCACTTTTCATACCAGTTCCCATTGACCCTAAATCCAACACTACTGGCAGCGCCATGAACCAACTTGCGTACCAGTGGACTGCGATCCAGTACATTTAAGTCGTTGTTGCCACCCGGGAGGCCGAAAAATGCATGCCAAACCCATAAACTTTGATCGCACACTGCTTCGAGAATTATACTCCTTTTTTTATCTTTATCTTGAAATGCCCACTGCAATGCAACTGGACACAACTTCCATTTCCAATGCATGCAATCTATGGAACCAAACATACCTGGCCACCCCCGCTCCTGATTTATCTCCATTTGTTTCACAATATCATCTTGTGAGGGATCCCGCAAATAGTACTCTGTAAAACATCGCCTAACCCCCCTGCACCACCGCAACATCGCCTCTTGAGCAGTGCTTTCAGCCATCCTAGTGTATTCTTCTTGTGCCTTTGATGAGGTCCCGTACGCTAGCATACGCATTGCAGCCGTGGCCTTTTGAAGACTGCTTAACCCCAACTTTCCTGCAGCGTTCCTTTTTTGAACGAAATAATCGTCAGACTCTGTGATTGCATGCAATATACGGAGAAAAAGAGGTTTCCTCATGCGATAAACGCGTCTGAAATCAGTGTCATCAAATATGGGGTCGTCCGAGAAATAGTCTTTGAAGAGCAAGGCATCGTACATCTCGGCTAAACGCTCTTTGTTCGCCCTCCTCCCTAGACGACTACCACCCCGCTGCCTTGGTTCATCGTCGCTGGAAACATTGTCATATTGTTGGGCTAGCGTTCTCATAACGAATTCCTCTCCTTCATCATCCTCTAGATTAGCCTGAATGTCTTGGTTGTACCTTCTCCAACGATTCGACATTGTGATGTACCTCAAACAAACTAAACAACAATCCTGCGGATACGAATGGCAAAACTAAATGATAATGGCAAAGCCAATAGTTTTAATATATAGGATGGAACGTGTGCGAAGATGTACTACATGAAGTTGGTCGTACACCCTAAACCCCTACACGAAGATGGCCTCAACGTGTGGCAAGGAAATTTTCAATTGGTATCCCACGTATTATTGCTAGACAACAAAATGAATAAGACAAAAATAAGGCAAAGTCATCCATGCAATGTTCATGCATTTTAGACATCGATGTATTCAAGAACATTTGTGGCTCTCATTAGGTCGCAGTAGATATTGTTGAGCATATGCCTTGTGACTTTGGGCAAGCCATTCAACACATTATGCTATAAATTTCATTTGACGTGTAACTTCAAATCCAAAGTGTCACGTGGCGTTCTTAAAAACAAATATGAATGTCAATTGACATCTACATTTTATTCTAAAATGTCACCTCAATTTTGGCTTACACAATATTTTAGGAAAACTAATATTTTGAATAAGCAATATGCAATCTTGATTTGTAACAAGAAAAAAAAACTTATCAATCGAGAGTAAGTATCCTTCGGTCTTGCATGTTTCTCCAAATGTTGAAGATCGTAGCCCAATCCATTGCATAAATTTCGAGCCCACAAATAGAACCCAACATAAGAGCATCAAGGGTCTTCAAGTTCAACCTATTGCGCAATTGGCTTTTGATTGCATTTTGTTTGGAAAATCCTCTTTCACATTGCCTCTCCTTGTTCCCAGTTAGTCTCACTATCTGTGATCACCGTCTCAACTCCCGGTTACAAAAGAAAATTGCAAAGAGCGAAAGTGAACTTAAGTATGTAAGTGAGTTTAGGAAGTTCTCCTAATGTTATGGGTACTTGATACTTGAGCTGCAGTTTATAGAACTCAAGTTGCCTACTAATACGTGTCATTTGAATTTCTAGTGTGTCAACTGGCATGTGTTTTTTTTCTTCACAAGTCACGGTATGTGTCAACTTCTACAATGTACGTGTCAATTGACGTGCATTTATTTTTTTTGCAAGTTTTTGCGTGTCAAAAGAGGAAAACTTGCAAAAACTTTATCAAACATATACATTGCCCGCAATTTGTGCAAAAATGTACACAAAAGAATGTATTTGATTCCCTTTTCCACTTGCCAAGTCATCTCTCAATAGATTGTGGACTTGAACACTATGTAATGATTCTATGTTGCCAACAAGGACATGTGACCATAGTCAAAGTAGCCCGTGATGATGTCACGCTGGGCGGGCAGGCCTTCGGGCAGCCCCTTAAATAAGTCGGGAGAGGGTGGCTCACAATATGTAGAGCGGGCCCAGTTGGCCAAAATGGGTGACTTTGCCGGGACTCGTGGGCTAGGCTGGTGCTTCCCGGCCCCGCCACCCAAGCCGGCCACCCTAAACAGAATAAAGAACATTATTTTTGGCGGCCTGCTTGCTACCTCTCCTGGGGATGCTCTAAGGGGAGACATTCACACAAGAAGCATTGAACTCCTTGTACATATCCCCACATCACTAATAAAAAAACAATGAAAACCATCCACCAAATAGTCATCAAATATCTCACATATCTAGTACTTAATAAGAGAAAACTCAACAATAAACAAGGACCAGCACTCCAATCACATAGTGAATGGATATCCAAAATAATGTATTTTAAATAATAATAATATTTTTTACAAACAAGAGCCCACCCACCGCATGTAGGTAGTAAACCCCATCATGCATCAAGGGGATTCTTGAGTAGGGTAGAGCCAACTGGTTCAAATTCAATTTGGTGACATCAAAGAGTGTGATGGTAAAGTACCCTCAGTTGAGTGAATTGAGGACAAATAAGAAGTAAGGTTTATGGATGGAAAGGCTTGTACACCAAAACTGCAATTGAAAACTTCATCGATTGGAAATGGCTATGATGATTCGTATTTGAATAGCAAATCTTTGGTAGACTCAAGCATGAAACTCATGCACTCAATAAAGTTTCGGGTTCTTGAGATGCAAGAGCTTTTGCAAAGTCTACATGCAAGGAATGTCAATGGTGCACTTTATCTTACATCCATACCTCATACCCACCAGTAGAAGGAAACTCGCCTATTACACCACCCCTTGTGACTTGGCCATTGCAACTCATGGCTAGAAAATGCATGAATAAATCATTTTTGGTTGTCAACTGGAGGAGTTTGGTCGGTAGTTGTCCATAGACTACGACCATAATGATCACACACTACATCTCACACATGATTGATCCTCACAACAAGTCAATACATGACATCAATGTGATGTTTGCTTAAATTGGAGCCATTTTCAAGACACAATTGTGGCTACTGGTAGCCACACTTATCATCATGTTTGCATGCAATAGCATTTAAGCAACTCTCCAAAGTGAATCTAGTTTTGGACGCAAATTTCATGACCTTAAATATTTTGAAGTTGGATTTTTTCCCCCACATTCCTTGAAATCATCATATACTTGAGGACATCATCAAGAAACTTTGTAGAAAACCATCAATTTAATGTAATTTTATCATATTTAAAAAAATCTAATATCACCTACTTGCACACCACTTGCACTGTTCTTTTAAATATGTAGATTGTTCTTGGAATTCATTATGTCATCATAAATTGCTTGGATTTCTAGATTAATATGTTTTTAAAATGTCTATTGTTTTTTTCTCCACAAAGTTCAAAGTTAGTGTATAGTTTTTAATCACTTTCACTTCACACTAAGCAAGGATCATGAGTTGTCCACTTTCCCATGATGGCACCTATTAGCATGAATTACCATTTGGAGTTACGCATTGTTGTAACATTTTACAACTTGTTTAATTTTTTTAGTCAAGATAGATAAATAATTAGTGGGCACATCAAAAAAATGATATAACTTACGTGGTGAAAAATATATATATATATTGGTATTGAAATTTTATAGCAACATGTAACTCCAAATGGTAATTGTGGTGCAAAATTATTTACTTTTAGTCTAAATAGGATTCATATGTGAACAAACCTCTTTGTGAACTAGGAAAGTTCAAGTAGCTTAGTATGAACATACTATTGACTTGATATATTAAGAAGCAAGAATGGAAGGACTATAGCTTGATTATAAGAAGCATGTAAGTTAGGGCCACATGTGGAAAACAAAAGGGTGTGTAGAGGGAGAGTGAGCAACCTCGGGGATCTATCTCTTGGTTTTGAAAAAAAAAATGAAGAATTGGGATTTTACTCTTTGGTAGAGTTTTTTTTAATTATTTTTAGCAAGAGAGGAGAGATTCCTTAGTTGCAAGCCAATTGTCCGTACTTTGGAAGACTTGGAAAGTTAATCCAGGGGGGGGGGTTGGTATTGGATTATAAGAACTTAGTTTATTTTCAATACAAGTAAGTCGATTGTCATTGAATTTGTCTCCTCACTGAAAAAGTGATTCATCCCCAATGATATTTAAGTGTATGTTGTATATAAAATTATGGTCTCAATCTTAATTTTAGGCTATGGTATGAGATGAAACCTATCTTAAGTTGTTGATTGAATGCGAGTGAATGGTACGAACAATTGTATGTTGGTAGTATGGTATGTGCTAAGATAGTTCAAATGGTTTTTTTCACTCCAGAGTAAAGCCATAGTGGTAGGCTTGGTAGCATAAGTGTTTACTTTATTGAGAAAGGAATATGTGTGATTGGAATCAACAGTTGAATAGGTTTAAAATGATTGGAACCATATTGGGGGCATTTTCTTGCAAGGGGGTGAACTGCAACCAAATCATATGTATGCTTTCACTATTATTTGTAGATCAGTAAAAGGATTACTAATAGATGTAGCATGAAGCTCGTGTTGTTTTCATAAGTCCAAACTAATATAGACGAGGGAGTCATCAAGCAAGTGTAGTCAATCAAGTGAATCGGGATATGACCTTACAAGACTATAGGCCCATCATCATAAAGTTAAATCATGCGTTACTTGGAAATGATAAGAGTGAATATATATAATTATATCTTGCAAGTAAATTAAGCAAGAACATGAGAGAAAATTAGGATGACCACATTTGTGAGTGTATGTAAGAGGTGCATTACATGTAACTACCTCGTCAACAGTCAATATAGAGTTGGTAAGGCCAATTATCTATGAATGTTGAGACAATTGACTAATGTGAACCTGAATTGTTATTATGAAGTACTAGGGATTTTCAAGAGACTGCAAAATATCATTGCACAGGGAAAATTCATATATTGTCGTTGTAGTAAATTTTGATAAGGAAAGGCCTTAATAGAAAATATAGTGAGATGCATGAGTTGAACAATGACAAAGGCCATGGTGTGGATAGTGTGAATTGTGTATATTATATAATCCTAACCCTTAGCAAAGACTGAAAAGACAACACACCAAAACCATTGGTTGCGAAAGGTTAATGGGATACAAAGGAGACCAAAAGACTTGATGAACGAGAATTTGGTAACTAATGAATATTAAGTGGAACATATAGTTCAATTCACTTAAGTAGGAGAAGACATGACTTTGAATTAAGCCATAATAGGTAATGGAATGTCCTAGTCAATAGTCATGGGAATGATAAATGAAACGAACATGTGAATGTGTTAGTGTTCTAAGGAATAAGAATATCAAATTGAGCATCTAATTAGAAAAGATAAATTGATTAACAATGCTATGAAGTGCTAACCTACATACGTGGTTTGGCTTATTGTTGTAAATAAAGGTTGTAATCATTACTTGGCTAAGGCCATGTAAAAGACCATTGCCAGACTGTATAATTAAAATCATGTTTAATCAAGGAAGATTGCAAATCATGTAAGGAGGACCACACTACAATTTCAAGTTACATTAAAAATGCTAATTAACATGAGATTATTGACCATTCCAAAGTGCCCTTGGCTTTGGTAAAGAGACTCAAATGGGATACTTATACAAGACTATTGTCAATACTTATGCCTATACTTGTGCACTGCACTTGGTCCAAATAAAATGAACTCATTGTTAGACCATTGAATGGGTAAATAATGTGAGTTGAGTGACTGTCATAACTGCATGTATTGTTGTGAGAGTTTGTGAGTCTTTATCCTATAAATCATCACCCGATTGCCAACTCACACCTTAAATAACCTTAAATAATCATGTGATTGTCCTCAATAACCTTATTTATGACACCTAGATGATATATGAATCATTTCTTGAGTCTTCCTTGATTGTTTTTGTCATATCCAAAATCCTAACTACATTTTGGCACCGCTACCAAGGAAGGTTTTAGTCAATTCAAGTCTAGGTGGATAAGCATGTTAGGAAAATCTTGATAGACTATATATTTGAGTAAGAAGCTCAAATGACCCCTTTGGGAAAAGAAAAATCATAAATAATATAGTGTAATATAATAAGCAACTATTTTTTATTTCCATTTCACAATTCCTAGAATGGTAATTTAAACTTAAAATTGCAAAAGGCCAAATATTTAAAATTAAATAACACAAGTCCTACTTATGGATCCACCAAAGTATGGAAGGGTGATAGAAAGAGAGATACACCTAGTTATAATTTGAAATACCAACCTTTTGGAATATCTAAATCCAATTCGGAAAAAATAAGTTTAATAGGATATGGGAAAGTTGTGGACCGAATCTTAAAACAAGTTTGGGAACATCAACATATTACAAAAGAAGATTTAATAATCATTGAGAGCCAATTTGAAAGAAAATATCAACAACAAATTCCTCTAGAGATAGTGTGTCAGACTTGCAAACATCTGGGACACTATTCAAAATATTGTGAAGTGAATAAGCTCAAACATAAAGCTAAATACATTAAGACACCAAAGTCAATATTGTTGACCCAAACAATAGGACCACAAATTAGATTTTTATGAGATTATCAACTTTATTGATAGTCAAATTTGTCAATTTTCAAAATGTGGCCCAAGAACTTAAACCAACAATATTAGATACTCGTGATAGTTGATTTTATAAAGGAGCACATATATTTGTTGCCTTATATTGTTTTTACGAAGCCTTCTTTTGGTGGGTTAGCATCCAATTGGAACCAACAAAATAATTCTTCTAATTGGAACGGGCCTTCATTCTATAATCCAAACTTTAAAAGGATTAATTCAAACCAAGATGATCCACATAAATTCCATGTTCGTTATAGATGTAAGGAACTTGGATGTTATGCAAATAGTTGTTCAAATCCTAGAAACCCATGAGATTATGTACCGTTTTGTGGGAATTGTAAAATGACAAGACATCCCACAAACGAGTGTCCTCACCCTAAGAAAAAATATCCACCAAATTAAAGGGACTATAAGAAAGAACATAGGGTTAGAATTCCAAATTTTAGAATCCTGAAGCCATAAGCTATTCATAGTCCATGGCCTTACGGACATGACTCCTAGTCTCCGTGGGTGGGAAGCGTTCCCAACACCCGGGGCCTCATTCATGCAAGTATTGAGGAAGTTATGCATGTTGAAACCATTAGATGAAGAAGAAAGGGAAGCACAAAATGTAAATCATATTCAACATTTCTCCACTTCATCATCTAAAAATCCTCGAGTAAATGCCGTAACTACAATATCTCAAGCCCCAATGGAACCTTACCCTATTATTGATGAAAATAGTAGTGACCCGAGTAATAATGAATTAAAGGATGATATGAATGAACATTATCCTTGAAACAAACTAATAAGGGAACTGTTTGAAATTACTCAATTAACTTCTACATCTGCATAGAATTTAACCCACACCAAGAAGATAATTCAATGTAGTCTGCATAAATTTACAATCATCATAAATTTTCCATGTAATGTAGCTAATGAATATTGGAGTCTTGGATCTAAGTCCAGGATAGGTCCTTGCGATCATGGAGTTTTCATGTAGTGTCCATGAGGAAAAAACAATGTTCAAGAAAAATCTACACTCCTTGTTAAGAATATCCAATATTCTTTGACATTATTGGTTAGTATCATATCTTTGTTAGAGCACATCATAAGTCAACCTATGCCATCTCAAATGATCTTGCATGGCTTAGTTCAACCCATTGTGTGTCATGCCAATCCACACCAAATTGCCTCATTTTTGTATTTTTTTGGATTGGGTGGAAATGCAAGTGGTTTGATGCAAGAGTCCATGTATGGTAAAGCCCATGTTGCCTTGGAAACCATTGCAAACACTCATACCTCAAAGTTTATCAATGGCAAGTTAGAAGACTTTGAGTTAGAAGAGGTTAATGAATCTAGAGTGGAACTTGGGAGTGTGACAAAGTCTAGCACATAGTTATATTCAGTCGATAGCACTACCCAATCAAAGTGCATCATGTGTGAAGTCGATGCATGCATCATCAAAACCTAGCTAATCATCTACATGTTTATGTGAATTGGTGCATTTCGCTCCTAAATTACATGATACCAAGTGGAATTGTATTATATACTTTTTTACCAAAATTATGGCTATGTTTGTAGGTGTATGGACACATTTCATATTGCCATGAACGTGTCACCAAGGTAGGTGTTGTGAGGTGAAATCATAAGGAAAGACCATGTGTTGAAGTGATGGGGTTTCAAGTATTTTCAACAACCAAAATCTTTTGATAACAATGCCAAGATGCATGTGGGTTTTTTTTTAAAAAAAAAAACAATTCATTAGATGGGTGCCAAAATTTCACATGAAGAAAGCCCACTTTGTGGAAAGTGACAAGATTGTTGGTACATGAGAAAAATGCTCTTTTGAGTCTAGATCCAAGAAACGCAGGGCGTAATGAAACACCGCTTGTGGACTTTGTTTTTTTTTAGTTTTTGAAGGTTGGGCCCAAGACTTGAGACTCAATATTGGACCCAATTATTTTGAAGTTTAAATGTTAAATCAAGAGCCACACGTTTTGTCGGGAAATTGATGCAATGTCAACATCATTTCATTTTGTCATATTTGGAAGATCAAACCCTAGTGTAAATTCCATGGGTCCAAAGTTTTCTCTCGATCAATAAGATCCATTGTTTTTCACCTTCCAAATGAACAACCTTACATGGTGTGAAAAGGAAAGAGGGGGGGATTACTTTGCTTCTTAAAGTCTTTCTAATCACCAAGCCCAAACCTTGCTCCACTTATTCATTGTTTTCTCTTCTTTGAGACCTTATACTCTTCTTGTTTTTTGTGTTATCTTCCATCCTTGAGCAAAGAAAAGAAAAGAAAAGTTTCGCCCGTATATAAATACCAGCATGAATATGAGCATGTTGGCCTTACACTAATCACGGTATTCCGTGATGCAATATAAGGTGTTATGTCTCCTTTGGGAGCTGGGCCACTTCTTGAGCATATTTTGTCAACATGGTGACATCTACATTTCCATTAGAATCCAATGGACAAGCAACTTACATGGAAACTAACCCTATGCACATCTACCTTAAGCGGCCCTTGTCACTTGCTTAGATACTTTCACTCAACTTCTAAGTTCTAAGTTATCCCTCCTAAAATAAGCATGATAGAAAGTTAACATGAGTAGGCTATTCCTTCAATGTCGACCAGTATCCAGGGAAACTTTTGGGCAATTTTTGTTTTCCAAATCCAACCAATTACATGTTGTGATCTTTTGGTTTTTCCTTTATGAATTCGAGGTACATTCTATAAGCTCCTCTAAAACAATGGGTAATTTTCCCGAAGTCTTGAACTTAAACCGGTTGTTTCTCAAACTCGACTGGTTCATCTGTACCTAGCGGTCGGGTCTTCCCGTTCGTGATCATCGACTCAAAGTCCAAAAATAATGACTTCGGAATAAAATCTTGTAACTCTGTTTTTTTCCCAGTTTTAAAGTTGACATTTCTCGCTCATTTCACCTTTTCAAGGCTTCAGAAGCCATTTATAGGACTCTTTCCCGGGCCTACATTCTCCACATGTATACTTCTAAGGGCATCGCCAGTGGATCTAGGTAAAGCTCACTGCAAACCAAAACCTATCTTTTGACTGACCTAAAATTAGAAACTGAAATTACCATCATTAGAAGCACACCTAAATAAACATGAGATATTTCTCAAGATATTTCTCATTGAATGTGGTGTTTTCAATGAGGGATTTCACCTACGTCAAATTTTTACAATTCTTTTTTCTTGAGAAATATCTCACGTTTATTTAGGTGTGCTTCTAATGATGGTAATTTCAGTTTCTAATTTTAGGTCAGTCAAAAGATAGGTTTTGGTTTGCAGTGAGCTTTACCTAGATCCACTGGCGATGCCCTAACTACTGTAGTAGTAGGCACAACTACTTCTCAAGTTGTTTATTCGCAAAGCTTGTATTTGCGTGGTCCCAAGCCAGAATTTCTGGCACTTTGAAGGGGGAGCAAAAGCAGTGTGTATGCTTGACAAACTTCATTTGACGTTCAACTTCAAATCCAAAATGTCATGTGATGTTTTCAGAAAAAATAGAACGAATGTTTATTGACATCTACATTTTCTTTTAAAATGTCACCTCAATGTCACATGCTTAGCAGGTGCGTGTCATTTCAATTTCTAACTTGTTAAATGGCGCACGCACGCGCGCATGTGTGTGTGTGTGTTTTTGTTTTTTTTTCCTCTTCCCAAGTCACACTACATGTCAAACTCTAAATCATGCGTTTCATTGTTGTGTGAATTTTTTGTGTGTCAAATGTCAAAAACTTTGTCAAAAATACATTTTGAGTGAAAGTACGTCCACTCAAACAAGATGTAGATTGTGTAGGATAGAGAGATCATTGTCCTACCTTCAAATAATCATCATGGTCTGTTCATAAGCATGAGGGGCCGGGGCTAGATGCCTACCTCTTTGAGATGGGCGCATTCCGCTATTACCTGAGGTGAAAGCGTAGACGATTCTATGATATCATGTATGCATACCCTAACCTTTGTAAGGTTACCCTTTGTAATGTCACTCCCTCTCTTATATCCTAAACGCCTAGGCAACGGATGTGCTTGATTTAAATTTCCCTCCTTGTTGTCCATTTCCCTCTCTCATATATGAATTTTGACATTATCAAAATCCACCAAATAATTCAAACACATCCTTGCATGCATCACATTGTCATCATTGTTGTTATTGCAATGTTGACTATGTTGTTTCGTAACGTCACATGCATCCATGTTAACATTGCATACCTACTTAATGTCACATGCACTTTGATTGCCGCATGCATGATATTAGGGACATTTGAGTGTATTTGTTTATAGACAATTTGATCTCAACATTAACATTAAAAGCTCCAAATTAGTTTAGAGGGAGCCACTTCAGATGAATAAACCACAAACCTATGTGACTATTTTTTAACTAGACCCCTTTCTACCTTAGTAATAGTGGCGAGACCCAACTCAAAGAAGTGGGCGACTAGCATGGTCATCATAAGGCCTTTTTATGCACTTCATGTGGTAATGTGTTGCAATAGACTATTCCCAAACTTTGGGCATCCGTAACTTACATTCTTCAATGACTAGAGCACTCACCATCTACAATGACTAATCGTTGTGGAGATCCTAGAATAAACATGTTGGAATGCAAAAATCCGATCTAAATATGGCAAGCTTATGCTTTGAATGGGATACTTTCCTTCTTTGGAGGACATAGCATAATGGGGAGGGAAGTTGGAAAACGAAGACCAATTTTCATAAGGCCGAAGGTTTGTGTAGTTGAAGAATGTTGTGTTAAAATTATTATTGGTAGAAAGCCAACACAACAATTACGATACCAAAACCTACTAATATTATGTATTGAAGGTAAGTTGGCCTACAATGGGCATTTTTTTTTAATTGGCACTTTCCACTTAAGATATCAAACACATTAATATTGAAAATACTAACCATTACAAATAGAGGTTGTAATGATTTTATTTTATTTTATTTTTAAAGATCATATTTATGATGAAACTGAATATTTTCTTTCTTCTTAAACAATCGTGTAGGTCTTCCCAACTATGTTAATAGATAAAGTTCTTAAATTCATACCTACAATACAAGGCAACATGGACCTAGACGCCATGATCCAATATGAGCAAAATGACATTGTGCCCTTTAAACTAGCTCACAACAAATGTTGACTAAAATATGTTCTTTGCAAGGTGGTCGACTAGATGATGAGATGCCAATTTGGTAAATTTGCATTGTGTCATTTAGACTTGCATTTATAAATGTGCTAACCATACACCACTCAAATGTAGGTTACATATTAAGATAAGTGTTTGAATTTGAACATGAATTGGGATTGTGGAAAATTTGGAGTGCCCTAGACCCAAATGCATTACATTTTGTAATTCTACGATTTGGATGTAAATATTTGCAACTCCACCACAAAGTGCAATATGATTGGTGTCTTGTAACTTCTAGATAGCGATTACCCATTTGATAGAACAATATATCATTTCTAATTACACATGCATAGAACCCCGCCAACCACTCGCAAGTGAAGGGGCTCTTCATTTAGGCCTACTTCGTTGTGAAGCCGGTGTATCTATATATTGATCTATTAGGCATGCTATGAGAGACGTAATTTTTGAATTTTGCTTGATCATCTATAGTGGCCCCATCTATCCAACAACCACATCATCATCATTACAATGAATAATTTTGGGTTTTTACATTCTATAGTTGGAAGTTGCGTTTGGGTGAATCAACACTTGTATTTCAATGCTCAAACCATCTCTTTCAAATTGTTGTGGATCAACGGCACACGCGTCCCACATGTAAGATCTATACATATAGATAGATAAAAACTCTAGTCCCTTTTTAGCAAGGGGCCGGCGTGAACAAAGTATCCGTTCGTAATGTCAATGACCCGATGCCCACTGGACAAGGGGACATTGGGGCAATACTACTCTCCCCTTTCGAGGATGGACACTATAGTGACACACTATACTAGTTCCTAGCTAGTCATTGGTGCCTTGAAGATACCAGACATGGTATCCCCCCAAAGGGCTTTGAGGTACCCATACAACAAGATCCAAGGACCCCCCACCATAGTTGGGTGGACTAAGGTGGTGAGCTAAGATCTATACACTTATGCATATCACATATATTCATTGTGCATTGATTATACAAAGAGAGACATTCTCAATCACTCAATTTTTGACAATGTGAAGGGATCAAAAAATTGCCTAAGGATTCGGAGAACATTTGGAATTTGTGGGTGGGATGTGCATGCGAGTTGCCCCAAAAAAACCTCAAAATTGATTATTGAGAGGATTAATATGTGCATGTTTGGGTGAATGTTGGTACTTCAAATTAAAACTATATTATTTTGGTAATACAAGTTTGGAACATGTTCATATTTCAAATTCTCTAATTTGCAAAGATCCACATCTAACAAAGTGAGAAGTGCATCAACATATGGCCACGAGTGTTCATATTTCTCAAATTTTGAACTTGCTTTCAAAGTTTCATGAGTGAAAAGTTCCCATGGATGTTCTTATAGAGTAGTTGCAAGTATGACCTCCATATGTTGCACATTTGAAGGGGTGGGAGAGTTTAAAGGGGAGAGAGCACTTTTGAATAGAAAATGAGAACGTGTGGCGATTACTACTTTGTTAAATTTCACCTTCAACCCCTAAGCATCCAAGAGGCCCTATTTGAGCATTAACATGCACAAGTCAATGTATTTAAACCATGAACATCCATTTAAAGCTAATAATGTCAAAAGTGACTATATATAGAATCAATTAATTCACAAAGTGCAATGCTCCAATCCGTTCAATATCTCAATGTAATTAAATCAAATATATGACTTGGTTGTCCTTGAATGCGTATACATACCTAGTATGTTGATCATCGTTGTGATGCATGAATATATGCTCATCAACATGCAATAATATACTAGATGAAGTTTCTAACCGACAAAGACTTGGTGAGGGCCCGCATAATTGTAAATATAGATTATAGATTGACCCAAATATTACTATGTATCACGTCAACTAGCTTTTCACCTCCACTCTCAAGGATAGTGTTTATCCAACAAACACATCAAAAAAGTTCACCTCTATTTTATAAGAGTGCACACAAAGGACGACTTTCTTAGTCCTTCCCCCACCACAAATTATTATGTAAGCATTTATGGCAACACCCCATTAATCACTCGACATAGAACACGGGGAACATTGTACGGAGTCCCTTGAGTCCTTGAGCCACAAAGAAACTATCACATATGAACATACCTCTCATCTATCCAACCTAAAAACTTGATTTCCTACAATTTTGTGGTTCATCAATTTCAATTGACTTGGACTGGACTGAATTGGAAGTTTTAAAGTCAATTCTTAGTCAAATTCAACTTTTAAAAGCAACCTTTGGTTTGTATATTATTTCTTGGCTTTTATGGTGGATGAATGAGTGGTAAGTTCATGTGCGATATGTAAGATAATTCCCACTCACGGTCCCTTGGGGTCGATGGAGATATTTAACCTTAAAATGCTCATGAAACCCGAAATTGGTTGCCACCTAATATTATGATGGTTTTGCAACCCACTAGGTGAAAATCTATGTGGATGGAAGGTATCTACTAGTGTATAGTGATGCCCACTACCATGTGGGCCAAAATAACATATAAAAACCTCATACTCCAAACATGTAGGATTTTTTGTTAGTTTGGCATTGCTTGTTTTGGGAAGTGGTTTCATGTGTTGCCCAAATGTAGGAGCCAAATTTCAGAGCCAATATCTTTCACATATGATGTCCAATTTGGATGGGGTTTTTTTTTTCCTCCCCTTAGGACAAGGTGACGGTTGTGCATAACTTGACTAGATGGATTTGAAAAAAAAACAAAAAAAAACTAGTCCACATGTTGCTTGCTCCATGAAAATAGGGAAATCTTCCAAAATGACATCGCGTGGCTCTCTAACTTTGAGGGTGAGAGACTTCATCTAGATTTGCTTAGAAAAAACCCCAATTATTAGGAGTAGCTCATTTGTCATCCACATAACATACTATGACAACGTTTCCAACTTTCAAATTTTTTTGACATGACTGAAATGGTCATGAAACGACAAAATTCAAAATTCTCTCTTAATTGACCCCCATATGAAGGCCATGTTTATAAATCAATTTAACCTAACAAATGTGATCCGAGGAACTTCAAATTCTCACAACAAGCATATATGGTAGTCTGGTTCACATCCGTACGATTGGATTGTAGGAAAACAAACTATGTTTTGCTACATAACAAGAAATTTTCAACATTGGTGCTGGAAATGCCCGGAATTGGAATGTGAAGGCTTGAGCGTCTAGGGGTTAAGGGTTCAAATGGTGGGCATGAGGTAACTTAGAAGGAAGTGTTGTAATAACAACAACGTGGGAGGATGCTCTTTACGAACGTTCCACAAAAGGCTGCCACAAAGATGCATGCATAGAAAATATATTCTAATTTTGGCATGTTCATGCACTGTGTGGAAGATGGAAAAAACTCCGCAACTTTTGCAAAGACTACAGTAGGGGTTCCTAGTAGGATGGGGTAGGTGTGCCCCTCCCTAATTGGAAGGGCTTGGGAGTAAGGTAAGCTTTAGGGCCACTTCACACACGAAATTGAAGGCCCGTGACCATTGCATTCTAAGATCTCTTAATGGTCAAAAAGGTCAAGACTGTCCAAGTTCACTTCAAACTAGAAGGTGGAGGTCAAAGGGTCTATTTTTTTTAATCATGGATGCAAACTCTAGATGGATTCCTACACGGTACACTATGGATGATGTTTCATGGTCTGCATGAACTCGTGTCATCCCACCTCCACGAGGCAATCCTGATGCAAGTTCCAATAGACCATGTTAGTGGTACAACCTTTGGATGAGAATCAAGGGCCCTCAAATTGACATGGTCACGACCCTTGGCTCGTGTGTGAAGTGGCCTTTATGTGGGGGTATATTGGGGTTGCTCTTCATGTTTTCTAACTTCTACTGAATGTATTTACAGAACGAAACTTGTGCTGCATTAGTAGATCTACAATGAAGCATTGGAAACCACCATACTGAAAATCGGACCTCCGCTAATGTAGTGATGGATATAGGAAGTGCATGGTTGTTGATGTTTTAACTCAGTACGAAGGTCTTCCCAATTATGTTCACTGTTGAATGCGGAGAAGTTAATAAAATTTGAAGACGTAGTCTAATCTTGTTTAAACATGTGTCTTTGTTGTGCTCATTTTTTTAATTTATTTTTAATTTAATTTATTTTAACCCTCACCACAACACAAATATGGATGTCCAATTTAGAGAAGTCATTGAATAACACCTGCATACCTTAATTTTATCATTTATATACTTTGCAAAGGAACACAATATAGAGAAAAATACACAAATGAAAATGATTTGCACAAAGGTAATGATTTACACATATCCATAACAAATTATTGATTGCACCGATAGGGGGCTCCCAATTTGCTATCCATAGTTGTTTTTTTAATAAAAGGGGGGGGGGAGTTTAAGATATTTACAAAAGGTCTCTTATTGGTCATTGGTTCCTTTAACCATGTGGACCATGGTAAAGAAGTGCCGCTTGCATGTGACCTTAAGTCAACATGTGGATAGTCACCTATAATGACTAAGCAGAAGACTTTAAGTATGTTAGTCACTGCAATATTTCAATGTTTGAGAGATGGAAGGCGGTTGTGTGCACACATATCTATATTTTAGTAAATTTTTTCCAATAAACTTTCTCCTTGTACTTGAGTTGGATGTGGTTGGGGACTACCTTTTTCATGTTTGTCATGAAATGGATCCATTCTAATTTGTTCTTACTTTGTTTTGTAACGTTGACGAATGTAATTGGATTTGACATGGATGAGGAGCATATGTGCATGAAGGAAGTTTGGGTAGTGGAAGACCCAACAAGGCTCATTTCTTGTTATTGGATGGACATATTATGAGCTTGAATTCACAAATGCACCTCGCGTGTAAACAAAAATGATCTACAATTGTGGTTGAAGGTGGGCCTGAACCACAATATTCACAACTATGATCCATAGTAGTTGATGGTTTTAGTTTACTTTCTTTGGCTTAATTTTTGAGAAAAAAAAATAGGATAAGGTACAGTCATGCCAACCAACACCACAACTTTCCATACCTCGTAAACTATAATACAAGGTGTATTTGAGAGTGGTTGCAATGGTTGTCGTTTATTGTTGATGGTTACATCTTTTTTGTAGAAGTTATTTGACATGTGCCGGGAGAGAACTTCGTGACCAAAACATGGGAGAAGGTTCACATGAGGCAATTCTCGTACACAAACTTTACCCTACACTTCATAAACATGGCTGAGGGTAATTGAGGTCAAACCCACTCTTCACCTACAAAAATGTACACCTTGTGTGTATATGAAAAATAAATAAATAAACAATCGTAGTTGTTGTTGGTGGGCCCGAACCACAACCAAAGCAGTTTGAGTATATTGTGTGTAAGTGCCCCTTGAGAATGGTTGCAATGTTTTGTGATTTGCATTTGTTGATTTTCTTTTCTCTTTTGATTGGGAGTTTCTATACGACACCATAAAATAACTCCATGGCCTAAGCAAGGGAGAGGGTTCCATGACAAACTTTATCCTATACTCCACATTTTTTTTCTTGTATCCAATCCATACATTGCATCAATAGTAAGGATGAGAATTGAGGTCAAAACCACCCTTTCATTGTAACTCAAATTAGACATGGCTTATACTGATTGGATCTCGTTGGACTAAATTAGGCCCTATGACCTCGATATAAAAGCCATTTTGACTAAAACTTAGAATCACCGAGCCACACAAACATATTTCTATGTGTTTTCACCATCATACATGGCAAGTACCACATAACTTTACTGTACTTAGGGTCGTTTTACACACGTACCAAGAGCCATGACCGAGAAATATAAGGGTACTTGAAAATTAACCAAAGGATGTATCATGGGAAATAAAAATCCATTTTTTGCAATCGATAAGCCCTCAAACTTATACCATGTTCACACCAAGACTAGCAATCGGTCCACTATATTGGAAGAGTTTTCATCTTGAAAGGAGTTATTGTCTTGTATGCACTAGCGAAACTATAGTACGTTGCATCCAATGAGGTTATTGTGAGAAGGATGAAAAATCCCTACTAGTAGCAGTAAATTTTGGAAAGGGGTGCATTTCTCCTATCAAGAAAGACTCCTCATATTATTCCTAGTTTTTTTTTTGTTAAACCAACCTTTTTTGATGGACCTACTGCTAAGGTTGAGGCATCTATAATCAATAAACTAAAAGAGTTTGCATTTGTTTGGGAGGACTAACAACAAGGAATTTATTTTTCTCGTGAAGAGAAGCATATTCTAAAATGTAATTTGTTTTGAAGAATGAATATGGAAATTGCTACAAATTTCAAAGCGGTAAAGTTAGGGTAACACTTATTGATCTGTAGGTTAATCCATGACCGCTCATCTAAATTCTAATGGTTGGCTACAACGGTTATCAAAACTCTTATGAGGGTAGCCAATTACAAGCTGCCACCACACAAACCTTAACTCCATTCACCTAAAAATTACATATCTCATCCATGTTGGCATTACATGACCCTAGTGAATGGTTAAATGAACCTAATCGACTATAGATGCCTCAACCTTATATCCAATAGAGCATGAAATATTATTCACTTGCTACCATGGAGGACAACATGTAGATTATTCACCCATTTGAATTTCTTTAGTCCCTTAGACCTTCAAGGTCCAATCACTACTAGGATTGTGGGTACGGTCGCACACTTGCATTTGACATGATGGTCCTTTGTGTTGAAGTAGCCATTTGCCAAATGGTCACTTTTGCACCAAAGGACCATTGTGTCAATTGCAAGTGCGTGTTTGAACCCACCATCCTAGTTATAAAAAAGATTTGCCCATTCATGCACATACATGGTCACTTTGTAAGCTTCTTGTTATTTGGCCTCGTGATCATGGCATATTTGCAGAGCCTAAGATAGTAATGAAAAATAAAAGCCTAAGACAAGCTTTCAAGCATGTAAGATAGCTTGGAAAACTTCCACATATATATATATATATATGGTGATGGCTAAAGAGTATATAGTTCTTTCAAAAAACAAAAAAATCATATGCAACCTTCATAAATGAGCCTTTTCGGCAGGTTAAATAACTTCAGTAAAGTCCAAAAAATCCATAGATTTGAAAACCATAACATTATTCAGATTCATAACAGTGTTATGTGAGGCTCACAATTTTCCACAAAATATTCCTAGATATTTCCCACATTCAATCTGAATTTATGACCTATGAAGAGTCTACAAAATTATTCAAAAAAAGTCATATGCAACCTAAAGATTTTTCCAAAGTTATTTTAAGAAATTAGCCTTTTAGGTAGGTGTAATAGCTTGAAAAAAATCGAAAAAAAATCATCATATTTGGAAAACTATGAAGAATGTACATAATTATTTAAAAAAATTGTATGCAACCTACAAAAATTTGCAAAGTGTACGGTAACTCTATGTAGTAATTGCACAATAATTGTATGCATTAAGTATGTGAAATAAACATGTGCAATAACTAGGTGAGTACGTCCTTTACCCAATAACTACATTACGTACAAGTCGTGCAAACATGTGATGTAAGTGGAGTTGACGGCTAAGGGCTTGCTTTAATATCCATAGGATCTTATATTCAAGCCCCCCTTGACATCCATTTTTCCTAGGCTTGCAAACACCCTAGGTGTATGGAAACGCAACATTGGGCCCAACATGTTGGTAGATTCAACCACTTACTATGTTATGTATTTTAAGACATTAAAGAAATTTACACCTACTTAAAAAAATTTTAAGATATGAAATTCACCCTACTCAAATGAAACCAAAAAATAATGGAAGCGGGTCCCGTGGCACATGGTGTCAAAACATTTGCAATATTCTATACTTACCACATTTTTAAAAAATAAAATGAAAATGATCAAGGTCATTGCTACACGACCCAAACGACAACTACTTAAATGGAGATGTCAAACTTGATTCTTACATTGACTGCAGTCAGATTCATCATTTTTAATAAAATTGGAGTCAAAATTGATGTCGCCTTGGGCCCTACCGTCATGACCATGGATGTAAAAGCGAACTTGGACCGTTGCGTGCTTCTCGATCAATCACACATACTTTTGTATATCACACATGTACAAGGGCCCTCAAGCTCGAGTTCAAAATGGCCCCTTTGACTAATAAGACTGAGTGACCTCCACACCTCATGTGTAAACAAAGAAAATATCATATAGTTTGTGTGTGGGCCCCACTTCACCGTCCCCAACCACAACCACTCACTTATTAGTTTTTAGTGACGTCCTTGGGCATACAGACACACAGTATTATCTAATAAGCCCTGGTGCGCTATATATAAGCCGTCGCCTCCTCCGCAGCTGTCGCTAGACTGGGGCCTCTGTGTTTATTGCCGGGCGTGGCGGTAGTAGTAGGGCCGGGGGCTGACTTTGCAGAAATTGCGCGACGCCTTCCAGGTGCCCCGCCTGCCCTGTCCCCGCGGCGACATCCCCGTGTCGGCTTGCTCACTCGCACGTCTCTTCTCTACAGCTCTACTAAATAATTAACCTCTTCTTACATACTAGGGATCTCCCAGCCCCACCACCAGCCCCCGCGCGGCCCCACCTGGTGATGAGACACGCCCGCGACGCCCCAGGACACTACCAACGCTAATAAGGGCCACTTCACACACGAGACTGAGAGCCTGTGACCCCACCTACTGCTGCTGCTGCGACACGCCCGCGACGCCCCAGGACACTACTACACTGAGGGCCACTTCACACACGAGACTGGGAGCCTGTGACCCCACCTGTTGTTGAGACACGCCCGCGACGGTCCGGGACGCTACTACACTAACGGCCACTTCACACATGAGACTGAGAGCCCGTGACCCCACCTGCTGCTGCGACACGCTGGGTCGCCCCAGGACACTACTACACTAGGGGCCACTTCACACACGAGCCGAGAGCCGTGACCATGAAATTGTGACAGCCCAAAAGAAAGTGTCCAAAGGCCGTCCCAACATACCTCCCAAATCATGTAGTGTGGTCACGGACTCTCGAGTGTAGTGTGAAGTCATATGTGACTGGGCCCTCAACCAAATGCTACTTCAATGAATGTGTATTATGCGGGTCTTCACACATGATGAAATAGTATAAATCAACAGTTGTCAGCGTTCAGAGTGCCATGGTCTCCCGGTTATGTGTTAGGCCTACGTCCAAGAGGTGGTTTTTGAAAATAATCCAAGTGACCATGCAATATGATCCATTCGATGCCATGTAGGAATCTAGGTATACTTTACATCCATCTTGCATTCGTTACTCCATTGGTCCCCCAAGCGTAGTGTGAAGTGAACTTGGACCGGCTCCGCCTTTTCCACCAATGAGAGTGATTGAAGTGTAATGGTCACGGGCTCTCAGTTTCGTGTGTGAAGTGGGCTCAGTTTCGTGTGTGAAGACTTTCTTTTGGGCTCTCACAATTTCATGGTCACGGCTCTTGGCTCGTGTGTGAAATGGCCCTAAATACTATGACTTACAAAGTGATTTTTCATCCAAATTTCAATCATCCATGACAAGAATTCATTACATAAATGTTAGGATGTTGAATGTACCAAAATTGGACAAACTCAACATGAATTGAGATGACTATTTTTGTAAATTTATTCCTATGAAGTGTCATTAGAAAAGTTGCCACAAGGACATCACATACCATATGACACTAAATACATTTTTTAGTGTACATTGCTATGTATGTGCAATAATGGTTGGTTCACATGGGCTCCCTAGTCCCAAATCCCACTCATGTTAGCAAGTCCCAACATGGAGGCAACGTCCCAACTTTTGAGCTTCAAGAAACCATTAAAATATGGTTAATCATGATCATTAAAGATGGATCTTGATTAATTTATGCAAAAATGTTGGCGGGACTTGTGTTGAGAGTTGGGTCTAGCTTTTTGCTTAGTCCAACTCCCAACACAAGTCCCAAGCCTCACCTCAAATAGTGTTGTGATGTAAGCATCCAGGTTGTACTTGAGACTTAGGACTTGGGACCCCATTTGAAGTGGTAAGGCCCAACTTCCATGCTCTCAATGGCTGAGATTGTATAGATTGACCTCAAGCGACTTGGGATTCACGACTCAAGATCCCTATGAACCAACCCTAAGGTTGCTCCACGCTAATTTATTGGCATTCCACACTAATTTGATCATTTACTAACACAATAGCAAAAAATAAAAATAATTTTTTTTTTTTTTTGCGTTTGCTATACTGATGAATAAGTAAAGTTTTTGTGATTTGGGTTTGAACCAAGCTAATTTGCACGGGTAAAGAGGCAACATTTTCTCAAAGGTATCCTAATTGCACATATTGGTGTAGCCTTGTAAGGGTGGGTTTACATTAAGGTCCAAGATCGACGCAACTCCAAGTTTGAGTGATCTAACTGATCGATAGGCAAGATTTGGGCCCAAGGAGTTTACATTAGGGTTCGGTTCAAGGAATGGAGAAAATTGAAGTCATGTTTATTTGGCATTATTCCCCTTGTAAAATTCCAACAACATTCGATTAATAAAAATACTTCAAATTTGAGGTACCAATATTGAGTCCAAAAGTAAAGTTCATTAAAGGGGTCCTTTGGAGCCAAGTTGAATGGACACAAACCTGTACGTTAACCCAACCCAAAGTAGACAATACTAAAATCATACCCTAAAGTCTTGCACTATAAGTACATATATTGCTTTCAAGAAGGTCCACCACCTTAACATCATGGTCATGTGTTCAAGCTTTTGGGTTATCCATCCAATAAAACTTTGGACCCTTATACAACATACTTCGGCGTGTTGTTATCCTCTTTCATTTGCTAACAAGAGACATGTATGTAAAGCTTTAACATTAATCTTAAGTGTTGAATTTAGTACCATCTATATTATGTTGTGATCCAAGGGCCAAACCACACAAGGGTTGAACTCAAGCTCAAGCTCAAGCTTGCAAGTTTGGTAGGCCAAGGGAAAAGTACACGAGCCTTTATGCGTGCCTAAGACTTGGGAGTTTGTTTCTTCATATTTTGAATTGATTTTCAAGTTCAAGCTGAAATTCGAACTCGTAGTTGTCAAATTTAACTTGAGATGACTACGAGTTCAAGTTCCGGCTTGAGCTCGAAAGCCAATCCAAAATGAACGGGGACCAACTAACCTTGAGACAAAGTTCCACCATCTTAGGCACCCATGTAAGGGGTATAGTCTTTTTTGCTCTGGCCCACCAAACTTGCAAGCTTGAGCTTGAGCTCGAGCTTGAGCTCGAGCTCAAGTTGTATGAGGCAATTACCCCAACTCGCGCTCGCTGATCTCTAGGGTTTAAACCCGCGACGCGACTTCGCCGTCCCCGCGACCGTCGCCCGGCGCCACCGCCGTCGGCACGCGCGCTCTGCGGACGCGGGTGTTTGCGCGGCGAGGCGTGGGCCGCTCGCGGAATCCATCCGCGACCCCAGCGTGGCATGTCGTGTGCGCTGCCACCAGCAGGCCCCTCGCAGGGTGGCTTGCAGCTAAGCCGTAAGTTAGAGCGCGGCGATGAAGATGTTGTTGGTCAGTATTAGTTCTAGTTGGCAATAGAAGTTTAAGCTTCCAACGGCGGGCACAGGTGACGTCGGGTTGCAGGGGCGAACGCGAGAGGCGGGATGTTGTGTCTGACTTAGTTAGTGGATCTCTAAATAGTTCTAGTGGCTCCTGATCGTGCGGGAGGGTTTGACCTCACGTAACTCGGAGGTGGCTAGCTGGTGTGCCTGGGGTGTTCACGGTGTGCGGGATTCATCATGCGTTGGGGTGGCTTAGGAACCTGATCACGCCGTTGAGGGTAGGGCCGAATCTGGGGCGACAAGGGCAGGGAGCGTGATTTCGGTGTTGTGCAGAGGGATTCGCCAAGCTTCTGGGTTTCCGCCTCGATCATCATCACTGCAGCGTGCTGGCTTGCTTATGGGTATAGGACAGGCTCCAGGTTGCCTGGGGGTGTGATGAAGATGCTTGGAGCTTACAGGTAGCCGCCTAGCGTGCGTTGGGTGACTTCGGCAGCGGACCGGGTTTCATCAGGAGGGGGGTGACTAAGTTGGCTCTCGGTGAATCTTTGGTGGTAGTGTGTTTTTGATTATGGCATCACACGCCGGGGATGGTGAACAGGTTGTGTAGGGCGTTCGGCCGCCGCGGATGACAGTCCTGCCCCCTCTTTCCTTGGTGATTAAAGTTATGTAGTACTGTATTGCTCTAGGTAGGTCTTGGTGGATGGACCCGTTGGGGTTGTGGTTGAGGTTGGGATCAGTCATCATGGCTTGATCATAAGGAGCCTTGTGGCGAACACACGAGGACAAGCAAGGGGGGCCTCCTTGGGAATTGGTGACTCATTCATGCCCTCCACCGCCTCCCGAGTGGCAGGCGGCCTCTACTAGGGCCTTGGGAAGTTGTGGGAATCAGGTGGCTGGGACGCGAAATGTGATGCATATCTAGACACCGCCGATGGTTGGGCTCCATAAGGTAGCATTCATATAGGCAAAGATCAGGGAAGTAGAAGAATCTGCAGGTGAGGTGGACCGAGTCGTCGTTCTTGGAGTGATTTCAAGGGTGTAGTTCTGGGCAACTCGTCTGCATATGATATTCAATTTGAACGCAGAGATGGTGGTATAAGGCTATCTACTATCCACCCGAGGTTATCCCTTGCGGTGAGGTTAAATCGGAGACGATGAGTCTACATGTGGATGCCTACTAGTTAAGTTAGTTAGCCTTGTCCCGAATTCCTACTTCATCTGTCCAATCAATGAAGATTTCTTCTGCCGAATTACTAGAGGCTGGTGGCACCGCTTGCAGGAAGAAGCCAGGAATGGAAAAGATGCACCACATGCAGCATATATTGCAAAGGTGGTGCCTGTGGAGGGCCGTGTTGTGCTCTTCGTAGGTGCTCCACGTAATGGTTCAAAGCTGTAAGTATTCTGCCTCTCGCCTCTAATTTATTCACTCCTCCTCCTGAGTTCACGTCCTCGTACATGTTACTAGAGCAACCTACAGATTCTTAAGACCCAAATTCGACAATTTGGTGTAGTATGGTCTTCGTGAGTTCTGGGAAGTCCTTGAAGCAGCAAACTATCGGTTTGGGTACAGGATAGGGCAGATTTTTGTACTTCAGACTCGAACGAATTCATAAATATGTGGTTTCAACGCATGCTGCCCAGTCACTGGATGTGCTGAATGAAGATGGAAGATGGAAATGCTCATTTACATGGAAACGGTTTGAAGATTCACAGATAAAGGGATATATATACTAATGTGAGAGCGAGCGGTTGTTGGATCGTCCATTCATTTCAATCTGAAACCTGTGCAGTACACCTTTCTTTTGGGAATATTGGGCCCATGATGGTGTTTTTGGTATGTAAGTACATCAGCCGAGTCCCTATCCTCTCCGCCCACCGCCTCTGCAACCTTCTAATCTCACCATTTCCTCCCGTACTGCTCACGTTCGATCTGCTCACTTTTTTACTAAAAAAACAAACAAACAGGTGGGGTCAACCTTAAGATTCCTTTCAAGAGCCTCAAACAGGACGGCCTGCACAGCCTAGCCACCGTTTGGCCTTCGCAAACCCTACTCGCTCCACTTCGTAGGGTTTGCATGTAGGTGGCCCCAAGAAACTAAGGGCAGAGAGAACAGGGACAACTTCGACTCCTGGTGGGAGTGGTAGGTTCAAGACAATATGACGAGAGACGAAATGCTCTTGTTGCCATCTTGAACTCCACCAAATTTATTCTCCATACATAAAGGATATTTTTGAAAGCATTGTGGTTGCCCATGTTAGGATTATATACTGTTTTCATCAACCCGACAAGGATATATTGATTGGTGATGCATTGCGCGAAATGAGGTTGTCAAAGATGATGAGTGCTGGTCAGATATGATGCTCGTCCTGTCAGATGATGTCCCTTCAAACCTCATTAGGTGACAGCTTGAGCTCTTGAATTCTATCCTTCGAGTATGATCCAGGCAGGCTCATCAGTGCTCTGGAGCAAACAAATTGGGTCATTGCAGCAAGGGGCATTTCGGGAAGGGCATCTTGTGATATATTGTGACGGTCCTATGCTAATATTTATGACCAACCTGCCCCTCATTTCATCAGTACTATGTTCCTCTTATATATCGACCAGATTATCATCTCTAGGGTTCTTCTACACTTTTGTGGGAGTAGATTTACATTGCCCGAGGACTCTTGGGTTGGAATCAGTCTTTGAGTCCTTCGGTCAGATTGGGTCTTATCATGCGTCGGTGCAGATATACACTGATGATGCATTATTTTCATCATGTGGCAAGAAGGTCGAACCCACGTTGTTGGAGTCCTACCCAGGGGCCCTGATATGTGACCCTTTCACCAGGGGTCACATCTACTTCTGTCCAAGGTACTGGACAGAGGAAGGGCCTTGTGCTAGACTGCCAATTGTGATGACCTGTATGTAGACACACTGTATCAGTTAAGGTAGATGGGTCTTAAATGGGTATCATTTTTCAACTAACCCACTTCGCCTAGAATATGAAACATGCGAATAGTACGAGATGTTTAGTAAAAATAAATTGAGGCTGTAGCCGCTTTCCTCAAAAATTTTGGACTTCATATGAATATCTTATTCTTTATCAATGTGAAGTTTCTTGTGCTCGTTCAATGATCATACAGGTCCTCCCATTATGCTGACTCTTGAGCCTAGAATGATTACCATATTTTGAGCATGCAGTCCAATCTCTTTTCGGTATCCGT
Source organism: Polytrichum commune (assembly GCA_950295325.1). NCBI lineage: Eukaryota > Viridiplantae > Streptophyta > Polytrichopsida > Polytrichales > Polytrichaceae > Polytrichum > Polytrichum commune. The sequence continues at coordinate 64,846,944 of OX485804.1, forward strand.
TCTTGCAGCCACACGTAGCCGAATTAGGCACGTGTATCTCAGGCCTGTAGGCATGTGTTGACATGGATTTGACATGTGTGTTGCTCCAGTTCAGGTCGAGCGCGAAAGGGAGCATGTGTTGCTCTCTGAATTTACGGCTGGGAGCAAACACACTTTCTGGCTGTGGGTGAAAATGACGAATTGGTTGCAGTCGCTGTGGCGATGTTGCAGCCGTCGGCGACCTGTACGAGAAGTGCAGGTCTTGGACCCGGAGAACCAGGAACAGGATCTGGGGTTTCACAGGCCCCATCGCCGAACATATTATTACAGTATTTTTGCAGCTCGCTTGGCTATAATGGTATGTGATTTGCGCACTTTTTTTGGGTCACTACCTCCTTTACCGATGCCGCGTCTGTAGTTTCGTGTAGCTTTAGATTGCCTACCATTGGAGACCTTTATGCAGAGTCTGTGGTAGTAGTCAATGGGAGTAGCTCACAAAATAAGTTGTCTAGAAATGGCCTATCTGCAGTATATTAACCTGCTTGGTTATAATGGGATGTGATCTGCGCACTTTTTTTAGGTTATTCCTACCTTTGCCCATGTTGATTCTCAAGTTTCTAGTGGATCTAAATTTCATACCTTTGGAGACATTTTATGCCGAGTGCGTGATAGTACCCAATGGCACTAGGTCATGAACTTGACCAGATTTCTCTGCAGTATATTAGCCATGAGTACACGTAAATATCATGACCTCCTGCAAGTTGCATAATTTGTGAACTCGAAGGACGACAACTTACTTGTCGGTGATCAACTTATAGAACGATGTTAGGAACATTTACATATTCATTGTTTTCTTTTTTGTGGTTTCATGAATTTCATTTGAACTGATGAAAGCTAGGTCATCAGGATTTGAGTTCCACAGTGCTGTCTGTAATTTAAGAAAACCACAACAATTCTTTGCTTAGTGCCCTTTCTACACTAAGCAAAGAATCAGTGTAATGTACAGTTAATGTTTCAATACAATTTGCTAGACTCTGTGCGAGTATAATTTACATGAAGGACATAGTTTGAATGAATGATCATTTGTTCAAGAAACTTTGAGCCCATCGCCAGGTTTTTTCTACTCACTACCAGCATATGAGTAGATTTAGGGTAGATTTCCAGATTTCCAGTGACGTAGAACGATTTCTCAGTGACACAGGTCAATTGCCCAACACTCGTATGCTTGGTAGTGACTGTACCACTTACCACTTGGTTCCCAGAGGTGGTAGTCAAATGGCCTTTCTGCTGGAATGTTCTTCTCAGTGTGATTATCATAGTTAGATTTTTTTGTGGTACTCATTTGTTGTCCCTGATGTTGCAGATCATGCTGGCTATTTTAATTGCACTGTTGACTATTTTGACGTGGCATTTCACCACTGTTTATACGACTAAATCAATTAAGGCCCTGGCATTTAGCTTGCGGACAGAGCTGTTGAACCGTCCCATCGCTCGCATGTGGAATTTGCTAAACTCTACTGTGGAAACAACTCGGGGCCAGGTCAATCTCTCAGAATTTGTGGTGGGGCAGTACAGCTTGCCAATCAACACAACTGCACAGATAGCGGTAATAATTCTGGTGTCTAACCTTTTTATTTTGTTTTTTTGCTTGTTAACAGTAAGTTAATAAGTAGGTTAGCTGGTTCTTGTGTACGAAGTCCTCATTGTGGTGATAGAAGGGGCGTTTACACACATCTATTGGTAGAGTGGTTGTGGTTGTGTTTCGGGCCCATTTTCAACCACAACTATAATTTATTTATTTATTTATACATAAGGTGTAGTTGTAGTTGAAGATTGAAATTGACCTCAATTAGTTTTCTTTCTATTTTTGCAATGCGTGAAGTGGAGATAAACAATTGATGGATTTTAGTGAACAGTTTGTTTAAGAGTATTTGTCTCCTACAAAGTCTCTCTTATGCTTTGTTCTTGAATATCTGGTGGTCCGAACCTCCACAAGACACCTACTTACAAGGATCGGTTGTTGACTGCCAATGCTCATGTTCTGAGTTTTGTTTGTTTTGCAGTTGCACAAGACGATGTGCAACGTGACGTGGGCTGTTTTTGCGAGCCGGGCAACTGCCAAGACCATAACTGTGGCCTACACGAATAACCAGCTGCAATTATTCGACAGAAACGTGGCAACCAACGAAACATATTATGTGTTCACGGACTCTTCCAATGCAACGGCGCTTGACGTGTACACCTACAGCTCCCTTTCTCCCTCACCCTCTTCGGACAGTGCGTCCGCTCCTAGTTCAGGCTCCCTGCAGGATGTTCCCCTGGGTGCCAGCAATGTCACATGGTTTGCAGAGCCAGTGAACATCACGACTGGGCAACCGACCGCTAACCCTACGCCTACGCCAGGCTATGACCTGACCGAGCAGCTTAAATCTGTGGTTCCTCTTAAAGAAGGTGAAGTGGCATGGCGAGTCACTGTGAGTGATTTTGATGAGACCCCTTTGTTATCCAGTGCCTCCCCAGTTCGCCATCCTGCCACGGGCACAGTTGTAGCTGCGACCGGGGTCACCACTGCCCTCTCCAGCATCAATGATTTCCTTAAGGAATTAACAGCTTCTCACGCCGGCTATTTATACCTGACAACAGCAGATGGTCATCTTTTAGCTTCATCCACCAATGCAGCACTGATTGACACCTCAGGGTCTACCAGATCTTTGATGTATGCCAATGAGTCCATGGACCCAATCATTAGGGCTGGGGCACAGTGGCTGTTTCAACATTATGGGAATACTGGGCTCCTGAAACAGGTGGTCCATGCTGAAGATATTTGGTTGGAAGGGAGCCGCTACTACATTGACACCTTCTCCCTGGAGCTCCCAAGACTGCAATTGGTGAATCTCTTGCCTTAATTGACACACTATTGTGGTTGTTCAACCAGATTTTATAAAGTTTCCGACAAGTCCCAAGACCCGTGTTTGTCGAGTGGTGTAAATGCTGTTGTCATATGGCCTGCGGCTTTTTGTTTCGTTTTGCTTCGGACTAGGAAACGTAAGGATGGATGTTACGTATGGACGGGATAAAGTCCTGTACGAGCTTACATGTCATGTACAGGTCACCAACTACTGCAATTGTGTTCAGAAAAGGGTTTAAGGTTATATTGTGTAATGTCCAGGTACATACTTCTGAATTTGGTGGTTGTGGTCCTTTTTTCCTTGTTCTCTCAATGTTACAGGAGAGCTCTTCCAAAGCAGCGTTGCGTGTAAAAGTAGAGTGTTCTTTAACATGTAACATATAAAGTTCTGTAACTGTTGGTGTGAATCCGGTTACACGTAGTACAAGAATCCTTCCTACTGTGAAGAGTTCTAGGTTATGATGTGCTTTTTTTGGATGTTTTCACTAGAAATGACTCAAGCCTAAAAGGTGGTCCCCAACACTTCCTGTAATGTAACAGCCGGTGTGAAGGTGTGCAGAATTCTGATTGTGTCCAGTGAATTCCTTTTGACAGATTGGTGTGATCATCATTCCAAGGACATATGTGATGGGGGAAGTAGACCGCAGGGGACGAGCCACCCTAGCAATTTTAATTGCAATCTCAAGCTGCATCCTGTTAGTGGGCTGTATCTTCATCCTGATTCTGACCAGTGGGGTGTCCAATGAGATGAAGCTGCGGGCCGAGCTCATAGCACATCTTGACGCAAGAAGGCGAGCAGAAGCTTCAAGTAACTACAAGAGTCAGTTTCTTGCGAATATGAGGTGATTATAAATCGATTAATATGATCATTTTTCTGACTGTGAAATGTATTTTTTTCTCATTCTGAATCAGGGTTTTAGAAATGGTGATTCACTGTAAAATGCCATGTTTTTGTCTGCTGGGTTTGTCTCCGTTCTTTAAAGTACCCAAGAAGAATTCTACACCAACTTGCATTGTTCAATTTCATGTCTCTAAATTTAAAGTGGTTTGCATTGTACCTTGCATTTTTTTTAACAGTGGTAAGGCACTGGCAATGGAACCCTAATTAAGTTTCGGTTTCCTCTCCATGTGTTGCAGCCATGAGCTTCGAACACCTATGGCTGCGGTTATTGGGCTCCTGGATATCTTGCTTTGCGACGATTGTCTGTCTTCAGAGCAAGTGAACATGGTGTCTCAAATTCGTCGTTGCTCTACTGCGCTTCTTCGCCTACTCAACAACATTCTTGACATCAGCAAGGTGCTGTACATATGCTTTTGGGATGTTTGGTTCGGATGTCCATTGAAAGTGGATGCATTTGCAGATCATGACGAATATTGTTATTTACCATCCGTGCATAATAGATATATATATATATTAGACATCTTAGTAATTTTCAAATTTGTGTACGTGCTTGTACATTTCATTCTGACTTTACTTTGTTCCTTTCACTGCAGGTGGAGTCTGGTAAGCTTCTTCTGGAGGAGGCTGATTTCGATCTCAATAAGGAGCTTGAAGGGCTGGTGGACATGTTTTCAGTACAGTGTATAGATCACAATATTGAGATTGTGCTCGACTTGGCTGGTAATTCCTTTCTCGAGGACTTTGTTCATTGGAATCTTCAAAAGGGCCCACACATTTGATATGCCTCAAATTCTAAGGGTCAACATGCTTCTACAATGTGCAAACGGCTCAGGTTTGATTTTGACTCTGCAGATGACATGCCGCGGATGGTCAGAGGAGATTCAGCACGAACAGTACAGATATTTGCAAACCTAATTGCAAATTCCGTGAAGTTCACTTCAAGTAAGAGCTTGCATTCGCTCTGCTTTAAATTTCTAACATGGATCTTCAGTCTAATTCGCTATTCACAGCGGCGGTATTAGATCCTTGAGCATTTTAAACAGGACCATAATGTTCGTGAAGGGATTATGTCCTTACAAGGCCTTTTTGCGATGATGGATGCAGCGGGGCATGTGATACTGCGGGGCTGGTGTGGTTCCTCATACACTCCAGGAAGTCCTGCAAGAAATGGAATGTTCTTTGGGAAGGAGAGTCATCCTTGGAATCAGCAACGGGTGGGCTATGAATTTGGAGGCCCCAGTAACATCGAACCGGGCAAGGTGCTCATGTGGTTTGAAGTGGAGGACACTGGGTGTGGTAAGCTCTTCTTCTGTCGCATCAATTTACCTCTGTCACACATTCTATCCTTGTGTACATACACCTTGGAAACATAACGGCACTAGTACGGCCCATGCCATCCGCTCAACATTCTGTCGTCAATAGCCGACAGTTTTTGGAACGGCGGTTGTATGATTACCATTGTGATCACCGTTCAACCTCTCCATAGTGTATAGTAGATAGTTTGATCCTGTGCCATCTTGGCTCGTTGCACCTGTGTTTAAGGAACAATGTCCCAGGCCATTCCCGCACCATCTGCTCAACATGGGGCTGTCAACAGCTGACTGTTTTGAAAAGGTTGATTGCCGATAGCCTCACCACCCATGCGCCCTCACTGTACAATCTTTCCAAAATGTATAGTAGATGATTCCTTAAAAATGCATAATCTGTTCTGTACACAAATTTCCGGCTCTACGTTAGTTTTAAAATTACATATTCTTCTCTGCTGTTTGTTTGCAAGCAACCTTTCATACAAAGAGATTTGGTACTTAAATGGTCTGCTCATACTTAATCTAAGTCCTGCTCATGCTCATAGTTGTGAATTGAATGCAGGTATTGATCCAAGTAAATGGGAAGCTGTATTTGACAGCTTTGTGCAAGCAGATCCCTCCACTACGCGAACGTATGTAACACAATATTTACAGAGCATTCTATCTTATTTAATTCAGGCAAATGTTCTTTCAACTTTTAGTAGTTTGTCACCATGCATAATATTTATCAATGACTACAACTATTGTTGGATTCATAGTGTGGACCACACTAATTGTTTTGTCAAAACTGACATCCAGCTATAAGTGTGCATTGCACGCCAGTATTTTCACAAACCACATCCCACTTGATACATAAGTTGCATGTCATTCATGTCTGTTTTGTAAAAATCAAAATGCGGATGTTAAATATAATAGACTGTTAGAATCTCCCTTCTCAAAAGTAGTATAGCCTATACTATCTTTGACAACAGACATGAAGTATGTAAGATCTGGTGAGAATCATATTCCTTCCACTTACAGATTACTCTTTGTGGTTCCTGTGTTGCAGCTATGGAGGAACAGGTCTGGGATTGTGTATAGTGCGCTCCTTGGTATGATAATATCTTATTTTTCCTGGAGTTTTTATATTGATCTATCTACCACCAATTTCCTGGATTAATATAAAAATAAATGATTTGATGCATGTTCATATATGTCCGTAGAAATGGTTTCAGTGTCGTTATTTATGCAGTTAGCGTTTGGTTACAGGTTCGGAAAATGGAAGGAGACATAAAGGTGGTCAAGAAGCAAGGCCCTGGGACTCTCCTGCGCTTCTACCTTGTGTTTGGCACACCATCTGAGGCTGAGCCTGACACGCCTCGTCTTTCACTTCCAGTGGAGTTGGAGAATGCAAAGGTTTATATCTCCATTTTTGACAACCATCAACAATATAGTCTTGTAGTCTTGGCAGCAACTACTTGTTAGTGTCTCAGGAAGCCAGTGCGGGGGTCGACATCATGGGCTGGGTTGGGTTGGGCTGTCTGGCTCAGCCCTTGATTTTTCAAAATGAAAGTCATGTTAGTAATTGCTTCAATTCTTCACATTTAAGGTAGACAACACTTATTCGATTACCATTCTTTTTGGGATACCTATATTTGAGTGGTATGTGGTTTGGTGTGGCTCCAAGAATAGATACCAAAAGAGATTAGACTGTGTGCTCAAATTATGAAAACCAGTTTAGGCTCCATCATCAACATTATTGGGAGGAGGCTAAATGACCATTCAATGAGCATGAGAATGTTCACTTTGATAATGAATGAGAAACTCATGAGCTCCGAAAATTATGAGGAAAGTGGCTATGGCCTCGATTTGGATTTGCTGATTATCTTGTACTATTCACATGTTTCATAGTTTTAGGAGAAGTGGGCTAGTCGGGAGAAGTAACTGTTTGAAACCCATCTACCTTAACCCATGACAAATTCCTTTGTTCTATCTACTTTACTTTAATGTTGATGACTGCAGCGTGGATCCAAGAGCTGTCAGGCTACGCAATCGATTCATTGCTTCTAACAGTATACTTTATGCAGGTGTTACTTGCAATGAAAGGAGAGGTGGGGAGGGGTGCTCTCACACAATGGATGCAATACAGAGGCCTGCAAGTATACGAGGCATCAGAATGGGATGAAATGCTTCACATTCTCAGAGGTCTTCTCGAGGAAGAACGTAGGACAGGCTGGAAAAGTGTCACAAGGCAGGATGTGTTCATGATACCTGAATCAATGTACAGGAATGCTGGGCACTCAAGGCCAATGTCACATGACGGCCATGATAGTTCTGGCATCCCTGATGATGAAGTGAGCTTAGTCTTATCAAGAAGTCCAGACGAGTGGAAAACACAAAGCTTCAAACTTCTTGTCGTTCTCGACTCTGAATTAGTTCCTTGGGAAGAAAACTTGAATCTGGAGGCTTTGTTGAGTGGCCTGGATGAATTTAGGGATCAGGGGGTCATGATATCATGGCTACTTAACCATGACACTCCCAACATTTTGAAAACGCAATTGCGGCAGATGGGTTACTCCATTACAGCGAATCAACCACTGTACAAGTCCAAACTGCTGCAGGTTTTGACGTCTATGGTTGGATGTTTGGAGAGGGGACACTCTGGGAACTTGGCGCCCAATCTTCCAACGATTCAAGCTCGAGAAAATTATGATCCGAAGGCAAGGTGTTTTGAAGATGGTATAGGTGCTGGAACCAAATGCCATGAGTTGGACAGGTTGCAGTCACAGGTGTGGCTATTCTCCTTCTCTTTGGTTGTTTAGGGTTGTGCCCAGTGTTGGTCGGTTATCAAGTTTCTATACTAATCACTTTTATAATTGTGAGAACCATGGAGAAGTCAACATTTTCAGGTTACGAATTTTTTTAGACCAAAATTTATTTCATAGTTGTGGTCAAGAGAATATTACAAGAGCAATAGCTGGTTGTTCCCCATCTTGCTTTTGTCCCACTGAGTGGGTCCCTGGTTTTGTACTACATGGTGCACAGAAACTCCATGCTCAAACGTCCTCCTCGTGTCAAGATGATAGCAGCAAGAAGTAAGCTGAAATAATACTAACATATCCCAAAATCTCATCAGGTTCAAAGCAAGCTGAATAAGTCGTTACCCAAAGTGCTGGAGAAATGGTCTTCATTGAAGGATCTGGCAAGTTTGGAGGCAGCAGCTCACAACAAGTCGAGCCAAACCATGCTCGCATTGGATATCATTTCTTTACATCAAGATACGGAACGGTGTCCTGTGCCTCGAAATAGTTTGGATCACACAGTGTCATCAGGCAGGAAACAGAGTGATTATTTAAATATGTCAATAATTCCCCAGGTTCATGAGGAGCAGCTGGAGATGACCAACTTCGGCCCATCGATGAGTCCCGAGAGCTCACATGAGAACTCAAGTCCCGGGTCTCCTCACTATCTGGGTGCCTTGTCTAAGTTGTCTACCATGTCAAGACCACCTTCGAACGATTTCAAGGAAGGTTCATCAATACATCGCATTGTCGACATCCCTCTAGCCTTGTCTGATCCATATGTGGAACCACGTCCGAGACCACCCAACTATTCAAGGGAAGCAGACACAGCAAAAGATTTTGATACTCAACAACCAAATGGTGGCAGAGATTCAGCCGGCCTTCGTCACGATCCAAGCAGAAATAATAGTACCCTTGATGTGGATAAGGGTGAGGTAATCCAAAACCCTAAACCCTTGGTAGATGTATCTTCTGAGGCTCCTCCTAGCTATCCATCTCCTGAAAGTACTTCCAGAGCAGCTGATTCATCAACAGGGGGCAGCAAAGAGAGTGAGAAGTCCAAAGCATCTGAAACGTCTCCCACGTCTCGGCCACTACCTGAACCAAGGGCAAGTACCCGGAATTTGACGGCCAAAAAACCACCTGCCACCCGATTGGGGCCGAGTAATGCACTCATTGGCATCCGAATATTGCTTGCGGAGGATACACCAGTGTTGCAGAAAGTTGCTACTATCATGCTGGAGAAAATGGGGGCTCGAGTTGTGGCGGTCGGTGACGGTCTGCAAGCTGTGGAGATTATAAGCAGGTCTCGAGGCGTTGGAAATGGTGCAGAGAATGGGGGAGCTTTGAACTCACAAGTCAATTTGGGAAGCGATTCCGTTGACGAGTTCGATCTCGTCTTGATGGATTGTCAGGTATGGAACTTCAGCAACCCACTGAACTCTACATTTACTATACAATATCGAGTATTTTTGACACCCTTTGATGAGAACATCCTTGTGCCACCTTTGATGTCAGTTAATCAGGTTTATCTAGATTTCAGTGGGTTGTAGAATTCAGACAGATCTTAAATGGTTTTATTTTTTTCCTGGCCCACTTCCCCTGGGATATGAAACACGCGATAAGTACAAGATGGTTAGCAAATCCAAATCAAGGCGTAGCATTTCCCTCTTGATTTTTGGAAAAGAAGATAGGTCATTAAATGGTCATATAGGTCTTCCCAATCATATTTTGAGCACGTAGTTCAATCTCCCTCAAACACATCACTTTTTGGTACCTGTTCTTAATACCCCACATACCACTCAAATATAGGTGTCCAATCAAGAAAAGAAACCGAATAAGTTTTGTCTACCTAGTAGTTTCTATGGTTCTCTTTTGCATCCTTTTGCAGCTTCTATGTGAGTGGCACAAGAGCTTCTGATTTCCAAACTGAGCTCCATTGTGTATCATTACTGAATTGTGAGAGACTTTTGGTGGCGGCGGCGGTGATGGTGGTGGTTGTTGTTCAGATGCCCAGAATGGATGGATATGATGCAACAAAGGCCATACGGAGAGCAGAAGAAGGGAGGGATTGGCACATACCAATTGTGGCGTTGACGGCACATGCAATGTCATCGGATGAAGCAAAGTGCCTGCAAGTGGGTATGGATGCGTATCTCACCAAACCCATAGACAGCAAGCTTATGGTGTCAACGATTCTTTCTTTGACGAAGAAGGGCATCATCAGCTGACATCGATCTTGGCCCTCTTTTTAGTGTATATTTTCTGTAGATCTACTGTCAAACGAGTTTGTAATGAAGGCTGGACCTCCCATTTCTCTCTCCCAGGTCTTCTGCGACTCCGATGCGCTCCAGTGTGGATGAAGAATATAGATGACAAGCATAAGTAGTACAGATTCTTGTCCCCTTGGCTATGGGGAAACACACAGAGTGTAGTATGGCAACAGGAAGTTCAGGTAGAGCCAAAAATCGTCAGCTGAGCATCCGAGGTAGAGTAGTGCGCGCGCGGCTTCGTCAAAGTACTGGGAAAAAGGAAATCTGTATCCAGTGGCTGCGCTTTTTCCAAGATCGTAACTAAGTTACCTTCTTGTTTGTACCAACATTCGATTTTGCCAAGCATACCATATGCATGCAGGGGCGGTGACTCAATGGTGGTGTTCTACTTCCCCTGCATGCATTTTTTCTTCACAGATAGAACAAAAGTCCTCCGCTCAGCAGAGGATGTACAGGTGGAGTTAACTAATGCTAAATTGTTGCCTTTTAAAAGCAAAGCCTGGCTCTGATGTTTATGATGGCTCAATTTTTTTTGGGGTCCTTTTAACTATCTCTTTCTCAAAGCTTTCTTATCTGGTAGGTTCAGGTATTTTTTGCACTGATGCCTTGTAGGGTGTAAGGTATGCAGCCTCATTGTAGGCACATTGCATGAGACATGGAATATCTCCTAAAGTTGCACACATGCAAAGCTCTAGCTTTATAGGATATGTTTGATCAATATTTCATGACAATATGTACAAAATGATGAGAATGGGTACAAGCATAAAAACTATTTCTACATATGTAACATGTACAAAAAACGATCACTATCAATTATGCAACATAAAACTCTTAATATCAGACTTCTTAGTAGCAGTTATATGAGCAACGCACCTTTGAATAATTTATCTCAAATGTGCTCCACTTGCAACAATTTTGAACAAGAAAAACTTTGTGAACCTTCACCTATGATAAAATCCAATAAATCTTGAGCATTGACACGTGCTTCCACCAAGTGAACAATCTTGCATTCCATGTCATTCTTGTTCATTGTTGCATTAGGCTCTTCATCTCGGTGAAGGTGTTCATCATTGCTTGCAACATGACCTTCAATTGCCATGTGATCACTTGCTCTATACCAAATGAACAATCTCAGTTGTTGAATACTCATGTTTTGTGATGTCTTCATCAACCATGTCAAGATAATCTTCAATGTGCAGTTTCTTAGTGGGTCTACCATTTTGTGTGTTCCTAGATTCAAACTTGCTATAAGCTTCTATAACTTTGAAACTTCTTCATCTATTCGTGACTTGACTCTATCTTGAAGATTTCGAATGTTTGCATTCCAATGTTGAGGCATGATATTGGATACTCTCCAAGCATTGCGAATGATTTCTTGTTCCATTTCATTCCATGTTGCAACTGCCCATACTATGCATTGTAATAAATCTAATTGAGTTCCTTCCAAATCTTGAGAACATTTGTTTTTGCATATTGTTCCAAAGTCCAAGCCACTAATTTGCATTTGTATCTCAATTTCAGAGCAACTATCCCTCCTTGATCCAAAGGTTGCAAGAACAAATAACAAAGCATAGCAATGATGTCTCACTGTAAACTTTGCAAGTTATGCTTGTGTTAGAGAAGGATTTTGCAAGTAAACCAAATGGTAGTTTTGCAAACAAGAACTAAAGACATAAAATTAACCAAACATGGAAGGTGTTGATGTATGCAAAACAACTGACACCTAATCGAAAGTCATGTTGAGTTAGAGGATAAACTGTAATCTCCTCTTGCCCGAAAATAGATTTTTGAATTGACACCTCACTTGCTTGAGCTAGAACGACATCATACACATTACACAGAGGAACAAAGTTCTTACATATAGCCAAAATTGACCAAATTTGTCAACATCAATGACATGAGCATGATTTCAAACAGGGGAAAAATGTTGATATCTTTTGCTTGCACTAGCCCCACTTGTTTCAAGTTCCATCAAGCTCATGAACCATAAAGTTATCAATGGTAGTCTATTATGTTGGATCCCGCAACTTCCACCAATAAATCAACAGACTACAAATGCATGATGCAAGACTAACTACAATAACATGTTAACAAACTGTACATTATTTCAATCTATTCAACAAGGCTTAATATTGGACAATTGGACAAATGGTGATCCTACTGACATAGGCTACATGGATCTAAAACAAAGCTTTCCTATTCAAAGATGACATTCACTTCCATACTGAGTTTATGCAAATGATCAAAAAACCCTCGAACAAATTTAGTTGCTGAAAGACAAACAAGGGAAGATGTTGCTACAAGTTGTGGACAGAAAAAACTTGACGAAGTTTTATTGAAAGCATTGAACTAACATGAAAAATCATGGCTTGATCTAGTAGCATACCTGGCCAACCTAAGCAGGACCGATCGACAATGTGGTTCACGTTGTCTGCACAGCCTGTCCTCATTGAACAACTTTGATGATCATATGTTCGATGACAGAAATCGACCCAAGCTGACCCATGTAGGAATATAAAAACATCTATAGTCCACCCTCTATAAATGTTACACCTATAAGTGTTAACCCTCTCTAAATGTTAATTTTCTTCTACTCCCCACATATTGCACACTATAAATGTTAAACGTGTTAACTGTTAACAAAATGGTACTCCCTTCTTTGTAAATTTGACTCTATAAATGTTAACGATTGAGAAATATTTGCAAGTTGTGCATGCAGATGAATCTCACCAAAGAACCATTGATTCATACTTCACCCGTGATTTGTAAACTTGATATTGAATAAAGTTTTGATTGGGTTTGCAATTTTATGAATGGTATTCTCTCACAAGGACTCTTCACAATTGCTTATATTTATAAATGTTGAGATTTGTATATTGCTCAAAAAAGTAATTTTATAATTGTTAATTGTTAACACCTCTATAAATGTTAACTTTGATCCATTCCCGAGGGTTAACATTTATAGAGGGTAGACTGTACCTGATTACAGTCATTTGGGTCCATTGAGGTATCACCACTTTACTATAAGCATAGAAAGAGGGGACATAACACTATTCATATCCATAACAGTGTTTTGCGGGACTGACAATATTCTAGGGAATATTCTTCACATTCAAACATAGCGTGAAAAACACAGATAATATTTCATGAAATCATGTCAGTTCTGCAAAACACTGTTATGGATCTGAATAATGTTATGGAAGCGTGCATCCAATTCGCAACTATTCCAATATGAAAGAAAAGCACGTCCATATCCACACGTACTACATTACATAAACACCATCTGCTGGAAGGCTCTTTGTATGCACATCCATCTAAAAGGGAAGCACGTCCAATTTTTGCATTATTCAACTCTACAAGATGTGATGGCCTATGGCACACAATGCATGGAGATCAAACCCACAGTGATACATGAGTTCTTTCGGGTCTATTCTGTATTTGGTTGTTTAAGATACAACATACAACATATAACATATCTAATTTGGTTGTTTTAGATACAACAAATTGTGTGGGATAAATCATTTCCCTGTTGATAACGGAGCATTTGTGTGTTGTTTGTGCCATTGAGTGTGTAATGACAACGTTTTGGAAACCTACGATATTGAAGTTTAGATTTTTTGGGTATCAATATAAAAGCAACTACCATTTGGAGCTCAATGTTTCATGGTGTTATTCCTTGATAACTTAGTCTTACTTTTAGCACTCAAATTGTTAGAAATATCATTGTCTTTAGTCTTTGGATTTCACTTTTCTAATTTACTTCCATTTATTATGATATATTGAGAGGCTGAAAAAATACCCACCTTCACAATTTGTAAGTAAATATATGAACCCTTTAAACAACACAAATTAGATAGTTTGGTAATTGAATGGTCCATTTAAGTAGTCCGGGCCATCAAATAGCCCCTACAATAATACCCTCAGTTGCACGTGATTTACAACTCCCCTAGGAATCACCATCGTGTGGAATATAGTGATTTTGTCAGGAAAACAATTCACTGGTTGGGAGGTTGGCCATGAGCTCAATGGAGAACCATATATAGTATGGTAAATCCAAATCCAACAATCCACTTGAAATCACCAATTGAATATTTTCCAGCATTCGTCACAAGTCATTGTCACCCATTGCTTCCCTCTCACACTTTCGTAGATGGCCTTTGTACTATGGTAGATGGGTCTTAAATGGTTAATTATTCCAACTACCCCATTTCTTCTAGATACAAAACACACAATTAGCACAACATGGTTAGCAAATCCAAATCAAGGCCATGACCACTTTCCTCAATATTTTTGATTTTTGAAGTTCATATGAATATCTTATTCACTTGCGAAGTGAAGATTCTCGTGCTCATTAAGTGGTCATATAGGTCCCCTTAATTATGTTGATTATTAAACCTAAAATGATTATCATATTTTGAGTGCATAGTCCACTCTCTTTTAAACAAATGTCTTTTTTATATCCATTCTTGGAGCCACACCTAAACACATACTACTCAAATGTAGGTGTCCACAACCATGTAATTGTGAGGGCCCTTGACTCTTATTCAAAGGCCATACCACTCGGGGGGGGGGGGGGGGTAGTCATTGGTTGGAGTAGCAATATACGTGCGAACACATGATAGGGTATTTTAAAAACATGGGAGCAAAAAATTATAATTGGGCTTAAGAGTAATATAGGGTATCAAAAATGGCACTGGACATCTTTAAAGTACTATAGGGTATGGAATAATAGGTAATTTGAAATTATAAGTAATGCAAGCCATTTTTCTATTAACCCAAAGTAGAAATTTACATAATGATAGCATGTGAAAAAAAGAAGAGAATTGAAAGTAATACCCCCCTATAAAATAGTGGTTGTTCGCACCTATATCCTTAACTTTTTAACACACTGCCCCCCCCCCCCGAGCCATACCACTAACATGGTTTGCCGGAATTTGCGTTAGGCCTACCTCTTGGCCTTTAACAAGTGACCGTTAATGGTGCTAGAAGCTTCCTCTTGCATAACTCTTAATAACAATATGGGCTTCACCCATGTCAATCCTTATTTTAGCAAAGAAATGGGGCCCGCATTGGACTATGTCAATGCAACCACATCCAAAGTTGAGTTCCTCTTAGGTTGGGCACATGGCCTAGGCTTCCACATCCTCGGAGGCCCTTGGAGGACATGAACCACAACAGTAAAAAGTGAAAATCTAAACAAATTAGTTTTTAAAAGTAGTAAAATCTCATATTTTTACCGTTGGGTAAAGCACAAGCAATGTGTACACTACATTGGGGTAAAATGCAAGCCGCATTTTTATTACATTTTGTAGCATGCAAAGTGGCTTGCCTTGGCTATAGCATGGACTTAGTGCACACTCTACCGTCCAATTGGCTACCCGGCCTCCCAATTGATTGCCTACAGTTGAAACAACCCATTTTTGGGCCATGTGCCCAAGCCTTCTACGTGGATCATGTTAGCTCGATATGTAACAACAACAACAAGGCTATTCAGTTTCCATTGCATTTTATCCCTCCCATTTAACCCAGGGTGGTCATTTAATGTGTGTAGAGTAGAGGTGATGTGAAGCATAGATTTGGCAACAACCCAGAAATTGATTTTGACGATTCGTGTGACTTGATGGAGTAATATTCAAAACGACTATTGGATACACAATTTGGGTGTTCTGAATTCATGCCTCTATTTCCTCTGTGCATGGGCTGTGCATTCTGGTTGTATTCTGTGATATGACTCCTCTACTAGGAATTTGGCTCGAGTCCAACAGTTGCTTGCAGGCCTTGTGGATCGTGCTCCTAGTAATCACCTGAATCATAGTACACGGAATCCCACCATCACAGTTATTTAACATACTTCTCCTTTAGAAGATGTTTGCCATGGGCTTCTTTCCATATGTAGACTCTGAGCATGTGAGCATATTGTGGGCGACCTGTTCTCATATCTTAAGTAGTTCTAAATTGCCCTGAAGCTTCCAAGCATGGTTCTGATCCTGGTGGATCATCTCATGTAACACACAACCTTTCTGCCGATAAGTTTCTACAAGAATGAATAGCGTGAAGTTCAACATGTTGAGGTGGTATAAACTGGTGCAGGGAGCCAAAGTGCAAAAGAAAGTAACCAACAGCTATGGATGTGGTATGTTCCACAAGGGCGAAGATGATGAGCACGATCTGTAGTTGCGTTAACTGAACTTATAGGCAAGAATTTGGGGTGTCTGACAAGGCAAGAGAAGCTGAGACATGATCCTGGAACAAGAGGAAAGGAAGAAGAGTGGGAGGAGAGGAGAAGCAACATGGTAGAATGTCCCATATGGGCTGCACAGAGGAAGGGCTTGGACAAGATACATAAAGGAGAGGGTTACAGTAGGAGATTCATACCTTTCTCGGCCTTTTGGCTAAGATCAAGTGTAGTATCTGTTCTTATCAGTTTAATATCTGATACGAGGCTTATCGAGCCTCACGATATTAATCTAATTTTTCTTGGGTGCGAGCCCATCTGGCAGCTTGCTGTCAGGACTCTCGCGCGTTGCCTTGGTATTGCACTATCTCCTTGGCTGGCGCAACCCTTCCCTCTGGGGACCCAAACAATCTCAAGATGCAATCAACAATTACAAGATTTTGAATGTTTCCACGTTGCCTGTGTCTAATTTGCTAAGCTACGCCGCATATGCATGCACAATTCAGTTTTTGCTGTTGAACATGTTCTGAGTCGTGGCGGTCGCAACATCCGATCTGGGGAAAGGCGTTGCATAGTTTCATGTCTGGATGCAGAAACTGATTCTTGATGAAATACGTTACTTGCATAGAAACCCAAAGATTTACCAAAAATAGAAATTCTCTTCTCTTTCCGGAACATTTCAAGCACGCATTTGAACACACGCTTATTAAGTTTCCGAACAGAATCTCTACTAATACCAGTCGTCCCTGTTTAAGTTTGAGGGGTTAGGGTTTAGCAATACCCTAACTTACTCTCCGGGCCTCCAATCTGCGGTAGCGTCCCATCATCCTATGGACTGATTGTATGTCATTGTTGGTTAAAAATCTACCTGTTATGGTGGATTTGAACATGTGCTAAGGATGTTGCTCTCAAAACCTTCATAAGCTCCTCATGAGATGAAGCGGATCCAAGCAGCTACCTTTCCAAAAGTTTGAAACCCTAGACAATTGCACTTACGTAGGCATACTCCTTGCGCACTTGAATAGTTCCACAAGGTTGATGTAATCGCCGACACTCTGACCGTCGAGTAGAAAAACCTTGATGAGAGACTGACCATAGATTGCTAAAATGAGAGATTCCAAAGAAGGAGCAAATTTAGAATAGGTCCGCTCCACATCCAGTCCTCTGTAAGCTCTTCAGCGAACTGATGTACCTTCGCATGGATTATCGAAGCTTCTTAACATTGGCCACAGGAGCAAATCCACTTATGTGCTCTACTCCAAAGTTGGGTTCCTCAAATCTGCATTGGACAAGCATGACTCTGATGAGGCTAAGAAGGATTGAACCAAAGCATTTCGATGACACAATTCCCCGAATGTAACATAACCCATGACTTCAAGTCCTTGACACTCTCTGTGCAAACCAGCGTTGGTCTGGTATATAGGTGAACGCATGGTATCAATAATCAACTTCAATGATGCATATTAAAGTTGTAGTACTAGTCAAATATATTGATAGTTGGTGGGTATATCAAGGTGAGAGAAGCTTTTTTAACCCGAGCTAAGATCGGGGAGAACCGGCAGTTAGTTACATGATGAACCGGTTGAGTTTGAGAAATAATCACCGGCATGGGAGGGTAAGACCTCCACTACCTAGGGCCAAGTTCCATGTGCCGGTCCTAGTCCGTTTTTTTCAAAATAAATGGGTGGGCCGGTGAAAAGAGGGTGGTGCCATGTGCCCATCCCTCTCACCCAAGTGACATTGTGCTTGCATCTCACCAATTCGCTTTTGCTCAATGTCAAGCTGGCCCTATGCAAGGCGCACTTGTCTGCCCTCCAAACAGAACTAAAGACACATTTGTAATTAACTTAATCGTGACAGCAAGAGTCATCACTCAAGACCTAGGAAAATCTTAGCATTTGTTATCTAAATGTTTACAATTCTCAAATACTACAAAAGAAGTTTCAAATTACACCCTAACCTCCATAATGTCCCAAAATCCTAGGGAATAGATGTGCTCGATTTAAAGCTCCCTCCTCATTGTCACATCTCCCTCCCATTCATCATGGATTTTGACATTGAAATAATTTACCGAAGAATTCAAATCACACATTCACATGCATCACGTTGTCATCATTGTCATTATTGCAATGTTGACTTGTGTGCACTCTGGTTGCTACATGCGTGATATTAGGGAGGATGGAGTGTAGTGGTTCTTAAGAATGTTTTGGTAATTTGGAGGGGCAAAGATTCGGAGCCTTTCAAGGTTGTCCCCATTATGTCATCTTTGTAGAATGTGTTTGCATTGTATATTATGAGGAGCAACGGTTTACAACCGATTGGGATATAAAGGTTCACACTCTGGTGCCATACCAGATTGCTCCCTTCATGTGCCACAGTCTCACTAGACATCACATAAGAAAAGGGACTGCGAATCATCCAAGCAAACTATATATTTGTAGTGATAAACATCCTCTATTAGACCCACATCACAAAACCTTTACATTCATATATCATCAACATTGGTTTTCCATCAATTCTAACACAACAAAATGCAACATAGAATCGAGACAACAGGTACACCAATTACTAGGAGATATGACATAGCAATTAATGCAAATATAACCAACTGGAAAGCAATGGTCATGGTTGTGATATTCCAAGTTCAAACAAATAAAAAATAAATTGCACCGTTTGATCCTTTTTCTAGTGATTATTCACTTACTGAGCCAAAAATTTAATTACAAATTATAATGTGGTTTCATTTGTTAAATTGCTTAGTTTTTAAGTTAACTAAACTTATATATATTATTTCTAGTATTGAAATTTTCAAATTCATGATCTTCATCTAGTACACGGATTTCTTGAGAAACAAAATCATCTCAAGTGCTCTATGGAGACCGGTTTATGGATGAGTGCTTTGGAGTTGTATGGCCTTGTATGAAGTTAACTGGAGTGAAAGTTACCGGATAGAGCGCTATGAAGTTGTTGGCCTTCTATAACATCTCTTATAAACCATAGCACTGACCTGCTAACTTTCACTCCATAGCACCGGAGTGAAACTTAACCGGTCTCCACAAGCACTCCATAGCACTCATCCATGAACCAGTTACCGGTACGAATAACATAAAGAAATTTAACCAACGTTGATTAGAAAACGCAACACCAAATATTTGTGACCAAAAACAATTTGCTGTAACCATAGAATAAGTTTTTTGAGATTGAGTTGGATTAAAAGCACGACATCTATTTACACCATCCCCAAATAAAGTATTTTCTACAACAGCACCGTGAATAGCTCATACAAGAGCAGCTCTTAATACTCCTAATGCTCCAGCAACTCCCATCGGATTTGGGCGAACCAACCCATACACTCGTTCGTTCCTTGTTGGATGCCTAAACCCTTGCCTCTAAGGAACCAATGTACGGGTTGTTTTGCCCCAGCCCTCCCATCGTATTTTCATCATAGACTTTACACAATACAAGTTTTGTCATGCAAATATTATCAATAGAAGTTGAAGAATATGAATAGCGAACCAAATAACACCCACACACCTTAATGAGGTGATAAGGTAAGTGGATTCGGTGCTTGCTTGTCATTGCTCATATAGGGTATGCTAAATTCGGTTCCTTAAGCTTTGACCCAAGTTTCTATATTGTTAGCATGTCTTAATTATGATAAAACTTGGGTCAAGTTGCGAGTGCACTTAATTATGTGATGCCATGGAAACATTGAGGAGTATCTTAGAATTATATGTTGCATGGGACCCATAACACATGCAATTCTTGTTACGGATGGTGCACATACCACTAAACTCCCATGTGCATGTCGAGGTGTAGGGTAGAAATACCATAAACCGTGAACTACCCTCTACATGTGCAGTAGACTTCCGTTAGAACAGTGAAGTGCCATTTGAGAACCTGGTCATTGCGAGGTTGGCAGCTTGAAATGCGTGTACAATCAATTTAACCAAATTTAGTCATGTTTGACTACCATCAATCACAGTTTGATGTACTCATGAGGTAACTGGTTTAGGTGATGGTCTGTGTGGAGATGAGCATTGCCGTGTTCGGTATAACGAGAATCTAGTGAATGAGTAGGGAGCTTGCCAAACTTTCCACTTTGAAAAATTGTAGAATTTGTTTTTTGCAGGGACCACAAATATAAATCAACTTGCATTCTTCATGAATCCTTCTCTTCTATCTTGGAAAAATATCTCATGATTCATATGCAAATCACCTTATTACATATATATATATACATGTGGGGCTTTCTAAGCTCCCTTACCTCAGACATTCTAATACCTTTCCAATGAAACCGTTAGAATGGCAAGAGGAACTTTGAGACCACAACAAACCAACAACTTTGCGTGTCGGCCAAAAGATGATGCAGGGTCAAACCCACATCGGGACTCTGGGGACTTTGATGATCGGCTGCTAATTCCACTTAACCTAGTTTTACTGATTGCACCACTTCCATAGATCGGATCAAGCATGATGGGGGAATTTCCAGTTATGCGAACCTTTGAAAAAATAGGATAGATCCAAAAACAGCAATTGGACCAGAAAAAGAAATGGAAGTGTAACCCTAAACAGCATTAGGAGGTGACGGGGATTTGAATTCCCCTGGGGGTACTATTAAAAAACCCCAAGAGTATTTTATTAATTTCATAAAAAAAAATTACACCAAATTGTTAGTAAAAAGGAAAAATCTTGAATACTTCCTTCTTGTTCTCTTTTTTCTTTGGGTCGATGCTTGAGTGGTAAAAGCAATCACACGCAAGACAGTGATCGGGGAGATTTGTGGGCATGATCGGTTGAGATCTTAGTGTTCCCAAGTCCAACTGGTTACATGTGGACATCCTTTGGTTTTGCTTTCATTCATTTGGGGTGTAATTCTTCCATAGATTCCTCTACAACGATCACTAATTTCCCTGCACTCTTGAACTGCAACCGGTGGGTATTTCTCAAACTCAATGGGTTCATCTGTAACTACAGTAACTAGCCGCCGGTTCTCCCCGATTATTGGCGCCATAGGTGTGTAACTGCCCTCCCCAAACTCCGGGGGACGTTAAAGTTCCCCCAACGAACTTATCAGAGTTTGGGAAGTTTTTGAAGCCTTAGTGGCTAATTGCCGGTAGTTGCTACGAAGGGTTGGATTTTTTCCAATTTACATCGGCAACAGCCGGTCTTTTGTAAAATCAATCGGCCAATCACCTATATTTTCATATTTTCATTGGCCAATATCCAATTAAATGGAATTCATATCGGCACTAATTGTTTAAAAAATGTATGAAAAGTTATTAGAAATAATTTCTTAGTACAAAATCTTGAATATGTGAAAAGAAAGGCATGTTCAAAACTTTAAATTTGAAGAATTAATATCCTTGGCAGGACTTGAACCTAGCAATGCCTTCATTGCTTGAAGGACAAGGGTCCCCCAATTCTTCATAGAAGCAATTGGATTTGGTCATGGAAAGGTTGCATAATTCAAAAAGTTTAAGGTTTAGGGTACTTCCTCAAGTGCATCATCAGATGCCCCAGACAAATAGCGCTCTAGATTGCTATACAAATAGCGAAACTTAGCAGCATCCTAAACCCTAAACCGGCTATATTTCCAGGACATTTTCTGGTCCATCGGCTAATTGTTGGAGGATTGAAATTACTCTCGGATTGCCATCCAATGGTTGGAAATTTGGACCGGCCATGAGGGGAAATCCATCAGTTGATAATGAACTAGCCGTCAGTTTTCCCCAACCACCCAAAATTTTTAGATCTTCTGGACCCGACCGAAAACTGTTGCCCATCCGCCCGACTTCAAAAAAACCATTGCCCTTGCATTCTTGAAGACCACTTATCCACAAATCCCATATTGAGTGCATTTCACCTTCAAGGTTCAAAATCCAATATATATGTTCACTTCCATTGAGTAAATAAGCGATTGATTGGGATTTCATTTTCAAATTGAAACTGCCAATAAAGCATGTAAATAAGTAGGAAGTCAAAAATATTATAAAACCCTCATTAGCACCGAGGTTATGATTTTTGTGACTTGCCATTGCAAGGGTCTTTGTCATTCTAAAATGGAACTAAAATTAGTGGGGGCTCAACTATGCAACTATACACTATGTTGTTGAAGTTGTGCCAGTGTTGAATTGCTAACTAAGGTAGAAATACCCAAACCGGTTAACCACCCTCTACCTGTGTACTAGACCGCCGTCATAATAGTTAAGTGCCATTTTTGAAACCGATCATGGTGAGGGCAACTTCAATACGTGTACACTTAGTGTAGCCAATGGAAGTCAAGTTTAATGTACTCATGAGTTAACTGGTTTAGGTGATGTTCTGTATGGAAATGCGGATTACCGTGCTCGGTGTAGGAAGAATCTAGTGAACGAGTAGGGAGTTTGACAAACTTTCCACTTTGAAAAATTGTAGAATTTTCTATACAAGGCAAAAGAATATGAAACAACTTGCATTCTTCATGAATCCTCCTCATCTATCTTGGAAAATTATCTCATGATTGAAAGAACATATCTTCAATGCGAATCACCTTATTTTCACGGGTTATGGTATTTCTACCTTAATCAGACTTGCCTTTATTTCTGGATAGTTTTGTCAAATTGGTTCCATGCCTGTTTCATGATTCAAATGCCGATTCACTGACATGTCACATTTTATTTGATTGAGGGCCCGGTCACATATGACTTCACACTACACTTGAATATCAATCAATCAAAGCGAGTAGAATTTCTTGTGGATTTTCAATTACCCAACGATGATATAAATATACAGGATTAAATGTTCAATATGTTTAAAAGTTCCAATATTATTTCTTTCGATGAAAGGTAATTGATTCCACCAACCAACAGATAAGTCACTTATGGAATGCCAACCATATCCACGACGAAATTTTTTATTTTTTTTAATTTTGACTCGAATGAGATTTTTCTTGTTCTCTTCTTGCCCCGTAAGCTTATAGGTGGACGATTTCCTAACATGAGTTTATTTGATAATTGGTAATTCATACGATATTCAGTACATAAACGGGAAAATCCTAATATTGCAAATTGTTCTTCGAGTAAAACATCTTCTAATTGAGATTCTCAATACTGTATATTTCTGTGGCTTATTTGATATAAATTCTTTCATTTTCAGGCTCTTTTCTTCCTTACTTATTTTATAATTAGATATAGATTTATCAGTAATGTAGTTTAATTTAATATTTTTAGTTTAATTTAAAATATTTTTAGAAAATGGATACGAAGTTCTGAATTCTCAATTTTAATTTCTTGCGATATTTGAAATGCAAACATAGTTATGGAACAAATACCATCCTTTTTGAAAATAAAAACGTAAGATTATTGCAGTAATTTTATCAGATTTACCCCAATTTTTGGAAATTTTGAAAGATTAAAAATTTTTAATCAATAAATGTGTATATGTAAAAGTTATCTTGTAAAATTATGTAAAAGTAATTCACTGGAATTAAATTCCAGAAATTATTTATTATAATTAACTCACTGGAATTGATTCCAGAAATTAATTATTAGAATTAACTCACTGGAATTAATTCCAATAATTAATTAATTACAGTAAGTACATTTTATAATCAATTAGGTTTACTTAATTTGGTAAGCATAGTTTCTGATTTATTTGGGATTAATGAAGATTAATTAGACTTAATTATATTTAATCACAGTTGATTCATTTGAATGCGTATGAATACTTGTGAACGTAGACGGCATTACCTAAAATATTATAAAATACACATACTAAATCAGCACACTAAATTTAAGTGTCATTTTAGAATGACAAAGACAATTTCAAATTGTGAGTCACAAAAATTATAACCTCAGTGCTAGTGAAGGTTTTGTAATATTTTTGACTTCCAAGTTAATTACATGTTTTATTGACAGTTTCACCTCGATAATGAAACCCCAGTCAATTTCTTATTTACTCAATGGAAGTGAACATATATATTGGATTTTCGCCCTTGAAGGTGAAGTGCACTCAATATGGGATTTGTGAGTAAGTGGCCTTCAAGAATGCAAGGGCAATGGTTTTTTCGAAATCGGGCGGGCGGGCAGCAGTTTTCGGTTGGGTCCAGAAAATTCAGATTTTCTGGACGGGCGGCTGCCCCAGCCCGGATCTGACACCCCGAAAAGTTCGTGGGGGGTATTTAACGTCCCCCCCAGGGTAGAGTAGTGCGCGCGTGGCTTCGTCAGAGTACTGGGAAAAAGGAAATCTGTATCCAGTGGCTGCGCTTTTTCCAAGATCATAACTAAGTTACCTTCTTGTCTGTACCAACATTCGATTTTGCCAAGCATACCATATGCATGCAGGGGCGGTGACTCAGTGGCGGTGTTGTACTTCCCCTGCATGCATTTGTTCTTCACAGATAGAACAAAAGTCGTCCGCTCATCAGAGGATGTACAGTGGAGTTAACTAATGCTAAATTGTTGCCTTTTAAAAGCAAAGCCTGGCTCTGATCTTTATGATGGCTCAATTTTTCTGGGGTCCTTTTAACTATCTCTTTCTCAAAGCTTTCTTATCTGGTAGGTTCAGGTATTTTTTGCACTGATGGAGAGCCTTGTAGGGTGTAAGGTATGCAGCCTCATTGTAGGCACATTGCATGAGACATGGAATATCTCCCAAAGTTGCACACATATGCAAAGCTCTAGCTTTCTAGGATATGTTTGATCAACATTTCATGACAATATGTACAAAATGATGAGAATGGGTACAAGCACAAAAAATATTTCTACATATGTAACATGTACAAAAAACGGTCACTATCAATCATGCAACATAAAACTCTTAATATCAAACTTCTTAGTAGCAGTTATATGAGCAACGCACATTCTAGATAATTTATCTCAAATGCACTCCACTTGCAACAACTTTGAACAAGAAAAACTTTTTGAAATCCAATAAATCTTGAGCATTGACATGTGCTTCCACCAAGTGAACAATCTTGCATTCCATGTCATTCTTGTTTGTTGTTGCATTAGGCTCTTCATCTCGGTCAAGGTGTTCATCATTGCTTGCAACAAGACCTTCAATTGCCATGTGATCACTTGCTCTGTACCAAATGAACAATCTCAGTTGTTGAATACTCATGTTTTGTGATGTTTCATCAACCATGTCAAGATAATCTTCAGGGTGAAGTTTCTTAGTGGGTCTACCATTTTGTGTGTTTCCTAGATTCAAACTTGCTATAAGCTTCTATAATTTTGAAAATTCTTCATCTATTTGTGATTTGACTCCATCCTGAAGAGTTCGAATGTTTGCATTCCAATGTTGAGGCAAGATATTGGATACTCTCCAAGCATTGCGAAAGATTTCTTGTTCCATTTCATTTCATGTTGCAACTGCCCATACTATGCATTGTAATAAATCTAATTGAGTTCCTTCCAAATCTTCAAAACTATTTATTTTTGCATATTGTTCCAAAGTCCAAGCCACTAATTTGCGTTTGTATCTCAATTTCAGAGCAACTATCACTCCTTGATCCAAAGGTTGCAAGAAAAAATAACAAAGCATAGCAATGATGTCTCACTATAAACTTTGCAAGTTATGCTTGTGTTAGAGAAGGATTTTGCAAGTAAACCAAATGGTAGTTTTGCAAACAAGAACTAAAGACATAAAATTAACCAAACATGGAAGGTGTTGATGTATGCAAAACAACTGACACCTGATCGAAAGTCATGTTGAGTTACAGGATAAACTGTAATCTCCTCTTGCCCGAAAACAAAATTTTGAATTGACACCTCACTTGCTTGAGCTAGAACGACATCATACACATTACACAGAGGAACAAGGTTCTTACATATAGCCAAAATTGACCAAATTTGTCAACATCAATGACATGAGCATGATTTCAAACAAGGGAAAAATGTTGATATCTTTTGCTTGCACTAGCCCCACTTGTTTCAAGTTCCATCAGGCTCATGAACCATAAAGTTATCAATGGTAGTCTATTATGTTGGATCCCGTAACTTCCACATGTAAATCAACATACTACAAATGCATGATGCAAGACTAACTACAATAACATGTTAATAAACTGAACACTATTTCGATCTGTTCAACAAAGCTTAATATTGGACAATTGGACAGACGGCGATCCTACTGACATAGGCTACATGGATCTAAAACCCGGCTCTCCTATTCAGAGATGACATTCACTTCCATACTGAGTTTATGCATATGATCAAAAAATCCTCGAACAAATTTAGTTGTTGAAAGACAAACAAGGGAAGATGTTGCTACAGGTTGTGGATAGAAAAAACTCGATGAAGTTTTATTGAAAGCATTGAACTAACATGAAAAATCATGGCTTGATCTAGTAGCATACCTGGCCAACCTGAGCAGGGTCAATCGATAATATGATTTACATTGTCTTCACAGCCTGTCCTCATTGAACAACTTTGATGATCATATGTTCGATGAGAAAAATGGCATAACATTATTCAGATCCATGACAATGTTGTGTGGGACTGACAATATTTCATGGAATATTCCCTGATATTCCCTGAAAATATTAGAAAATATTATGTAAAATTATGTCAGTCCCATAGAACACTGTCATGGATCTGAAGAATGTTATGCGATTCAATCTGACAGATGTAGGAATATAAAAACATCTACCTGATTACAGTCACTTGGGTCCATTGAGGTATCGTCACTTTATTATATGCATAGAAAGAGGGGAAGCCTGCATCCAATCCGGGACTATTCCAAGATGAAATAAAAGCATGTCCATATCCACACGTACTACATTACATAAACACCATCTGCTGGAAGGCTCTTTGTATGCACATCCATCTAAAAGGAAAGCACATCCAATTTTTGCATTATTCAACTCTGCAAGATGTGATGGCCTCTGGCACACAATGCATGGAGATCAAACCCACAGTGATACACGAGTTCTTTCGGGTCTATTCTGTAATCACATTTGTCACACATGACATCAGTGTATGGTCCCAAAACCGAGTGGTCATGCGAATTATAACTAATATAAGTTCCTATTTATATAACATATCCAATTTGGTTTGTTTAGATACAATAAGTTGTGTGGGATAAATCATCTTCCTGTTAATAACGGAGCATTTGTGTGTTGTTTGTGCCATTGAGTGTGTAATGGCAACATTTTTGAAACCTACAATATTGAAGATTAGATTGTTTGGGTATCAATACAAAAGCAACTACCATTTGGAATTCAATGTTTCATGGTGTCATTCCTTGATAACTTAGTCTTACTTTTAGAACTCAAATTATTAGAAATATCATTGTCTTTGGTCTTTGGATTTCACTTTTCTAATTTACTTCCATTTATTATGATATATTGAGAGGCTGAAAAAATACCCACCTTCACAATTTGTAAGTAGATATATGAACCCTTTAAACACCACAAATTAGATAGTTTGGTAATTGAATGGTCCATTTAAGTAGTCCGGGCCATCAAATAGCCCCTACAATAATACCCTCGGTTGCACGTGATATACAACTCCCGTAGGAATCATTATCCTGTGGAATATAGTTGTAACGTTCTCAAATATTATGAGATTCAAGAGGCATGTTCCTCCCAACCTTAGAGCTTATGAGTTGAGGCCACCTCCAACTAGTAGTTAAGTATATGCTAGCAAGCTCTCCCTCCATGCCTTTAGGATAATTCTAAGTGCACTTAACTAATGGTCGTTACTTACGAGGTAGAACCAAGTGTAAAACCATAGCTTCAACTAGTTAACTCCCTTTACCTTTAGGACTGCTAGAGCACTCAAGGTAGCGCCTCTAGTCTTCTAGTAAAGGAGTCCTAGTTGAATGAGAGGTTGTAAATAAACAATAAACAATAAATATGTAATACACGTTACAATAGTGATTTTGTCAGGAAAATAGTTCACTGGTTGGGAGGTTGGCCATGAGCTCAATGAAGAATCATATATAGTATGGTATACCCAAATCCAACAATCCACTTCAAATCACCAATTGAATCTTTTCCAGCATTCCTCATTGCAAGTCATTGTCACCCGTTGCTTCCCTCTCACACTTTCGTATGAATACTTGTGAAAGTAGACGGCATTACTAAAATATTATAAAATATACATACTCAATCAGCACACTAAATTTAAGTGCCATTTTAGAATGATAAAGACAATTTCAAACGGTAAGTCATAAAAATTATAACCTCCAAGTTAATTACGTGCTTCATTGATGGTTTCCGCAATGAAATCCCAATGAATTGCTTATTTACTAGGTGGAAGTGCACATATATATTGGATTTTAGACCTTGAAGGTGAAGTGCACTCAATATGGGATTTGTAGTCAAGCGGCCTTCAAGAATGCAAGGGCAATATTTTTTCCAAAGTTGGGCGGGGCGGGCAACAATTTTCGGTCAGGTTCAAAAATTTCACTGGAGGCTGCCCCACCCGGATCTGACAAGCCCCATAGTTCGTATAGGGGAACTTATAGGCCACCCACACATATTGGTGGTGGGCAGCAGTGAACGGGCGAACTCCGTTCACTGCCACCAGTAAGTGTGGGCAAGAACCGGGGAGAGCCGGCGGTTAGTCCAAATGAACTGGTTGATTTTGAGAAATTACCCGGTTGAAGTTCGAGACTTCACCATAACTTGGTACCTTAAGTTACAAAGATGAACCGGTGAGTTTGAGAAATAACCCAGTTGAAGTTCGAGACTTCACAATAATCTAGTACTTTAAGTTACAAATATGAACCGGCGAGTTTGAGAAATAACATAGTTGAAGTTCAAGACTTCATAATAATTTTGTACCTTAAGTTACAAATATGAACCGGTGAATTTGAGAAATAACCCAGTTGAACAAGAAAGACCTCACAAAACTTATCAAGTGTTCTAGAGGAATATAGAGAATATACCTCAAATTAATAAAGGAAAAACCAAAAGTTCACGCAACATGTAACCAATCGGGCTTTTAAGAATAAACCCTAAACTAATCTCGCCAAATATGTCCGTGGACAATTAATGAAATATGATATTTAGTGTGACATACTATTTGTATTTACACGGTGCTAGATCCTTACTATGCACATGATCTTTACCAAGTAAAGTTGTCAATGTTTCCCTAAACCCTTCACTATCAATGTAACATTTGTTGGTAAAATATGAGATGTACAGCGAACGGGTGAGCGGCACGACTGCTGCGACCAATCACTGCCGCTGTACAAAAGTGGATCAAAAGAGTATCCCTGCTGGCCTCCCCACCAGCGGGTGGGGGTGGGGGTTAGGCTTTAATGTCCACGTAATCTTATTCCCTTACTGAGTATGGGGGAACTTGATGTCCGCCGTGTTCAAGAGTCTTTTCTGCTAGAAAGAAGCTCATTGAAGTTTTGTGATTTTTTTAATCCTAGAAGGGTAGGACTGCAAGGGCGGGACTGCCTTGGCAGTCCCGGACTGGAGGCAACTGGAGACTAAATCAGCTTCCTTTGTCCCCAGGCAACTGCGGACTCTCAATCAGCTTCCTTCTCCAGTGCCGATGCCAACGTGTCCTCACCTTTGTCCCCAGGCAACTGCGAACTCAGGGCCTCCCCAGACGGGGGGCAGGGGAAGATGGGCCCCTGGCTAGGCTTAGGGGCTACCAAGCAGTGGCCACGTGACCGGGAGCGGGACCCCGCCACCAGACGGGCGGCACTCTGCACCGCCCCGGCAGCTGCTGGAAGCCTCCGAGGAGGGCCTGCGGAGGGCGGGGAGGGCGCTGGCCGAGGGCGAGGAAGGCAGGCAGGCGAGGCGACGTGGCTGCATTGGGTGGGCCCGCGGCGCTTGGAAGTCGGAGTTCCAGGCCAGACTTCCAGGCCACGTCAGAATGCCGGCGACGAGGCAGGCATCAACGTACTAGAGAAGCTGCAGGGTAGTGCCGATTCGGCAGTATGGTGAGGTCACTGGCGAACATCTCTAATTTTGGAGTCAGAGAGTGTGAACAACGGTTTACTTCGCAAACCAACGGAGGAGCTTCCAACAACAGAAACTATTGTTTCTAAGCCTGTTTCACATGATCCGTGTGGTTTCTGGCGCATTTCTGGTGATCTTGACGGTGTTAGAGAGATTGATCCTGGCGAGGATCCTGCTTGGCTCGTTGACGGGGAAGATTATCTTGAAGTCGCTGATATCTTAGGAGGCGAGGCAGACGTTTTTGAGATTTCTGAGCCTGCAGCTGATGCGAATCTGGTCGATGTTCCTGAGCCAACTTCTGATGCCGCTTTGGAGTATCTTCGAAAAGGTTTTAGGCAGCTTGAAAAGGAGGAGGTTAATATAGTTGCCAAGGGCGGTCACAGGAAGTCTGCGTATCTCGACAATTGGGCTCGTAATCGATTCAATGACTGGCGGATCATTTCTGGCATTACCAGCCAAGATACTATTGAAGACATGTTCGAGAATTCATGCGCCTTACTGAACGAACAACTGTCAACATTTTTTCTTCAAGTCCAACGTAGAGATGGGAAGCTCTACCCTGGTGAAACGCTTGTCGGACTACTGCGGGCGATTGGCCGAATCATCCGAGCCAGATGTTGCCAGAGAAGTGTGGAGACTTCCAAACCCGAGGAGGAGTTTTACATTTTGGAGGATCCTCGGTTCATGAAAGCATGTGTTGCATGCACTACATCAGCACGACATTCTGGAATGGCCGGTGTAGGACGTAAGCGGAGGGTTACTGCAGCGCTCACTCCTGAGCAAGATGCTGCGATCTTGGCCCAGGCTTTTATGTCCAAATCGGACAGGCGTGGTTGTCAACTCCGACTAGCCTTCTATGTTAGTGTGAATTTTTGTGTGAGAGCTCAACAAGAATTGTATAATCTGTGTGATATCGACTTTGAGTTTTCTGAAGATCGCTTTGGCAGATTCGTTCGGTTTGACGAGAGATCGTCTAAGAACCATAAGATTGATCTAAAGCATTGTCAGCCTGAGAAACTTCGGCGTCCAGTTACGTGCTACCTGCCAGATGTGGTTCTTACTTTTGATACGTACTTTGCGCACCTCCCTAAGTGGCTTCCTAATGAACCAGGGCCTCATCCGTTGTTCCTGCGACCAATAGATGGCATCCTACGTGATCCTGGGGTTGTAAGTAGTTCAATTCCATGTTTCTGGCTTTTTGTTTTAAGATCCAGTTCGGTGGTTTGGTAGATCCAGTTCGCTAGGATTTTTTCTCTTCCTAACCGGTAGGTGATTTGGTATATGAATCGGTCGTTTTCCTTCATGCGCTGATTTTACTCCTTGGCTGTGTTTGAAGTGGTACTCCAAATCTCGAGTTGGAATAAAAAGCATTTCAAAGTGGCTCAAGCAGATGGTGCAAGACATTCCGGGTTGTGATGTTGGATGCTTCTCCAATAAGACTGCTCGAGTTACCACTGTTAGCCGCTTGAATGCTATGGGAGTGCCAGCCGAAATAGGAATGAAGCTTACTGGTCATAATTCTCGAGAAGGTTATATGCGTTACAATACAGACGAAGATGGAATAGAAATGCGTGCTCTCCAGAATATAGCCAGTGCGGTGTCTGGCACCGGTGGTGATATCTCTTGGCATCAAGCTCTCAATTATGAGCGGCGAAGATTTTACGAATCTCAGAATAAGCAACCCCAGTCGATTCTGCCTTCACCATCGGTTTCTTCTTCGATCTGTGATGTTAGAGATGGATCCGAAATTGTTAACGCCCAGGATCGTGCAATGATTGCTCAACTTGTTCCTGCACCTGATGTGAACTGCAAGCGGATGATTGAGGAGGACGATTGGTGGTCTAATTCCGATGTTCAGCAAGAGATTGAAGCTCTGATTACTTCCAAGAAGCAGGCAGTTGAAATTTCCCGTGTTAACAACATCGGTAATGTTAGCAACGTATTCCATGGGAATATCAGTAATTGTACCATTCAGCTGAGTATTCCAGATGCAGCGTCAGCATCAGCGCTTTTTAACTCTTTGAAGAACCAGTAATAACGATTCGAAGTAGTGATCGATAGATTTAGTGAGATCGATTCGAAGCAGTGATTGACTAAGTGAGATCGATTGTGTGAAAAAACATTGATAGATTTAGTGAGAACGATTCAAAACTGTGATAGATTTAGTAAGAACGATTCCAAACTGTGAATGATTCGAAGCAGCCGAGGTTTTTACATGCAGCCTTGAGTTCAGTAATTGTGGATTGAGAAGCCTCTTTGAGTTCAGTAATTGTGATCGCATGATTGGATGGTGGATGCTTTCATTGTTAGAGGTTTTGGTTTTGATTGATGATTGATGACACGAGATGGATACTAAGTGAACGTTGAATGAACCAATCTTGCTGCCAAGAACCGATTTGCAAGACGGTACACTCTGTTTTTTAATCACTCACTTATATTTGATGTTGTGTAAACGTGAGTTCTGAGTATACTGGACATTTCTTCACCATCAGTGTAACACACAACAAGAATTGAGTGAACGTTAGTCATAAGGAAACCACAATTAATATCAACAATCAAAGGAAAAGCCTACAGTCAGTACATTTCCATCGGGTACGTAGTACTGTCTCATGCGCGGGAAGCTCGTCAAATTCAAATGGCATTTATATACGATATACGGAATACGGTTTAGAAAATACGGTTTACAAAATACGATCACCGAATCGGCAGGCCTGGCCGATTATGACTGGCAGAATCGGCAGTCCACCTCAGCTGCCGATTCTACCCAAAAAAAGGGCTCAAAAATTGGCCGAATTGGACATACGGTCCTTTAACGATCAACGTCTGGTAACCTCAACGATCTCTGCACCAATCCAAACCCACGGTTCGGCCTGCCTGGTTCACCAATCAGCTTTCTTCCGCAG
Source organism: Polytrichum commune (assembly GCA_950295325.1). Classification (NCBI taxonomy): domain Eukaryota; kingdom Viridiplantae; phylum Streptophyta; class Polytrichopsida; order Polytrichales; family Polytrichaceae; genus Polytrichum; species Polytrichum commune. The sequence continues at coordinate 64,880,076 of OX485804.1, forward strand.
TGCCGATGCCAAGGTGGGTGTCCTCACCTTTGTCCCCAGGCAACTGCGGACTCAATCAGCTTCCTTCCGCAGTGCCGATGCCAAGGTGGGTGTGCCTTGGCAGGACTGCATTGGTGGGACTGCAAGGGCAGAACTGCACCTGCTAAGGAGGTAGTATAAAAATGGATGGCCCGCCTCGCAGCGTCCAGTAACTGATTGTTTGAGTTGAGGTGGGTGGGGTTGGATCCCATTAGATGAATCGAGCTGTGTAAAGCCCTTCTTAGGTTGTATTAATACCCAAAGCAATAAGCTGGCCTCAGCGATCCTGATATTCATTTTTATCTGTTCGAGCTTTCAGCTGGGCTTAAGGGCTCAGCTAAGCTATTCATTGTATCTGTTGTCTAACATTCGATCTGCTGGTTGATAACATGTTCGAGATTTTAGCTGTCTGACATTCGATCTGGTTGGATCTAACATGCAGTTTTTAGGTTCTGGATATGGAGGGATGGCAACGTCATCTTTCAACAAACGCTAGTTGAGTTGCAATTCAAGATTAGTCTTCCGAAATTGAAAACAGTACCATATGTGTATATTGGATCATCTAAACGCGAACTAACCTCTACTGCACTGGTTTTGCAGGCCATGACACCGCAGAGAAAGTTGCCTGAGGAGGCACTTTCCTTGCCAAAGCGCAAGAGATCGCGTTCAAATGATCCAAGATACAATTATGGTGCCATTTCTTCCCCAGCGCCAGCCACAACGAGAGCTTCGACAAGAGCAACAGCCACAGGAGCGGTACTTTCCGTGCCAAAGCGGAAGAGATCGCGTTCCAATGATTCTTCATACAATTATGGTGCTATTTCTTTCCCAGCGCCAGTCAAAACGAGAGCTTCGACAAGCGCAACAGCCACAGCCACAGGAGAGTCCATTGAGACCGGCACACTTTCTCTTGTTTCGGAGGGCAAAGAGGTCCCAACCAGCTCTCAGAACACTTTTCAAAGGCTTGTAGATGTGGCGGGGACGGAACACGCAATCCGAGCTTTGGTCACAATCACGCTCACCTGTACAAGAGCGCAACAAGGACTACTTGAAGATCTCATGATGGCTATGCTAAACTATGGAAGCGGCCAAGAACTACTTCAACATCTCAAGAAGGCGATGCTCAACTTTGCAAGCGGCCAAAAAGCACTAGGTCGTAGGTTAAAGCTGTCCATGGCAGAGATTCGGTGATAGTATCCTGCAGAGAAATAGTTTTGACTTGATAGCTCTCCACTGACAAGAAGAGCAGCACTCAGTATTGCACTAAACAGAGAGTACGATGTTGTGGTAAGATCCATGAATAAAAGTTGCCACCAACACATGCATACTACAATTCAACATCTATGCGTTCCGACGAAAACAAGACCGCAACGATTCAGGGCACCAAAGACGTGTAAAACCCTATCAATCCTGAGCAGACCACATCCACTCACAAAGTCTGCGCTGTAGCGCCTGAACAGTGCAGCCAATATCTCCTAGCAAACATAAATAACACTATTTCCAACAGCTACATGAACGTTGGATTGTATGGCCGCTTGGTTTGATGCAGCCGTGCACTTCGAAACCCTAGCCCTAACCCGCCGCAACCACTCGATCTCGGCATCCAGGTAGTCCAGGATCGTAGATCTAGATGAATGCCCACCGTCGATTTCTGTCTGTGTACTACACACGTTATGTTGTGTTGAAACTGTCGAAACTTAGGGCCACGTCACACGAGTCCCAAGTCCCTAGTCACTTTATTAGATCAATCTGTGTAGTCGAGAGCATGGAAGTTGGGACTACCACTTCACACGTCCTAAGTCCAAGTATGACAGGGATGCTTACATGGCAACACTTTTTGCAGGTGAGGCTAGGGACTTGTGTTGAGAGTTGGGTTGAGCAAAAAGTTAGACCCAACTCTCATTACAACTCCCGCGAATATGTTTCCATAAAAGAATCAAGATCCGACTTTAATGATAATTAACCATTTATTAATGGTGTCTTGAGGCTCAAAAGTTGGGATCTTGCCTCCATGATGGGACTTGGGATCATTATTGTGCTTAAATTTTGATGCAACAGTGTTCTTCTAGTGAGAACTACGAGCCCGTGCAAGTTGAGGTTCCACCAACTTTACAAATGCCGTTGGAGACAGTGTGCAATACCTATTTTCCTCAATTGCTTCAACATGTGTAAGGATGTCCATGCCACACTTTTGGTGATCTTGCGAAACAATTGTGAGTAGTTCTCAACATCTACTTGTCGGTGTTGAACATCCTCTAGGTAATATAAATCTTAACACTCGATTCAGATATAGGTGTTGTGTGTTTTTTGAGCACAAAGTAATTTTAAACCACAATGACAGTCACACTCGTGATGCACAAAAAATCTTTGAATATCCTTCTTTAATCAAAACTTAGGTACATCAACATGCGCACAACCAATCTATTAACACACACTGTTAAATCCAATGAAGATTGACACCTTGTAACCACTGGTCGAACGCACCCATATTCTCCAAATAAAATTGAACAAGGCTTTAAAAGAGGAAGCTAGAAAAGCAATGTGAGACCAAAAGCGGAACGCCTTGCCCCATGTGTAACGTGTATTTACTTATTTATTTACTATTTACTATTTACAACCTCCAGTTCAACTAAACTCCTTTGCTAGAAGACTTGGTGCTCTAGGAGTTCTACAAGGTGAAGGAAGTTACTACTAGTTGAGACTATGGTGTTACGTTAGGTTATCACCTCGTAAGTAACGACCATGAGTTAACTATTCTTAGAGTTATCCTAGAGGCATGGAGGGAGAGCTAGTGGTATATCTTGCACTATTAGTTGAAGGGAGCCTCAACTCATAGTAGTAGCAAGTATATAAGCTCTAAGGTTGGGTGGAACATGCCTCTTGAATATCATTATTTCTGAGATACGTTACACCATGTGGGCTATAGGAGGAAAGGGCTTCGACGTGATACGCTGTGAGGGTTAGAATTATAGGGGCATACCCTTCTCGGACTTTTGGCTAAGACCAAGTGTAGTATCCGTTCTTATCACACGAGGCTCATCAAGCCTCATGATATTAATCTATTTTTTCTTGTGCTCATGATATTGATCTTTTTTTTTTCTTGTATGTGAATCTATTCAGTAGTTTGCTGCCATGACTCACAAGTGTCGCCTTGGTATTCTACTACCTCCTTGGCAAGCGCAGTCCTACCCTCCAAGGATTCAAACAATCACAAAACCGCAATGAGCTTTCTGCTAGCAGAAACTCTGGTTTGAGAATCTTGAACACATGCTTCTGAAGTTTCTGAACAGGATCGTCATCATAGACAGAGGATATATTGATACTCGAAGTTGATTTTATGGTTTAGGGTTTAACGCTTCCCTGCTCTCCAGTACCCTTTGAAGTAGTCACTCTTTGAAGTAAACCCAGAGCAGAGGCAGAATCATGAGCCCTTCAAATATCAATACTTCTGCAATTGCAAAAAGGCATCATATCATAAACAGTGCAAACACTCTAACTCTGGCTTGTGCTATAATCTGTGGTCGTGTCCCATCATCCTATGGATAAATTGTCTGAAATGTTGGTTAAAAATCTGCCTGCTCTGGTGGTAGTGACCAGGTGCTAGGGCATTGCTGGGATTGCTACACTAAATATGATACTTAGTGTCACTTAATATTTAGAGTTACACAGTGCTATATCTTTTTTACAATGTATGTACCTTTTTTACCGAGTAAAGTTGTTAACGTTGTATAATGTCCAAACAATCAATTAGACATTTGTTGGTAAAACAAGAAATATACAATAAATAGATATAGCATTGCGTAATTCCAAATAGTACGCGACACTAAATACATTGTTTAGTGTAGAAACATGGAGTATTCAATCCATGAAAAGGTGAACACACCATGTAACCACATTTGGAAGACCACTGGATTCCTCAGATTTCATGTTTCATGTAAGTTGCAAGCATTTGACATGTAGGAAGCACTTTCGTAGGGTTTCCAACAATTCCTACCAAACAACCCCTTGTACAAGCAACAACAACAACAACTTGTTGCACGTTCCAATTGACTATACATATCATAGGATGATTCCTGCCTAGTTGTGTTTATGTCTGCAGAAATTTTTATAGGCTTGTAGATAAGAAGAGACACTAATAAGGACATGAGTTTCAATTAGATTGGACTATGTGCCTGAAATATAGACACCATTCTTGGGTCAAGTGTTAACACAATTGGTAAAGCTTTTTGTGATCATTTGAAGAGCACGAGAATCTTTACTTTAGGGCCGGTTTACACTACGGTGGAGAAGGCCTCCGGTCATGAAAAAAAGGGCGTTTCTCAATTGTGATTGGTCGAAAATGCAACTCTTGACCAGTGGGTGTTTGCACTAGGTGAAGAAAGCAATGGTGGAGAACTTCTCTCATGGATGATAAAATGACATGGCCGCCTACATGGTGGCACTTTTTGGAGTTGGGCTTCTCCGGAGGAGGAGTTTTTTGTCCGGCCTCAAAAGGCCGGAGAAGCCCAACTCAATAAAAAATGATTTTTCAAAAACAGATCTGGACCGTTGATTTCAGATCTGGTTTTTTTCAAAACTTAAGGTGTTGGCAAGCTTCTCTCTCTCTCTCTCTCTTTGCTGTAGTAGCTCCTTAGCGATTTTTTTTTGTGCAATTTTTTTTCACAATGGCTGGTTACTCACAATTTCAGTTTGGTAGTAGCCAAGATGAGGATGACCTCATTGGTAGTGAGAATTATTTTGAGCCCTCAAGGCAATTTCCAGGAAGTGCTTTTAGGGCTTATGTTCAACACCCTTCTCCCCTTGCAAGGAATTTGAGGGAAGAGTTTGAAGGAGGAAGAGAGATAGAGGAAGAGAATGATGTAGAAATTGTGGAACGGCCGATTGAGACCACAAGGAAGAAGAGAGGTCCAATAGCAAAGAAGAAAGCTCCGGCCAAGAGGAGAGCCACCAAGGTGAAGGTAGAAGGTGAAGAAGGTGAAGAAGAAGATGAAGGAGAAGGAGAGAAGAAGAAAAATTGGTTGGATAGCGAAGTTGAGCAATTGATTTCTATGCATGGGGAGATGCATACAGAATTTGAGAAGAATGCTAAAAAACAAAGTACGTTGCTTAATTTTTTTTGTAAGAAGTTATGGATTTCAACAAAAGGCTAATGCCTTTGCCTTCGCTCGTAGTCGAGTAAAGGCCACAGTATTGGCCCCCCCCTTTCCCCCCCCATTGAGGTTCGAAATTGGCCTTGGAGGTGTTTTGGCAAAATACCTCCAACAAGGATCGACCCGGGGACCTCATGCCAACCCTTAATACAAGCCACTTGGGCTAGCCATTCATCCCCACCTTCTCCTTGTGTCCCAATTCTCTTAGAATTGTATTTATACACTTCTCACTCTAGCTCCACATGCTGAAGTAATTTTTTCAAAGCCATTTTGAAGGCTTAGAGCTTATTTTTTGGGCATTTTATCATGTTTTCGTGCACATGAGCATGTAAGGTACTAATGGCATTGTTGATATTGATTAGGTGTTGATACATGGATTCAACTTCAAGCACGGATGATAGTGGCAATTCCAAGATTTTCACGCACGGCCGAGGCATGTCGAAAGAAATTCGAGATGGTTTTCAAGCAATATAAGGAGGACAAACTTGCTAACTCGATTTCAGGGAATGACCGGCATGAGTGTAAGTTTTATGATTCAATTGATCATTGGTGGCATCAGGCTAGTTCCATTATGAAACACGTTAGTGCTACTATAATGGACAGCACTAGTGTAGGAGGACAAGAAAATTCAGCAAATGCTAATGACGATGTTTTACAACCGGTTAGTACCCATCAATCCGAACCATCATCTGCCTCAAAGAAGAACAAGTTTCAGGACCAAACTTTGCATTACTTTGGTAAAATGGTAGATAACTGTGTAGCAATGTTAGATCACTTTGCTAGAACTAATGAATTGCTTCAAAAGGTGGATCAACAAATGAATCGCCTTATTGAGAAGCTCTAGATATCATCATTTTTCATGCTAACATCTTCTGGAAATACTACCTTAGATTTTCTTTTCAACTGCTTTTTGTAATAGATTTTTGCTAGCATCAAATAAAATTCAGTTGTTTCTTTCAACATAATTTTTGTCCTCTCATCTCTATCTCATCTTATTTCAGCAACATTTTCTTCAAGCTCAAAAGCCATGTCCATCTCACTTGTGTCAATGTCATTGAATTCTATTTGTACTACTTCTTTTTGTATGTTCCTCATCTCACTAATGCCGGATTCTAACACATAGAACAAATCCACATCTCTAAAATCACCAAAGATTTATAAAGATGTTTTCTTCAACTCTTCTTCAGCATTTTTTGCCCAATTCATGTCAAACTCATCAGCATAAATTAGGCATAAATTGTGAAGGCAAAGACAAACAGTTACCATACCCGGAATGCTACGTAGTGGCATGTCAATCTTCTTAAGTAGAATCCTCCACCTCCCCTTTAACATTCCAAATGCACGCTCCACCGCCATTCTTGTGCTTGATTGAATGAAATTCCAATGTTGTTTCTCCCTTGAAAGACCGGTCTTCTCTCCTTTGAATGGTGTATAGAACCATAGACGCATAGGATATGCAGCATCTCCAATAAGCTTATATGGTAAAAATGTTCTACTCATTGTTTTCTTTCCGATTTCTGATTTTTGAAATAAGACCCAATCATGTATACTACCGGCCCACCCAAAATCATAATCCCAAAATTTGCATTGAGAATCCACTACACCTTGAAGTAAAACTAAATAAAATCCTATTTTACAATAATATGAAGCATGATCTATACTAGGAGCTATGATTGGAATGTGACTCCCATCTATTGCCCCTAAAATGTATGGAATTCCATGCAAACTCTCAAAGTCTAAAGCTATTTGCTTCATTCTTGACAATGTTGGTTTAGGAAAAACCAAAGGCCTCAAAACATTTTTAATACCCTCACATACTTCTCTCACTTTGATTGAAGCACTTGACTTTGAAATACCATACAAATCGGCAAGTGTATGGAAAGTATCACCGGTTGCCAATCGATGCAATGTCAAAGAAATTCTACACTCTATTGGAATACAAAGTCTTAATTTTGTATCTTTCTTGTTCAATATGGGTCCAAGCAAATGACATAAATAAAAAAAAGTAGGCTTACTTACCCGTACACGATCTTTGAACATTTTTGCATTATATGATCCAAGAAGAAATTGTGACACATATCCACTTGGCCGGTCAAATTTCCACACCACCCTCTCCTTACTCCCAAACAAAAAATATGCCATCATGATAATTGAAGCATTATGATGATACATGATGGTTTTTTGTATTGCCATAGTTGAAACGATAAAATACTTCAAAACCATAAAGATCATAAGAGAGCACAAAATCTCTCTTCTTCGATTATCCATGATTGAAGATCAAAGATAAGAAGAGAGAAATTGATGAGGATGATTAAGAGGAGAGCATGTCTTAAATAATACCAAAGAGTAGTGTTTTGTCCAATGTGTATGGGTTTTCCCCTCTTCATTCTTCAACACCCAAGGAGACATTTATTTCCTACATGGGCCAAACTTGACAATTGGTAATTTTCATTATCTTTTGAATAAAATTAAACATTATATTACACAATTCTTATGAACACAATTCTTGTTGAAATCTTTTGATACAATGTGAATGTAGAGAATTATGGTTTTTTATCACAAAAAATCTTCACCATTAGGTGAACTTCTCTTCACCGGTGGACTTCTCCGGTGGACTTCTCCGCTAAACTTCTCCTCTAGGTGTTTAGACTTCAACCGGTCAAGATTCCTTAAGATATATTTTATTGCCTTTAATTCTTCTCCGGCACATCCACCACTTGCCTCATATAACCATGTCTTGGCCAAGCATTCTTGACCGACCGGAGGCCTTCTCCACCGTAGTGTAAACCGGCCCTTAGAGTCTACTCTTTACCTTGTACATTTCAACTATGATTCTAACAGTCAAAATTGAAATCTTTCTTCTTCTCAAACCCTAACATTCCCATTCCCATGCAACAACCAAAGTGTCTCTGTAGTTGGAAGTGAGAACATGGATATTGTTGTTGTTTGAAGGTGGTGAAGAAAGTAAGAAAGGAACAACTTTCCTTCCCGACTTCATTAATAATCCTTGTACAATGCACTCCAATGTTGATTTAATGTTAGGCTAATATTTTTTACATTGTCCACTCTGAATATGCTTTATATGGTGTGTAGATGTAAAGAAAGAAAAGAAAAAGGAACATCAATGTAATTCATTGACATACAATGTTTGTTCACCACCTTCTACCTGAATACGTAAAAAGATTATTGACGATGAATTAATTCCTCTTGAGAAGTGAATAGGATGTGGCACTGCATACATCTCCCCAATAGGACCGACTTGTAAACAATACACAATATCAAACGGAAATAATGATCCACCTAAGGACCACTTTACAATGAAATAAAATAAAAATAACATTAGTACATTTTATTTGCACCGACGTGAATGAAAGCCCGTTCTTCTTTACCCTAATCCTCCTTACCAAGGGACATGGTAGGCGTACTTCCATCCTTCCAAGAGGTAGGCTCCTTAAAATAGTAGTTTCAAGGGGGTGTGGTTTATGAGTTTTTGGTGAATTAGGTGTGGGTGTTTTGGTTCATGGGGGCAAGGCAACTGAGGTTTGGTTGATGTCAAGCTTTCCTTTGTATAGGACAAGGTATGTGAGGTATTTTATGGCTACTTGATGTATGTGTTTCATAAAAAATTGGATTTTTCAAGGAGTATTTTGAGTTTTTCTAGAGCTTCGAGTGATTGTTTGTATATGGCTCCTCGTACCCTTGTTGTGATGGTAATATTCCCATCCCACAATTTTTAACACATGGATGAGGGGGTCACATTTGTTTTTGTTTTGTTTTGTTTTGTTTTTTTCTTGTCTTATGGCAGTATTTGGGAATCTATCATGTCAATATGTGAATTCTATGAACTGTATGGTGTTTTATGGGTTTGGGGGGGATGGGGGGGATGGGTGTATGATTATCTATGAGGCCCCTAGTAGACATAATATGTCAGGTCTTAGTTGGGCTAGGCATGTGCATGTGTTGGGGAGGAATGTGCGTTGTATTAACCATTTTGGGGTTGTGATGTCTTCAACCAATTGTGTTGGTTGTCGGCATTTAGTAGGGTTGTGTTTCTTGACACACTAAATTTTAAGGTTGCACTCTACTTGCATTCTCCGTTACAATATTGTTGGTGTAATTAATTTCTATTGTGTTTTCTTCTTGTCATACCACAACAATGCAAGCCAGTTGTTAAAATGCCAATTCACAATGCACCCCCTCACTCTCGGGCTAAAAATTAAAGGCTATCAAAATTTTGTAAGACAAATGGGTATTTAATATTGAATGCATTCTAGAGTTCTAATTATCAATAGGGTATTGGAATTTTAAGCTCAACATAAATTTTTTTTCTACTTTAAGAACTCCTACTATTCTAATTCCCAAAGATAATACCCCCCTTGAAAATAAGTGGTTATCGCATGTGTCTCCAAAACTTTACTATGAGTGCCCCCACCCCCACCCCACCCCGCATTGGCCTACCCATTTGGTGGTGATTGGGATTGTATTACATTGGAATAGGTAGGATTTCTTGATGGCTTCAACTCCCCATTTATCTCTACAGGAGGTGGTTTTTGTGCAGGCGATGAGATATATTTGTTTTCCGATGTATTGATTGTCATTATTGGTGTTTAGAGCATGCATTGGTTCTTGTGGTGGGGGTGTGGCTATTGGTTGTATGTAACAAAACTCTAGTTCTCTATTGGATATTACTTTGGCATGAACCACCCAACCACGAGATAACATAAAGGACCCTTACCCTCATGCAAGTACCCTTTATATACCTCCCTGCCATGCCCGGTTGTCTTAAGTTCAATCAAAGTAAAAAGCAAGTTCAACTATAATGAACTCTACGCTTTTACCTTAAACTCATTCTAGACTATTGTTATCTTAGTTCTAGTCAACATGTACCAATAGTGGCCCATGTTACACTCCTCCCCATTTAACTTTGAGGATTTTTGCTCAAATGGTACACTATCTTAAACTCCCAAGCCATCAACTTGCTTTCATTTATGATTACTTCTTCTATTGATCTTATTGGACACACTAACACTCTCAACACCCTTATTTTGTGTTAGCCGTTCTTGTGAATGTGCCACGGTGTCCCAATATTCTTTGAGCACTTCTGAACTCAAATTCTTTCTGGCTCCCAATAATTATGTTCAAGTCCATATCCAAGCCACTTAATGAGGTTAAATTTCTGAGGCCATGTATGACTATCTCTTACCTCATGTGTAAGAACGTGTTCAACATCGAACGACAATTCATCATCTTCTAGGATTGGTGGTGGTGGAGGTTGTACTTTGCCAAAAGTCTTATATGACTTTAGAAGTGAGATATGAAATACATCATGTATTTTCAATGTCTATGGCAATTCTAATATGTAAGCCACTTTGCCCACCCTTTTTAATACCTTAAAAGGACCAATCCATCTAGGTAGTAACTTCCTTGCTCCTGGCATCTTTAACTTAATGCTAGATGTACTCAACAACACTTGAGTTCCAACATCAAAAGAGATTTCACATCTCTTTGATGCATAGGACTTCTGTCTATTCTGTGCTGCTAGCAAATGCTTCTTAGCCTCTTGCATAATACTAGACATTGATCGCACTAAGTCCTTTGCAGCAGGGACATGGCACCTGCAGATTCCAATATTCAAAGGTGTCAAGGGACTTGACCATGATTCAACATAAAAGAAGTGGTTTGAATTGATTCTTGCCAAGCATTATTGCATGCAAACTCAACCAAGGAAAAATAAATATCCCAGTCATCTTGAGTTGGACTAACATAATGCCTTAGCATATCTTCTAGAATCGTATTAACTTTCTCCCTCTGTCCATCTATTTGAGGATGAAAAGCTATAGACATAGCGTGTTTTGTGCCCAAAACATTACATAGTGCAACCCCAAACCGACTAGTAAATTGAGTATCTCGATCACTAACTAGCTTTCTAGGAAAACCATGTGCTTTTACACAAAAATCTATGAATAATCTTGATGTTTCTTCTGTAGTAATTGTGGACACTCTGGCTATAAAATGAGCCATCTTGCTCAATTTATCCACACACACCAATATTGCATCATGCCCTTGTTTTGTAGAAGTCAGTCCAGTGATAAAATCAAGGCTAACACATTCTCATTTCCTTTCAGGAATTTTTGAGGGTTGCAATAATCTTGCCATCCTTGTAGTAAAGGTTTTACTACGTTGACATACATCACATGTATTCATATAAGGCTTGACATCATCTCTCAATTTTGGCCACCAAAAATTGGTCTTAATTTGTTTCAAGATCTTTGTAATATCCATATGTCTACTATAAACAACACTATGACATTCAAAGAGTATATCTTTACGAAGGGAACCCACATTGAATACTACAATTGCATTTTGGCACCACCAAACGGCATCTTTGATCACCAAATATGCTAAATTAACTGGGTTCTTAAACCACGGGTCTAAAGCATACCCTGCAATGATCTTATTCAAGAATTCATTGTCGAACTCAAAGGGATTTTTCTACATGTTGGTCATCTCCATGGGAGCATTCCTCGCAGTGTCGGCCGCCACTGGTTGGAAGCTACGACTTGAAGTGCTTCTTGTCAGTAAGACTAACCTGACCCGCTTTACATCTAATGGTATCATGCTTAATGGATTGGCAACATTGTTTCTCCCGTGATAATACTCTCATTGATAATGAAAAGTTTACTCTAAATATTCTAACCACCGAGCTTGACGCCTCGACAAATTTTGTTGTGATTTTAGATAGGTTAATGGATTATGATCTATAATCACTACACATTTTGAACCTTCTAAATAACAACGTCATGTTCGTAAGGCATGCGCAACGATTGTTAATTTTTGTTCACCTGTGGTATGATATCTTTCGGCAGGTATAAGCTTGTAGCTTTCAAACGCAATTGGCCTACCTTTTGGTAAAAAATTGCCCTATATCCAACAAAGAAGCATCATATATGACTTCAAATCTTCCACCAAATATTGGTGAACTCAAAACATGCGCGTGAGTTAACGCATATTCAATCCCTGCAAAAGTCTCTCAACATTGATCAGTCCAAATGTACTTCACATCTTTTCTTGTCAAATGAGTCAAAGGAGCGATTAAGGTTGAATAACCTTGAATAAACCGACGGAAATAAATACTAGGATCCATGAATGAATGCAATTGACTTACATCGTTGGGCATTGGCCATCTAGTCACCATATCAATCTTTCGAGGGTCGACCTTAATTCCATCCATACCCACCATATGGCCAAGGTATTCTAACTCACTCTTTGCAAAGCGACACTTAGTCAACTTAGCATATAATTTGTTCTCACATAGTATATCAAATACTTTGCGTAAATGTTCAATGTATTTTTCTTGTGTCTTTGAAAACACCAAAATATCATCAAGATATAACGAAACAAACTTTCCCAAGTGTTGTTGAAAGATTATACTCATCACTCCATAGAAAATTGCAGGTGAATTAGTCAATCCAAAACTAAAAACTTTGTATTGATAATGGTCAAAAGGTACTCTAAAACAATCTTAGGTACATCTTCTTCTAAAATTCGAATTTGATGATAACCTTGAGCCAAATCTAATGAACTAAACACACGAGATCCGGCCAATTGATGAAATAGATCATCAATTCTTGGCAATGGATATCGATTCTTTATGGTTAGATTATTCAAAGCTCTATAATCTATCACCATTCCTAATCCACCATCTTTCTTGTTAACAAATATGATTGGTGATGCATAAGGTGAAGAGTTTGGTTCCATCCACCCTTTGTGGATGTATTCTGTAATTTTCTTTTTGGCTTCTTCAATCTCCAAAGGACTGAGTCTATAAATAGGTCTAAAAGGTGGTTTATGACCTTCTTCTAATGATATAGTATGGGCCCCATCTCTCTCTGGTAGAAGCCCTGCAGATATGGGTTGAAATATATCTTCGTATTCCTTCACCAAAGACCCTACAAGGTTATTTTCCAACCTTGAAGATGGTTCTTTATTATGTACATTTTTCAAATGAATGACTTAAGGTGTACAACCTTTCTTTACTGCTCTCTTGAATTGCAAAGCTGATAATATGTTGTCTTGAGGCATGGACTTCTTATTGCTTGTTATCACACTTTGAATACTAATTTTCTTATTGCCCTTATGCAATATACAAGCTTTAGAATCATAATCAATATGGGGTCTATGCTTAATCAACCAATTATCTCCCAAAATCAAGTCAAAGCCATCACTTAATTTGATAACCAAACAAGAGATTTGAGATTAATATTGTTGAATTTTCACATTCACATTGACAGTCCCCTCCATTTCAACTTACAATCCATTTCCCAATACCACTTTACCATTATTTTCTTTCACATGCAAACCAATACGTTGGACATATGATGAACTCAAATAACAATGACTAGCAGCAGTATCTACTAAAATATGCCCATCTATTCCAGAAACTTTCCCTAAAAATTACATAGTTAGACCATTAGTCGAAATAAAATTCAAGGGTCTAGGTTGAGGTGGATCATAATACACTTGCAACATGATTCTCTTTGTCTATCCAAAAGCATCCACATAAGTGTGTTTACACTCATGTAATAATAAAAATCTTGATAATAATCTATTGTGGCCTTGACCCTTCTTCAATTCCACTAAAATGCAAGCACTAGTCTCAAACGGATTCTTTTTCTTTTTCTTTTAACTTTTACTTGGTTAGGTTTTCGGAATATGTATCAATAAGTTAAAAATGACCAAAAACCTTGGAATCTTCACTAAAAAGTGTATCTAGTGAACTTCGGAAATTAGAAAATTGGTTAACTTTTAAAGTTTAAAGAATCAAGTACAAAATCAAATGACTTGCCTATCTTAGCCTCTAAAATTTGAACAAGATAATCTAAAAATTATAATCTTAATCTTCTTTCTATCCTCGGGGAGTTCACTAGACATGTATATATGTATGCACGTGCGTGACAAGGGTATTTATTCAAGGGGTATTTAATTATCCATCCTTAATTTTTTGTACCATATTATTATATAAATTTTTATTTTCTTGTTTTTTAAATGACCCTATAATTACTTAAAATTTGATGAAGCTCTAATTTTAAGCTAGGTATGTTCATTATAATTATTTGATTTTGCTCCAAAGGGTTTAAGAGCATTCAAAGTACTAAGTCACCAAAATCCAAGGCACAACAAGGTTTTACATTAAGAGTGTACATAAACAGTTTCAAACAACAAAATCAGCCCATGTTCCTCAATCAAGTTACACACACAATTAAACACAACGGTACTGAGTGTAAAAAAAACAATTAAAACACCAACAACAAAGCAAGCAAAAATAGGGTCCATGCAATAATGTAGAAGGGTATAGAGTTAATACTACAACATCCTGCTTGAAGCAGACAAACACAAGACCAACCAAAACTCCTAGTTTTTCATCCAAAATCTTCCTGCCTCTGAACACAAAAGACACCCTATTTTTTTTAAAAACCCTAGGATCCTTAAATCCTACGGTATATTTTTACAAATATATTAAAAATATGCGTTATTTGTATCAAGCCTATATTATTTATAATACAAATTTTATCATACATACTCACCTATATTACTTCTAAGAAAATTCTAAGTTTTTCCTTTTGTGAATATAAATTACCCTATATTTTCCCGCACGTTGTTTTCTAATATTATCGTAGTGAACTCCCCGAGTTTCTACCTCAACAGATTGCCCACAATTTTTCTGTTGAAGATCTAAAAATCCTTTTCGACTTTGTCAATAATGGAATTAGATTTCTTAGGGCAAGTATTAGCTCTATGCCCCTTTTCTTCACAAAAGTAGCATTTGCCTTCTTTCTTTAAGGCTGCAACTCTTCTGTAGTCAATCTCCCTACCATTAGTGAACTTCATGGTAAATTTCTTTTGACTCTTTATTGGACCACCTACTCCTATACAATGAGTTTTTTTTTCTCACCGTTCTTAATAGATGCAATTTCTAACCCAGACTTAACTTGTTGGAAATTAGAATTTACAGAAACGACATAGGTCACTAGCCTTTGAAAATCCTCCCAAGGTTGGGCATCATTCAATGGGTCCACCGCTACCTTTAATCTTATTTTTGGCTTCAATCCATGGGTAAAATAATAATTTTTGCACATAAGTTTTGAAACTCACTGGCAAAACTCTCAACCGATGAGTGTTGAGATAATTTACTAAGTTTGGTACAGGCATGCTTACACTTCATTGGCTCCTTCCCTTTATTGGCTTTCAAAATCGCCAACTTCGCCTCATTGCGCTTCTTTGGCCTTTTTCAATTCTTCCATCTCTAATGTATAAGGTGTTCAATTGTAATACTACTGTTTAACGTATTCTCCATCTCTAGGGTTATTGAAACATTCGTCTCAAGATATACCATCTTTGTTTTGAAACTAAAACATGCTTTGATACCAAATGTAACAAAACTCTATTTCTCTATTGGATATTTCTTTGGCATGAACCAACCAACCACAAGATAAGATAAAGGACCCTTACTCTCATGCAAGAGCCCTTTATATACCTTCCCACCATGCCCGGTTGTCTTAAGTTTAACTAAAGTAAAAAGCAAGTTCAACTATAATGAACTCTATGCTTTAAATTCATTCTAGACTACCGTTATCTTAGTTTTAGCGAACATGTACAATAGTGGCCCATGTTACATTGTATTGGGATTGGAAATAGGATTTTAGCTTGTTGTAAGGCTTCTTTGGTCAATTTTGGGGAGGCTTTTAATTTGATTTTGAATTCTTGTGTGGATCGGATATATTGTTGGGTGGTTAAGTTTGGACTTGGGAGATGGTGGTGATGCTATACATGTGGAGTTTGTTGAGGTATTTAATGGCATGTTTTTTCTTGTCTTGAGGGAGTAAAGCATATTCGGGTGCATGTTGTCATGCGAGTTTGAGAGGGGTTTGTTGTATTGGAAAATCTTTATTGATGGTATTAATGAATATTTCATATACTCTTTCTAGTAAAAACATGGCGCGAACGATGGGTGATCATGAGCATGCTCGATAGCGAAGTTTAGGGAGGTGTTGTAATCCTCCGTATTTAACAGTGATGTGTTTGGCTAATCCTTGGTAGATTAGTCCTACTTGTCTTGGGTCATTAAGTGCGAATAATAAATGTTTGCCTATGCAATGTATGTAGTCCGGTAAAAGGGACATCGTGTTGATCTTGAAGTCCTCAAAGAAGACAAGGGTGAGAATATTTGTTGTACTTTGGAGGATGTTGCAAATCTCTTTGATGAATTTGCTAAGAACCTTGTCCAATTTCCGGATGTCTGGTTTGGAGAAGGGGACTGCATAGTAGGCATAAGCTATACCTCGTTTGGATGATGGTGTTAAGGATGTGATTTTTTTGTCTAATGGTGGCAAATGATGCTATGAATTGCTTGCTTTGTTTTTAAAAAAAAGTCATTGTTATGCATGTTTGCAAATTTTCATTTGATTGAGGGGACGGGATGTATGCCCAAGTATGTGTAAGCTTCATTTTGGAATAGGGTGGGGAAAGGCTTCTATTAAAATAGCATATATTGGACTTGTATATAGGCTTTGAATACATATGTTTTGAATTTAGATTTGTTGGGACTTCTAGTGATGGTGATTTTGGGTCCTAGACTACTTACTATTTCTGATCATCCATAAAACATGTTGCAATCTATCAATGTGGTTTGCCTTCACATTACACTAAGTTTTAGGGCACATTAATTGCAAAATTGAATTTCTAATTCCCACAATATGACCTTTGAATAATTTTCAAGGCCCTTACTCCTAATAGTCATGGGTCTTGGTTCATACGTAAAGCGGCACTAAGAACGGCATTGATAATAAGTTGTATTGAACGAACACTACAATCCCTTAACAACCGTGCAAGGAAACATGTGGTCAAGTGGACAAAACATGATGATTGAGCCTTAGAACCAATCGGTATTATCCTAGGTCCAGGAAGAGACAATGAAGAAAAGAGCACTTGTTGTGAAAAGCAGGTCCTATGTCACGAAGCTGTGAACTAATTCACACCTTGTGCAGTTGTCACCTCTCCAAATCCTTTTGACAAAAGCAAACCCTTGTTTTTCTCTAGTGACTCCTCGTGAGGGAGTTAATTTTGATCTAAACTACACTAAATATGATATTTAGTGTCACCAATGCTAATTGTCTTGCACAATACTATTTGTAAACCGTGGTACAGTGTCACTAACACTAAATATTAAGCCAACATTATTTGTCATTCCTTGTAATTTTTTTTGGAGGGATTATGTATTTACACTATTGTGATTACCATCACTTACAAGGTGATATTCATCCAGATTTTAATCATCCATGACAATACTTCATCACAAGCTACTAACAAGACAAGGTAGGGTTTTGGCCAATGGATGAACTCATCCTTCATCCATGACAATATTTTTTTGCTTATTCATAAGAAGTGTCATCCAAAAGTCACCATGCGAGCCCAAAATGGTGCCCACATGTGGTGATTAACTCTTCGGAACCAATTTTAGTTTGACTTTGAGGTGTTATGATTATTCACAAAACATAAAAAGAGTGAAGTGTGGTGTGGATTTAAGTTTAGGCATTAGAATGTGTGGTGTGGTTATTCCAAGGTTTGAATTCAATAAGAGTATGCCTTGATATTGTGAGTAGGGGGTAAGGTGAAGCAAGGTGAGCTCCGCGGGTTAAATGCCCACTTTTGGATCCACCTTGTTAGTTTAGGAAGAAGGAAGCTTGGTGGAAGGGGATTAGTCCCTACTTTAGAGGTGAAGGTTAAGGGATTGTGATTGGAGGTGCTAATCCTCTCACCCTATCCTCACCTCTCTCTCTCTCTCTCTCCCTCTCTCCCTCTTTACTACTTAAGGTGGTTTCTCTCTCATTTTCTTCTCTCTTCATCAAGCGCTCTCAAGGGAGCAAGTTCTTGAGAGCTTGAGCCACGTGTGTAGGTTATTAGTTTTAGTGAATTTAATTAGTTAAGCTCTCTCCCTCATTGTCTCTCAAGGGTGTGAGCTCTTAGAGCTTGAGACAAGGTGGGTGAAGTAAGTAGCTCTTAGAGTAGTTGTGTGTTAGATTAGTTTAGTTCATTAGTGGTTTAGTTTAGCTCATTTAGCCAAAGTGCAAAGAAGAAAGGAATTAGTGGATGCTTGATTAGCACCTAAGGTGGTATCATTTAAGTGAGTCAGCTAGTTAAGCCTGGTTGCTACATACAAACTGCTGCCGAGCCAGCTAGTTAAGCCTGGTTGCTACATACAACTCTGCTGCCGAGCCAGCTAGTTAAGCCTAGTTGCTACATACAACTTTGCTGCCGAGCCAAATCTTGGATTAAACCGGTCTAAGCCTTGTTAGGCCTTCACTTAACGAGTTAATAAATATAAACCTTAGACGCCTCTCCACAAATTAACCCTGAACCACAAGAGACTATTTTAGAGTATATTAAGACTTAGGTAAGTATTGGATTCATTAGGCTAGGTAGGGCATGTGTGACTTTCAAATGTATTTGGTACTCAAACCATTGAGAAAAGTGTTTTTCAACACTTGAACCTATTGGTCAAAATAAATCACTTGGATTACTAATGGAGAAGGTGGAGGACATCCGCGATGGCGAAACAAAGGAGGTTAGGCCAAGGGAGAAAATGGAGGACTCTAGTAATGGAAGAGTGAAGGAGGGGATAATGAAAAGCCAAAGGAGAATATCTTTGAGAGCTTGTGTTGCCAAGGCCGCCGGTTGGACCCTTGAGAAGGCCAAGTCGGCTACAAGTCAAGAGGCTACCATTAATTAACGAAGTGATTCAAAATAACATGAATGCCTTGGGATGTGAAGTGAGCATTTTCAATACACAAACAATACATGTGATTCTCAACACCATCACCCGGACTAGGACGCTTAAGGGTGGTGGGTTTGGCCTCACACACCATAGTGACACTCAATACTACATGACACTAAATATCACATTTAGTGCACACAGATGTAATATCTGTCATACGTAGTGTCCAAGTTGTCCAAGAATGCAGCATACCAAATACAAGTCACATGTTCATATTTTCTTGCAAGTGCGGGGGGCTTTCCGTGCTGCACATGTTTATTTCCTCTGAATTTTCTAATTGGGATTTTCATATTACTTATGTCTTCGTATTCCCTCAATAATAAGACAACTTTACACCATTTCATCATATTAATGAGAAGACGACACCTCGATTGTTTTTTGTATTTCCGAGGCAATGTCCTAATGAGCAGGCAAATGAACAGTATAACGAACCACCAATGTTGGAATAAACAAGTAAGGATATTAACCAAGTTGGTTCAAAGTTCTGGTATTTTATGGGTATTTTCTATCCTGTAGGGCCTGCATGCTGGTGGCCAAACAGCCCTTGGGAGCGCCCCAGGCCGTCTCCAAATAAAATAAATCTCATATGGATGTTGCAAAACCAGAAGGCGTCGATGGGCCCGGGGCGCTCCCGTGGCCCGGATTGGCTCTGCGCTTGTGCGCTTCCGCGTTGCGCTTGCATTTGGCTCTGTGCTTGCGCGTTCGGCTTGCATTTGGCTCTGCGCCCTCGAAATTCGGTCAATGAGTCAGAATACCATTTATTTGCAACAAGCAGAAGATTCATTCAATCAGGCAACATTTATTCGCTTGAGAGCTCAAGTATAAAGGCCTATGCGCTCAGCTATTTATTCACGACATGGTTCTGACATCCCGTTTGTATTAGATAATAGGACTGGTCCAAGATGACAATATGTCCACAGTGGCTTCAACCTTCATGACATGTGTCGTGGTTGCAGAAAAGTGTTGATTTACTGTCGTTGTGGTGTGGAAAAGACGCCCCTTCCTAGTAGTGTTGTATCATCTGTTAGAACTTTGTAGTGGCCTGACTCGCTTAACTTAGTTGTATGTGTTCGAGCTTCCAGCTGTGTGATATTCGGTTTGCTGGTCCGGAAAGGACGCATCGTCATCTTTCAACAAACGCTAGTTGAGTGGTAATTCTCAACTTTGTTATGCATATGTTGTTAGGAATGTGCTCTGAATACAGTGATTTGTTTTTTTGACGATCTACTAGGTCTCTCAATACGGATGTTACACTCGTAATGACATGCATTCACAGTATACAGGGATACGGGCTCAGCTTCTAAACTACAGTCTGCTGCTGTTAAACAATCGTATCTCCTGCTATAAATTTCTTTCAACAAACGCCTGTGCATTTGAGGCACTGAGAATATCTTGACAAGTACCATTAACCAATTAACAATTGTCTCCTAAAATTAATGTCAACTGGTACCACATTCGTCTTGGGGATCATAAACGCGATCTAGGCCTTACAAAACGTTTTTGTGTGCACTAGTTTTACAGCCATGGCGCCGAAGAGAAATTTTCCTGAGGTGCCACTTTCCGTTCCGAAAATGCCGCGATCACGTTTTAGTGACTCACAAGGCAATTACGGTGCCATTTCCTCCCCAGCGCCAACTTCGACAAGAGTAACAGCCACAGCCACAGGAGAAGACATTCTAACCGGCACCCTGCTCCTGTGGCGAAGGGCAAACGGGTCGCAACCTGCTCTGAGTTCCCTCTTAAAGGGCTTGCAGATGTGACGTCGACAGACCGCGCAATCCTCACTTTCGTCAACAACATGAACATCTACGAAAGGGGGAGAGAAAAACTGCTTCAAGATCTCAACAAGGCCAGGCTCATCTATGCAAGCGGGCAAGAAAAACTACTTCAAGATTTCAACAAAGCCATGCAATACTATGTAAGCGCCGAAAAAGAACTAGCTCGTGAGTTGAAGATGGGCACAGCAGAGGTTCTTAGTTCGTACGTACCAGTGAAATAGTTGATTTAATATCTCCCCACTGGCAAGAAGAAAAGCACTTAGTATTGCACTAACGAGAGAGAAGAATGATGTGTAAAAATCCATAAATAAAGTTTCCACCAATACATGTATACTGCATTTCAACCTCTATGTGTTTCGGAATTTTCACTTGAAAAACGAAAACACGACCGCAACGATGTAAAGATCAAACACTGCAATGATTCAGGGCGCAATGCACCAAACACGCATAAAATCCAATGAATCCCGAGCAGACCACACACACTCACAAAATCCTCACAGTGGCGCCTCCAAACTTCAGCATGAAGCTCAGCGCAAACAAGAGTGAGCGTATTTCTTGTACCAATATAACCGAGTCGCAATAGATTCGACCGTTGGATTTCGTGGCCACTTGGTTTCATCGCAGCCGTCCACTTAGAGAACCCTAGCCCTAGCCCGCCGCAACCAGTCCATCTCAGCATCCAGGTAGTCCAGGATCGTAGATCTAGATGAATCCGCACCGTCGATTTCTAAGTGTGTATTACACGTGATTGAGTTGTGTTGAAACTTAGGGCCAGTTCACACGGGTCCCAAGTTCTAAGTCCAAGTATGACATGGATGCCTACATGGCAACACTTTTTGCAGGTGAGACTTGGGACTTGTGTTGAGAGTTGGGTGGAGCAGAAAGCTACACCCAACTCTCAACACAAGTCCCGAAAATATTTTTTCATAAAATAATCAAGATCTGATTTTAATGATAATTAACCATATGTTAATGGAGTCTTGAGTCTCAGAAGTTGGGACTTGCTAACAAGAGTGGGACTTGGGACTTGGGGCCCCATGTGAACTGGCCCTTATTGTGCTTAAAATTTGACGCAACAATGTTCTTCTAGTGAGAACTATGAATCCGTGCAAGTTGAGGTTCCACCAACTTTACAAATGCCATTGCACGCAGTATGCATAACGTGTTTATCTCAATTGCTTCAACATGTGTAAGGATGTCCATGCCACACTTTCGGTGATCTTCCGAAACAATTGTGAGTAGTCTCAATATTTGCTTGTTTGTGTTGAACATCCTCTAGGTAATATAAATATTAACACTTGGTTTGGACACAGGTGTTGTATGTTTTCTAAGCACAAAGTAATTTTAAATTATAATGACAGTGACACTCAAGATACAAAAAAAACCCTTGATATCCTTCTTGAATCAAAACTTAGGGACTTCAACACGCGCACAACCAATCTATTGACGCACAATGTTAAATCTGGTGAAGATTGTAACCACTAGTCGAACGCATCCATATCCTCCAAATAAAATTGAACAAGGTTCCAGCAAAGGAAGCTAGAAGAGCAATGTGAGACCAAAAGTGGAATGCCTTGCCCCACGTGGGTTTTAAATTTTTTGTCTCATGGTAGTATTTGGGAATCTATCATCTTAATAAGTGAATTCTATGAATTGTATGGTGTTTGATGGGTTTGGGGGGAATGGGTGTACAACTATCTGAGGCCCCTAGTAGACATAATATGTCGGGTCTTAGTTGGGCTAGACACGTGCATGTGCTGAGGAAGCATGTGCATTGTATATTATTCTAGGGTTGTGATGTCTTTGGGCCAATTGTGTTGGTTGTTAGCATTTAGTAGGGTATAGCACCTTGTGTGTTTGTTGGATTGAAGTGTGTGGGCTATTTGGTGTATTGGTTTGTTGTGTTGGGCTATGCAAAGGCCTATAATAAGTGGGTGGGTGCAATTGGAGAGTAGGTGTCGCCACGTGTCAATTTCGTGGTTTGGGCAAAGTGTGCAATCGGGGTTGGGATATGTTAGTGGCTAGAAGATGTTCTTCCGGTGGTTCCCATGTATTGGGCATATTGGAGTTAAGGTTTGTGTAATTCGTGCATCATATATGCCTAAGGCTTTCCAAAAGTGGTTTGAGAGTTTTTGATTGATTTGCTCTAAGACACCCGTTTGTTGACATATGCGAATTTGGACTATGCAATTCGTAGTTCATCTTCATGGTGATGTTTGTTTATGTATGTTTGGAGGTTGCAAATTTCTTCATGATGTTCACATGTCGAGATTATGTTCAGCCGGTGAGGTATGGTGTGTGTAATGTGTATGTGGGGTGTGGGGGTTGGTTTGTTGCAGGTAGTTCCTTCATTTGCTAGTTGGTCTCTAATTTTGTTGCCCAAGATTCCAATGTATATTGTAACTTTTTGTATTATTATGTTGTGTTTAGTCCGTAGAAATTGGTGTACTATGGCTGAGATAAATAATTTGTCGAGGTGGTTGTGCTGGGATGAGAGGTGGCGGATGTGATTGTTGATGAGGTATATGTTGTTGAGGTTGTCAATATACATGTAGGTATTTTTTGGTTTGTTTTTGTGCCGGTGATTGCAATGAATAGGGCGTAGAGTCTAGCGCGTAGTATGTTTGGTAGTCTAGGGAGCCTTTCTACAATAGGGAGGTTATTATTTGGACAATAAACCCACGAGCCATCAATGTTTCCTATGTTGTGTTTGTCTGGCGGTATGAAGGAACCATCTCTATATATGCATTATTGTGGGTTGTGTTTGGGGTATGTATGTGGTAGATTATGTGAGGGAAAAGGGTTGTATTGCTATGTAAGGTTGATGAGTTGGTTTTGGGGTTGTTCACCATAGTTTTGTGAATTTGATTGTATATTCTATGGGTGTGGGTTGTGTGGGGTTGGTTTCTGCATGTGTGTTCTAAAGTTCGAAGATGTTGGTTATGAGGTTATGAGTTAGTTGTTGGTTTCAAGGAGCCCACCTTCCGAGAAGGAGGAAGTACCCTTTCGGTGGTGCTTGGTGAAACATGAACATGGTATAGAGGAACGGGCTCCCATTCACGTCGGTGTATAAACCAAACCCTAACGTTGGTTTTATTTATTTTTTGTTGGTTTCTCTACAAGGGGTGGGGGGTATTTCGTTGTGGATGCGTATTATTGATGTGCATTAATTTTTGTGTTGGTGTAGATATTGGGGCCATTTGGGTGTGGGGTTGTATTCTTAGGTGTTTGGGGGCGGGGGGTGGTGAGGATTGGGTGCATATCTTTGTGTGTTTCTAGGATTTTTTGGGTATGATGGTTGGATATGATTATGGTTGTAGTAGAGGGGTGTTCTTTGAAGGCCATTCTTCACAGGGGGATCACTCCATTGTCAAGTTGAACACCACGTGCGACCAAAAAAAATCTTCTTTTGGTAAGTTGCACCACCAAAATGAGTGAAAATTTTATCAAATGTTTTTCATGAGTAGATATACATAGTACCTATGACATAGTTAAAAGTGGTAACTAAATTTGATGATTTGTTTTTTTCATAAAACATATTGTTTCTAACTAGAATGACACAGAATTGAACTAAAACAATTACTAAAAAAAATGAAGATGACTAAAAATTTCAAAAAAATATACAAAAGATACTATCAATGGTTATGTATATGTAGAAAAAATATCATAAATTTTAAAATTATATATGGCATGTAATATAGGGGTAGCAAACTTTGTCTGCAAATGGTGTCAACTTGACAATGAAGTGACCTCCCCGTGCCATTCTTTCCCAATGGATAGCTTATGTGGTGGATTTTTGGTTTGGTGGATGCGTTATTCCAACACCCATCCATTTAGAGGGTTCTTGTGAGCCCAAAATCGTGCCCACATGTAGTGATTAACTCTTCGAACCCAATTTTTGTTTGACTTTGATGTGTTATGTTTATTCACAAAACATAAAAAGAGTGAAGTGTGGTGTGGATTTAAGTTTAGGCATTAGAATGTGTTGTGTGATTATTTCAAGGTTGAATTCAATAAGAGTATGCCTTGATAATGTGAGTAGGGGGTAAGGTGAAGCAAGGTGAGCTCCGCAGGTTAAATGCCCACTTTTGGATCCACCTTGGTAGTTTAGGAAGAAGGAAGCTTGGTGGATGGGGATTAGTCCCTACTTTGGAGGAGAAGGTTAAAGGATTGTGATTGGGGGTGCTAATCCTCTCACCCTATCCTCACCTCTCTCTCCCTCTCTCCCTCTTTGCTACTTAAGGTGTTTTCTCTCTCATTTTCCTCTCTCTCCATCAAGTGCTCTCAAGGGAGCAAGCTCTTAAGAGCTTGAGCCACGTGGGTGGGTTATTAGTTTTTAGTGAAGGTAGTTAGTTAAGCTCTCTCTCTCAATGCCTTCCAAGTGGGGGAGCTCTTAGAGTTTAAGATTGGACGTGTTGATTAGTTAGTAGTTAGTGAAATTAGCGTATTAGATTAGTTCATTACTTAGGAGCAAGGAAAAGGAAAGAAGGAGAAAGACTTAGAAAACATGTGATTAGGGAATGAGAGGGTTTGTATTAAGGTGCAACTAGTAGCTGGGTTACCCATTCGGGTATTGTAACTCCATGGACTTAGACTGCAACTGGCTGCTGGTGGGTTAGACCACACCGAGACTGTGGCAGACTGCAGCTGGGCTGCTGGTGGGTTAGACCACACCGAGACCGTGGCGACTGCAGCTGGGCTGCTGGTGGGTACCACACCAAGACTGTGGCAGACTACAGCTGGGCTGCTGGTGGGTTAGACCACACCGAGACCGTGGCGACTGCAGCTAGGCTGCTGGTGGGTTAGACCACACCGAGACCGTGGCGACTGCAGCTGGGCTGCTGGTGGGTTAAACCACACCGAGACCGTGGCAGACTGCAGCTGGGCTGCTGGGGGTTAGACCACACCGAGACCGTGGCAGACTACAGCCGCAAGGCTTAGCAACAAATCATTTTAGACCATCTAGGGGTTAGCAAGGCTAGTTCAATTAGGAAGTGTTAGCACATAAAACAAAAAACTAAATCACATTAGGCCACTTTAGGGGTGGCTAAATAGTTAGATTCATTGGGCTAGTTGGTACCACGTGTGGGTTGTATGAGTTTGTTTAACCATTGATAAAAGTGTTTTTCAACACTTGCACCGATCGGTCAAAATAACTCACTTGCATTATTAATGGAGAATGTGGAGGACTCTTGCAATGGCAAGAGAAATGGGGTGAAGATCAAGAGAGTGAGGGGAATGTCCGTAAGGGCATGTGCGGCTAAAGCCGTGGGTTGGACCCTTGAGAAAGCCAACTCTAGCACGAGCCAAGAGGCCAACATTAATAAAGCACAATGAGTGAGACAATATGCGTTCATTTGAACATGAAAATTACCTTGCACATGGTTCAATATTGTAATAGATAAATGTGATTCTCAAAGTCATCACCCGGACTAGGACGCTAAAGGGTGGTGGATTTGGCCTCACAGTTCTACTATTCCGGATGAGCTTCGATTATGTCGTGATAGTGTGGCAAGTTGTATTGTGTAAGTTGTGTTGGGCATGTAAGCAGCGAGGAGTAATATGATTGTAAGATTTGGTAGGACTTTATTGATATGTTTAATGTAGATGAGTGGAGTGTTTGGTAGTTGTTGTTGGGGTTGCGTTTTTTTGGTTTCTTCTTCGGTGACATATCTTTGAGTTAGTCAAAGTATTTCGGTGGCAAAGTCTTGTGGGGTTGGTTGGAGGAAGCCGGCCATATGATGTGTTTTATTTTGTGCAAATCTCTCCCATAGCCACTAGAGTTTATGAGTGGGATGAAGACAATGTACGCTCCTATGTGGTCATATATGTGTGCAGCAAGTCTTTGGATTTCGATAGTTCGTTGAGATATGTAGATGTCTTTGGCATGGTTGCATTCTTTGATCCTCAAGGTTAAGTGTACAACTTCTATAGGGCATCTGATGAATCTCCAATCTTTGGATTGAGAGAAATTGATGCATGAGTCATAGGTAGTTGGTATGTTTTTATTGTATGTGTCTTGCAAAAGTGTATGAAGTAGGAATATGTTATGGTGGAAGGTGATGTTGTTTGTGTGGAGAAGTTGGGATTCTCCTACCCACCAAGTAGGGGCACTGGTAGTATTTTAAAAATGACGTGTAATAAAATATAGGGTATTTAATATTCATTCGAGTTGAACTTTTGAAGAATACTATATAAAATATAGGGGGCGAATTAATGTTGGAAACCTCTTATAAAAAATATCATGCAATATAACATGTGTAATTTTATTTTATTTTTAATTAAAAAATAGCCTTCAATAAGGGTATCCTAAGTCAAACACTATGTAGGCTCAAATCGGATGGATGAAATTTGCTTTTATCTAGTTTATTTTTGTAGATGCATTGTGGTTTTAAGGTTTTGGGTGAGCCAAGGGGGTCGGTTGTCTCAGTGAAGCAGAAAGTAAGGGACCACATTTTGCTTCATCAAAGAAGATGGAGGGCTCGATTTTATTCCATGCAGGTTTCTCTTCATTCAAGATACTTTGAAGTGCATTATGTTTAAACGTTGACACAAAGGGGTATATTTGAGAAAATATTTGATGTTTGAAATTCTTTTGTAAATGTTGCACAAACTCTTGTGATCTTGCAAATGTTGGACAATTGTGTTTCTTAACACACTAAATTTTAAGGTTGCACTCTACTTGCATTCTCCATTAAAGTCTTGTTGCTATAATTAATTTCTATTGTGTGCTCTTTTTGCCACACCACAACAATGCAATGCCATTGTTCAAATGACAATTGACAATGCACCCCTTCCCCCTTGGGTAAAAATTAAAGGATGTCAAAAAATTATAAGAAAAATGGGATTTAATATTGAATGCATTCTAGATTTATAATTACCAATAGGGTATTGAAATTGTAAGCTCAATATAGATTTTTTTCCTACTTTAACGACTCCTACTATTCTTATTCCCAAAGATAATACCCCCCTTGAAAATAAGTGGTTATCACAGGTGTCTACACAAATTTACTATGAGTGCCCCCCCCCCCCGCACGGGCCTACCCATTTGGTGGTGATTGGGATTGTGTTACATTGGCATAGTTAGGATTTCTTGATGGCTTGAGCTCCCCATTTATATCTGCATGAGGTGGTTTTTGTGCATGTGATGAGATGTATTTGTTTTCCGACGTATTGATTGTCATTATTGGTGTTTAGAGCATGCATTGGTTCTTGGGGTGGGGGTGTGGCTATTGGTTGTATTGGGATTGGGAATAGGATTTTAGCTCGTTGTAAGGCTTCTTTGGTCAATTTTGGGGAGGCATTTAATTTGATTTTGGGAGATGGTGGTGATGCTACACATGTGGAGTTTGTTGAGGTATTTAATGGCATGTTTTTTGTTGTCTTGAGAGAGTAAAGCATATTGAGGTGCATGTTTCCATGCGAGTTTGAGAGGGATTTGTTGTATTGGAAAATCTTTATTGATGGTATTTATGAATATGTTCATATACTCGTTCTAGTAAAAACATGGCGCGAGCGAAAGGTGATCATGAGCATGCTCGATAGCAAAGTTTAGAGAGGTGTTGGAACCCTCTGTATTTAGCAGTGATGTGTTTGGCTAATCCTTGGTAGATTAATTGTACTTGTCTTAGATCGTTAAGTGCGAATAATAATTATTTGCCTATGCAATGTATGTAGTCCGGTTAAAGGGACATCGCGTTGATGTTGAAGTCCTCAATGGAGATATGGGTGAGAATATATGTTGTACTTTGGGGGATGTTGCACATATCTTTGGTGAATTTGCTAAGAAGTTTGTCCAATTTCCGGATGTCTGGTTTGGAGAAGGGGACTGCATAGTAGGCATAAGCTATACCTAGTTTGGATGGTGGTGTTAAGGATATGGATTTTTTGTTTAATGATGGAAAATGATGTTATGAGTTGTTTGTTTGGTTTTTTAGTTTTTTTGCATTGTTATGCACGTTTGCAATTTTCATTTGATTGAGGGGACAAGATGTATGCCCGGGTCTTCATTTTGGAATAGGGTGAAGAAAGGCTTCTATTTTTGTAGGATATTTTGGACATGTATATAAGCTTTGAATACATATGGTTTGAATTTAGATTTGTTGGGACTTCTAGTGTTGGTGAATTTGGTTAGTTACTATTTTTTGATCGTCCATGAAACATGTTGCAGTCCATCAAAGTGGTTTGCCTTCACTTTACACTAAGTTTGAGGGTGCATTAATTGCAATATTGGATTTCTATTTCCCACAATATGACCTTTGAATGATTTTCAAGGGCCCTTAGATTTAATGGTCACGGGTCTTGGTCCATATATAAAGCGGCACTAAGAATCGCATTGATAATAAGTTGTATTGATCGAACACTACAATCCCATGACAACCATGCAAGGAAACATGTGGTCAAGTGGACAAAAACGTGATGATTGAGCCTTAGGGCCGCTTTACACCTACAGGCCAAGCCAATTCCCTTGAGGTCGTTCGCATGAAATTTTTGCCCCTTTTGGGTTGGAGGCCAGCCTCAACTACACATTATAATAAGAGTATAATGAGGGCCAATTTTTCCATATATAAAGGTCTTAGGAAAAAGAAGTTAGGGCCATTCAATAAATCTAGCATAATCCAACGGATCTAGCATAATCTAGCATAGAGTTGTTCATATTTCCACATAATCCAGTGGATATAGTTCGTTGAAAAAACTGTATTTGTTTAAAAAATGGTTTTTTTATTGAAATGTGACATTGGCCGTGCATTTTGGGTGCACCCAATTCAATGAGCTCGGGCCGTGTCATACCATGCATTTTTGAATAAAAATTTCATACCACCAAATCGGCTCGGCCTCTAGGTGTAAAGGGGTTGGGGCCAATTACAACCTTTTGACCAATCACAAGTGAGGATTTCAAGCCTCTTACACAACGAATTGGCCCGGCCTCTAGGTGTAAATCGGGCCTTAGAACCAATTGGTATTATCCCAGGTCCAGGAAGGGAAAATGAAGAAAAGACCACTTGCTGCGAGAAGCAGGTCCTATGTCACAAAGTTGTGAATTATTATTAGAAGATGTTTGCCATGGGTTTCTGTCCATATGTAGACTCCGAGCATGTGAGCATATTGTGGGCGACCTGTTCTCATAGCTTAAGTATTTCTAAATTGCCCTGAAGCTTCCAAGCATGGTTCTGATCCTGGTGGATCATCTCATGTAACACACAACCTTTCTGCCGATAAGTTTCTACAAGAATGAATATTGTGAAGTTCACATGTTGAGGTGGTATAAACTGGTGCAGGGAGCCAAAGTGCAAAAGAAAGTAACCAACAGCTATGGATGTGGTATGTTCCACAAGGGCGAAGATGATGAGCACTATCTGTAGTTGCATTAACTTAACTTATAGGCAAGAATTTGGGGTGTCTGACAAGGCAAGAGAAGCTGAGACATGATCCTGGAACAAGAGGAAAGGAAGACGAGTGGGAGGAGAGGAGAAGCAACATGGTAGAATGTCCCATATGGGCTGCACAGAGGAAGGGCTTGGACAAGATACATAAAGGAGAGGGTTACGGCTGGAGAGGCATACCTTTTGTTAGAGAAATGAAGAAAGACAATCTGATGTATTTAAAGTAGAACAACCAGATGAGGCTTAAGGTGGAACAGCCATATGAGACTTAAGGGGAAAAGCCACATGAGGACTTAGGGTGGATATCCTTAGTCCAGGGTATAGGAAGATAAATAGACCCTGGTCCTTAATCAGGGTATTAAGTAGTTAACTAAGAACTATAAGCCCCGGGTATCCCGAGGGTATCAGAGCTCAAGTAACACTAAGTACTATTAGACTCGGATATCCCGAGGGTACCAACAAGTGCATCAACCTGGTTAGGTATGGCCAGCACGTAGGTGTACACAGATGGAGACACCTGGCACAAATATATTATTTTATTATTTTTATACTTACAAATACCCTCTCCTACCATATCCGGTAGAGTTAGAGATTTACACCTACATACTGTCCAAAAGTCCATTCATCCATCTGTATTCATTCTCTCACAACACCTTATCAGCACGCTCCTGGCCTTACCATTTTTCTGTCCATAGAGTTCTTTCCTCTCTCACAGATTTTTCATGTCATCCGTTCTCTCATGTACAGAATCTG
This sequence comes from Polytrichum commune, assembly GCA_950295325.1. Taxonomy (NCBI): domain Eukaryota; kingdom Viridiplantae; phylum Streptophyta; class Polytrichopsida; order Polytrichales; family Polytrichaceae; genus Polytrichum; species Polytrichum commune. The sequence goes on from OX485804.1 coordinate 64,910,989, forward strand.
TTAGATACTGTTGAAAGGAAACCGAGTGAACACTTGAGAGAATTTTGTAGCATTTCACAACATATCTTTTGCACATAGACACTATAGCTTGTAACTTCTCACATACACTTCAGGAGGTCTAATTTAGATTAGAGATTACTGAATTCTACCTTCTGAACTGTTATGCTGTCAAATTTTATGTAGGAAAATTCTGTCTTTTTCCCAAAACTAGAAAAGTTATGCTGCCCAAATTTTTTTAGGAAAACCTTCCGAAATCATCCATAGGAACACTAGACTGTCAAAATCTACTTAGGATTTTCCTTCCCTCCGACATACTACCGTTACTCTGTCCAAAACTTTCAAATACCCTGGCGCCTCATAAACCTGCACCTGACTCCTGGAGCACCAATTTACGTCAACTCCAAGTAGCATCCTTCATTAGGGGCAGACCTCTTAACCAAACTCATATTTGTTTTGCTGTTTTGCTTGACTGTTTTTTTTTCAAATATATATATATATATATATATATTCCTATTTATACTAACTGTTATATATATTATATCTATATATAATCTTTTATATTACTAACTTATATATATATACATATATATATAGTCTTTTACAAGTATATATATTATTTGTTTTGAATTCTGTTCATATATAAATATATATTGTCTATATAGATATATGCAACATGATTAAATATAGGGGATCGCTATTTCCACACCTTTTTTGGCTAGATTCACACCTTTTTGCCGGTTCGGTTGCCGTGTCACTGAGGCGCTATACATGAGATTCTTCATGATGCATCCGGACCGTTGATCCACCAAGGGCCATCCAAGGGCCTCAATGATCCTAGGTGGCGATGGGGTGGGGGGCGGGGGTGGTGCTTGCCACCAAGGCGGGGTGGGGCCGTGAGCCTCATGTCTTTTTTGGGGAGGCCGGATTTAGGGTGGTGTCGGGCCAAGTGGCTAGGCGGGCCCAGTGGCTAGGCCTACTTATTATATAACTAGTTGGTTAGCCTTACTCTACTTACTAAATGACTAGTTGGTTAGCCTTACTCTACTTACTAAATGACTAGTTGGTTACCCTTACTCTACTTATTAAATAACTAATTGGTTAGCCTTATTCTACTTATGGTCACTCTTCTTAATTGGACATGTATATTTGAGTGGTATATGTGCAAGTCTTGAAGTTAAGCTTTGATGCGTTAAAGTATTGGAGAGGCTTACCAACTAGTTATTTAGTAAGTAGAGTAAGGGTAACCAACTACACTAAATAGGTAGATTAGTGTTGGAAACACTAATAGTCGATGAAAACGCTAAATGTAAATTGTCTCTATAGTGTTAGAACACTAAATGTCAACTCTAACACTATTTGTACCAAGTAGTAACTTTAAATATTTATATGAGCGCATTTATTGTTAGATGATATTTTGTAAATCTTGGAATGAAGAATTGAAGGAAGAAGAATATGAGAACCTCGTAAAAGATATAATTTGTTCAAACCCTATTCAAACACTAATTGTAATATCAGTTGAAAATTAGTGTTTTAGGTAACTATTGCATCTAACACTAATCTTCATCTAACACTAATCTACTTATTTAGTGTAGTTATTTAGTAAGTAGAGTAAGGGTAACCAACTAGTTATATAATAAGTAGGCCTAGCCACTGGGCCCACCTAGCCACTAGGCCCGACACCACCCTAAATCCGGCCTCCCCAAAAAAGACATGAGGCCCACGGCCCCACCCCCGCCCCCCACCCCACTGCCACCTAGGATCATTGAGGCCCTTGGATGTGCCTTGGTGGATCAACGGTCCGGATGCACCATGAAGAATCTCATGTATAGCGCCTCAGTGACACGACAACCGAACCGGCAAAAAGGTGTGAATCTAGCCAAAAAAGGTGTGGAAATAGCGATCCCCTAAATATAAACACTGTAAGTATTCTGACTTATACCCTATTTATATTATCCTTTCCTTCATACAAATATATCTATTATTTGTATAGACTAACCTGTTTTCAGATATAATCCTTGTATTATACTGAAATTCTATGTTATGTTTCTAACCATCTATTCCCTGCTCATATTTTCATTGTTGAAAACATGTAAGTCTTCTTCAGACCCCCCCCCCCATCCATTTTTTTAACTGTCTTATTTCTGTTTGTAATTCCATTTTGTAAAAATGTACACCTGTTCATAAACATGTTTTCTGTTTTTATTCCCTGTTTGCCATCAGAATATATATATTATATACATATATACTATAAATAAATAAATTGTTTGTCTAAATACATAATATATTCTGTATATATATTATGTCTTATATACATTCTGTTTTGTATATATCCTGTATGTTCTGTTGGTGTATTTCTGTCCATAATCAGTAGATATTATACTGAAATATTACCTAATTAATCAACCCCTCTCTGATACACATCTTAAGTCATGACAAAATCTAGACTTTAGAACCTCCTCTTCTCACCCTTAAAATCAGACGGTTCAAACTTTCTGGAATGGCTAAACGATGCTAGAACCGTATTATGTGCTGAAGATTTAGCAAAAACCCTTACACATACCCCACCAGCTCCTTTACAATCCACTTCTGCCGAAGAAACTAACGAAGTTCCTCATGTTCCCGAGGTACCTGAGGTATCTAAATGGCAGGCATTAGCATTACTACGGCGACACATGGACCAGGCCCTGCGACTTCAATACTTGGAGGTGGACGATCCAGCGGACCTCTGGACCCAGCTTCAAACGCGCTTCGATCATCAGCAGACCCTATTCCTACCTCAAGCTCGTACGGATTGGGCGAACTTACGCGTTCTAGACTTCCCAGACTTTGCCACCTTCAACTCCGAGCTTCATCGCATCGTGGCGCAACTTCGACTGTGCGGCCAACGGGTCACTGAAGCAGAAATGGTGGAGAAGACCATGTCCACATTTCCCCCAGCTACAACAATTTTATCCCAGCAATACCGAAATATGAAGTTCAAGAAACACGCCAACCTCATGTCCCACCTGCTGTTAGCGGAGAAACACCAGCAGCTGCTGCTCCGGAATGCTAAATCCCGCCCTGCTCGTGAAGTCCACACAACCACTACTGCTGTACCTGCTGTTGGGGTGGAGACCTATGCAGCTGAAGCATCTAGAAGGCCTCCCAAAGGTTCTTACCGGAAAACTTATCCCTCTCACCCTGCAAGAGAGACGCGAGCCTATGGCAAGAGTGATGCGCATAAGGGATATGGCAAGAGAGACATGAATGTGAGGAGAGATCAACCTAGGCCCCGACCCCAACCCTATAAACCTAGGACCGATCAAACTAGACAATTTCAAGGTATTGTCATAAATGTGGGCGTAAAGGTCATTTCGCTAAGGATTGTAGGGCCCCACCATACCTGGTTAATATGTATAGGGAATTACATCAGCTTCGTAATCAACCCCGTCAAACATACAATTTCGAGAACCCCCAATCCCTTTCAAACAGCGAAGACCTCGAAAACTATATGACTATCTACGAGACGCACTCATTAAAACCAAATGAGGCTCTCCTAGATAGTGCATCAACCCACACTATCCTCACAGACCCCAAATTTTTCCATTTCAGAGGAAATGATGAAACCTGGCAGCATTGTAAAATCATAACAATGGCCGGAAGCCGAAATATCAGATTTCGGGAGGGCCGGGCAACGGTGATATTGCCCGGGGGATTCCCCCTCAATAGCCCCAGAGCAATGTACGCCCCAGACGCCCCGAGGAGCCTGATCAGCTATCGGGATCTGAGGGCCAGGAATATCCACGTTTCTACTGCGGTAGAAAATGATGAAGAGGTTCTGGAGCTCAGGCAAGGGCTGACGATCCTTGCCACCGCGAGAGCGGGAGACGGCGGCCTATACAAGATTATCATAAATTCCCTTGACAATGTGAGCCCCATCTCCCTGATAGATGAGGAAGAGGTGTGCATGGCTGCTTGGGCTGGAGATCCTGAAGCAATACGCCGCAACCTGGCGCAGGGAATATCTATAGATACTAAAGCCAAGCCCTGATTTATGGCATGAGAGGTTAGGACATCCAGGCACGACTGTATTTCGCCGGATGCTTCCTCTATTGACAGGTCATAACCTGGTCACAGCAGAGGCTGAGAAAACACATGAGTGTGTAGCTTGTATTAAGGGAAAATACATTAAAAAGCCGTCACAATGGACATTACCCACTGAATTATCTCCTCCCCTCCATAGACTTCACGGGGATATTTGTGGTCCAATAAACCCACCATCATGAGTATTCAGATATTACTTTGTCCTAGCTGACGCATCGGGGAGTCATTTTGAGGTATCATTACTCCTCACCCGAAATATGGTTTTTCCCAGATTATTAGCGGTCCTATTACGCTACAAAAATCATTTCCCTGAAAATCCCATTAAATATCTTCGTATGGATAATGCACAAGAGTTTAGATCTCACGCATTCGAAGATTATTGTATAGCTAATGGGATAGCACTAACCTACTCAGTCCCATATGAGCATGCCCAGAACGGCCTAGCCGAAGCATATGTAAAGAAAATTCAGTTAGTAGCAAGACCCTTACTTTTACATGCTAAATTACCATCTAACCTGTGGGGGCATGCTGTCTTACATGCAACTTCACTACTTAAGCTGAGACCAACTTTACTGAACACTCAAACCCCTTATGAACTGCTATCGGGCAGGCCACCCAATGTATCACACATCCGTGTGTTTGGTTGCCAAGTATGGATACCCCTACCTGATCCAAAAAGATACACCATTGGCGGACACCGCCAAGAGGGTATCTATGTTGGATTTGATTCCCCATCTATAATCCGATATATTGACCCAAAAACCCAAGCCTTATACAAAGCCAGATTCGCGAATTGTAGGTTTATCGAAAACAAATTCCCTAGCCTACCCCAATCCTCCACCCAAACACCCCTGAACTTTGGTGCACCAGAGACTTTAACCTTAAACCCAGACTCACCTACCTCTTTACCCAATACCGAAGTCCTGAAATTACTTAACCTTCGCGCATTAGCTGAAAATACCCCCGACGGATTCTCTACCCAACCGCGAATTATCAGAAACCCACTACCTGGAACTGGCCACACTTTATACCGAAATAGACCTGAACCAATCCCAATAAATCCCAAACCAGCTAAGTTACCTAAAGTCCTATTTACAACTGAGTCTTTAGACTCAAAACCAGATCCTACAACACTGACTAAAGCCATGAATAGACCAGACTTGCCCAACTGGAAATCAGCCATAGAAACCGAATACTCATCCCTGTGAAAACACCAAGTATTTGGAGAATTAGCCACAGACTTAGAAAAACAACCTGTAGGCCATAAACTGATATTTACTAGAAAATTAGATTCAGAAGGGAAAGTCCTTAGATATAAAGTCAGACTAGTAGCCCAAGGATTTACCCAAAGACCAGGGATTGACTATGACCAAACATATTCCCCAATAATGGATTCGGTGTCATTCAGATATCTTCTAGCCTTATCAATTCAGTTTTCATTGAAGATGTATCTGCTGGATGTTGTGACTGCCTATTTGCATGGTAGTTTAGACACTAAAATATATCTGAATCCCCCTCCTGGTTTTCTGAAATCTACTCCTAACCCCCAACCTGGAAAATTTACAGGCCTTAGAATCTGCAAGGCCTTATATGGCCTGAAACAATCTGGTAGGACCTGGTACCATCACCTTTGTAACTTTCTGATTTCCCAAGGCTTTATGCATAATAGTACCCTACCCTGTATATTCACCTATACCAGAAATTCAGGCTTTGTCATCCTAGCAGTTTATGTAGATGACTTAAATATCCTAGGCACACCAGAATTATGTGAGTATGCAAAGCAAATTCTAACTCAAAATTTTGACATGAAGTACTTGGGGCAGACTTCATATTGTCTAGGATTGCAAGTTCATTATTCTAATGAGGGCATCCTATTACACCAGAAAGCATATGTGGAAAAAGTACTTAAACTTTTTCAAATGGATCAATCAAATCCATTGGCAGCCCCCATGATTGGGCGCAGTAAGACCAATGATGATCCTTACCAACCTCGTGAGGAGGAGGAGCAGATAATAGATAAACCAAAATACCTCACAGCGGTCGGTGCTTTTACTTACCTAGCAACCCACACCAGACCTGATATTGCCTTTGCTACAAGTATTCTAGCCCGACACAGCCAGAACCCTACAATAAGACATTGGAACGCAGTAAAACACCTTTTGAAATATCTCCGAGGGACACCTGATCTTGGATTATTTTATCACAGGACTAACAATTCTGAAATCCAAGGTTTTGCAGATTCCGGGTTTAGAACTGACTTGAATGCAGGAAAGTCACAAACCGGATATATATTTCTGAAATGTGGTGCACCGATATCTCGGAGGTCAACCAAGCAAACAGTCACGCCCACTTCAACAAATCATGCTGAATTATTAGCGTTTCATGAGGCTGCACGTGAGGTGGTGTGGCTATGCACCTTGGAGCAGATCTTGGACCAGCAGTGCAACCTTAGAATTAGAAAGATGCCAACTGTAGTTTTTGAGGAAAATTCAGCTTGTGTTAGGCAAATGGCATCTGGTTTTATAAAGGCTGATAGAACCAAGCATGTGAGTCCACATGTTTTTGGATTCAGCCAAGATTTGATAGATTAGAAGCAATTAGAGATTGTAAAGATAGAATCTGAACATAATATTGCAGACATGCTAACTAAGGCACTCCCAGGATATAAGCATAAGAAACTTGTATATGCTGCTGGACTTAGAACTATACAAGATATTACCCCAGCTGAAATTTAACACTATTTTCTCTATCCAAGATTTTTATCCCACATCGGGTTTTTGCTTGGAAGAGTTTTTAACGAGGTTAAATCCATCAGCTTGAGGAGGAGTGTTAGAGAAATGAAGAAAGACAATCTGATGTATTTAAAGTAGAACAGCCATCTGAGACTTAAGGGGAAAAGCCACATGAGGACTTAGGGTGGATATCCTTAGTCCAGGGTATAGGAAGATAAATAGACCCTGGTCCTTAATCATGGTATTAAGTAGTTAACTAAGAACTATAAGCCCCGGGTATCCCGAGGGTATCAGAGCTCAAGTAACACTAAGTACTATTAGACTCGGATATCCCGAGGGTACCAACAAGTGCATCAACCTGGTTAGGTATGGCCAGCACGTAGGTGTACACAGATGGAGACACCTGGCACAAATATATTATTTTATTATTTTTATACTTACAAATACCCTCTCCTACCATATCCGGTAGAGTTAGAGATTTACACCTACATACTGTCCAAAAGTCCATTCATCCATCTGTATTCATTCTCTCACAACACCTTTCTCGGCCTTTTGGCTAAGATAAAGTGTAGTATCTGTTCTTATCAGTTTAATATCTGATACGAGGCTCATCAAGCCTCATGATATTAATCTAATTTTTCTTGGGTGCGAGCCCATATGGCAGCTTGCTGTCAGGACTCGCGTGCGTCTCCTTGGTATTGCACTATTTCCTTGGTTGGTGCAACCCTTCCCTCTAGGGACCCACACAATCTCAAATAGCAACCAATGACTGTAAAATTTGAATGTTTCAGCTGTGCGTATGTCTAATTTGCTGAGGCACGCCGCATACCACGGCTGGGGATTCGTGGCACTCAAGTAAAATCATCCATCCAAGATATCGTGGATGAAGTGGCTCCAATAAAAAAAGCCCCCCTATGGGGTTGAGGGCCGATTCATTCGAATGTGACGTCACTAGACTAATTCGGGGCCTTTGACTCTATTTCCGGAATCAAATTGCCCAAAAATAGCCATTTAGATGATTCCTGCGTTTTTTTCATCCGCACGGATGATTTTACTTGAGTGCCACGAATCCCCGGCCGCATACTACAGCTTTGTACGCCTAACCAAGTGATCATCGGAGGACTTTTAGTAATGTTTCCAAACCCTTGAGAGAACCATGAGGCCTGGCGTGCAGAGGCGTGGGAATGTCCATGCACAACTTTCAGTTTCTGCTGTTGAGCATCTTTGGGTCATATCGGTCGCAACATCCGATCTGGGGAAAGGTGTTGCATAGTTTCATTTCCATCCAGAAATTATGAACCGTCCTAACAATCACACTCCTGACGCAGAAAGTAATTCTTTGAATACTTTGCTTGAATAGAAACCCACATATTTACCAAAAATATAAATTATTTTCTCTGTCCGAAATATTTCAAGCACGAATTAGAACACACGCTTATTAAGTTTCCAAACATAATCATCACAGTAGACAGAATCTCTAGTAATACCCGTCCTCCCTGTTTAAGTTCGAGGGGTTAGGGTTTAGCGCAACCCTAACTTACTCTTCGGGCCTCCAATCTGCGGTAGCATCCCATCATCCTATGGACTGATTGTATGTCATTGTTGGTTGAAAATCTGCTTGTTATGGTGGATTTGAACATGTGCTAAGGACGTTGCTCTCAAAATCTTCATAAGCTCCTCATGAGAGGAAGCGGATCCAAGCAGCTACCTTTCCGAAAGTTTGAAACCCTAGACAATTGCACTTACGTAGGCATACTCCTTACGCACTTGAATAGTTCCACAAGGTTAATGAAATCGCCGACACTCTAACCGTCGAGTAGAAAAACCTCTTGATGAGAGACTGACCATAGATTGCTAAAATGAGAGATTCCAAAGAAGGAGCAAATTTAGAATAGATCTGCTCCACATCCAGTCCTCTGTAAGCTCTTCAGCGAACTGATGTACCTTCGCATGGATTATCAAAGCTTCTTAACATTGGCCACAGGAGCAAATCCACTTATGTGCTCTACTCCAAAGTTGGGTTCCTCAAATCTGCATTGGACAAGCATGACTCTGATGAGGCTAAGAAGGATTGAACCAAAGCATTTCGATGACACAATTCCCCGAATGTAACATAACCCATGACTTCAAGTCCTTGACACTCTGTGTGCAAACCAGCGTTGGTCTGGAATATAGGTGAACACATGGTATCAATAATCACCTTCAATGATGCGTATTAAAGTTGTAGTACTAGTCAAATATATTGATATTTGGTGGGTATATCAAGGTGACAGAAATTTTTTTTACCCGAGCTATGATCGGGAAGAACCGGCAGTTAGTTACAGGATGAACCGGTTGAGTTTGAGAAATAACCACCGGCATGGGAGGGTAAGACCTCCACTACCTACTATAGCTGTGACATTGTGACCAGTTGCATCTCACCAATTTGCTTTTGCTCTATGCCAAGCTGGTCCTATGCAAGGCACACTTGTCTGCCCTCCAAACAGAACTAAAGACACATTTGTAATTAACTTAATCTTGTCGGCAAGAGTCATCACTCAAGAGCTAGGAAAATTTTAGCATTTGTTATCTAAATGTTTACAATTCTCAAATACTACAAAAGCAGTTTCAAATTACACCCTAACCTTCGTAATGTCCCAAAACCCTAGGGAATAGATGTGCTCGATTTAAAGCTCCCTCCTCGTTGTCACATCTCCCTCCCATTCATCATGGATTTTGACATTGAAATAATTTACCGAAGAATTCAAATCACACGTTCACATGCATCACGTTGTCATCATTGTCATTATTGCAATGTTGACTTGTGTGCACTTTGGTTGCCACATGCGTGATATTAGGGAGGCTGGAGTGTAGTGGTTCTTAAGAATGTTTTAGCAATTTGGAGGGGCAAAGATTCGGAGCCTTTCGAGGTTGTCCCCATTATGTCATCTTTGTAAAATGTGTTTGCATTGTATATTGTGAGGAGCAACGGTTTACAACCGGTTGGGATATAAAGGTTCACACTTTGGTGCCATACCATATTGCTCCCTTCATGTGTCACAGTCTCACTAGACATCACATAAGAAAAGGGACTGCGTATCATCCAAGCGAACTATATATTTGTAGTGATAAACATCCTCTATTAGACCCACATCACAAAACCTTTACATTCATATATCATCAACATTGGTTTTCCATCAATTCAAACACAACAAAATGCAACATAGAATCCGTGCTTATCAAACATAGAGTTGCAATTTTTGATCGTTCTAAACTAAAAGAACTAAAATAAACAATTTTGTCTCATTTTAGAACACACAAATTTTTATCATTGTTTCTATATTTAAGAGTTGCAAGACTAGAAAGGTTGAATCAATTTTGCAGGAATCATTCGCAAAATGTGGAGTTCATGTTAGAAAGATTTTAAACCCTCAAGAGTGTGCATTGACATCGACATAAACAGTTAACACTACTCACTTGCATTTTCAGATGTAGTTATGAATAGTGGACCTGATTAATCTATTTGTTGCTTATCATAAGCAATTGAACATACGCAAAACTATGCGAATACGCAACACCATTTAATTTCACACTACTTGCCTTCATTTAACAATTCATCACTAGATGAGAACCCTCGCCATAAACGATCTCAAACTTGACTAATCATTTAACCTTGAAAACACAACAGTGGGCATGACTGTGTATAATTTATGCAACCTAGATTTAATTAACTTCTCTTTCTCCTAGGTAGCTTTAGGCTCACAAACTAAAATCTTGTATGATCTATGGAGTACGTTTATAAGTCGAGCTTTTGGTAGTTGCACCCCTTGCCTTGAGGACTACATAAGGATTCGTCTTAACTAGAACCACGGGTAGATCACTTAGTGCATTTTAAAAACGACGTGTGGCATAATATAGAGAGGATTAAAATCATTTGAAATAAAAATTATAAAGGAATTCCAAATAATGAAGGGGCCATTAAATGTAGACAATCCCATTATAAGTAAGTTAGATGGACATAAAATGTGGGCCATTATTTTTTGTAAAATTAATATAGGGGTTGAAGATAAGGATCCTAGAAGGTATGTAAATGGGTTTAGGACTCACAGGGATGGATGATAATTGGGATTTCCGTCTGTCAAAAAATGGATGAATAGGGAACGCGCCGTCATTGGGATTGTCTTCCCCACGTTAAAAGGAATATAGAGTACAAAAAATTCCAGTGACTTGGACAATATAAGTAATGGAAGGGTGCAAACAAATGGGCCATTTTTTAAATTTAAGTAATTATAGGGAGGCTTTAATTCAACCCTTGAAGGTAAATAACCCCAAAACAAAAAAAAACCCCAGCCACACGTGGTGCACAAAAATGCCTTAGAATGATCTACGCATGACTAGAACATGCCCAATCTGCTCATTGAGCCAGTTTGCTAGATAAATATGTCAACATCATATGTCAAAATGTCAGTGGGTGATTATGAATATGTCATGCAACCTCAACTTCAATTCTAAATCATAACTTAGACTATAGCATGAATAGCAACTGAAATCACGGCTCACCTCATCGAGTAAATCAGTCGCTTGAAACAATCTCTACCATCTCAATAGCTATTAGCTACCTAAATTTGTCATGTGCAAAATTTTAGTCCATAATGGTAATGGTATTTCTAACCGTGTGGCTGCGGTGCCTTTGGTTACTAAGCAATTGATGTGTTTCAGTGACCTCTAGAGCATGGACTCCAACTACCCTTAGTATCCATGGACATGAACTCAGTAAAATAAGAAACAAGAGACAATTGGCCACCCAATGGAACGATTACTTAACACTCTATGAAATAGTGCATTGTTGTAAGTTAAAAAAAGAATACTCATAACATAACTCATTAACCTCAATACCAAATACACCCAAAAAAATCGCCTTTCATATATTGAATTTTTTTACATATGAACGATTGAGAGACTAATTCTAGTATTTGGGGCAAAGACACAGATGAATGTTCAATACATGATCTTTAATTATGGTTGAAAATAGCACTTATCGAGTTAGACTCATGAAGTTGCATCCTGAAATTTGCTTCTCATCCAACCCAACTTCAAGATCAAAGGATAAAAAGAATGTGTTGAAACCACATTGATTCTGATCAAACAAACTTTGTCAAGTTTAATCTAGGATTTATGGGCTTAAGAAAAGTAACCATGGATATACTAGCCATTCAAGACATGCATGAATTATTGAGTCCAAGCTTCAAGTTTGGGAAGCCAAATAATGAACAAATATGATAATGGTTCCTGAGTGTTGAGGATGAGTAGATATAATGTCACACTTCTATAACTTGACAAGTACTTGAGAGATGGCAAGGTATTGGTTTTAATTTTCCTTTTCAAAAGCTCCGAACGACAAAAAATAATATCAAATTCATGGGTGATGAAACCATAGAAGTATTTTTTATTTTGCTTTGGCCAAGGTTGCCTTCTTATAAAAAAAAGAAAGAAAAAGAAAAAGAAAAAGACTTGTGGCACTTGACGTTAGGCTGAAGCAAAGAATGTTGAGTTTGAATGCATGGCTTAAGCTCCTTCCCAATTAGCTTGTGCTTGGTACGAGATCGAGCTAAGTGTTTGCCCCTCCCCCCCCCCCCACCCCAACTTTCCAAGCCTTGTGCCAAGTTGGCCAACTCTCACCCTCCTCATACGTCCAACCTCTCCCGACATAAGGGTTGGGCACATGGCCTAGGCTTTCACAGCCTTGACAGCCCTAGCAGGACATGGATTGAAACAATAATTTTTTTAAAGAAAACCGAACACAATCAGTAAAAAAAATTGATAAAATTTTGTATTCTCTATTAGAGCTCTTAAAAATACAAAGCCCTCCCTGAAAGACTTTAATTTTAATTCTAGGGCTTGTATAAAATAACTTTTAGAATTATAATATAATAAATTGAATATAAAAGAAGGAAAAAGGGGAAAAATATATATGTTAGAATTTAAATACAAATTTAGGATACCAACAAAAAAAAACCAGTCGAATCCATAATGAAGCACATGAAAATACGACAGTTTTACTACTTGACCAAGTATCAAGAGAGGCAAGCACAACATGTACACCAATTACTAGGAGATATGGCATAGAAATTAATGCAACTAGAAAGCAATAGTCATGGTTGTGATTCTCCAAGTTCAGAAAAATAAAAATGAAATTACACCATTTCATCTTTTTTCTAGTGATTATTCACTTACTGAGTCAAAAATATAATTACAAATTATAATGTGGTTTTATTTGTTAAATTGCTTAGTTCTTAAGTTAGCTAAACTTATATATAATATTTTTAGTATTGAATGTTTCAAATTCAGGATCTTCATCTGCACGGATTTCTTGAGAAACAAAATCATTTCAAGTGCTCTATGGAGACCGGTTTATGGATGAGTGCTTTGGAGTTTTATGGCCTTGTATGAAATTAACTGGAGTGAAAGTTACCGGACAGAGCGCTATGAAGTTGTTGGCCTTTTATAACATCTCTTATAAACCATAGCACTGACCTGCTAACTTTCACTCCATAGCACCGGAGTGAAACTTAACCGGTCTCCACAAGCACTCCATAGCACTCATCCATGAACCAGTTACCGGTACGAATAACATAAAGAAATGTAACCAACGTTGATTAGAAAAAACAACACCAAATATTTGTGACCAAAAACAATTTGCTGTAACCATAGAATAAGTTTATTGAGATTGAGTTGGATTAAAAGAACGAAATCTATTTACACCATCCCCAAATAAAGTATTCTCTACAGCAGCACCGTGAATAGCACATACAAGAGCAGCTCCTAATACTCCTAATACTCCTAATACTCCCATCGGATTTGGGCGAACCAACCCATACACTCGTTTGTTCCTTGTTGGATGCCTAAACCCTTGCCTCTAAGGAACCAGTGTACGGGTTGTTTTGCCTTAGCCCTCCCATTGTATCTTCATCATAGACTTTACACAACACAAGTTTTGTCATTCAAAATTCAAATATTATCTGTAGAAGTTGGAGAACATGAAAAGCGAACCGAATATCACCCACACACCTTAATGAGGTGATAAGGTAAGTGGATTCGGTGCTTGCTTGTCATTGCTCATATAGGGTATGTTAAATTCAGTTCCTTAAGCTTTAACCCAAGTTTCTCTATTGTTAGCATGTCTTAATCATGATAAAACTTGGGTCAAGTTGCGAGTGCACTTAATTATGTGATGCCATGGAAACATTGAGGAATTATTAAGAATTACATGTGACAAGTTGCATGGGATCTAGAACACATGCCAAACCTGTTACGGATGGTGCACACACCACTAAACATTAATGTGGATGTCGAGGTGTAAGGGCCGGGGATTCGTGGCACTCAAGTAAAGTCATCAGATAACAAATATCGGATGAAACTTACTTTAGTGAAGCGCCTCATAGGTGGCATGTAAAACTCATTTCTTCATAGCTAATGTGAATTATTAGCTATTTTATAAATATCACTAATAGCTAGTAGTTTATAATAGCTATGAAGGAACAAAGGGGTTTTATGTAAAATAGCTAGTAATTCACAATAACTATGGAGGAACAAAGGGGTCTTACGTGCTTGTGATGCCAATTTTCATATTTCTTTGTCCAAAACAAAGTTTCAGTGTAAATAGTGTCATTTTTGAACTTCGGAATCGTAAATGTATGTGTATGAAAGGGGCTATAGACTGAGATTCCAGAAAGCAACTGTAAAAGGCTATAGCCTGATTCTAGGAGGTTCCAGGGGCTGATATAGGCCATTGTCTGGTAGAAAGGAGGGGCCATTATTAAGTTTTTTTTGGAGAAAAGTAGAGAGTGTGGCTGAGAGAGGATAGAGACAGTTTTTGCTAAGTATTGCTAGAAATTCCCCGAGGAGTGATTCCTCGGAGGTTGTCACGCTATAGTATGACTGTGTGTAAAACTATGTTTCCAATCCAGGGTGTGTAACTAGATGGTGATATAACTGATTAGGCCATAGATTGTGCAGACTGGTTTTAGTTATTGGCCAATATTGGAATATAATATTTTTGAACTTTACTGAATGCTAAATCTGTTGTGATTGAATTATCAAAGTGGAGACCATAATCTGATAGAATTTTGAGTACGAGGGATGAGTGTAATGAATTGTAACTTCAGTCAATGGTCTGTATGTCTTGTTGTGATTGCATGTGTTTATGATTTGTGGAATTAAGGAGGATGATATTGAGTGATCCTCTTAGTGTATATTGACAATAAAACTCAAAAATACCAACCACTAATTAATGACATCACCCAACAAGGCTGGAAAGTAGACCCACTTATAGTCATCTTGGCTGGAGCTAGAGGAACCACACACACCCCGTCAATAAAACAACTAGAACATACATTCAAACTACCTCAAAAATCTATAAACCATACATTCAAAGAAATAAACACCATTGCCATACAACATGCCAGTTCAATCCTTCTACATAAAAGACGTATTGAAAATAACCAAGCAATACCAGCAGAATAATAAATAAATAAACAAACAAAAACAACAACAACAACAACAAAAATCCTTTATTGAACAATATTAACACCAATAGCTCAGGAAGACGGGTAGGAGCTGGCTGGTTGGTACAATTTTCCTGCCGTTATAATCATTAGCAACACCAAGTCATGTATAACACACTAAACGCTCAGACGAACTCAACAGGAGTCGAACCCGGACCGCCTACATATAGTTAAACATCCTCCCTCAACCAACCAAGGAAACATGACTTGGCGACCACCAAACACAACAAATTACAACTTATACTACAACATTGCAGCAACTACGTGCTAAAACAACTAAGGAGGGTTACCTTTATTGTTGTTTTCCGGTTACTATAGTGTCCATCCCCGGAAGGGGAGAGTAGTACTGTCCAAATTTCCCCTTGTCTAGTAGGCATTGGGTCATTTGACAATACGAACGGACACTTCATTCACGCCGGCCCCTTTAAATAGGGATCGGGGTTCTATCTATCTAACTATCTATCTATATGATTTCTCTATGACTGATTTATGGATGCCTAATGAGTAAGACTGTTTCATAAGTGGGAATGAAGGCAATTGTCTGATTGAGAAGTCAACGTTGTTTTGAGTGCAATATTACCGATGGCGAACGAGGACTATCGCCTGACACGATCGTCATTAATCCAGCAGAGGGTTTGGGTTGTTTAATACAGATCTTCTTATCTTATTGCAAGAATTTGGGTTAAATTGAGCATCTCATTTCCAAAGAATTAAATTGCTTGTGGTTTTAATTGATAATCCCAGAGATACTTAAGTTGGCCATGATCTGTGTTCGTTTATATTTACATTGAGATGGGATTAACATGTTTTTAGGCAATTGTCTGAGATAATTTACTGGTACGAAGTGGTATTTGAATGTTGAGATTGTGTGGCAATCGGCTGCGCAGAGGCTGGTCTCGTAATTCTCTTCTGATTTGGCTGCAGTATCACAGAAGGGCCCAGACCATCGTCTTGTGATAATACAGGGGGAACTTGTATGGGTTCAACAGGTGGACGGAAGCCGAACAATTGTTGGCCAGGCTATAGACTTTGAAGGGTGATCTAACCCTGTCTGCGTAGTTGAAAGGTCTGGACTGTTGGTGTCTTAGTAAACTGGTAGGATGAATATAATTGAGAAATAAACGGAACGCGGCATGATTTTGATTTAAATCTATAATTGGATAAGTAAATGAACTCAGTATTAATATTGCGACGGATTAATGAAGTAAAAAACTCTAAATGATATAGGTTGAAGCAATAATCTTATTAAATTGAATGCTTAATCACCGATAAGATAAAATGACGACTCATACCATATGAAATATTGATGTATATATGTGGTTTGGCCTATTGATGCAATCCGAGGTTGCTATTGTAACTTTGGGCTACGCACAGGTAAGGACTATTGCCGGACAACCTAATTTAAATGTCACAACTAATCAAAGAACATTGACAAT